>VDFB02105785.1:485161077-485764128 GCA_007258455.2 Sequoia sempervirens | reverse complement strand
ACCCCCGCCCAGGGCCCAACCCGGCCTCGGACCCCGGTGAGGATGGGGGGCTAGGGTGTACAGTATACCATGGGCTATACAGTATAGCATGATCAATCGCCACATACCAACACTCCCTTGGAGTGGTTTTCAAACTTACCAAATCATTCAATTCAATAATTTAATGAACTTGTTGATTCCTTTATAAGTCATTTCCAAGTCCATATGACTCCCAAAAGTATGACTGATTTAATGAGGTGTAAAAAAAATGCGGATGAAAAAGTAGCTGATTTCATTTCACATTATTAGTCATTGTATGCTCAAGTAGATGTCAAGGTTCTTGATTCACATCTCCAAAATATGTTCATCAAAAACCTACAAACTCAATTTCAGGATAAGTTGACCACATGATGTGATAAAATTTCCTTCTTTAATTCATTTATGCACAACCCTTTGTGACTATCGCAACTCAAATACTAGCCGTGATGTAAAATCCACTTCTAACCTATACCATAGAAAAAAGGCAACTTGCTTGATTTGGTGAAACAATTGATGATAAATTGGACTTAATTAAGCCTTGATTTGGTGTTTTGAGGTGTTTTTCACATCCACACTAGGTCATGGATCCTTTCGAATGCATTTAATGATGTATTGTAAAGGTTTTGTAAAGTATTGTAAAAGACTTTCATGCTTTTCTAGATTAAATGGACCCATTTATCCTTAATTAAATATTATAAAATGTATTTAATGGCATTATCACATCAATTTAGAAGGCTTTTGAATCGAACTTAATGTTATTATAGTGTTGTAATGTGTTTTACACATTCACATCGGATGTTGTGCCTTTCTAGGCTGTGTGGACCTCATTTTAGTGTTGTAAAGTGTATTTAATTACACTTTCACATTGAAATTTGTGTCCCAAGCACTAATTGACCTTTACATCATCACTAATAGGCCCATATTACCCCATATTATGCATCCCGAGGCATAATTTGATAAAATACCTGACAAAGACATTATATAAACCATATTTCCTTACTTGCTAGCATCCTAGCTGGAAAATGGGCCCCACTGGGACTAATTTTTGACTTGCAAAGAATGAGTCCCTGCCAAGTGGGACTGATTCACTCAAGGTGGAAAATGAGTCCCATTTGGGCCATTTTTGACTATTGAGTGGGAAAAATTAGATTTTAAATTTAATTTTTCTTCATGTTGACCTTGGGGATCTAATTAACGAGCAAATTAGGAGAATTTCCTATAAAATCAAGTCTCTAAACCCTAATTTATATCTCATAACTCATTCACACATATCTTATTATTCATTCATCATATATCTTCTCCATCAAGTCAAGTAAGCTAGGGTTTCATCATTGCAAGTCATCAAGATAGCTTCCCAAGACATTCAAGGGAAAATTATTCATGTTTTGCTATAGACATTCAAGATAAATCATCATGGAAAGGTAATAACTCCATTATTGCATGATTCATTAAATTATTTCTCCATTTTGGTTTAATTACCTAAAAATGGGTTTGACCAAGGAAAACCCTCATGCCCTAACATCCAACATTTCTCTTCCTTTTCTTGTGTGTTTGCATATTTAGGAATCTTAAAGGATTGGAAATCATTGAAGATTAAGTTGTAAAGTTGTTGAAGTCATTTCTTCATTGAATAAGTCATAATACCCACAAAAATTCACTTTCAAGCCCAAATCTGATAGTTTTAGAACTAGACACCTGGAGAAGCAGATTTAGGAGATCGAGAGCTCTTGTTTCCCATTTTAAATATTTAGAAATTAAAAATTGGACTCATTCTCCATGGGTGGCGAATGATTCCAACTACCTAGCCTAAATTTGGTTTTCTACATTTTTGGATACCCATTTGTTCGAAATGGGTTGTGGTACAGTTTCACAAAATTGGGACTAATTCACCCAAAATGGTGAATGAGTCTCACAAGACCTAAAAATTAGGATCAACAACTTTCTAGAAGTCATTTCCAGTCTTCATCAATATCTGAGGTGCAATCTTTCAGTTTCTTCCATTTTTGTTATAGTTTGCATTGATTTCTAGGTGTTTTTGCATTACACAATGTGTTTTCAAACAACTAGCATTTCTTTAGTTTTCATTCAATAATCAATAGATTTCTTTAATTTTCTGTATTTATATCATTTCATTTAGTCATAATTACATCATACATTCCTTAATTTGAATGAACCACCTCAAATTTGTTGGTTTTATTTCTCTCCTTTTAGGTGAAAAACCCTAAGAGTGTAAGAATAGTACATAGAATACCCACACCATAAAAAGGATGGTTCATTTTTGTAAACCTTCTTTTCAAATAATTTTATGATTTTTTGTCCTTCATCATAGCTCTAGCTTGCACTGACCTTGCATTAGGTTTTTCATGGATTAATTTGCATGCTAGGTTTCAAATTTTCCATTCATGAAAAGTGCATTTAGGTTGCATTTTTGGAATTTAAATTCATTTAATTTTTTTGAAATTCCACATTTCTAACTTATGTTTTCATCATAGAACTCAAAAAACATAAAAATCACTCAATTTTTTTTGAAAATTCTGAAAAAAAGTCCATACTGGGACTCATTCGCCACCTTGGGCGAATCATTCCCTTTTCATCCCTGAAACTGCCCTTTATAGAATTGAAAACCCTATTTTTAAGCTTTTTCTTGGTGCCATTACCTAGCTGTATCAATTGGCTGAGTTTCTGTAACATGCATTTCATTAGATCTAGCTTAAATTAGCTCATTTCATGTAGGGTTTAAATTTCACATTTGCATTCTCATATTGTTACATAACATAATCAGTCAATTATCATTTGAAAGTTGCATTTCACTTTATCCTTTTACATTTCATTTTGATTTTGCATAGCTTGTCATTTCAAAATGTTAGTATCTATCCTTTCCAAGTTTTCAAAGAAAAAGTTAGTCACTAAGCATGTTTTTCATACATTCAATGCATGCCCTAGTTATGATAGTCTCTTAGCACAACAGAGTGAAAATTTTCACACTTTTCTTAAAGTTACACTCCCTCCTATCTCTCCTATTTGTGCAAATGATGTGTTATAAGTGACTACAAACATAGATAACCATGATGATCATAGTTTTACTTCTCTTGATACCTCTCCTTTTAGTGACAAAGGTATCTTGGTGAAAGAAGGTACAATCATTGAGCATCATGAAGGTCTTGTTTATCCTTCTTCTCATTCCCCTTGGGAAGATAGTATAACAATACAAGATGAATGCATTGGAACCACTTTAGTTAGTCTCCATTCATCTCCCAACAACTCCCCTATTTGTGACAAGGGTTTTGTGCATGATCATGACAAACACATTTGTGAGGAGGATATGTTGGTATCAAGAAACCCAATGATTGAGAGTTATAAAAATATTTCTCTTCTTCCTAATGGTCCTAACAATTGAAAGCGTCTATTTGAACAAGAAGATCCAATCATTGGCACACATGAAAATCCTAGTTGTTCTCCCCTTGATGTCTCCCCTATTTGTGATGAAGCTTTTGTAAAACATCTAACCTTGACATGTGATGCAACTCTTGATTGTCACTTTCCTAAAAGCTCTCCTACTAGGGTAGATGTTGTGGCACAAGACAATGAGATTTTGGACAACAATCAAAATTTCCCCTCTCGTAATATCTCTCCTATAAGTGAAGAAAATATTATAGTGTTACAAGATTCAATTGATGAGAATCATGAAAACATCATAGAACAGGACAATTTAACCATGGTAGTTCCTTTACTTACGATGACAACATTTTGGAAGAATCAATCCTTGAAAGTCAAGGACATTTGGATTGTTGTTCCCCTACAAATTATTCTCCTAGGAATTTTGTTATGGTGCAAGAAAATGATATGTCTTCCTTAGGGATACATCAAACTAAGATCATCAAGGTTATGAATGTGCAAGTGCCCATTAGATCCCCCTTAATTAATGAACCTCATACATACCTCATGGGACATCCTAAGAGTCCTTTCATTATTTACCCACCATCACACAAGAAAAAAACTCAACACTAACTTGAACTCATCCTTTACCCACCTAAGAATAATGTTTCATACCAACCAAGTTGTAATGGCATTCCTCACATATATAAAAAAATATATACAATCAAATCCAATCAAGTCAAAACTTTTTTTCCTTATCCAAATAAATAACATTAGTTGCTACTCCTTTGCATGTAATAGTTGTAGGATAATAGCATGTACTTACTATTGCATGTTTTTCATCCATTGCAAGGGGTAGCATACCAGATTCCACTCTAGGCTCACCTTTGTCCTACACTAAGTGGGGGCAAAGGGTTAGACAACCTTATCCTCGTATGTCACTCATTGTTGTCTCTTTTGGCTAGTCGTTAACCTTTCATGTACGTATAAGAGCAAGCTTGTGATTTGGATGACATGCCTTAAGATTGTATCGCATGTGACATACTACCTTTCTTCATGATACAATTTATTGAAAACAAATGACTTGGCATAGGGTTTTTTTTGAATAATTTCTCATATTCCCTTCTACTTTAAAGCAATTGCTCATAGAATAGTGTGTAACAATTTCTTTAAAGTGGGGGCATACATAGACAACATATTTTTGTAAATTTCATGGCGTGATTTACTTTTTCTTGTGGTGTGTCCTCTCCTTGGTGGTGTCATTGGATTTGATTCCTTCCAAGAGTGTATTATCAACTAAACTAGCCTGATGTGAACAAAGCATCCCGTGGATAATGATCTGACAAGGGAATAATGATCAACTGAAGTGGCCTGATGCGAACGAGGCATCCCATGGATAATGATCTGACACCCTGACTTTTCCTCTCTTGGAGGAAATTAGGCACAATTCTCCCTAAGAAGAAGACCTTACATGAACAAAGAAAAATCCCCTTTAACAAAATTTTTACATATCATTCAAAAGAATTACATTGTGGTTCCTTATCAAAGTTATCAAGAGCATAACTTTGGTATGGTTTGTATAATGGGAATTTGACACACTAGCATGAATTTATCATTATAAGGTGGGAAGCCAATGCACTGGCATGAATTTCTCAATAAAACTACTTCTTTGGGATAACTCACCCCACGAACAACCTTATGTTCTATGGCCCTAGAGTGAGCACATCTTTTCCACCCCCGTTTTCTTTTCCTGCCATTATATGATTATGTATCATATTGGTTTGACTTAGGATCTTGAATCTTGGGGGATTTACTACCTTATTGATCTTTTTCATCCTTTTTCATCTGAATTTGTACACTTGGATCTCGCTCTTGAATGTCTACTTTAGTGTGAGTTTGAAGCAAGTCCATCCTCTCACTAAAGTGGGGGCTAAATGTACCATAGAAAAAATGAAACTTGCTTGATTTGTGGAAATAATTGATGATAAATGAGACTTAATGAGGCCTTGATTTGGTGTTGTGAGGTGTTTTTCACATCCACACTAGGTCTTGGACCCTTTCAAATGCATTTAATAATGTATTGTAAAGGTGTTGTAAAGTATTGTAAAAGACTTTCATGCTTCTCTAGACTAAATGGACCCATTTCTCCTTAATTCAACATTATAAAATGTATTTAATGGCATTATCACATCAATTTAGAAGGCTTGTGAATTAAAATTAATGCTAATATAGTGTTGTAATGTGTTTTACACATTCACATTGGATTTTGTGCCTTTATAGGCTATGTGGACCTCATTTTAGTGTTGTAAAGTGTATTTAATCACACTTTCACATTGAATTTTGTGTCCCAATCTATAATTGAACTTTACATCATCACTAATAGGCCCCTATTACCCCATATTGTGCATCTTGAGGCCTAATTTGATGAAATACTTGACAAAGTCATTATATAAACCTTATTTCCTTACTTCCTAACATCCTTGTTGGCAAATGAGCCCCACTAGGACTAATTCACCACCTATGGCAAATGAGTCCCTGGAAGGTGGTATTGATTTGCCCAAGGTGGTGAATGAGTCCCATTTGGGCCATTTTTGACTTTTGAGCAAGAAAAATTAGGTTTTAAGTTTAATTTTTCTTCATGTCGGCCTTGGGGATCTAATTAATGAGAAAATTAGGAGAATTACCTATGAAATCAAGTCTCTAAACCCTAATTTAGATATTATAACTCATTCACACATCTCTTATCATTCATTCATCATCTATCTTCTCCATCATGTCAAGTAAGCTAGGGTTTCATCATTGCAAGTCATCAAGATAGCTTCTCAAGACATTCAAGGGAAGATTCTTCATGTTTTGCTATAGACATTCAAGATCAGTCATCATGGCAAGGTAATAAATCCATTATTGCATGCTTCATTACATTCTTTCTCCATTTTGGTTTAATTACCTAAAAGGGGGTTTGGCCAAGGCAAACCCCCATGCCCTAACATCCAACATTTCTCTTCCTTGTCTTATGTGTTTGTAGATTTAGGCATCTTGAAGGCTTGGAAATCATTGAAGATTAAGTTGTAAATTTGTTCAAGTCATCTCTTAATTGGATAAGTATAATACCCACAAAAAGTCACTTTCAGGACCGAATATGATAGTTTCAAATCTAGACACCTGGAGAAGCAAATTGAGCAAACCGAGAGCTCCTATTTCCACTTTTGAATCTTCAAAAATTCAAAAGTGGACTCATTCTCTATGGGTTGTGAATGATTCCTACTACCTAGCCTAAATTTGGTTTTCTACATTTTTGGATACCCATTTGTCTGAAATGGGCTCTAGTATAGTTTCACAGAACTGGGACTAGTTTGGCTAGAATGGACAATGAATCCCACTAGGCCTAAAAATTAGGATCAACAACTTTCTAGAAGTTATTTCTAGTCTTCATAAATATCTTAGCTGCACTCTTTCAGTTTCTTCCATTTATGTTACAGTTTGCATTCATTTCTAAGTGTTTTTGCATTACATAATGTTTTTTCAAACAACTAGAATTTATTTAGTTTTAATTCAAAAATCAATATCTTTCTTTAGTTTTTTGTATTTAAATCATTGTAGGTATTCATAATTACATCATACATTCATTAATTTGAATGAACCACCTCAATTTTGTGGGTTCTATCTCTCTCCTTTTAGGTGAAAACCCTTAAGTGTGTAAGAGAAGTACATAGAATACTTGCACCATAAAATTGATGGTTCATAACTGAGCTGGGAAGTGTAAAAAAAGCACCCAAAAAAACTCACAAAACTTTAGAAAACCAAAAAAAGGCTTCTTACAGTTCAATCCCCCTCCTTGACGACCAACTCAACCCGTGCATAATCAAGTGGTATTTGTTAAAGCCATAGTTCCCTCTACGTATGGGGACCCGAAGAGGCAATTTACCCCCTTTCCTGATAATCTCCATAAAACAATGAATCAATTACTACAACAAAATATGATCACTTTTCCTATAGTCTAACCACACTATACTACCAAGCCTTTACCCCTCACCTTTAAACCAAATGCTTATTGTCATTTTCATCACCAAAATGGACATGACACAAAACAATGCAAGTGTCTCAAACACATAGTGCAAGACCTCATTGGTTTTGGTTGTCTATCCATTGTGGGTGTTAATGATCATGACAATAAGTTCATTTTACCCCCAATCAAAATTTACAAATCTTTACCAACCCCATGCCTAAGCACAATTTTTCATTTGTCAAAGCTAGTGAACCTTCAAACACTGATGAGATGAATGTGAATACAAATACTAAACAACATGATATTACTCCAAATGTTACCCATGTTAATCCTATGGATGAGTTCTCATGGGTATGATAGATGTCATCCCTCGTAAGGGCCCAAATATCAAATCTCTTGATATTACTTTTTATTCTCACGATATACTTAAAAAACTTCTCAATGGTCCTCTTTACATAGCCGATCACATCTATGATAAGACCACCAGTGGGATATTAATAGATCCCACCTGTGGTGAGAATCTGATCATGGAAGAATTTTTAGTATTACATGATCTTTATCAAGATGATTATGACAAACCAATAGCATGGATTCAAATGCATATTGGTTTTGTGTTCCCTACAATCAGATTGATCATACTCCCATTATAGATAGGACCTATAACATTGGATGTAATATTCTCTATCATTCCATAGTCAGATCAGTTTCATCTGTGGATAGGTCATCCTTGGCTTTGCTCGATGAAAGTTGTCCCTTTAGTTTTTCACAAATGTTTGAAGTTTTTTCTTGACAATAATATATTTACCATCCACCATAGTGGGTTTAATCCATTGTCTTCTAAGGGTAATTTTTCCTTGGAAGCCTTTTGGCTTGAACCTATTGAATCCATTACCCCTCGCAAAGACTTATTTTCCCTTCCCTACCAAAATTTCAAAGCCAAATGAATAGCTAAATTGTCTCTTTGCCACATGTCCTTGTCCACTTTCACTACCCCTATCCTAGATGATACAATGTGTTGGTTATTTTTTTAGAACCAAACTTAATCTCAATCCTATCCTATGAGTTTTCCACAACTCAATTATCAGCTAGGTTGAGGATTGGCCAACACCTACCGAAAGTAAATAGTACCTCACTTCTTCTCTTTGGGCTCTGTGAAACCCAGGGAGCGAAATCCCATGTATACTCATAATATCTTACTTTAGGTTAAGATTATTTCATCATACAAATGCACTATCCTGGAAAACTACCATCTCAGAGGCTCGATAGACCTTAGATAAAATATTATTTCTTTCCAAGAGTGTAAACACATTCTTAAGATTGAAATAATCAGGCTTACAGTTTTATTTGTATCATTCTTCGCTTTAAACCCTAGGTCCAATTCAATATCTAGCTCAACCAACTGTAACATATATTGATGAAACAATCATGACTTATCTAAGAGAGGAAAAGAATTATAACATTTATAAAATAGGTAGTAAATTATTATTTGAATATCAGAAACTAAGAGATTATTAGAGTGTCACTTTGTGACACCCAACTCGCTATGTTTACAAAACATCACTTCCTTATGTAATCCTATATTATTTTCTTACAACCTCATGAGTTCCTTTCAGCATTTAATCATTTCATTAAACTAAAGCATAAAATGAATTCATACATTTTGTGCAAATGACAAAAAGATGAATGAAACTGCCATTAACACTTTCATTCACCACTTTTCCAAAAATGTATAGGAGAGCAATACTTTGAAAACTAAGCTTCTATATTTTTGATATCACATTGTACAACCACATTTAAAATTCACACATAGTATAAATTTATTCTTAAATTTCTATATGATATATTACCCAAATACATATTCATGTTCTATTTAGCTTCTTGAGGTTAGTATCTACTATGACCCTTCTCTAGACTCAAAATTTTTGAACTCTCTTTTCAGCCATGAAATCCCATTTATATAAATAGAGGAGTGACAAGAAACTGACTAAATTTACAATTTCATTATCATTTCAGATCATTTCATAACCTAATTCCAAGTAACTCCTAGAAGGACTCCCCAAGAGGTTTCATAGGTAATCATGGGGGGGCAAAAAGGCAAAAAACATGTATTAAACATGAGGGGTCATTGTCACAGTATTCATTTTGTTCAGAACAAAATAGATTTCAACCATATTATCAAGGAGACTGCCACATCAACAAGGGAATGAAAAGACCAACCATGATCATATGAAAACAAATACCTCCTATCCAAAGACCATGGTGTCATTAAAAACTAAAACCAAGTAAAGGCTCTATTCAGAATCATTGACATCCAAAAATTCCCAACCACTCTTGGTCCTTGTTGCAATTGGAGGTATTGTAAGAACATTGTCATTAGAGCTATCATAAGGCACCAGGGAATGGACATACTAGCCGTAGTCTAAGTCTTTCTCAACTTCAGCATATGAAGGAGTATTTGAGAGCACGATAAGAGAACTTTCCTTTCCTAGGCTCGTATGGTAGCCCTTATCCTTCCTTTTGGCCTTCTTCACTCGCAATGCCAGTTCCTTGCCTTTGAATTCAGCCAGTCCTCCTGAAAGGGTGCTATTTCTCAAGCGGTAAGTACTTTGCACAATTGTCTTCTTTTTATGGCCTCTAGCCCTCCCTTTTCCCTTTGCAACCTCAAGAGAAACTACTGTTTCATACTCAATTACCTCCTCATGGCATTTAGACATACTTAACCGACTAGACCTCCTAATAGGTGGAGTCACCTAACTAGTTTTTCCCATCTTGACAAGGCTAACAGAATGAGAATTTAAAAGACTTTTGATTTAAAAACCCATAAGAGAATTATCCCAATCCTAGTGATAGCCACCAACTCAAGGAGTGAAAATCCTAAGTATAGTAGAGAACTAAAATTCATACCAACTTAACAAGGACTAGAAAATTCTACTGTAAATAAACCAGTATCCTTTACACCTTTTCCAACATAAATTGTAGTGTGAAAAGATAGTGAGAACAATCACTGGTCATCCTGCATTAAATAGAGATTTTGAGCATGCAGAATTAATGATGTAGAACTCCTTGTGTGAGTGAACTAGTGGCTTATCAACTTGGCTTTGAATCTAGACCATTCATCTGAAGGAAATTAAAATTTCATCTAAGGTGGCCATGAGCATCATTTTTTGGCTACTATCAACTTGTTTCTTGAAAATAGCGATGCTATCTCAAACATTGACATGTTATTCTCTAATTCTAGATTAATCATATATGTCCTAACAATTAGCATGTATCACCAACCTAATTCATGCTCCTCATTAATATTGGTGAAGTACATAAGGCTAGTTTAGAGAGAAAATTTCTTTACATGCCTCATCAGTTCATTGTTGATTTTCCCTCATGCCTAAGCTGCTCATTAGCGATGAAGCTACTTTTGCAATGATTTCTTGTCCATTGGATCATCCTACTTTTAGAATTTTATCAATGGTCCTCTAGTATTCTCACTAAATTCCTTTTTCTTTATGAGTGTTAGAATCAAACATGCTCTAAGAACATGTTAGAATTGGCTATGGATGCCAAGATCTTGAGACCAAATGGAAAGCACAAAAGAGAGATGAATATGACAAGAATAAACTATTTTCTGTGTCAATGATATGAGATGATTCATGTACTATGAGAGATACCTTGGTTATATAGCCAAGGTGAGATGCAAGATGTCATAGGATTATGACAAGTGTCTTAATCATATGACATGGGACAACTAATCACAGTTACCTAGGTTAACATGTAGTAGTTGTCAAAAGATAAGATAATTAGTGACAACTAACACCTTCTAGAAAGATTCCTTCCTTGGACCTAAGTAAACTTAACTAAGATGTAAATAAGTCCCCTAGTAATAAATGAACTAGGTACAAGACTTTATTTACACCAACAACCCCCCCTTAAGTGCAACTTAGGGAGTAGCAGATTATTGTGCAAATTGCACAAAGATGCAAGAATGGGTCCCGAATACTAGGCCATGTTAGGGACCAATGTACAATGCAAATGCAATGCAATCTCTCACAAACGGAGAAAAGGAGAAAACCCAGTGGGACAAAACTCCTCCCCAAAAGAGAGATGAAACACAAAAATGAAATACTCTTGCAATGAAGAATGAGAAGGTAAAAACCCCATGTGAGGAAAAAGAGCCCCCCATAAGAGAGTAGAATAGAGACAAGGTAGCCCCTCCTTAATATTGAGTCTCCTGCAATGATGGTAGAAGCTCGACATTGAATGTTGAAGATGATCCAATCTCGCCGAACAACATCCAATCTCGCCGAAAAACATTCCTCCCCTTATCAAGAAACAAAACCATGGATGTATGCAGGATGTTAAGAAAATGGATGATGGATGATTATTTCTCTAAATCATGCTCAAGTGTCTCCATGTCGATATTGAAAGCTGACACACTCCAAACAGGTGTTCTAGGCCACACTACTAAAGAGGAGAATCAAACATCTAGTAGAGATGATGTAGAACATGATCCAAAGACAAAGATATTCCCTCTGAAGATAAAGAAGCCTCCTTCAAATGTTTTCCAAAATAATCCACACGCACGCCAATCTATGAAGAATGATCATGTAGAGAATGAACAAGAGGGACAAGGTGTTCCCTCACAACTACTAAAGAAGGAGCATCTTCATCAAAGAGAAGATGAATGCCATCAATGATATCTCCCAAATCTACAAGATGAGACTCCATAAACAAGTCTGAAATACCTATCAAGAAGTCACCACAAGTAGCCATATCTGGAAGACAATAAGGATGATTTATGTCCTGCTGCACTGAATCACAATGAGCCAAAACTGTTGAATCACAAGTGTCCTCAGGTAAAATAGTAGATGATTCTTCCAATTTTGGATTACAAGAGTCGTCAGCTTTAAGATGTTGACTCATAGATGAAGAAGATGAACCCTCTAAATTTGGATTAGGAGCCATAGAAACAAAGTATCAATATATGTCTCTGTAGGAGGAGAAGGAGAAGGCTCTGGCTCATCAAAGCTACCATACCTTTCCAAATTAGCAAGTGTTTCAACTATTTTATCATCAATAGGTCTAAAATCTACAAGTGGAAAAGGAAAATCTGCAACATGATCCTCTAGGAATGGAGGTTCATTCGAGTCTCCATACATCTCCCAAATTTTGGTCATAAGGTCACAAGGGTTATCGATACCATTAGTGGTCATTTGTGTATCAATATCACAACTAAAACCAATTAATCTAAGGATATGTTCTATTTTTATGTCCCACACAACTCTCTTCCATTTTGATGAAGGTTTAGGAACTAATCCATAGAGATATGGAAAAAGATTAAGCCACCTACAATGTGTTAGGATTCCATCTCACCAAGACTTAAAGTTCCATCGATTTAACCTTATTATAGTAGGATGCTTTTTTATTTTCATATTAAACTCCTCAACTTAGTCACACAATAGACCAATAAAGAGACATAAGCCAATAAAGGAAAAGATTACCCTCCCAAATTACTCAATCATGAATCCCCCCAAGAAATATCTGATTTTCCAGTTTATATTTAGTGCGTTTAGAGTTGCTAGATGCCGAAAACAACAAGCTAGACTTGATCTTAGTGCTTATAGATGCCAAAATAGGCCACAGGATGAAGCACAATTTTTATTACAAAATGAGATCAATCTGATCATACCACTGAGAAGTACACAAAAAAACATGCAATTTCAAAAAACATTGCACTGAAAAATGTTACTATAGGAGCAAGATATGAGCTCCCGAAGTTCCCAAAATGAGGACAAAGCAACAACACCTATGAAAATCTAAAAATTTTGTAAAAACTAGACACTAAAACTAGAAATTGATTGCACCACTGTGAAGGGTACAAAAAATTAGCTTAAATTAAAAAAATGGCTCGAAAAAAGGAGTCACAATGAGCAAGATATCAGTGTTTGAAAATGGACTGCAAAAACAAATCTACCAATGGTGAGGGGTAGAAATTTTCAAAACTGTGCTAATGTAATGCTAACTTTAGCAACTCACGAAGTTAAATTTGATGGCCATCGGCAAAAAAAAGAATATGCTCCTTCCCTGAAGAGTATGCTCCTAGCTGCATAGGAATCTCCAATTGAAACATTCTTTGGAATATTCCTGGCTTGATCTCATCGCCGGATTCTTACCTTGAAATGCTGCCGGTGGAGGAAATAATATCGTCAAATTTTTGAAGGGAATTCCGTCAGTTTTATGGATGTGATGCCTTTTTTAAAGGCCACTATGTGATGGATGTTGCATGGGCCACGACCAAAGGCCACATGGCATGAGGTAGATGGTGAATGGTACAACACCTATGATACTGTACTTCACAGTACACTACAAAAACAAATCCGCATAAAAAAATTTTCTGCTTGTTTTATTTTTAATTTGATTTTTTAAAAAGACTCCAAATAAACTTTGTGAAAAATAAAGAATTTAAAAAAAAAAAAAAAAAAAAAATTTTTTATGCAAATAAATATATATTTTTGCAGAATCATACTGTCAACATAATTATAACGACTTGGGGCCGTATGACTCTTTGGAAATTTTTTTTGTCCTCATGAGACAATTGCTCCGATTTGGACAAATGGATAGTCGATCTTAGGGTTTTTGGCCCTTCTGAATGCAATGGCAGGGTTGGATTTGACTCAAAATGCTCCAAAAATGTAGCTACCTTTTGGATCTAGCAACCACACTTCAGCTTCAAATCGTCATAGATTTTTCCTTATATGTCCGATTTGGATGAAACAAAAGGAAAAAATCAACTTTTTTGAGCATTCTGGATGCAATGGTGAGCTTAGATTTTCACCAACAAGCTTCGATATGAACTTGCAATAAAGAGCCAAAAATGGAACACCCCCAAATCTAGTATCTTTCTTTAGAAAAAGACTCTCTAATGGCACCTAACCCACTTTGATACCATGTTAGAATAAAACATGCTCTAAGAACATGCTAGAATTGGCTATGGATGCCAAGATCTTGAGACCAAATGGAAATCACAAAAGAGAGATGAATATGACAAGAATAAATTGTATTCTATGTCAATGATATGAGATGATTCATGTACAATGAGAGATACCTTGGTTATATATCCAAGGTGAGATGCAATATGTCATAGGATTATGACAAGTGTATGACAAGTGTCTTAATCATATGCCATGAGACAACTAATCACACTTACCTAGGTTCACATGTAGTAGTTGTCAAAAGATAAGATAACAACTAGTGACAATGAGCACCTTCTAGAAAGATTCCTTTCTAGGACCTAAGTAAAATTAACTAAGATGTAAATAAGTCCCCTAGTAATGAATGAACTAGGTACAAGACTTTATTTACACCAACAATGAGAGATCCCCAAGATCTTGCCACGTTGCCCTTTTCAGTAGTAGTTGTTGCTCATCGTTGGTTTACTTTATCATTTCTTGATTCTCTCAATGATGAATAAATCACTATGATGACCTTTAGGCCCTAATTCTATGGCCTGACCCTCGGTCACATCTATCCAAGCATTGTGCATCACCAATGCAAACCTTACACCTATGATCTCATCAACGACGAGAGATATTATGGAGGTACGAGATCTTGCACACGTGTACCTAAAAAAACAAATGGTCCTAGAGATATCACCCACAAGATCATATCAAATTACCAAAAAATAAAAACCCTTTAAAAGGTGCCCATTACTTATCGCTATTTCAGAACTTAAGTCCTTAAACAAATTTGTGATGAGCGATAAGGTCTAGATTCATCACTAATACCCCTCATACAATATGCAAGAAATTAGCGATGAATGATTTACAATATTTATAGGCTTCATCGTGCATCGCTAATGCGATAATCACTTTTCACAACATATCCACGATCATATGGAACATATTACTCATCACTACTATAACTTTTCTTCTCAATGGCCATTTGTGATCAACGATGAGGACATAGGGCTAATCACATCCCTCATCACTATTAGAAATTGGAATGATCAATAATCATTAGCGATGAGTGATATCAAAGGATAGTACCATTCATTGATCATCGCTAATTCAACATGTAAACTGATGAACTAATCAATGATGAGTGATAAGGACATAAGGGCTATTGGGACTTAAGTGGAAGCTTTAACCATGTACTCATAAGTTGTTTTGAAAAGGGGACTTTCCTAGGATGACACGAGAACAATAGGCTCACAATATTGGAATCATGTGAAATTTAAAGGACATTATGATAAAAAAGATCATCACCTTAACCCTATAGAAATGAATGATTGAGACCTATACAAGAGAAAAACGAGTGGTATGGTGATAGTCACATGATATTGTAAGTATGAATATTCCCTCCCTTTTTGTGAGCAACAACAAACATTTATATAGCTAACAACAAAATAGAATGCCACGCAACTAAAAACAAAACCCTAACCCTCATAAAACCCTTTATTTGATATGAAAAAAATTTAAATAGAAAATTCTAGGGTTTTAATATGAGAACTTCCAAAATTTTGCAATTTTTTTTAAAGTGCCATCACAATGCTTCAAATTGAATCTGAACCTAAACAAACAATGTAACCCCATGAGAAACAAACAATAAAAACTTCACCTTCATTCTCTAAATACCCAAGAGATAATGACACCAATCTCATTGTTCTTCCTCACATTAAACAAGTTTATAAAGCCAAAGAGAAAGTGATTGACCCATCTCCTTCGGTTCCTTCCGTTACTCCTCCTTGGGAATAAAATGATCCTATGGTGGATCAACCTACTCTCACACCTACCCAACTTCAAAATAGAATCCAAGAAAATTGTGGTGCTCGCGAGCATAGGCGTCATCATCGTATCCTTGCTCATCAGTTACAAACAAAAGAAAACAAATAAAATCAACCTCTACATTTGACAAAAGCAATACCTAATGACCTTCCTCCTCTTGATCTACCACAATATAGTATGATACAACCATCACAAAAAAATGATCTAATACAACAACCAAAACTCCTAATACACCCTTCATTGGAAATTACCCTCCATCCTACCATTATGATTAATCTAGATGATGATGATGATAAGGAGATATCTAAAATAGATGAAGAGGTGCATAACAATCTAAATTCTTTATTTTCCTCTTCCATGAGTTTAAATGATAAATCTCCTACACCAAGTGAGGAACCGGGTACCTCCCTTAGTTTGGCACTTGCAATTCTCCCTTTGGATAGTCAACCACCCTCACAATATACTGAACATGATTAGGAAGCATATAACTTGTTAGATGGTTGACTTGCATTTTCATTTACTAGCCTTTTTACATTTTCCTTTTTCTTTTTCCTTTCTTTGGTGTGATTTTATGTGTGTATTGTGTTCCCCATGTAATGTGCATTTGATGTTCTCTCTCTCTCTTTGTGCAATTCCTTTATTTGTACTATTGGCCTCCTACAATGATTTTAACAACTAAGCCCTTACAACTATGATTCAAAGATTGGACATCTAACCTAAATAGCTATTTCAATCATCATGGAGGTACATTTAACTTGTCAACCCAAGGACGTAAACTTGAAATGGGTCAGCACAATATGTACACTAGGAATCCAAAGTAGCCATATTCATCCTACAACTAAGCAAGACACGATGCTGAAAGTAAATGGCTTGGAAAGGAATAACATAAATGTTGAACATCAACTAACAACTATACTAAGTTGAAATGTATGACAAAAATGAAAATATGAGCAAACAAATAGGAAACTATTTTTTCTCCTTTGGCTGCAGGAACAGTCATAGAATGGAATTCTAGTGGCTGCAGGAATAGTCAATGCCAAATTCTTAACTAATTATTGAACAAAAAGTAATAACTAAACTAAACTAAAATAAAGGATAGAATGCTCACCAAGTGGCCCCCCTTGGATGAGTATCCTCTAAAACTAATGCAAAATTAGATGCACAAACTTATAACTTCATTTTATTCAGTGGAAAACATGAGTACAAAAGAGTAGTATAACTGTATTACTAAAAAACAAAGAATGTGAGTACATCATCAGATTGTGCAACCTTCTGAGGAGGAGCATCTGACTCCTATTTATAGGAGAAAAAGTTACTAACTAAGCAAGGTGGTCAACTCCAAGAGATTAGGAGGACACCATTTTAGGGAAAGCATAGAAAGTGGAGAGGTGGTTATGCATGCAAGGAATCTAGTCAGACATGTTTTCCTTAACGGAGATTTAGCACAATAGTAATGCCAATATTTTCTCAACAACAATTAAGACAATTTACAAGGTAGTTACAATTTTGATTTGCATGAGGAATCTCTTACTGTTAAGAATCTAACCTCCATTGACCTTTGAATGATTTCCTTGTTGAAAGTTATGGTGCATGACCAGCTGACAAATGTTCCTCAATTTAGTGGCCTCTAATTATATCTGCATGACAATATTAGTACACACAATAATTGCATATCTGTAACTATCTTAAAGAAGCATTCATTAATCCACATGTAAAATTAACATAGATAGTCCATATAGCATGTCAATGTCATTATAGATTTAAAAAATTAAGGTTACACCCAATGTCTATGGTTTTGAGGAAATATCATAAAAATGGCAACATCCAAGTATCAAATTCTATGACAACTACAACAATTAGATCATAAATTCTATCAAAACTGAACCATAAACTGGACTCATCACTTCCCCCAACCTAAGGTTTTGTTGGTCCTCTAGTAGGGGAAGGGTTAATCTTCTGCTTAGTCAATGCCCTAAAATTTACAACTACTAGTTTTCCTATGTCAGTGCTTCTTGTGCGTGAACTAGAGTCTCAATAAAACCCTTGTTGTCTATCCAATCTAAACCATCTCTATCTCTCTACAACTCTATCATAGTGGTAATACCTAAAATTTGGCACATGCCACAATAGGATAAGTGGCTGAAAATTTAGTGGAAGCCAAAATTGTCCCTTTTTCCTTCCAATCTGTATATATCTATCAATTCTCTTAAGCGTTACAACATAGTTCTGTATAGAGTGAGGCTCAACTTGCTTTAACTCATTAGTTAGGTTGTTCCACCTTTGTGACATGTATCCCTTCATAGATTCCACTTTTGTTTTTGCCACCTCCTCATATTCTCTATAAACTACTTCTCTCTCAGAAAAGATCCTATTTCCATAGCTTGGTCTGTAAACAATTCTATGCAAATCCATGTAAATGTCCCCTAGGTTTCTATATTTAGCCCTGATGGATAGGGGAATGTTGGATTCCATTTGCCTATAAACCCTATATTATTGTGCCCAACTAATTTCATTTTGTACCCAGGATATAAATGCCCTTAATTGGACATCCCCAACATATAATAGTGGATTCCAATCATGGTATTGGGTCATGACATAATTATGCAAATAGAATTCACACAACAAATTCTTCATTTCAGGAGGAGCAATCCAATAAGCGTTGAAAAATTCAAGAGGAGTCTCAATTGAAGGATTCAAACCTAAAACAATCCTTGCTAGCTTAAAAGAAAGATACTTCTCCTTCAAATGCAGAGCATAGACTCTTGCAGGAGTCCTACATTCAAATACCTAAGGTACTAAGGCTACTATATTGTCCACCTTTTTCTTCAAAGCAATAGTTTCCTCATTCTTATCTTCAATCACTTCATCTCTCTTTTGAATTTCCTTCTTTAGCCTATGTTTATCATTCCTCCTCCCTCCTTTGCATCTCTTTCCATAAGTTAAAAGCTACCATGTGCATTGTTAAAATAGGGGGGTTATGTATTCCTACCAACATTTTTCCTGACACTGATGCTTGCCCTTCATATGATACCAGCTGTAGGGATTTTGTTTGTTCAACCAGTTTTGACTGCAGGGGTACTAATCTTTCTCACTCTTGCTCTTGCTCTTGTTGATGTTCTTGATGCATGAGCTCCTGATTTTCCTCATACCCTTGATTCTCAACTTGTTATGCGATGTCAGTAAGGTCCACCAACATTATGATAGCTGCTTTCTCAAATATGTCATTTTCCTTGACATTCACCTACTCCATTGGAGCTTTTGTGTCCTCCCATGATGTTTCTCTAGGCTTACATCTTTACTGTGGAGAAATACCAAAGGATAGCCCCATTGGTATTGATTTTCTCAGAGGGGTCTCATGTTTTTCTTTGGCTATAGGATGAACACTGTCAGCCTTCAGTTTCTTAGATCTTGGAATTTCTTTTCTGTCATTTTCTTTTTAGCTTTTCCCTTCCTTTTTTTTTTCTTCTTTATTTTGTGCTCTAGTTCTCATTAGAGTTCCAAGAGGAACATCATCATTAGAATCTAAAGAGGAACTTTTTTTATTTGAATGCCCTATCTCAGAAGAACCAATCTCTATGGTTTTTTCACCTGCAGGAGGGTTTACACTAGGGCTTGTTCCAGAAGTTGAGGTACCAAGAGTGGCTTCAACCTTGCTCAATCTCCTACTAGTCCTATGAGGTTAAGGAAAAAACGTAGGTCACAAATGCTCTAGTCTAATTTGATCAATATTTATGAATTCTTCCCAAGTCATTTTAGACACATCATGTAGAGACTTTTCAACTAATAATTTGATCAAAAAATGGTGGGAAATAGAATTATACCTACCTTTTTGGGCCTCGTCTACCATGATTGAAAGAAGGTGGTATAGAATTTTCAGCACATTCATCCTTCTGCCATGCCTCATGTGATTCAAGATTTTGAAGTTCACATAATGTAGATTTGACTAGCGACCTTCACAGGTGATGTATTTTATAACATAAATAACTAATTGCTTCCATGGCTTGGGAAGAGAGGTTCTCTTCACACTTTTTTGTCCACACTCAATGGAGGGTCACCAAGTTCTATAAATTCAGCCATAGATGACCTGGCATCTTTGGTAGTAGGGTAATGTTCACCATTGGTAGGAAACACTATATCTTTTGTAATCCTCTCTTCAATAGCCAAAACCTCCAACCCTTTTACTATGGCCTTTCCTTCAGAAAATGTCTGGGAAAATTCCGGGGCAATGTCTTCATTAAAACCATTCAACTTCATGAAATAATCTAACCACCCATAGTTTTTGAACTCAGTCTGGCAAGGTGGATCCTGCAGTAATACATCATGAACTGTGGGTTCCTTTCAAATTAACCCACCTCCCATTGTTAAGTTTTCTACAATCAAATAGTCACTCTACAAAGTTTCCCTTCCTGCAATCTTCATCTAAAAGCTAAACTTCTCCTTCTTGCAATGTTGCTAAATTTCTAATGCCAATATCATCTGATTTTTACCTTTGTGTAAATTACCTTTTGGAAACTTAAGATTATGATAGGATCAATAAGGGTAATAAAGGAGTAATAAATGAAGGTTATGATGGAGAAAAATGGCAGCAGTAGTTGGTGTAACCTCACACTTGCTAGTCGTCATCTCACTCAGAATTCAAATAAACTCAATTTAAAATTTGCTATCATAGACCATCATGGATTGACACGTGGGCATGATATTCACATCTTACCCCCTCAACCTAAATTTGAGCATGTTTCTTCACATGTGAGGTGGTAATGATGATTTGAAAGGGACATGAAATAATGACATGCTATGGTGAACACCCATATTAATGTACAACAATTAAATGAATGTACTAAAAGATAATTAAGATATAGCAATTAATGTGCCCATACCTGAATTCTTGGAAGATTCATTGCAAAGATTATGGAGAAAGTATTGGTCACCTTTTAAGAAATAAGTTGAGCAATTAATGAAAATGGAGTGGAATGAGGTGAAATGGAATGAAGTGAAGTGATGGAAGAGAGATAAAGGTGGAGATGGATGGGAAGATGGGTGGATGGGTGAAGAAGTGGACTCCCACAAAAGTGGAAGTATTTATTATGAAAAAGTACACACCTTAATTAGCCAGAAGGAAGGACACTAGGTCCACTTCCTTTGGCTGCAGGAAGCTCAAGTTTTGCATGTTGAGTGAATTATTATAGGAAGTCCTCTTAGGAAGTTGGCTTGTGATACAATATGAGATGATGACCATTGACAAGCAACTTGCATCTGAAAGGTTCAATGGTAGTAAGCTGAACAACACCATTGGGGAATACTTTGGAGAAAACTCATATGGTCCTAGCCACCTTGTATGCAATTTTACTACATTATCTTGATACCTTGAGTCATAGAGCAGTGCCTAGTCACCTGGCTAGGAATTCTTTTCCTTGATAAATTTGTCATGCCACTTTATTCTTTGATTCTATACTACCTCAGTGTGATGTAAGACTACCTTCCTCATCTCATTCAAAGCATTCAACTACATGATTCTTTCTCTTTGTGCCTCAAAGATATCCATCCCCAAGTCTGCTATAGTCCTAAGAGTCTTACATGCTCAAATTCAATGGGTATCATAGCTATCTTCCCATACAGTAACTCAAATGGAGTGAAGCCTGTAGTTGTTTTCTAAGTAGTTCTATAGGCCCAAACAACTTCTGGTATCCTATTTTCCCAATCCTTTCTATTGATAGGTACTATTTTGGTCAGAATGACTACAATTTCTCTGTTAGTCACCTCAACTTGTCCATTGACTTGAGGGTGATAAAGAGTAGACTTCATGTGCCTTATGTTGTACTCATTGACTAGTGTTGTAACAAGGGTTGAATTGAATTGAGCCCCTTGATTGGTCACTATCTCTCTTGGAACCCCATACCATGTGAAAATTTCCTCATAAAGAAATTCTACAACCTTATTATCTCTTGCATTCTTCATTGCTTTAACTTCTACCCACTTGGTTACATAATCAATGCATACCAGGATATAAGACTTACCATTTGATTGAGGGTCAATGGGTCCTACAAAATCCAATCCCCGCTTATCAAAGGGAGTAATTACTACTTGAGGGTAAAGTGGTATCTCATCAGATTTGGTTGGCTGACCCATTCTCTGGCATCTATCACATTTTCTTGTATATTTCCTGCATCCTTATAGATTGTGGGCCAATAATATCCTGTGTTCAAAATATTCATTACTATCCTCTTGGCTGCAAAATTCCCTCCATAGGGTTCACTATGACATGCATTCAAAATATCATATGTCTCATCTTCCCTCACACATCTCCTCATGACATGGTCTGGTCAAGTATATAACAAACATCCAGCAATCCACGAAAAAAGAAAATATTTTTCAATGAGCACCCTTCTCTCTTTTGGAGAGAAGTGAGGAGGAACTCTCCCTATAACCAAATAATTAGCTATGTTAGCATACCAGGGTGTTTGCACAATGATGGAAAATAAATGATCATCAAGAAAAGAGTCATCTATGACTTGATTTTCCTTTGATGTAGTAAGCCTTGAAAGAAATTTTGCAACAACATTGGCCTTGGTCTATCCACAATGGTTATGTCAAACTCCTGCATTAGTAATAACCATCTTGTTAGCCTACCTAGGATCAGGGGTTTATTCATGAGGTATCTAATGGTTGCATGATTGGTGTGCACAAAGATCTGATAACCTGTTATTTACTGCTTGAATTTTTTTTAGGGCATAGATCACTTCCAACATTTCTTTTTCTCTCATTGTATAGTTGAATTCAACTCCCTGCAGATTTTTGTTGACAAAATAAATTGCATTTTCAATGGCTCCTTTTTTTCCTAAGAATTCTCCTATAGGATAGTTTAAAGCATCTGTATGAATGTGAAAATAAATCTCCCAATTAGGTCCTTAAAGTATAGGAGCATGAGTTAAAGCTACTTTCAAGTATGAAAATGCCTTGTCATAGTCTTCTATCCATTAGAATTCAACCTCTTTGGTTAGGAGAGTGTACAATGGTGCTGCCATTTTTTTGAAGTCTTTGATGAAATGCCTATAATAAGCTACATTTCCTAAGAAACTCCTAACATCTTTCTATTTTCTTGGTATAGGAAGATTGGTGATCACCTCAGTCTTTGCAGGATATACTTGAATTCCTTTGTGAGAGATGTAGTGGTCAAGAACTAAACCTTCTTGCATCATCATGAATAACTTTTCACTATTTAAAGATAAATTGTGGTCTTCACATATCTGTAGGGCTCTCCTAATATTTTCCAGTGCTTCATTGAAATCAACACCATAGGTAGTAAATCCATCCATATAAATTTACATGCAATCAAGAGAGGTGTCTAAAAATATGCTAATGACTGCCCTCTGAAAAGTTGTAGGTGCATTACATAAGCCAAATGGGAGTACTAAGAAGGCATAGGTCCCCAATGGATAGCTAAAGGTGGTCTTCTTCTATTCCTCAGGTGTAATTTGGATCTGGTTATAGCCACTGAATCCATCTAGAAAAGAAAAGTATTGCTTTCCTGTAAGTGAGTCCAAAATTTGATCTATGAAAGGTAAGGATAAATGGTTCTTTTTGGTGGTAGTATTGAGTTCCCTATAATAAACATAAACTCACCA
This sequence comes from Sequoia sempervirens, assembly GCA_007258455.2. NCBI lineage: Eukaryota > Viridiplantae > Streptophyta > Pinopsida > Cupressales > Cupressaceae > Sequoia > Sequoia sempervirens. Next base: position 485,740,333 of record VDFB02105785.1, on the reverse strand, counting down.
GTTCCCTCCCTTCTTGGGCACAATCACCAATGGAGACACCCACTAGCTATATGAAATGGGGTAGATAAATCTTGCATCTAGCAATTTCTGTAGTTCCCCTTTTAAAACTCTCAATGCAGGGTTAATTCTTCTTTTTGGCTACCTCATTGGTGTACAATAATCTCTAATGTATATCCTATGAGTGCAAAACTTAAGGTCCAATCCCTTCATATCATGATAGTCCCACGTGAATGCATGCTAGTGGGTCCTTAGTAAGTTTTCCAATGACAACTACTATTCTTCACTTAGTTTGCTATTAATATTCATATATTTTCCTTCTAACACTTGTACTTGTGTAGTTAACTCTATCATACCTGTTTCATTAATGCATGGTACCTTGACTTCATATGGCAGCAATGTATGGGACATACGTGTTGCTATAGGAAGTTCAGTTGGAGGAAGAACAGGCAGAAGTGTCATCACTGGATCAACAGAACCAGATGCATGAGAGGATGATACTTCCTCTAGTTCACAATAGTTTTGAATTATGTTAGAAAATACTTCATATTCATCTTGAAGTTGGATGAAAGGAATTCTATCTAACATCATAAGCTATGCCACAAAATTAAATTCCTTGGCATCTTCACCAACATGCAACCATATGGGGTTATCCATATCCTATGATGGCTGAGCAGGAGGATAAAGAACAAAATTTTTGGTGCTCTTCCCATAAAAAATGGTTATGTCTCTTGACTGGCATCCAATATAGGCATTTTTTGTTGCTAACCATGGCCTTCCAAGAATAATGGGATACCCATCTAGTGTAGCTTTAGAAGAAAGAATCATGAAATTTTTTGGGTACTCCTAGGAATCTAGAATTACCACAAGATCCTCTACTATACCATCAGGCTTAATAGTAGAACTATAAACAAGCTGCAAGATAGTAGGAGTAGATCTCATTCTTGCAATTTTTAGTTGCTATAGGATGTTCTTAGTCATTACATTTATTGCTACTCCCAAATCAATTAGAGTATTTTTTATTTGGATTCCATTTATAACAACTCCTACCACAGGACTACCCCTGGGTCATTGTACTTGGAGACAGTGACTTTCCCAAGCATGATGTCAGCTAGTTGTCCCACCACATGAACTGTAGTGGGGTCTTTCTTTTTCCTACCTAGCTTCTTAAGCCACGCTTCCTTGATTTCTTTGCCATATATGGGAACATATTTTATGGCCTGAAATAGAGGTATCTAGACACATATATGCTTCAACTAATCTAAAATTTCAAAGGTTGTGTCGTCCTTTTCTTCTTTTTTCTTAACAACTTCCAATCTCTGAGGAAATAGTGGTTCTTATTCAGTCTGCTTGACTAGGACTGGTTTAGTATTTTTAGGTGCACTTGGCTAAATGGAGTCATTCAGAGGTTCCTCTTCCTCTTCCATAGGAAGCTCAGTATAATGGGTGTGGAAGGAGTTGGTAAAGTAGTTCCTAAATGCAAGTGGATGTCACTTACACTCAAAACATATGAAGGGAATTGGTTTGAATCAACATAGTATACTAGATGTTACTATGGTTTGTTATTTGGGTTTGGTGTGGGTTGAGCTGGTAGCTAAGTAGGTTTAGGTGCATTTTATTTTGAATTAGTAGGAGGAGGAATTATAGCAGGTTGATGGGACTAAGAAGGTGGCTGAATGTAACTGGTTGTTTGGTTTGTCCATTGTTGTCATCCCCTCCATTGAGATGTTTGCTACCAGTTTCTTGGAGGTGGTTGCCAAGGTCCTTGAAATTTTAACCAATTCCCCGAAGGTTTTTTCCACTAGGGTGAAGAGTTTTGATGATTGGGCCAAGCATTTGGAGGGTTATTCCAAGGTTGTGGTGGATATCCTCCATAGTTGGATGAATATGTGGGTTGCCATTGGTTACTAGATGAATAAGAATTTAAATATGGCCCAACAAAAGATAGTGGATCTAGTGGCATACCTTGTCTTGGAGCCCATAGAATCCTTTGTGCAACATAGTATACTTGATCCTCTTCAATCTGGATTGACTTGAACTTAGGTGAAATATGTGTACTATCAATATTAGCTACCATCTTGCATCTATATTCCTTCTTCTTTTGTTTACAATGAGGGAAATATTATACCAACATTTCCTCTACCTCCTCTTGTTTCTTCTTGGACTAAAGTGTATCCAACTGAGTAGCTAGATTGTTTATGATGTCTTGCTTGAAGTCTGCCAACAAGTGAGTAAACTCCATCCTTGAAACTCCACTGGTAGATAACTTACCCATAGAGGATTGGAGCTTCCCTATAATATTTCTGACATATTTTCTTGATATCCTCCCAAGGAACTTGGGTGATATCCCCTCCTACCATCAGTTCCAAGGCACTAGTGTAGCTCTCATTAATTCCTCTTAGGAAAATCAAATTTTTGGATTCATCATTGAGTGTATGGTGTGGATATTTTTGTAAGAAAAACAAAAACTTTAAAATGTAATCCTCCAAGCTCTCATTCTCCTTTTTCTACATCCTAAAAATGTCATCTCCTCTCATGTCACTGCCCTTGCAATATTCCTTGTGCTTCTCAAGGAACTTTGTCTTCATGTCCTACCAAGTCTCCGCAATATTTCTTTTAGGCTCATAAACCATCATAGTGCAGCCTCTTTCAAAGTTGTAGGAAATAGCTTAAGTCTATGGGCATTAGTGGTATAGTCATAACTCCTGCAGAGTATATCAAACTTCAACAAGAAATTATCAGGGTCTTCTGTAACAAGTCCATAAAACTTAGGAAGGACTAAAGAGGAGATATTTTTGAGGTTGTCAACTTCATTCTGATGAGCAATGGGGAAAGGAAAATTTGGTTGGTTAGGTCTATTTCTATTTGCATCACCCATGCCTTCTTGATGGATTTCAAAAGAAAATGGGTTCTCAATTAGATTTTGGTCTTCAGAGGAAGCTTCAGAACTAGTTAGATTAGGAAATGCATTAGCAAAGGGGTGTGGTTCTTCTTCATCTTCATTTCTTGGCAGATTTGGAAGCTCTTCTAGCTGGAATGGATCAGGATCATTAGGAAGGAATCTCCCATAAGCATCTCTTCTCCTTCCTCTATGCATACAATATCAACTCAGCATCAACCAACTCACACAAAGAATTGGTATAAAAATAGGGGATCATTACTTTCCTAAATGAGGGGTATACTAAGAACAATTCTTAGAAATACTGCAACAAGAAAAACTATCAATGACTCTAAAGAATTCTCTATTTTGACACCATCCCCAACATCGACACCAAAAATGTTGGCCTCGTACAATGATTTTAACAACTAAGCCCTTACAGCTATGATTTAGAAATTGGACATCTTACCTAAATAGCCATTTCAATCATCATGAAGGTGCATTTAACTTGTGAACCTAGGGACATAAATATGAAATGGGTCATCACAGTATGTGCACTAGGAATCCAAAGTATCCATATTCATCCTACATCTAAGAAAGACACAATGCTGAAAGTAAATGGCTTGGAAATGAATAACATAAATGTTGAACACCAACCAACAACTACACTATGCTGAAATATATGACAAAATTAAAATCTAAGGAAACAAATAGAAAACTACTCTATCTACTTTGGTTGTAGGAACAATCACGAAATGGAATTCTAATGGTTGTAGGAACAATTAGTGCCAAATTCTTAACTAATTACTAAACAAAAAGTAATAACTAAAATAAAGGGTAGAATTTTCACCAAGTGGGCCCCCTTGGATGAGTATCCTCTAAAACTAATGTAAATTTAGATGCACACACTTATAACTTCATTTTATTTAGTGGAAAACATGAGTACAAAAGAGCAGCATAACTATATTACTAAAAAACTAAGAATGCAGGTACATCATTAGATTGTGCAACCTCCTGAGGAGGAGCATCTGACTCTTATTTATAGGAGAAAAACCTACTAACTACAAAAGGTGGTCAACTCCAACGGATTAGGAGGACACCATTTTAGGGAAAGCATAGAAAGTGGAGAGGTGGTTATGTATGCAAGGAATCTAGTTAGGCACCTTTTCCTTAATGCAGATTTAGCACAACAGTAACACCAATATTTTCTCAACAACAATTGAGACCATTTACAAGGTAGTTACAATTCTAATTTGCATGAGGAATCTCCTACCCTTGAGAGTCTGACCTCCATTGACCTTTGAATGATTTCCTTGTTTACTATTATAGCACATGACCAACTGATAGAATCTTCCACAATTTAGTGGCCTCTAATTATATCTGCATGGCAATATTAGTACACACAATAATTGCATATTTGTAACTATCTTAAAGAAGCATTCATTAATCCACATGTAAAATTAACATAGATAGTCCATATAACATGTCAATGTCATTAGAGATTTACAAAAATAAGCTTACGCCCAATGTCTATGGTTGTAAGGAAATATCATAAAAATGACAACATCCAAGTATCAAATTCTATGACAATTACAAAAAATAGATCATAAATTCTGTCAAAATTGAACCATAAACTAGACTCATCATGTACCTCCATTCTTCTATATGTCATACTTTATCTTTTCTTTTTTTCTCTTGTTTTGTGTTTTCCTTTTGTGGATGACACAAAGTGTTGAGACACCTATGTCTCTTCCAAGTTGACCCAATCAGTCCTTTTTCCTTTTTACTTTGTCTTTTCTTGTGTTTTTCCTTTTGGGGATGATGCAAGACATTGATACCAAAATGTTTCCTTCATGTTCACCCAAAAGATTTTCCTTTTCTTTTTCCTTTTCATTTTCTTTTCACTTGTGTTTTCCCTTTGTGGATGGTGCAAATCGTTGAGACCACAATGTCTCTTCCATGTTGACCCAAAACGGATTTTTTTTTTCTTTTTTTTTCGCTCTCTTTGTGTCATTCTTCCAGTTCTATGTATTTGAGGAATGATGATAGTTCTAAGCTCTATAATCAAAACATTGTAGAAAAAAACATATTGACCCCAAGTCCATAGATCCCTTATGTGTTTGGTGTGTTCCATTTTGGAGGAAATCCCTCTTTCTTTTCTTCCTTTTCATTTGCATGACACAACCTTACTTAGAAATGTATGACTTGGCATAGGGGCCTTCCAAGTTGGTTCTCATGTCTTGTTTCTTTTTTTTTGCATTTTTTCATTTCACTACTTTAAAGTAATTGTTCACAGAATGGTGTGTAGCAATTCCTCTAAAGTGGGGGCATACATTGGAATTATTCATTTTCATTTTTCTTGGTTCTTAGTTCATCCTTTTTACTTCATATGATGTTTTTTTCACTTTGTGGATGACATTGGGTGTGATGTCCTTCATAAGTGTGATCTATCTTAGCATATTACATTCCTCTTGATGGCTTGATGTGACACACTGCATCCCCTAAGTTGTGAATATTGTATTGTTTGATTAGTACTCTCTTGGAGACATTAGACACAATTTTCCCTAAGTGATAGACCTCGCATGAACTTAACAAGACTCCTTTGAACATTTATTTTACATTTTACATTTTTTCATTCATATGGCCACCTTGCATAATGTAGCTTGCATGCCAGTGGTACCATCCTATTTGTTCATGAGTTCTAAGAATACAAAGCTTTACTTGACTCATGAAGCATGAACCAATATTTTCCTTTGTGGAACCTTATTAAAGTTATCGGGAGGTATAACTTTGATATGGTTGAGTGGGAAGCCCATTTCGAGGCATGACTTTCCCCATAGCCACCTATGTGTTTGTGAGTGCATACTAGCCAATTGTATGTTTCTCACCCTTTGGGCCTTCCCACCCAGTAGACAACCATGATTTCCTTCACCCTAGAGTGAGTATGCATTTTCCTTTTTGGACAAACAACCTAGATCTAATCCACAACTAGTTGTACAAATGATTGAAGCTTGATCTGACTTTTCCTTTTGATCTTCGTTCTCTTTATCTTTCATATGTGTGCTCCTTTATTCTTATGATTAGTTTTCCATGTGATCTTCATATTGGGGGCTTGATCATTGTTATCTCATCTTGCTAGCATAAGTGCATTTGGATCCCTCTCGATGTGCATGGCTACTCTAGTGTGAGTTTGAAGAAAGTTCAACCTCTCACTAAAGTGGGAGCTAAATTTACCATAGAAAAATGGATCTTGGACATTTTCATGGTTATTTAGGTCTTTTTCCTATGATTCTTGGCTTATTTTTCTTAGATTTAATGTTGAAATGTGAATGATGCATTCACATTAGGTCTTGAATATTCAAATTATGATGTCTTGTGAAGGTGTTGTGAAGTGTTGTAACACATTTTTACACTTTTCTAGACTCATCTTATTATAATTCATCTAAATATCACCTTTTTATCCCTTATCAAGTCCTATTTCAAAGTGTTGTAAAGTATTGTAAAAATATTTCACACTTTCCTAGGCTTTTCATCACTAAATACACCTTTATTATGCTTCATTTGGCCCCTTTATGCACTTACAAGTCATAATTAAGTGTGTTTTTAATAAAAATCCAACAAAAAACACTAAAAGTAACTTAATTCTTGACACCCACTTGCAAGCCTTGAGTGGGACCCATTCACCATGGCTGGTGAATGAGTCCCTCTTGGCACAAAATTCAAGATAAATTCAAATTTCTTTTTGGGTTTTTATTCATTAGGACCTTATGTCAGCCTGCGATATTTTATTTTTGGGTAATTATGGCATATATGTGAATAAATAAGTGTTTTTCCATCCATTTTAACCCCCATTCATTCAAGTATTCATCCTTGTATTCAATCTCATTCATCCACTTAAGCATCATAGCATCATTCAATCAAGCAATTATAAGTCTTCTTGGAACAACCATTGACACGTCTTCAAACTTCAACAAGGGTTTGGTGAGTTTGGGACATTTGAATGTTGTTTATTCATCATTCCTTTCTTGTTTTCATTTCATTTCTTTATCAAGGGTGTTATTACCAAAGTGGGACTGAAATCCCTATACTCTAACCCTTAACCAATTTCCCCCTCTTTTCATGTGTGTTTGTAGGTTTTGTAGGTATATTTTTCAAAGAAATAGGTGTTGAAAAGTGGTCAACAAGTCATCAAAGCTATTCAAGTCAACTAAACCCTAATTCACCCTGGGAGACAATATTTAGCCCATTTTCTATAGATTTGATTCTGTCAACCTAACAAGAAGAAAAGTATAGATTTGGACCCACAAAGTTGACCCCTGAATTTGTAGATTTTTGGAGGACTGATTCACCATTAGTGGCAAATGAGTCCCATTTCCAGGCTGGAAAATTTATTTTGTTTAGTTTCCAGTTCTCAACAGTCAGAAACTGGTTTCAACACAGTTTACTAGAAGGAGGACTTATTCGCCATCAGTGGTGAATGAGTTCCACTGGTCAAAAATAGTAATTTATGTAGCATTCCAGAACCTTCCTTCATCAGCATTCCATCTCTAGGTGCACTCTATTTAGTCTCATTTCAGTTTTGACTTCATTTTTGTATGTTTCTAGTTCATTTTTGCATATCACACTATTTTCAAACACTTCATATTTCTTAGGTTTTGCATACATAATCAATCAATTTTATCAGTGTTATGCATTTAGGACATTTCATTTAGACATAATTTCATTGTACTTGAATTATTTTGAGTGAACCACACATATTTTTGTGTGGGATCTATCTCTTTCCATTAGGTGAAAGACCCTAATTGAGCAAAAGAGACATAGCATTTCACACCTCAAAAAATCTATGGTTCAAGGGCTTCTTCATTTTTCCCATTTGAATGTCTTGCATTTTTTGCATTAGTTCGTTGAGTTGAAATGCCATGTCATCTTGTGGGTTTGGTGGAAAAGAATATGTTGCATATTGTGGATAATAGATGGATTGTAAGTGGGATTTTGATATAATGGGGTGTTGTATGGTATGTAGGGTGGTGTTTGATATTGTGAAGGTTAAGGTGGTGGAGGTGTATATGTTCCTAATGTATTTGGATTGATGATTTTTTTTTGGGGATTATAGTATAAACCTTGTTGTTGTTTTTGTGTGAGCACTTCTTGTTGGGCATACTGTTGTGCTAGCAAAGCTTGTTGTTGTACGACTAAGGGTACTTGTTGGGATTTTTATTGTTGTTATTTTTGTGTGATTAAGGCTTTTTTTTGGGCTTTCTATTTCTGCAAGGCTTGTGCTTGGGCTTATTGTTCTTGCAATTCTTTTTGATAGGCATCTTGTGCTTGTTGGAAAGCTTGAGAGTGAGCTTGTTGTTGTTTCAAGGATTTTTATTGTTGCAAGGATTGATCTTAAGCTTGTTGTGCTTGCAATGATTGTTGATAAGCCTATTTTACTTGTAGTAGTGTCAAAAAATTTCATCGGTGACATTTTCACACTTGTTTGGGCCCTCCTTACAAAAATTGAGTTTAATGTCACCTTAACTTAGTGTTGTAATGTGTTTAGCACACTAACATTAGGCCTTGGGCCCTTGTAAACTAAATAAACCCAATCCTACCTTATTTAGAGTGTTGTAAAGTGTTATAATAAACTTTCACACTTTTCTAGGGTTGTCATTAATAATTGGTCTTCTTTATGCTTTAATTGGGCTTACTTTACATCCACAAGCCTTAATTAATGCATATTTTCAAGGATATTTCCAACATAAATCAACATCAAATCATAATTCAGGTGTTTCTAGGTTATGTAGCCCATATTTGGTGGTATGGGACTCATATGCCACCTTGGGCATATGGGTCCCACCTAGAGTTTTGGGTCTCGATCCTGGTTTTCCACATTTCTAAGCATTTTTGAATTTGGTCCCATAAATTATGACTAATTGGACTCATATACCACCTTGGGCATATGAGTCTCGTGTGGCACAAAATTAAAATTAATTCAAATTATTGGTGGTACTTTTCCTCCTAGATCTGATGTTGGCTTGTAGTATTGTAATTTCTGGAATTTTTACATATTTAAGTATAAATACAAGGTTCTTTCACTCATTTTACACCTAGAAAGTTGAATGAGCGTCCTCATAGAAAATTTGAGTTTACAAGAGCATTTAATTTTTTACAGGAGAATTCAAGAACACTCAAGAGTAGATTATCAAGTATTTTGGAGCATTATTCAAGTATCAAGCATCATGTAAATGTATTCATGCATCATGCTTTTTTTTTAGCTAACAATTGTGATGTAGGATTTCATGATTCAAGCTAGAATTTCATTCAATATCTATCTTTTTCAAGCAAAATTCAAGGTATACATCCATTGGAGCCATCTCATACATGTTTTTAGTACTTCATTGCTAGGGTTTGGTGAGTTGCAACATCATATTTTGTTCATTCATCATTCACCATTCCTATTTCATTGCATTTCAAGGTTTGATTACCAAAATAGGGTTTGACCAAGGAAAACCTCTTTCCACTAACAAAAAAAATATTTCCCTCTCGTTAGTCTGTCATTTATAGGTTTAGGTTGAAGGTGCATTGAAGAGAAAGTTTGGAGAAAGTTGTCAAAGTGTAACTCAAAGTTTACAAACTTATCATCTTGCATTGGAGATACTTGGAGGACTTCTAGAGGTTACAAATTAGGGTTTTAGATCCAAAAATTAATTGGGAAGCACAGAGTAGACCTTGAAGACTAGATTTAGACTTTGAAGTTTCAGAAAACCCTAACTAGAATGATACACTAGTTTTGGCATATGATTCCTGGTTTAGGTCAATTTTTAGGTTTTTATAGATTTAGATACCCATTTGCCAAATTCCTATTCTTGTACAGAAACCCAGATCTAGGACTGATTCACCCAACCTGACCTATGAGTCCCAGTTAGCATTATAGTCACTGTTTTCAACATTTTAAAGCTCCATCCAACCATCTTCAAATTTTGAGGTGCACACGTTTCATCTCACGGTTTGTTATTTTGTTTTACATGTATTTATAGGTCATTTAGTGAAAGATTGCATCATATTAGGGTTAAGAATTTCATCTTGCATTGCATTTATCTTTCCAAGTCATAACTTGGTGGTGAACCCCTCATTATTTTAAAATCAACCCCTAAGACGACCCTATCATAGGATCACTTTCTGCTTTGCACACTTGAGGTTGAGATCTCCAAGGTTTGTCCTTGAATGAGAGTGTAGAATTTTGTTATTCTAGGTCTTAAACCCTAGAACCAAAAAAAAAATTATTCCTTTCATTTTGGTGAACCTGCATTTAGAACATCAAATTTTTTATTTCAATTACATTATCATCCTAAATCTTTCTTTCATTAACATTGCATTAGGGTTCACATTACTTGATTGGTAGTCTAGGGTTTCTAAAATTTTCATTAGTGAAAATGCATATAGCTTGCATTTTTGCATCTTAAATCATTGAAAATCATACAAAATCTATATTTTCATTTAGGTTATAGGTCATACAACATATAAAGTATAAAAATCAATTGAAAATTTTGAAAAAAATTCTCACTCGGACTCATACTCCCCTCTAGGTGAATCAGTCCCATTGTAGATTCTACACTGCATTTTTCACAATTCCAAGCTCTTATTTGGTGCTCTTGTTTTTAGTTGATACCTTTCTATTTTAGCTTATAGAGTTTTCATTATAATCATTTCATTATTCTAAGCTTATATTGCATTTGCATTCATCTTGCATTTAGTATCCCTTGCATGAGTATTTGGTGTCCTATTGCTAATACTGTAGTGAGATGAAGTTCAAGACTCATGTCATCTTGTGATAACACAATCATTTTGGATCTTGGGTTGTCTATCTCTTTCAATCTTAGTATTGACACTAGTACACTAGGTATGGACCATACCCGTAACAACTCTTTCCATTCAAGTAGTGTGATACATGTTGAAACAATGGTTACTAGTGTTCCACAAGAAAGCATAATCCAAATTCATGAAGACTTAGAAAACTTGCAAAATCAAATAATTAATGAGAACATTTCAACTACCACCATCCCTACCATAGATAACATTCATCGAATGCTTGAAAGTGAAGATGGACTTGACCTTGTGAAAAACATAGTTCAAATATTTGGAAAACACTTTCCTTCAAATTCTAGTTGTCCTTTAACCTCAAACAATGCCACAAGCCAAGGAGGAATTCAAATTCCTCCTCCCACAACAATTTCCTCTATTCCTACCTATATAAACCCTCAAGTCACAACAACAATAGAAACAAATAGTAATGTGATTCCTTAGGTATTTCCACTAGCATCCCTAGCACCTTTGTGGAATTGAACGTCATATCTCCTACCACTTTCCCACCTATAAGAATTCCATTCACTTGTCCTTCAAACACATACACAGCTCCACCATTTTCATCTCCATATCATAACACAAATAATGACTCCATCATAAATCAACTCTTCCAAACCATTTCATACCTTCAAAAAAAAATTTCCACCATCAACCTAAATCGAAATGGCCCACCTACATATTATTTCAAAAGAATCCCATTGTCCTTGGAGATATTGTGAACATTGATGCCACAAGGTGTAGAGGTTCCTATATTTGAGAAATATGGGGGAAATGGATATCCTTCTAACCATGCTAATGCTTATACTGCCTTAGGTAGTGACTTTTCCCTTGATGATAAAATCTTGGCTAATCTTTTCCCTAAATCCTTGAAGGATACTGCCTTAGAATGGTTTTCTTCTTTATCAAACAACTCTATTCATTCATTCAATGAACTTGTTGAAGCATTTTTCAACCATTTCCAAGTGCATATGACTCGTAAAATGACCTTAGCCAATTTCATGAGATGTAAGCAAAAAGAAGAAGAAAATATTACTGACTTTATATCATGATATCAATCACTTTATTCCTAAATCAATGTCAAGGTTCTGACCCTCACCTTCAAAATATTATCACAGAAAATTTTCAAAGCAAGATAGAATATAAGATCACCATGATTAAATTCCCCTCCATCATGCACTTATGTACTACCCTCCATGATTGTCAAAATTTGGTTAGTAGTCGGGATGCAAAGTCCACTTCTAGCTAAACTAAGAAATATGAGTCCACAAACCAAAAAAATTACCAAACTTTTAGAAAGTAGAATAAATGCTTCATTCAACTTAATACTCCTTAAAAAAGATAAAAATACCAGTACCCAAGTAGCTACTATTAAAGCCACGATACCCTTTAGGTATGGGGACTCAAAAAGATAATTCACTCCCCTACCAAATACCCTTCATAACACAATGTCCCAAATTTTAGAATAGAAAATGATTAACTTGACTCCTGTTAAAATACCCAATCCTAATAAGCCTTTACCTTCAAAATTTAGATCAAATTCTTATTGCCATTATCACTGACAAAATGGACACGATAAAAAAAATTGTAACTATCTTAAACATCTCGTGCAAGACCTCATTGATTTCGGTCAACTTTCTATTGGGGGTTTTAATGATCAAGGAAATAAGTTTGTTTTCCCCTTAATGAAAACTTGTAAATTTTTACCAACCCCATGCCAAAATGTAATATTTAATTTTTCAAAGCTATCAAAACTACAAAAATTGATGTGATGAATGTAGACACGAATGATGAGAACATAGATACAATTCAACAAATTCCTATGGATACTGATGAACAAGAAAAAAATCCTATCAATGGTTTGGTTGCATTGGTCAAAAATCAACATCATAAGGGACAAACTAAAAAGATTCTTGATATTTATTTCTCCTCACAAGATATACTTAAACATGCACCCAATGGTCCTCTTTATATAACTGGTCGAATCTATGATAAACCCAATAATGGGATATTAATAGATCCCATATGTGGAGAGAATGTGATCACCAAGGAATTTTTACTTCTACATGAGCTTTTTCAAGATATATATGTTAAACAGAAAGCATGGATCAAGACACATAATGGTTTTTCTTGCCCTACGATTGGATCAATCACCTTACCTCTACAAGTAGGACTGAAAACATTAGATATCTCATTCTCCATCATCCCACAATCAAACCAATTTTGTGTGAAGCTAGGCTATCCATGGCTCCAATCCATAAATGTAGTCCCTTCAGATGTACATAAATACTTAAAGTTTCTCTTTGAAAATGAATTTTTTACCATCCATGATAGTGGCTTTAACCTTTTTCTACCCATGGAAACTTTTACTTAGATTACTTTTGGCCCAAGCCTATAGAACCTATCAAACAACAAGAAGAATTCTTTTTCAAATATTATCAAAAGTTCAAGGAAAAGAAAATAGCAAAATTATCCCTCTGAAACATGCCTTCACCCACCATCGATCCTACCATCCTTGACAAAACCATGATTGAACCCAAGAAATTCCAAATAACTAAGACAAATCTAAGAAAAAATCTTCACCTACTACCTACAAAAGACCAAGAGATAATGGAAACAATATCATCACACCTCCTAGAATAAAATAAGTTTACAAAGTCACAGAGAAAGTGGTTTAACAACCTCCCATGGTTCCTTTTGTTCCTCCCTTGGGGAAGAAAAGAAACCTATGGCTGATCAACCTGATCCTACACAAACACAACTTGAAAACAAAACTAAAAGAAACAAATGTGCTAGAGAGCATTGGCATAGACATCATGCCATAGCTTACAGGTTAAATGAAGAAATAAACAAATAAAATCAGAATCCAAACCTGACTGAAGCAATGCATGATAAGTCTACCTCCTCCCCAAAACAACAAGATCCTATAACACAACCAAAATGAGAGCTAAACCCTTTTTAGACATTATCATTCAACCTCATGTTGTGATTAATTTAGATGGTGATGAGGAGATTACTAAATTGATGAGGAAGTGCATAATTAGTTAAATACATTAATTTTCTCTTCCATGAAGTTAAATGGAAATTCTCCTAGGAAGAGTGTTGAACTTGGTAATGACCTTAGTTCAACACTTGCTATAATCCCTTTGGTTAGTTTTTTTCCTTCTATATACAAAGAACATGATTGGGAGGTGGACAACCTACTTTAGGTTGACTCACACATGCATTACTAGTTTCTTTGCATTTTTTTATTTTTTATTTTGTGTGATTTCATGTGCTAATGCAATCCCCTATGATGTTCTATTTGATGTTTGTCTCTTTTTGGCATTCCACTATTTGTACCTTCATTCTTCTTTATGTCATAAATCCTTTCACTTTTCCTTTTATATTTTTCTTTGTCTTATGTTTTCCTTTTGGGGATGATGCAAGGTGTCAAGACATTCATGTCTCATCCATGTTGACCCAAAAGCTTTTTCTTTATCTTTTCTTTATGTCTTTTCTTTGTCTTATGTTTTCCTTTTGGGGATGATGCAAGGCATCAAGACATTCATGTCTCTTCCATGTTGACCCAGAATATTTTTCATCTTGTCTTGTGTTTTCCTTTTGGGGATGATGCAAGGTGTCAAGACATTCATGTCTCTTCCATTTGAACTGAAAGGTTTTTTTTTTGATCTCTTTGTGTCATTCTTCTAGATCTATATGTATTTGGGGAATGATGACATTTTTGAGCTCTTTAAAAACACTGTAGCAAGAACATACTAACCCCAAATCCATAGATCCCTTATGTTTGTTTGATATTTTCATTTTGGGGGCAACCCCCTTTTCTCTTTTCTTTTACATGACATAGCTTCATTTTGAAACATATGACTTGGCATAGGGGTTCCCAAGTTAGCTCTCATGTCTTATTTGTTGTTGGAATTTATAATTTTCTACTTTAAAGTAATTTCTCACAACATAGTGTTTAGCAATTTCTTTAAAGTGGGGGCATACATTGGCATTACCCTTATGCATTTTTCTTTTTCATGTTTCATGGTGTAGTCTTCTTGCTTAATGTGATCTATTTTTTTCTTTGTGGATGACATTAGGTGTTACGTTCATCAAGAGAATGATCTCTCTTAGCATATTACTTTCCTCTTAGTGGCTTGATATGACACATTGCATCTCCTAAGTTGTGAATCTTCTATTCTTTCATTGGTCCTCTCTTGGAGACATTAGGCACAATGCTCCATAAGTTAAAGACCTCGTATAAATTAATAAAGACTACCTTGAATATTCCTTATTGTTTCATTTTCATTTTTAGTTATATGGTTACATTGCATAATACACTTTGCATGCTTGTGGAGCCATCTTGTTTGTTCATGAGTTCCAAGCATACGAAGCTTTGCTTTCCTCATGAAGCTCGAAGTTCATTTTTTATTCATGAGCTCCAAGCATATGAATTTTTTCTTGCCTCATGAAGCTCAAAGGTCATTGTTGCATGGTGCCTTATCAAAGTTATTAGGAGGTATAAGGTTGGTATGGTTTTGTTGGGAAGCCAAACCGAGGCATGACTTTCCCATAGCTACTCGTGCATGACTCTGAGCACATATTGGTCATGTGTGTATATGTCTCACCTCTTTTAGATCCTCACCCAATGGACATCCTAAAGTTTTGTTGCCTCAGAATGAGCATGAATATTCAAACAAACAACTTAGATCTGATCCAAATTATGGTGAACAAATGGTCGAAGCTTGATCTCCCTTCTTTTGTTTTTATTTTCCTTCTCTTTTTCTTTGGCAGTGTATGCTTGTGCCTTTATGATGCTCTTTATATCATTTTCATATGTGTTCCTTTGTGGCTATGTTGGTTTTCCATGGGATCTTGATCTTGGGGGCTTGATCACCCCTCTTGATATTTGTCATCCCATCTCACTGGAATTGGTACATTTGGACCCCTCTTGAAGTGATTTTGTCTACTTTAGTGTTATTTTGAAGCAAGTTCATCCTCTCACTAAAGTGGAGGCTAAATGTAGTGTCAAAAAATGTCGTCAGCAACATTTTCACACTTGTTTGGGCCCTCCTTGCAAAAATTGAGTTTAATGTTGCCTTGGCTTAGTGTTGTAATGTGTTTAGCACACTCACATTAGGTATTGGGCCCTTGTAAACTAAATAAACCTAATCTTACCTTATTTAGAGTGTTATAAAGTGTTGTAACACATTTTTACACTTTTCTAGGGTTGTCATTAATAATTGGGCTTCTTGATGCTTTAATTGGCCTTACTTCGCATCTACAAGCCTCATTTAAAGCATCTTTTCAAGGATAATCTCAAAATAAATCAACATCGAATCATAATTTAGGATTTTCTAGGTTGTGTGGTCTAGATTTCATGGGTTGGGACTTATACACCACCTTGGGTGTATGGGTCCCACATAGGGTTTTGGGTCTCGATCTTTGTTTTACAACTTTCTAAGCATTTTTGAATTTGGTCCCATAAATTATGCTTAATGGGAATCATATGCCACCTTGGATGTATGAGTCCCGTGTGGCCCAAAATTAAAATTAATTCAAATTATTGATAGTATTTTATCCTCCTAGGTTTGATGTCGACTTGTACTATTGTAATTTTGAGAATTTTTGCATAATTAAGTATAAATACAATGTTCTTTCACTCATTTTACACCTAGCAAGTTGAATGAGCATCCTAATAGAAAATTTTAGTTTACAAGATCATGCAAGTGTTTACAAGAGAATTCAAGAACATTCAAGAGTAGATTATCAAGAATTTTAGAGCATTATTCAAGTATCAAGCATCATATCAAAGTCTTCATGCTTCATGTTTGTTTTTGAGCTAACAAATATGATGTATGATTTAATGATTCAAGCTGGCATTTCATTAAAGATCTATCATATTCAAGCAAGATTCAAGGTCTACATCCATTGGATCCATCTCATACATGTTTGCAACACTTCATTGCTAGGGTTTGGTGAGTTGCAACATCATATTTTGTTCATTCATAAATATCCATTCCTATTTCATTGTATTTCAAGGTTTGATTACCAAAATGAGGTTTGACCAAGGAAAACCCATTTCCACTAGGAAAATGACATTTTCCCCTCTCTTTAGTGTGTGATTTGTAGGTTTATATTGAAGGAACATTGAAGAGAAAGTTTGGATAAAGTTTTCAAAGTTTTCATCTTGCATTGGAGATACTTGGAGGAATTCTACAAGCTGCAAATCAGGGTTTCAGATCCATAAAATATTAATTGGGAAGTACAAAGTAGACTTTAAAGACCAGATTCATACTTTAAATTTTTCAAAAACTGCCAACTAGATTGATACACGAGTTCTAACATATGAGTCCTAGTTTAGGTCAACTTTTAGGTTTTTATAGATTACGATACCCATTTGTGAAATTCTTTTTCCTGTATAGAAAGCTAGATCTAGGATTGATTCACCCTGCCTATCATATGAGTCCCAGTTAGCATTAAAGTCACTATTTTTAGCATTTTAGAGCTCCAACTAGTCATCTTCAAATTTCTAGGTGCACACATTTCATCTCACAACTTTTTATTCTATTTTGCATGCATTTATAGGTTATTTAGTGAAATATTGCATCATATTAGGATTAAGAATTTAATCTTACATTGCATTTATCTTTTCAAGTCATAACTTGGTGGTTAACCCCTCATTTGTTGACAATCATCCCCTAGGACATCCCTATTGCAAGATCTCTTTCTCCTTTGCATACTTGAGGTTGAGATCTCTAGAGTTTGGCCTTGAATGAGAGTGTTGAATTTCTTTATTCTAGGTCTTAAACCATAGAACCCATACAATATTTTTTCCTTTTAGTTGTAGAGTTAGAATGTGAGCTTGTTGCGCCTAGAAGGTGGGAGTGTTTTGATGTTGGGATGGATTTTGGGAGATAATGGATTATGGATTGATTTGAGTTAGTTGTCAGTTGTTTTGGCTTACTATTCCTTGTAAGATGGTTGATTGGGATGGAGGAATGTAAAGTTGGGGCCTCGTTTGATTGTGAATATTTTTGAGGACCCATGGTAAAGATGATGATGGTGCCATTTGGTATTTTGATGTTAATGGCATATGGTGTCCTTGTATGAATAGATTTGAAAGGTTCCCTTGTTTTGTTTGACATGGGACTAAGGTATTACCTTGTTGATGGGTGAAATAATGGAAAATGGGGTGGTGATATGCTTTCTTATGGTTTAGAACATAGAGAAAAACCCACTTTCCATTTATCTCATTTAAGGATAACCCTAGAGATCTCAATGCAAAAGAGGAAGATATCTTGTAATAAGGTTGTCCTAGGATATGATTTTAAACTAATGAGTGATTCACCACCAAACTAGGGCTTGGAAAGGCAAATGTAATGCAAGATGAACTACTCAACCCTTATATTATGTAATCTTTAACTAAATGACCAAAAAATGTATGAAAATCAAAATAGAAAGTTGCAAGATGAAAGGTATGCACTTGGAAATTCGGAGATGACTTAATGAAGGCTTGAAATTCTAGAAACACTAATTTTAAAGACTATTGAGACTCTTATGCCAGACTAGGTGATTTAGTTCTAGATCCAGGTTTCAGTGCAGAAACTAAAATCTAGCAAATGGGTGTCTAAAACTGCAAAAAACTAAAAATTTACCTAAACTGGAACTCATACACTAGAAGTAGTGTATTAGTCTAGTTAGGGTTTTCTGAAGCTTCAAATACTAAATCTGGTTTTCAACGTCTTCTCTATACTTCCCAATTAATTTCTAGATTTGAAACCCTAATTTGCAAGCTATAGAGGTCTTCTAAGTATTTCCAATGCAAGGTGACAAATTTGACAACTTTAACAACTTTGAACACTTTGAAAACTTTCTCCAAACTTTCTCTTCAATATTTCAACCTTAACCTACAAATCACACAATAGAGAGAGGAAAAAATGTTGTTTTGTTAGTAGAAAGGGGTTTACCTTTGTCAAATCCTGTTTTGGTAATCAAACCTTGAAATGAAATGAAATAGGAATGGAGAGTGATGAATGAACAAAATATGATGTTGCAACTCACCAAACCTAGCAATAAAATTCTGAAAACATGTATAAGATGGATCCAATGGATGTAGATCTTGACTCTTTCTTGAATAGGATAGATCTTGAATGAAATGCTAGCTTGAATCATAAAACCTTACATCACAATTGCTAGCTTAAAAACAAACATGATGCATTAGGACTTTGACATGATGCTTGATGCTTGAATAATGGTCTAAAATACTTGATAATATACCATTGAAGACTCTTGAATTCTCTTGTGAACTAAAACTTTCTATAAGGATGATCATTCAACTTGGTAGGTGTAAAATGAGTGAAGGAACCTTGTATTTATACTTAATTATGCAAAAATCCTAAAATTACAACACTACAAGTTGACATTATGATGCAACCACGGTAAGGAGGATCCTCAAAGAGAACAATCTAAACCTTGTAGCAAGAGAAACACAACGAAAGAAACAAAGAAGATGGAGGTAAATGCAGATTTAAATATTCTTATTAATGGAAATCTCAGTTGCATTCAGCCGACAACATCCAGGCTTATAGATTCGAGCTTGCATGCCTCTTACAACATGTTCAGAAATGCATTCCTCCTATATTCTCTTTAATTCGAGTAGAATATGACAATTTGAAACCTCTATCTTAATTCTACTAAGGAATTCCTGACTCTTCCTAATGCTCTATTACAATTATTTATATCACATCCGCGGGATGGGAAACATCCATGTCAGAAAAAAATTATTACTATCTCCAAAGAAGGAAAATGTAATGTGTGCATGAATAGGTCGGCCTCACATTTGAAATACTCCATAAACAAGTGCATAGGATGAAGTGCAGACCTACAACGAAGGTTGGAAACACTCCAAGGAACAATTAGAATCACACCGTTGAGATCTACAAACCACAAGAATGATCTACGAACAATCCAACTAGTTGTTAGGTTTGAGCATTATTCTGGTGTCGATTCAAGAAACTGCCTCTTATTCTGGAAGCGATAAATTTCTGGAAAAAGATCCATTCATGCTCAAATCTTGGAATGAGAAACATGAACATGTCCATGATGTGCACTTAGATCTGCAAGGTCTAGTGAGAAAATATGATGAATCCACCAACATGAACTAAGCAAGAACAAAAATTGAAAGAAAATATTTTTGGTTGATGGAAGATTACCAAGAACTAAGGATGCTCCTACATCAAACATCCAGGGTTATTGAAAAGTGAGTCCCTCACTCTGCAGGGTCTAAAGGAAAATAGTCTATCTCAGCCTAAGAAATCCAAGAAGAATCTTCTACTAGTCTTCTTCCATTTCACAAGATATTCTTTGTATTGCCTTCCATGAGTTTTCCTTCCGTCTCTGATATCCAGAATCTCTTCAATCTCACTGACTATTGTTTCAGAAAGGAATTTTTCAATTCTTCTTTACTATCTTCATTGAAATTTACTTCATGGTATTGATATAGATCTGCAATATGTTCAATATAGGTGATATACCCATGCAATTTGGTAACTCCACTTCATATGCATTTCCTGAACCAAATTTCTTCAATATCTTGCAAGGTTCAAACTTCCTCATCTTCAGCCTATTGTATGTGCCAACTAGAAATATTTCCTTCCTAAAATATAGCATCACTTCATCTCCCACTTCAAATTCCTTATTTCTCCTCTTTTCATCTACTTTCTCCTTGTACTTCTGATTCATGTCTTCCAATTGCTATTTCACTTGAGTATGCACTTTCTTCATGTATTCTGTGAATTCTCCTACTTCTACACTCTTCTTGTTTTCCATACTAATGTCTCTCAACTTTGATATCCATCTAGGATGAACTCCATTAACAATCTCAAAAGGTGTCTTTCTAGTACTTATGTTTATTGAATTATTGTAGGAAAACTCTACTTGTGCAAGTACCAAATCCCAACTTCTGATCTTTTCTCCAACCAAACATCTCAGAAAATTCCCCAAACTCCTATTTACTACCTCTGTATATCCATTTGTCTATGGGTGAAAAGTAGAACTGAACTTCAAATCTATCTTCAACTTATTCCAAAGTGTCTTCCAAAAGTATCCAACAAACTTTACATCTTTGTCTAAAACAATACTCATAGGTAACCCATGCAATCTAACCATTTCCTTGAAAAAAAAATCTACTACATGTACTGTGTCTATCATCTTTTTACAAGGTATGAAATGTTCCATCTTCAAGAATATATCCACAAATACAAATACAAAATCATTACCTCTTTGTGTCTTTGGAAATACAAGTATGAAAACCATGCTTATGTCTTCCCAAGGTCTCTCTGAAACTATCAAAGGTTTATACAATCCAACATTCTGAATACTCCCTTTTACAATTTGAAAAAATCTACAAGTCTGCACAAATTTCCTAACATCCTTATGAATCTATGACCAAAAATAATTCTCACTCACTAATGCTACTGTCTTGTCAACTCCAAAGTGTCCCACCAATCCTCCACTATGATTTTATTTTATCAAATTTTCTTTAATCTAACTCTGGGGTATACACAACTGACTTCCTCTAAACAACATATCTTCCTATACAAAATAATTCAACCACTGACTCCTATCCTTCAAAACTAGTTCTTTAAAATCTCCCCAAGGTTCTGCAAAATCTAGGTCTTCCTTATATAGGTTCTTCAATTCATCAAAACCTAATACTTCCACTCTCATTTCTGTTAGCAAATTCCTTCTCCTACTTAATGCA
Organism: Sequoia sempervirens; assembly: GCA_007258455.2. Lineage (NCBI taxonomy): Eukaryota > Viridiplantae > Streptophyta > Pinopsida > Cupressales > Cupressaceae > Sequoia > Sequoia sempervirens. Next base: position 485,718,863 of record VDFB02105785.1, on the reverse strand, counting down.
TTAGCAACTCTATTTGACTTCCCACTCCTATGCTTCAAAACAAAAGTATAACTCTACAAGAACTCTATCCATCTCATGTGTCTTTGATTCAACTTACCATGACTATTCAAGTATTGTAAAGCCTAATGATCTATATACAACAAAAACTCCTTAGGCAACAAGTAATGTCCCCACTTATTTAAGGCTTGAACTATGGCATAGAACTCCTGATCATACACTAAATATCTCCTCCTAGCATCATTCAACTTTTCACTCAAATAAGCTAAAGGTATCCCTTCTTGACTCAACACTGCTCCAATTGCACTTCCACTTGCATCACATTCTACTTGAAATACCTTATTGAATTTTAGTAATGCCAATACTAGTTGTTCTGTCACTTTCTACTTCAACAACTCAAAACACATTTTTCTCTAGATGTCCACCTAAAATGCTTCTTATCTCCTCTCATGGTCTCTTTCATAGGGCTATAGATAGAACTAAAATTCCTATTGAACTTTCAGTAGAAACTAGCCAATCAATGAAATGATCTAACCTCTTCAATGCTATTAGGTGTAGGCCTCTCAAAAATTTCTCTTACCTTCTTAGGATCCATCTTCAATGCATCCACAAAGATAAAAAATCCTAGATATACCAGTTCTTCCTTCATGAAACTACACTTATTAATGTTTATCAGCAACTGCTCTTCTCTTAACCTCTACAAAACTTATCTGATATGCAAAAAAAATTCTTCTCTACTCTTATTGAAAATCAAGATGTCATCCAAATAAACAATCACAAAGTTACCCAAGAATTTCTTCAATACTTCATTCATCAATCTCATAAAAGTAATTAGTGCATTTGTTAATCCGAAAGGCATCACCAACCACTCATGCAATCCTTCATTTGTCTTGAATTTTTTTTCCACTCATCTCCTTCTCTGATTCTAATATGATGATATCCACTCTTTAAATCTATCTTTGTAAAGTATTAAGTTCCACTCAAACAATCCATAATATCATCCATTTGGGGCAAAGGAAATCTATACTTCACCATTATCTTTTTTATAGCTCTAGAGTTTGTACACATCCTCTATTATCCATCCTTCTTCGATGCTAACACAATAGGTACTGCACAAGGACTTAAGCTTTCTCTGATTAAACCCTTCCTCAACAACTCTTGCACTTATCTATTCAATTCTTCATTCTCTGCTAGTGTCATCTGATGTGTTGCTTTATTAGGCAGACTAGCTCAAGGAATCAAATACGTACAATGACTAATACTCCTTGTAGGTGGCAATCCATTAGGTACATTTTTTGAAATTCTCTCCTCATACTCTGTCAACAACTCCTTTATCTCTTCTGAATTTTTTTCTACATGATTCATATCTTCATACTTCTTAGGAATCAAGGCGTAACACACATTCTCATGTCTCAATCCATCAAGGAATCTCCTTCCATCAACCAGAAAAATTCTAGCATTTGTACAAATCTCAACCCTACAAACATCTTCCAAAGGAAACAAAATTTTCTTCATACCATTAACAAAAATGGTGCATACATTCCTTCTTCCATCATGAATAGCCTGTCTGTCATATTGCCAAGGCCTTCCCAACAAAATATGGCATACATCCATAGGCATAATATCACACAAAACTTCATCATGGTAATTTCCTATCTTCAATTTCACCAAACATTGTCCACTTACCAAAATCTTATGCTCATCTTGAATCCAAGCTATCTAATAGGGCTTCAGGTGTTTCAACCTCTCAAGCTTTAATTTGGTCACCATGTCTTCAAAAACTAGGTTCTTAGAACATCCACTATCAACAATCACCTTGCAACATTTACCACCTACCTTGCATCTAGTTTAGAACAATTTTTTTCTCTGTAATGGCTCCTTCTCCAACTCGCTTTGACACAGTACTCTTCTATTCACCAATACTTCTCCATCTTCCACCTTGTTAGATGATTCAACATGATCCTCCTCCACAAAGGTTGTTCTTCTATTGTTCTCTATCTTCCTACTTGTCTCTCACTGGTTACACTCAAATGGTCTATGTCCTTCTCCATGACACTTAAAACAAGTTCCCTTGAATGTCCTTTTCTCCTGTCCTCTATCATCTTTTCTATAACCTTCATTCCGGTAAACAAAATATCCTTCTCTTTTGTAAAAGTTTCCATCACCTATATGATACAAATTGTCATTCTTACTAACCTCCTTATCCTTATTATGATCTAAAAGAGGTCCTCTTCCTCCTCCAACAAAATTTCTTCCTCTTTGTCTCTGCTCCTATCTTTTATTCAGCTTTTAGGGCTCACTAATATGTCTCCTCCAAGCTCTAGAACTTAATCAAACTAATCTCATCTTGTACAGATGACCTCAAACCATTCACATATCTTGCTACTTTCTCAATCTCCTCCTTTGAGTGTCCATATTTGATATTCAACTTATAGAATTCTTTAGTATATTCTATCACACTCAACTCCTTTTGTTTCAAATTTTGTAGCTTTCAAAACAAACTGATTTGATAATCTACATGCATAAAATTTGACTTTATCTTCTCTTTCCCTCTTCTTTTCCTATCTGTCTACAAATGTTCCCACCAAAGGGATGCATGTCCTTTCAACTTTGTATAGGCGAACTTCACCTTCTTATCTTCAGTGGTACCTTCAAATTCAAAATATTTTTCCAATTCTATAATCCAAGCAAGCAATTCTTATGAGTCCAACTTACCATTATAATTTGGTGGATTAAAATGTGGTTTGGTATTAACCCTACTTAGGGCTCTTATGAACCTCTCTTCTTCTTGGTCAAGGCCAGGTTGATTTCATCTTTCTCTTTCTTCATGTTCTTCCACTTCTTCATCACTCACATCATCAACTAGTCGACCTCTTCTCTACATTTCAACTGCATCTAATCTAGCAGTAATTCCTCACAACATCTCTGTTATCACTTGGTCTACATTTCTTTGCACTCCATTTCCTCTACCATTTCTTCTTGTTGCCATCTCTACACAAGTCCTCTGTAGCTGTAGGTCGGATCGTCAATCTGCCATCTGACAACAAATCTTCAACATGACTCCACAAATTTTGTCGACCTCACATGGATCAAATCTCTCTCTAATACCATCTAACATAACCATGGTAAGGAGGATCCTCAAAGAGAACAATCTGAATCATGTAGCAAGAGTAACACAATGAAAGAAAAACAAAAGATGGAGGAAAATGCAGATTTGGCTAGCAACATCCAAGCTTATAGATTTAGGCTCATAGGGCTCTTAAAACATGTTCAAAAATACATTCCTCCTACATGCTCCTTAATTAGAGGAAAATATTACAATTTAAAACCTCTATGTTAATTCTACTAAGGACTTCCCCCATTTTCCTAATTCTCTATTACAATTACTTATATCACATCCATGAGATGGGAAACATCTGCAACAGCCAAAAATCATTACTATCTCCAAAGAAGGAAAATGTAACATGCACATGAATAGGTTGGCCTCAAATTTGAAATACTCCATCAATAGGTGAATAGGATGAAGTGTGGGCCTACAACGAAGGTTAGAAACACTCCAAGGAACAATTAGAATCACACCGTTGAGATCTGCAAACCATGGGAATGATCCATGAACAATCCAACTAGCCATTAGGTTTGAGCATTATTCTAGTGTTGGCTCAAGAAATTTCCTCTTATTCTAGAAGCAATAACTTGTTGGAAAAAGATCCATTCATGCTCAAATATTAGAATGAGGAACATGAACATGCCTATGATGTGCACTTAGATTTACAAGTTCTGGTGAGCAAATATAATGAATCCACTAACATGAACTGACCAAGAACAGAACAAGAACAAAAACTAAAAGAAAATATTTTTGGTTGATGAAAGATTACCAAGAACCAAGGATACTCTTGGAAAACCAACATAAGCACAAAAGGACACACATGAAAATGATATAAATAGCAATAACAAGGCACAATAATATACTTTGAAAGAAAAAGAGAAAAGAAAATGTAAAAGAAATGGTGGATCAAGCTTCGACCATTTGTCCATTGCGATGTGGATTAGATCTAGATTGTTTTTTTTTAAAATGCATGATCACTCTAAGGCAACAAAATGTTAGGCTATCTACTAGGCGAGTCATCCAATATGGTGAGACACATACACACATGGCTGGAATGTACTCACACACACACACAAGTGGCTATGGGAAAGTCATGCCTTGGTCAGGCTTCCCATCAAATGATACCAAAGTTATACCTCCCGATAAGTTTGATAGGGTGCCACAAAATAGTGAACTTCAAGCTTCATGAGGCAAGCAAAACTTTGTATTCTTGGAACTCATGAACAAACAAGATGGCTCCACAAGCATGCAAGGTGTGTTATGCAAGGTGGCCATATAACTAAAAATGTAAATGCAATAATAGGGAACGTTCAAAGGAGTCTTGCTTAATTCATATGAGGCCTTAAATTAGGGAACATTGTGCCTAATGTCCCCAAGAGTAGACCAATCAATTAATAGTTTATTCAAAACTTAGAGGATGTAGTGTGTTGCATCGAACCACTAAGAGGAATGTAATATGCTAAGAGAGATCGTTGAAGGACACCACATCCAATGTCAACCACAAAGTAAAAAATGCATCACATGAAGAAAAAATACTACACCATGAAACTTGAAGAGGAAAAATGAAAAAGAATAATGCTAATATATGCCCCCACTTTAAAGAAATTGCTAAACACCATGTTGTGAGCAATTACATTAAAGTAGCAAGTGATAAATGCTAACAATAAAGAATAAATGAGAGCTAACTTGGAAAGCCTTATGTCAAGTCATATGTTTCTGAGTAAAGCTACGTCATGCAAAAAGAAAGGAAAAGAGAGGAATTACCCCCAAAAAATGAAAATCCAAACACATAAGGGATCTATGGATTTGGGGTCAATATGTTCTTGCTACAATGTTTTTATAGAGATCAAAACTGGAAGAATGACACAAAGAGAGGGAAAACAAAGAAAAATATTTTAGTTCAACATGGAAGAGACATGAATATCTCAATTTCTTACGTCATCCCCAAAAGGAAACCACAAGACAAATAAAAGATAAAGGAAAAACTTTTGGCTCAACATGGAAGAGACATGAATGTCTTAGAACCTTGCGTCATCCCTAAAAGGAAAACAAAAGACAAAGAAAATGGATAAAGAAAAGTAAAGGAAAAGATTTTTGGTCAACATGGAAGAGACATGAATGCATTTATACCTTGCATCATCCTAAAAAGAAAAAAACAAGAAAAATAAGGATAAAAGGAAAAAGGTAAAAGATTTACGACATATAGTAGAATGAAAGGTACAATAGAGGAATGCCACAGAGAGAGAGAGAGAGAGATGCATCAAACACAACAGTATGGGGGATCACATCATGCACATGCAATCACACAAAAGACAATGAAAAATAAATAATGCAAAATACTAGTAAGGCACATGCAAGCCAACCTAAAGTAGGTTGTCTACCTCCCAATCATGTTCATTGTATACCAAATCTAGACAACTAGCTAAAGGGACAATAGCAACTAATGAACTAGGGCCATCACTAGGTTCAACACTCTTCTTAGGAGAATTTTCATTTAAGCTCATAAGAGGAAAAAAATTTACTCAATTCATTATACACCTCATCAATTTTAGAAATCTCCTCATCATCATCTAAATTAATCACAACAGGAGGTCGAATGATAATGTCCAAGGAAGGGTTCAACTCTTATTGTGGTTGCATTATGGGATTTTTTTTCAAGTAGTGGGAAGACTCATCATGCATTGCTTTATTCGAGTTTGAATCTTGATTTTCTTTGTTTATTTCTTAATTTAACCTGTGAGTGAGGGTATGACGTCTCTGCCTATGCTCTCTAGCACCTCTATTTCTTTTAGTTCAATTTTCAAGTTGTGTTTGTGTAGGAATAGGTTGATCAACCATAGGTTTCTTTTCTTCCCTAAGGGGAGGAACAAAAGGAACCATGGAAGGTTGTTCAACCACTTTATCTTTAACTTTGTAAACTTGTTTTATTCTAGGAGGCATGTTGAGATTGTTTTTGTTGTCTATTGGTCTTTTGTAGGAAGTAGGTGAAGGTTATGTCTTAGGGAGGTCTTGGTTATTTGGAATTTCTTTAGGTTCAATCATGGTAGGCTCAGTTGTAGGTTGAGACATGTTTCCAAGGGTAATTTTTCTATGTTCTTTTCCTTGAACTTTTGGTAAGATTGGAAAAAGAAGTCTTCTCATGATTTAATAGGTTCTATAGGCTTGGGCCAAAATAATTCTAAGGAAAATTTTCCATAGGAAGGCAAAGGTTTAAAGCCACTATGATGGATGGTGAAAATTTCATTGTCAAAGGGAAACATTAAGCATTTATGTACAACCAAAGGGACTGCATTCATGCAGTGCATCCATGGATAGCCTAGCTTCACATGAAATTGATATGACTAGGAGATGATGGAGAATGAGATATCTAATTTCTCCAGTCCTATTTGTAAAGGAGGAGTGATCAAACCCATCATAGGGAAAGTGAAGCCATTATGCATCTTGATCTATGCTTTTTGTTTATAATATATATCTTGATAGAGTTCATGAAAAATTAAGAATTCCTCGGTGATCACATTCTCTCCACAGATAGGATCTATTAATATCCCATTAATGGGCTTGTCATAGATTCAGTCAACTATTTAAAGAGGACCATCAAGCTCATGTTTAAGTATATCTTGTGAAAAGAAATAAATCTTAAGAGGATTTTTAGTTCAGACCTTATGAGGAATGACATGTATCACTCCTACCATATCATCCATAGGATCATTATCTATAGGATCATGTTGAACAGTATCATTGTTATCATCATCCATATCAATATTCATCACATCATTCTTTGTAGTTTTGCTCACTTTGACAAATGAAATATTGTGATTAGGCATAGGGTTGGTAAAAATTTGAAATTTTTTATTAGGAGGGGCAACAAACTTATTTCCTTGATCACTAACACCTCCAATGGAAAGCCGACCATAATCAATGAGGTCTTGTACAAGATGTTTAAGACACTTACAATGTTTCATTTCATGCCCATTTTTTCGGTGATAATGGAAATAAGAATTTGGTCTATATTTTTTAGGAAATGGTTTATTAGGATCAGGTGTTTTAACGGGAGGCAAGGTAATCCTCTTATGTTCTCAGAGTTGTGACATTATGCTGTGAAGGGTAGAGGGTAAGGGAGTGCATTGTCTTTTTGAATCCCCATAGCTAAAGGGTATTGTGGCTTTAATAGAAAATACTTGGTTATTAGCATTTTGAGTTGTTTTTTGAGGAGGATTGAATTGAAGGAAACCTTTATTCTATTTTCTAAAAGGTTGAGAATTTCTTTGGTTTGTGAACTTTGACTTCTTAGTATGGCTAGAGGTGGATTTGGCATCATGACTACTAATCAAATTTTGATAATCACGAAGAGTTGTACATAAGTGCATGAAGGAGGGGAATTTCATCATGGTGAGCTTATCTTTTATCTTTATTTTCAAATTCTCTTTGAACATCTTTTGAAGGTGAGGATCAAGAACCTTGACATTGATTTGGGAATAAAGCGATTGATATTGTGAGATAAAATATATAATATTTTCTTCCTCTTTTTGCTTACATCTCATCAAATCGGCCAAGGTCATCTTAGGAGTCATAAGAACTTGGAAATGGTTGAAAAAAATCCTTAAAAGGTTCATTGAATGAATGAATTGAGTTGTTCAGTAATGAAGAAAAGCATTCTAAGGTAGTATCCTTCAAGGATCAAGCAAAAAGTTTATCCAAAATTTTCTCATCAAGGATAAAGACACTACAAAAGGTGGTATAAGCATTAACATGGTTAGAAGGATCTCCCTTTCCCCCATATTTCTCAAATCTAGGAACCTCTACACCTTGTGGCATTGTTGTTCACAATAACTCCAAGGAAAAGGTACCGCTTTTGGCATAATATGTAGGTGGACTATTTTGATCTTGGTTGATGGTGGAAACTTGCTTTTGAAGGGGGATGAAATGGTTTGCAAAAGTTGATTTATGAGAGGGTCATTGCTTGTGTTGTGAGATGGAGGTGAAAAGGTGGAGGGGTGTATGTGTTTGAAGGACAAGTGAATGGAATGCTTATAGGTGGTAAGGTGGTGGGAGATATTATGTGCAATGCCACAGAGGTGCTGGGGATGCTAGCAAAAATACATGAGGAAGGAATCACATTACTAGTTAGTTGCATTGTTGTTGTAACCTGAGGGTTGGTATAGGTAGGAATAGAGACAATTATTGAGGGAGGAGGAATTTTTTTCCTCCTTGTCTTGTGACATTGTTCATAGGTAAAGGACAACTAGTAGTTGAGGTGAGGTGTTTTCCAAAAAATTAAACAATGTTTTACACAAGGTCAAGTCCATATTCACTTTCAAGCATGTGATGAATGTTATCTATGGTTAGGGATGGCAGTAGTTGAAATTTTCTCACTACTTAATTGATTTTCTAAGTTTTCTAATTCTTCATGAATTTGGATTATGTTTCCTTGCAGAACACTAGCAACCGTTGTTTCAACATGTGTCACACTACTTGAAGGTAAAGAGTTGATAAGGGTACAATCCATACCTAGTGTACTAGTGTCAATACTAGGAGTGAAAGAGTTAGAAAACCCAAGATCCACGACGATTGTTCTATTTTGAGATGATACGAGTCTCAAAATTCATCTCACTACAGTATTAGCAATAGGACACCAAATACTTATGCAAGGGATACTAAATGCAAGATGAATGCAAATGCAATATAATATAAGAACAATGAAATGGCTATAACAGAAACTCTGTAAACTAAAACAAAAAGCTATAAATAGCAAACAAGAACACAAAAATAGAGTTTTAAATTTTAGAAAATGTAGTTTAGAATTAGCACTAGGACTAAATCGCCCATAACGGCACAAATGAGTCCCAGTGAGGGTTTTTTTCACAATTTTTAGTAAATTTCAAGTGATTTTTATGATTTTTATGTTGTATTATCTATAGCCTAAGTGCAAATGTAGATTTTATATGAATTTTAATGATTTGAGATGAAAAATTGCAACCTATATGCACTTTCCCTAATGCAAGAATTACAAACCCTAGAATTCCAATTAACTAATTATGCAAACCCTAATACAATGTTAATGCAAGAAAAATATAGGATGATAGTGGACTGCAAATAAAAATTATGATGTCCTAAATTTAGGTTCACTAGGATGAAACAATGGAAAATGAGGTTGCAATATGCTTTCTTATGGTTTAGAACATATAGAAATACCCACTTTCCAATGATCTCATTCAAGGATAACCATATAGGTCTCAATGAAAAAGAGAAAGAGATCTTGCAATAGGGCTTGGCAAGACAAATGTAATGCAAGATGAAATTCTTTACCCTAATATGATTTAATCTTTAACTAAATGACCTAAAAATGCATGAAAATCAAAATAGAAAGTTGCAAGATGAAAGGTATGCACCTGAAAATATGGACATGACTGAATGAAGGCATGAAATGCTAGAAACATTGATTTTAAATCTTTTTGGGACTCATATGCTGTACTAGATGATTTAGTCCCATATATGGGTTTCTATGCAAAAACTAAAATCTAGCAAATGGATGTCTGAAATTGCAAAAACTTGAAAAATGACCTAAATTAGGACTCATACACCAAAATTGGCATATCAGTCTAACAAGGATTTTCAAAAGCTTCAAAGTGTGAATATTGTGTTCAAGGTCTACTCTGTACTTCCCAATTGATTTCTAGATATGAAACCCTAATTTGCAGCCTGAAGAGGTCTTCCAATTATTTCCAATGCATGGTGACAACTTTGAAGACTTTGACAACTTTCTCCAAACTTGCTCTTAAATGTCTTCAACATAAACCTACAAATTATACACTAAAGAGAGGGGAAGATGTTGTTTTGTTAGTAGAAAGGGGTTTTCCTTGGTCAAATGCCATTTTGGTAATCAAACCTTGAAATGAAATGAAATAGGAATGGGGATGAATGAACAAAATATGATGTTACAACTCACCAAACCCTAGCAATAAAGTGTTGCAAACATGTATGAGATGGATCCAATGGATGTATATCTTGAATCTTTCTTGAATAAGATAGATCTTGAATGAAATGCTAGCTTGAATCATGAAAACCTACATCACAATTGTTAGCTCAAAAATAAACATGATGCATGAAGACTTTGACATGATGCTCGATGCTTGAGGAATGCTCTAAAATTCTTGATAATCTACCATTGAAGACTCTTGAATGCTCTTGTAAACACTTGAACGCTCTTGTGAACTCCAAAATTTCTATAAGTGTGCTCATTCAACTTGCTAGGTGTAAAATGAGTGAAAGAACCTTGTATTTATACTTAATTATGCAAAAATTCCCAAAATTACAACACTAAAAGCCGACATCAGATGTAGGAGGATAAAATACCACCTAGAATTTGAATTAAATTTAATTTTGGGCCACACAGGACTCATACACCCAAGGTGGCATATGAGTCCCATTAGGAATAATTTATGGGACCAGTTTAGAAAATGCTTAGAAAGGTGTAAATCCAAGTTGAGACCCAAAACCCTAGGTGGTACTCGTATGAACAAGGTGGTGTATGAGTCCCAAATCACTAAATATAGACCACACAACCTAAAAATGCCTAAATTATGATTGGATATTGATTTATGTTTGGATTATCCTCAAAAATATGCATTAAATGAGTCTTGTAGATGAAAAATAGGGAAAATTAAAGCATAGAGAAGTCCAATTATTTATGAAAACCATAGAAAAGTGTGAAAGTGTGATACAACACTTTTTAACACTGTAAATAAGGCATGGTTAAGTTTATTTAGTTCACAATGACCCAAGACCTAATGTGAATGTGTCAAACACATTACAACACTAAATCAAGGTGACATTAAGTCTAGTTTAACAAGGAAAAGTAAAGGGGTAATTTTTTCATTGCCACAATGGTGTTCATGATCAAGGTGTTGTTTTGATTTGGATTGATGATGGTTTTTTTTGATGTTTTTTTGTGAAACCAATGGGTTTTATGAACCAATGAGGTGGTTGGATGAAGATGTCCCTTATTGCATTAAGGGATGATTTTGTGTAAGGGTATTAACTTTCACTTGTTGGTCTAATTGAGATGCTTGGTTCATAATACAGTGCATAATATTAGGCACACTTGTGGTACTCATGGAGATTTATGAAGTTGTGCTTTAAATTTTGAGGTCATTGTGGTATCATGGAATGTAAGAGGTTTGTTTGTATGTAAAGGGTGTTTTGGAATAGTGGTGGAAGATTGATGTGGGGCACCAAATTTTGGTGTCCAAGTGGTGTTTTGTGTACCCACAAGTGTATTGCTTTCCAAAGGAAGGGTGTGACCAAAGTCCTTAGTAAGACTAGTTGCAAGACTAGGAGTTTGTGTTTGACTTGGTCCTAGTGATGGATTTGGTGGAATCATGGATGCATTCAAGCCTTGTGCCATGGTTTTTCTAGAAAAAGATGGGGGAATTTGACGCAGGAACATCCCAAGTTGCAAGAAATCTTGCATCAACCAAAAAATATTTGCATTCATGATTTCTTGCATTTCAATAGTTAACTGTTAGGACCCAATCTCAGTATTTCATGCTGCATTATACCACATTGTAACATCAATGATCATGGAGCAAGATATATGATCTTCATTGAAAAATCTACATCATATCCAAAATTCAAGTGTTTGGAGATCCTACTAGAAGATATCACTAATAGAATATCAATTGTAATTGGAAAGTGAGCATTCATAGAACAATCTTGGCCTTTCAAGTGTGTAGACCTATTACGTGACTTGAGGAGCTCAAGAAACAATTTCATAAGGATGCACATTCATTAAGGAGCCTTCATTTCAATTTGCATCATGTTCATCAAAGGATCAAAGGAGAATCGTATGTTTTGGCTGACAGTCACATGTTTCATCAAATTTTGGATTTGAGACCTCTTGAGGCTGATGTAGACCTTTTTGGAGTTGGGAATTGATATATATATATATATATATATATATATATAAGCATTGTGTATTTGCATTAGGGGGAAAATCATAGAGCAATGATAGAGAAGTAGGAAGAAAATGACATTGACCCATATTATAATTCTGGGGTTAGCATGATATCATTTTTTAATTTGTAAGCCAAAAGGTAGGGCATGTTAGTAAATAATTGATCATTCTCTATATATCCATGTGGGATTTTTCTCACAATTCTTTGAGTTTTCGTTGTGTTTACTTGTGCTGCAAGGTTGGACAGTCCTAATCCTAGACGCTCCATCCTTGATTGTACCAAGTGGTATCAAAGTGAGTTTGTGGACCTTGGGAGAGGATATAAAATTTGAGCAAGGAATTCCATAATATCTTTGTGTGGACAGATTGCCAACTTGAGGCAGACTACTTGTTTTTGTCAGCAGATCACCAATTTTGAGGCAGTTTCAACCCTATAGCCAGATTGCTAACTTGAGGTAGTTACACCCGATCCTAGGAAGAGATGCTGCCGAGGGGAATTCATACTACTGTTAATGTCATTCGAAAGATGGATGAGATGATGGAAATGATGGGGAAAATGAAAGTAATATTGGATTTTGTTGAAGAAGACAAAATAAAATGCTTAAACCCTAGACCTAATGATGAAAGTGATGATGAAGAAGTTTGAGCTATAGACCTAAGTGAAGAAACCTCGGAAGAGGAAGAATCAGATCAGATGAAGATTTTAAACTATACCGATAACATAAACCCTGAGGAGTTGATTAATTAGATAAATGGCATTGAAGAATAATTTGAGTATGAAGAAATTGAAGATCCGGAGAGAGTGACATTTGAAAAGACTAAACTGAAAGGACATGTTGCAATATGGCAAAAAGAAGAGTATGAAATGGGATAGAATGGTGACAAAATTGAAGAACCAGTTTATACCTGTAGATTATGAATTGGAGCTGCTAAAGAGATTGTAAAACTTGAGACAGAAGGAAAATACTATGAAAGAATACACTGATGAATTTCATAAGATCATTATTAGTACTGGAGATAGTGAAGAAATCAAGGAGAAAGTGGAAAGACATATCAATGGGATGAGCATGAACATTTAGGAAGAGATGAGTCTAGTAAGGATGAATTTAGTAGAGGAAGCATATCAATTTTTATTAAAGTTGGAGGAAAAGATAAACAAAAGAAATGAACAAAGGCATAGAGGAAGAGGAGGTAGATTTTAGAAAGGAAGGTCACATTTTGGAATAGAAAAACCATATGCAGAGCAAAAAAAGGACAAATATTCATATCACAAGGAAGAGAGGGATTCCAATTCATACCATAAAGGGAGAGATGACAAAAATTCTTACCACCACAATAGAGGAGGATACAATTCTTACCACAATAATGGATACCAGAGAGATGAGAAAGGATATGACAAGAGAACTTTCAAAGGAACCTATTTTAAGTGTGGGGAAGAAGGACAGAGAATTTTAGTGTCACCAAGAAAGTGAGAAGATTTAAAATCATGCAAGAATAAGATATGCGAAGGAAGAACCAGTGTAACCACCAAGTTTGAGAGGAAGTCCTAAGAAGGGAGAATCATTATTCATGAGGAGAGTATTGTTCTGAAAGAAAGAAGTACCTAAGGAAGCACTAGAGAGGAAAAGTTTGTTCTAGACTTGATGTAAAGTAGGAGGTAAGTGTTGCAAAGTTATCATTGATAAAGGAGGTACAAATAACCTAGTTTCTGAGGAAATTGTGAAAAAGTTGAATTTGGAAAGAAGAATACATCCAAAGCATTATAAGATAGCCTGGATTCAAGATGAGCACAAGATACTAGTGAGTGAGCAATGTCTAGTGAAATTTTGTATAGGATCATATCATGATGAAGTACTATTGATATTATGCCAAAATATGTATGCCATATGTTGTTGGGTAGACCTTGGAAATATGATAAGAAAGCTATGCATGATGGGAGAAAGAATACTTATACCATAATGTCTAATGGAAAGATAATCACCTTGACACATTTTGAAGATGAACCTGAAAGTGAAGTATGTGGTATAGCTAGAATCAATTTGGTAGATGGAAGGAAATTTTTGGATGGATTGAGGCATGAAAACATGTGTTTTTATTTGATTCCAAGGAAGTGCAGAACCCTAGATGCAAAAAGAATCACCGGAAGAGAAGAAGAATAACCAAAGAAGGAAGCCATTGAACTATTGATAGAGTACCAAGATCTTGTATTAGAGAATGTGCCTAATGGATTACCAAAAATTTAGAGTATTAGTCATCATATGGATCTTATTCTAGGAGCTAGTTTTCCAAACAAAGTTTCACACTAGATGACACTAGTAGAGAATGTAGAGATAAACCGACAAATATAGGAACTGCTAAAGAAAGGATTGATCAGAGAAAGAATGAGCCCATGTGCGGTGTTGACTATACTTGCACCTAAGAAGTATGGAGAATGGAGGATGTGTATGTATTCAAGAGCTATCAATAAGATCATAGTGAACTATAGATTCCCATTGCCTAGGATGGATGACATCATGGAAATTTTGAGTGGACCAAAGTATTTCACCAAGATAGAACTAAAGAGTGGATACCATCAAATTAGGATCAGAGAGGGAGATGAATGGAAGACTAATTTCAAGACAAATGAAGGATTGTATGAGTGGTTGGTCATGCCATTTGGACTAACTAATGCACCTAGCACATTTATGAGGTTGATGAATGAAGTATTGAAGAAATTCTTGGGGAAGTTTTGCATTGTTTAATTGGATGATATTCTAATTTTTAGTAAGACTAAGGAAGAAAATTTGGATTTTTGATATCTGCTAAAGCATTAAAAATGGACCTTGAGAAAGTTAGAGCAATAGTTGAATGGCTTGCACCTATGAACATTGGAGAGGTAAGATCATTTAATGGAATAGAAAGATTTTACCGAAAGTTCATAAAAAAAATTAGTGGAATTTGCACACCTATAATAGAGAAAATGAGGGGTGATCGAAAGGAATTCAAGTGGAAATTAGTGTTGGAAAATGTGCCTTAATCTCACGGGCTAAAACCTCTGAGAAAGCATGGTCACTGTAACATTCATGTTGTTTGGCCGACTGGCAATTTAATAACCTTTTGTTTTGCTCATGTCACTGAGACAAAGCTAGTGTCTTGCTGAATGAAGTCTATTACTGAGAACTAGATGTATTCGTTGTGACCTTTTGTCGAGTGGAGACCTCTGGCCGACAAAATGTTCTTATCGGGTGTTGGGGAGAGTTTTGGATGTTCGGTATGACTCATATCGATGAGGAATGTCTCACCAATAGCATATGGCTATCGGGGTAACACAAGGGTCTCGAGGAGTGTTCCCAGTGACAATGGAAGGTCTCGTTGAGAGAGATACACTTGGGGTATTTGCGGCGACTCAAAGAATTTGATATGAAGTCTTGGCGACCAATGGAGAGTCTCACTGATAGTCTTCGGTGTGACATATTCACCCGGTGAAAGGTCTTGGCAAGACATGGGTGCTCGGTATGTGATCTTAGTGAAGAAAGAAGTCTTGCCGGCTCGGTAAGACTTGGTTGCTCGATGTGAGGTCTCGATGCTTGCTGAGGTCTTGGTGAAGAAATGTCTTGCCGACTAGTGATTGGAGTGCTCGGTATGACTTAGGACCTTAGTATGAAGTCCTGGTGAAAGCGGCGAGTCTCGCTAACTGGTGGATGCTTTAGAACAACATGAAGACTCAAAGAGAGGTCTTGGGAAGAGCAGAATGTCTGGCCGATAGAAGACTTTGGGATAAATTTAAGGCTCATTATGATGTCTTGGTGAAAGATGATTGTCTTGCCGAACGATGGGTGCTTCGATGAAACTTGAGGAGACTCAATATAACCTCTTGGTGACATTTGGATGTCTTAGCGATAGCGTTGGTAGATGAGTTCAACTAGAGGTCGGTGAGAGGTCTCATCGATCATGCTGATGAAGAGATTCTTTCTGATAGATGAATGTTGATACAATGGGTTTCGATATGACTTGAAGGCTCGATGTGATCTCCTGGCGATAGCGATAGTCTCACTGATGTGCATGCTGAGGTTGATGCAACTTACAAGCTCGGTGGAACCTCTTGCCAATGGAGACAAATCTTGGTGACATGTAAACTAGTCTTGTGGCATCGAGGAGAAACTTCTTGTGTCTCACCGACATGCGACACAAGTTGATTGCTATTGATCGAGTGAAGATTGTCTGACGTGGTACAATGTGGACCAATCTGAGAAAGTAAGATGTGAACCATTTATAGAATTGTTTTTGTGTGGAAGTTGGAAAAAAAAAGCATGAGGAAGTGGAAACATCTAAGGTGGTTGGGCTGGATGATTTGTGTGTTCTGATCTGAAAGTTGGAAAAGAACAATTTTATAGAGCCTGTAGAGAATGAATGAATATATGTATGCATTGGACATTCTAAAGCATAGCGGGCTGATAAGCCAAGGTGCTGAAAAGCTAGAGACAATGAGATAGAGAAGCCAGAGGGAGAGCAATAGAGTGTGAACCGAGTGGCTGGCTGAAAGGTTGAGGCTATGAGGTCGAAGCAGAGGATTGAGAGGCAGAGTTAAGCTATAGGAACCTCTCGTGATCATGATTGCTTTGAGTGATTTCTTAGGGATAGTTTGCTACCAGTTGTATCCAGATGAACAAGATGTAATCTATGAAAAGGCTAAGATCCTAAAACTATATTGTAAATTTCTATTGCTCAATAATACAATGGCTCAAACTTTGGAGAGTGGGGTTTTTTACCCGAAAGGGTTTTCCCCATGTAAAATCTTTGTGCTCTGTTTTCTGTAGTATCTTTCATTTGTGTTGTTGTTTGCTATTGATTTCAAATTTTTTTTCTCAAAAGGATTAATGTGGGAAATGAACTGTCTATTTTCGCTTTAGGACATAGTTTTTTGTGTCTTTGAGGTAATCTAATCAAAATTGAAGTTACCAAAGGCACTACTGTTTGGAGTTTTATAAGATGCGCTCCCTAGATTTCCTTTCAAGTGGTATCAGAGCCTTCTTTTGGTTGTTGGTTCTAGATATTTCTCTTGTGAAGATTTCTTAGCTTGATAGGCTGAAAGAAATCTAGAGGAATGGACTAGTTGATGTATTGATCCTTTGATGAGTGGAAGCCTTGTGGTATTCTGAGACAACATGTAGCTTGAAGGATGGTCAAGATGGAAAAGGGAGTTGGTCATGTTGTGATCTGTGTCTCCTAGCTGGTAGAGGTATAACCTTGGAGTATGAGGTGGATTTCTTTGTTCTGTGGCTATGTAGCAGTAAAGCTTTCATATTGAGCATCTGTGTGTTAGGCTCTTGGGTGATATGGAGAAGCCTAGGTTGTTTATCAGTCATGGAAGAAAGTGCTTATGCTAGGTGGTGTTTCCTGGTGTTGGAAGGCACTATTTCCTATTAACCTCGAATGCTTGAAGGCTATGGAGTTAATCATTAGATGATTTACAAGCTTCTAAAATAGCCTTACTCTCTTTCTCGAATGCATGTACATGGTGGTGGTTTAGATTTGGACTAAAAGGGGCCTAGATTTTTTGAACTATTGTTTCTTTTTTTAAGGATGCTTTGTACTTGCATGTCTCTGTGGTTTTGTAGGTTTTACATGGTTAAGCAAAAATTGTGACCATGTGGAGTTGTTGTTAAGCTATTGTCTAGACACTAGCCTTTTGGGGTGTTGCTAGATGAGATAGTTGCAGTTCTGCATGCATGCTTGGTGCATGGTTTGAGGAGGTATGATTTCTTCTTTGCATGGGAGTGTTGGTACATGGTTTGTCACTCAACATTCTTGTGGTGGTGATTGTGGGTTTCTTGAATATGGTGCTTGTTGTGGATGTGATTGGTGAATTGGATCTGAGCTTGATCTGGTGTTTGAGTCATGTTGTCCACATGGTTATTCTCTTTGAAATCTCAGTTTTGCATTTCCAATGTGATGATGGGTTTGCACATTTCTATTGAATGGATCTATGGGTTGTGCAATGTTGTGGGTTGTCTTTACCTACATGTTTGCTATGAGACAACTTAGAAGTGGACTATCTATATCCACGAGGTTGATTCATTGTTGGTACAAACTTGTTAGCTGGCCTTGTCTATGGTCACTTGTGCATTGGTGTGGTACTTTGAGATAAGAGGATGGATACTATTGAGTACCTGAATAGTCGGTTATGGGAACCTGTAGCAGGTGTTCATGATGCTTGGAGAGCTCGGGTGTCACGTTTTAGTGGGAGCTCTAGCAATGACTGTGGATTCATCATGTGGTGGTGAATGGTCTTCTTTAGTGATGCAAATGTTTCTTGGGAAAGCTCTTTGATTTTGTTGCTACAAAAGGGTTTCTTTTTCATTTACATGGACATTACTAGAAGATGTGTAACATCTTGGAACCATGGAGGACACTTGGAGTCTTTGGCTAAGGTGTTGGTGGTGCTTGACAGGTGATGTTTTTTTTTAGTCTATTTTCTTTATGTCATGGTATAATCTTGAGTGTGCACTGGAGTTTTGGAATTGTGCATTGTACTTGAGACAATGGAAAAGTTACTTGAAGCATGGGATCTCCTAAGGGGATGTGTAGATCATGATGTCATGATAAGTTCCTGATTCAGATGATTGGAGCTTTGATAGTGGTCTGGTAATTCTTTGTGTATTGAGTGCTTTGATTATTTGCTTGATACTTCGTGATAGTGCAGTAATGCAGTTGAAGTTTAGCATGAGATGATCGGTTGCTAGTAATCATGGATACATGAAGAATAACGTGAGGCTATTTTTCTCTTATGAGAGAAGTGATGCTGCTTGTTACTCTTGTTAAAGTTTTTCAGCAGAAAGTCCAAGAAGCCTACACCTTGGTTGAACGTGAGTTCAATAAGAGATGTATGAGGAGATAGCTCTTGGATTAGTCATAATGGCTTGTATATCTTGAAGGAGTTTTCTCATTCCCACTCTTGGTCTGCTCGGTAGTTTATCTGAGAGGTATTTGTCCCTTTGTATTTTTTAGATGTGTTTTATGTTTACTTTCATGATATGGATCTTGAATTGTAATCTAATGGTTCTGAAGGATTCATAGTGGAAGTTCTATAGTTTTGTTTTATCTCCTTGTTGCTAATGAGAATTGGTAGGAGATGTTGTCTGGGCTAATTTCCTAAAATGGGGAATGAAGTAGCTTGATCTTCTTTGAAAAGCTTACATCCATGTTTTAAAGTTGATCTTGGTGATTGAACAGATGGATGTTGTTAAGGTTTCTCTTTTGGGTTATGAAGAAGATCATTCTTGTCATAGCTGGCTATTAGAAGTGTATGTAGAAGGATGTTCTACAGGAAGATGATGTGCAAAGTTTCTCTCTGTAGCCGTGAAGGTTTGTGGTGAGAGAAATGTCTCTTGTAGTGGTTTGTTGCAGGATGTGCATATCATTGTGGATTTTTCCTTGGTACTACAGGGTTACATTTTCTATGTGCTAGTATTGGTAGACTTGTTGATGCCTTTGATCTTTTAGATCTGAATTACTCAGGTAGTGGGAGTTCCTATATGTGTCTAGTCTTTTTCGACTGGATTGGCACTTGGAGCTTGTCTTTGCTATTGATGAGTTGGTTCTGGTTTGGCATAAGTTTATTAATGTTGATATCTGTTGAGGTATGTGTGATCAAATGTAATAGCACGAACTGTGGGTGCTATTTACAATCACATGGGTTTATCAGTTGGATGGAAGTAGTCATTCTGATTGTTGTTCTAACTAGTGTCATTTATCTTGTTTCTGGAGGATGACTTCATTTTTGTGTTTTGTTTGAAGCTTTGAAGTTGATATTGCTTCTGTATAGTGTTTGAGCACAGTGAAGTGGTAGTAGTATCTTGTTGGTGATATCACTGGGATCTTTTGCTTGTGTTCATTGGAATGGTGCTTATACATCATGGCTTTGTATTCTTCTTCCATAGGTGGCATGTTGGAAGATGATAGGATTGTTTCCTGAAGGTGAACATCTTGGATGTTGGAGCAGAATTATTGATGGAACATGAGAGAATGTTTTTGATTTGTGTGGTTTCTTGGAAGGCTATGATCGATTACTTTGTTGGTCAGTGAGTTGTAGTTGGATGCTTGGTCTTTGTTGTAGATTCTCATATGGACTATTATTTGTGGAATCATGTTGATTGGGTGTCTTGAGTGTTACAGGGTTTGAACTAGTGGAGCTAGTGTGATCTTAGTTCCTTGTTGCTTTGGAGGTGCCTATGTGATCTTCGTCAAGTAAGAGATTGTTGGAAAATGTGCCTCAATCTCACAGGATGAAACCTCTAAGAAAGCATGGTCACTGTGACATTCATGTTGTCTGGCCGACTGGTAGTTTAATAACCTTATGTTTTGTTCATGTCACTGAGACAAAGCTGATGTCTTGCCGAATGAAGTCTATCGCTAAGACCTAGATGTATTCACTATGACCTTTTGTTGAGTGGAGACTTGTGGCCGATAGAATGTTCTTATCAGGTGTCAGGGAGAGTCTTGGATGTTTGGTATGACTCATATTGATGAGGAATGTCTCACCGATAGCATATGGCTATCAGGGTAACATAAGGATCTTGGGGAGAAGTCCCAGTGACAATGGAAGGTCTCACCGAGAGGGATACACTTGGGGTCTTCGTGGTGACTCAAAGACTTTGGTATGAAGTCTTGGTGACTGATGGAGAGTCTCGCCGATAGTCTTTGGTGTGACATATTCACCTGGTGAAAGGTCTTGGTGAAGTTAAATGTCTTGCTGACTCGGCAAGATATGGGCACTTGGTATGTGGTCTCGGTGAAGACAAAAGTCTTGCCGACTCGGTAAGACTTGGTTGCTCGATGTGAGGTCTTGGTGAAGACAATGTCTTGCTGAGTAGTGATTGCAGTGCTCGGTATGTCTTAGGACCTCGGTATGAAGTCCTAGCGAAAGTGGTGAGTCTCGCCGACTGGTGGATACTTCAAAACAACATGAAGACTTGGAGAGAGGTCTTGGTGAGAGTGGAATGTCTAGCCGATAGAAGACTTCGGGGTAAATTCAAGAATCAGTATGATGTCTTGGCGAAAGATGAATGTCTTGCCGACCGACGAGTGCTTCAGTGAAACTTGAGGAGACTCGATATAACCTCTTGGTGACAGTTGGATGTCTTAGTGATAGTGTTGGTGGATGAGTTCAACTGGAGGTTGGTGAGAGGTCTCACTAATCATTCCGATGAAGAGATTCTTGTCAATAGATGAATGCCAATACAATGGGTTTTAGTATGACTTGAAGGCTCGATGTGATCTCCTGGTGATAGTGATAGTCTCACCGATGTGCATGCTGAGGTCGATGCAACTTGTAAGCTTAGTGGAACCTTTTGCCGATGGAGATGACTCATGGCGACAATGTGTAAACAGGTCTTGTGGCATTGGGGAGACACTTCTTGTGTCTCACCAACATGTGACACAAGATGATCATTGTTGACTAAGTGAAGATTTTCTGACGTGGTATGATGTGGACCAATCCGAGAAAGCAAGATGTGAACCATTTGTTGAACCGTTTCTATGTGGAAGTTGGAAAACAAAAGCACAAGGAAGTGGAAACATCTAAGGTGGCTAGGTTGGATGATTCATGTGTTTTGATCCAAGAGTTGGAAAAGAACAATTTCATAGAGCCTGCAGAGAACAAATGTATATACGTATGCATTGAACATTCTAAAGCATAGTAGGCTGATAAGCCAAGGTGCTGAAAAGCTAGAGCCAATGAGATAGAGAAGCCAGATAGAGAACAATAGAGTGAGGACTGAGTGGCTGGCTGAAAGGCCGAGGCCATGAGGTCGAAGCAGAGGATTGAGAGGCAGAGTTAAGCTATAGGAACCTCTTGTGATAATGATTTCTTTGAGTGATCTCTCAGGGATAGTTTGCTACTAGTTGTATCCAGATGAACGAGATGTAATCTCTGAAAGGCTAAGAGCCTGAAACTATATTGTAACTTTCTATTGCTGAATAATACAATGGCTCAAACTTTGGAGAGTGGGGTTTTTTACCCGAAAGGGTTTTCCCCATATAAAATCTTTGTGTATTGTTGTTTGTAGTATCTTTCATCTATGTTGTTGTTTGTTGTTGAATTCACATGTGTTTTTCTCAAAAGGATTAATGTGGGAAATGAATTGTGTCTGTTTCCGCTTTAGGACATAGTTGTTTGTGTCTTTGAGGTAATCTAATCAAAATTGAAGTTACCAAAGGCACTACTGTTTGGACAAAAGGTGATAGAACAACCTATGTTAGCACTGTTAGACTTTGATAAGGTATTCCAAGTAGATTGTGATGCTAGTGGAAGTGAAATAGGAACTATGTTGAGTTAGGAAGGGAGACCCATAGCCTATTTTAGTGAAAAATTGAATGAGGCTAGGAGAAGATATTCGGTTTATAATCAAGAATTCTATGCAATAATACAAGCCTTGAAGAAGTGGAGACATTACTTGTTACCTAAGGAATTTGTGTTGTAATAGATCATCAAGCTTTAAAATAATTGAATAGTCAAGGGAAGTTGAACCAAAGACATATGAGATGGGTAGAATTCTTGTAGAGTTACACATTTGTGTTGAAGCACCAAAGTGGAAAGTCAAACAAGGTTGCAAATGTATTGAGCTGGAGAAGAAATTTGTTGATAGAGATGAGAATTTAAGTATTAAGTTTTGAAGAATTGAAGCACATGTATGAGGATGATATTTAATTTTTTGAGGCATGGAAGGATTGCAAGGAACCTATAGAGATAGATAAAAGAAAATGGTTGGAATATTTCATTCAGGATGACATGTTATTCAAGAACAACCAATAATGTATCCCTTGAAGTTCAATGAGAGAGAACTTGATCAAGGAAAATAATTATGGAGGATTATCATGACATTTTGGAATTTATAAGAGCATAGCATTGGTGAATGAGAATTATTTTTGGCCATAGTTGTATAAGGATGCAAGGAAATATGTTCAAATTTGTAGGATTTGTCAAGTTGCAAAAGGAAACAGTTAGAACACTAGAATGTATACACCATTGAAAGTACCAAAGAGACCATGGGAAGACATTAGCATGGATTTTTTGTTAGGATTATCTAATACACCAAGAGTATTTGACTCTATATTTGTGATTGTGGTTAGATTTTCTAAGATAGCATATCTCATACCTTGTAAGAAAACTAGTGATGTAGTACATGTTGCAGACCTATTTTTCAAAGAGCTTGCGAGATTACATGGACTAGCAAAGAGTATAGTATTAGACAAAGACACTAGATTCATTGGATATTTCTGGAAAACATTGTGGAAGAAGATGAAGATAGAATTGAAGTATAGTTCAACATTTCACCCATAGATAGATGTACAAACATAAGTTTTAAATAAGAGTTTTGGGAATTTGTTGAGGTGTTTTACTGAAGGTAAATCATGAACTTAGGAGTTAATACTACCACAAGAAAAAATTGCATACAAAAATTCAGTAAACTGAATCATGGGGAAGACACCATTTGAAATTGTGAAAGGACAACAACCTAGAGGAGTAGAAAAATTAAGAGATATCAACATGGAGAATAAAAGGAGTGCAAAGGTAGAAGAATTTGTAGGATTCATGGAAACAATGCATACTCAAGTTAAGGAACATATGGAGAAGATGAACAATACATACAAGGAGAAAGAAGATAAGAAGAGAAGACATAAGGAGTTTTCAGTAGGAGAGGAAGTAGTGATATATCTGAGAAAAGAGAGAATTATAGTTGGTACATACAATAAGTTGAAGATGAAGAAGTTTGGACCTTGTAAGATCATTAAGAAGTCTGATTCTAGAAATGCATATGAAGTGGAGCTACCAGAGGAATCTGGCATATCACCTATATTCAACATTGCATACCTATACCAGTATCATGAAGGAGATTCACCGGAGGACAAAGAAGTTGGTTTTCCAAACTAGATAGCACATCATCTAGAGGAAATTGAGTAAATTTTAGATAGTAGAGCTAGACAAAGTACCAGATGAAGGAAATACAAGGAATATCTAGTCAGATGGAATGGAAGACTAGGTGAAGATTCATCATGGATTTCTCAGGCTGCGGTGGATTGAATCGGTATTCCTCTATCCCTTAGAAAGTAAGAGGATCACTTTTCTTCAACCTTGGGTGTCTGATGCAAGAGTATCCTAGGTTGCAAGCAATCTTGTATCAACCGAAAAATATTTGCATTCATGTTTTCTTACATTTCAATAGCTAACTGTTAGGACCGAGTCTCAATATTTGATGCCGCATTATACTGCATTGTAACATTAGAGCTCACAAAGTAGGATAAATGATATTCATTGCAATATCTACATTATATACAAAATTCAAGTGTTTTGGAGATCTTGGTATAAAGATATCGCTAATAAAATATCAGCTATAATTGGACAAAGAGCATTCACAGACTAGTCTTGGCCTTTCAAGTGTGCAAACCTATTACGTGACTTACAAAGCTCAGGAAATCTTTCATAAGGATGAACATTCATCAAGGATCCTTCGTTTTGATCTGCATAATGTTCATCCAAGGATCAAAGGAGAATCATATTTTTTGGCTGACCATCACATGTTTCATCAACTTTGGGGTTTGAGACCTCTTGAGGTTGACACAAACCTTTTTGGAGTTTGGAATTGATATATATAAGCATTGTGTAGTTACATTAGGGGGAAAGTCATAGAGTAGTGATAGAGAAGTAGGAAGAAAAGGACTTGAACCGCATTGTAATTCTAGGGTTAGCGCCATATAATTCTGTAATCTGTAAGCCAGAAGGCAAGGCATGTTGTCAATAAATAATTGATCATTCTCTATATTCTATATATCCATGTGGGATTGTTATCATAATTCTTTGAGTTTCTATTGTGTTTACTCTTGCTGCAAGGTTGGACAATCCTATTCCTAGACCCTCCATCCTTGATTGCACCATAATTGGAGCCACTTTCTCGAAGGCTTGGCATTCTTGTTTATACTCAAGGAGTTCTTCCTTAGTAAGCTCAAATGGATTCTTTGTGACGTCTTCTACTTCATATGGTCCCAATGGAGTTTGGGGTTGTTGTGAGGGGGTAGAATGATTCCTTGGATCAAATTCTTGTGGATTGGTATCACTTGTGGTGGATGTGACTTTGGATTTTTCCATGATTCTTGTGTTGTGATCTTGTTGTTACCATAAATTATGGGTCACCTATGGGAGAGCTATGTTGGAATTTGTAATGTTTAAACTCTCTAGTTGACTCAAATTTTGATAAAAGGGCTACTCTAAGTTGTTTTGGGCCAATGGTGTGAATGGGAGATGAAATGGGTGAATGTTATGGGGAGAGTGATCTTTTGAAACTTTTGGGACAACACTTTTGACTATAGGTTTGATTTTTTTGATATGGATAAAGATGATAATGAACTTTTAAATCTTTCAAGATAGACTTGTGACCTTTTAAGATAAACTAGTCCAAAAATTTGATAACTAACTTAACTAAATGCATGAAAAATGATTCATTTCACATAAAAAGTAGCTAAGTTAGGGTTTGGATTGATAGATGTCTAAGTCTAAAGTGTTGGTTTGTTAAATTTTTTATAAATTTTGGTCAAGTGAAGTGGGAAATATGGTAGAGGGTGGATGAAATGTTTGACCCAAAATGTTAACCTAAAATGAACCTTTGTTTTGCAAGACCAAGGTGGTGAAAAAAATGTTATACCTCTAAAGTTATCAAACCATAAGGACTCAATGATTTTTGTAAAATAGAACTCAAATGATTTTGGAAATAGGACCCAAATAGTTTTGACAATAGAAATCAATGAATTTAGACTCAATGTTTTGCAATATTTTCCTTGTCTCAATTTTCTTGTTTTGGGGAGTCAAAGTTTGAACATACATCAATGTGGGGTGTTCATTTGACTTAATCTTAGATTAATGAAATTATTTTTACCACATCATTTTGTCTTGCATAAGTTTCAAACTAAATGTCTATGTCAAAAACATCATTCATTTCACAAAGTCCATTATGTGAAAATTATGAAGTTAGGGGCATAGTTACCTACGTTAACTTTGGAAAGTATGGATTTAGAAATAATCCAAAATATTTAAAATCCTCTGGGGATAGGATCCTTAGGACAACATTAATATAAACAATTTTCAAAGGGTATCCATGCTTAAACCAAAGGGTTTGAAGTTTGATGTATCATGTTGATGTGTGTTTGAAAAGTTTTTGGAACCAAGAAAAGTATCAAACTAACTCACAAGAAATAACATCCATAACTCAAGTGGGTGCATATTTCTTTGTAGGCCTACCAATCATCCCCATAACAGATGATTAATCCATGAAGATGGAATGGATAAATAGGCTATGTCAAGGAAATGTACCATCTTGACATGCCAAGAAAAGGAGTCCCTTCTCCATTTTCTTTATTGCCTCAACTAAAAACCAAACATGGTAAGTAACTTTTTGGAATGGTGCCATTCCAATGCACTACTTTAAAATACGCTTCAAAAATGAACTTGGCTGGCCACTACTAAAAAAGGGTTCTTAATCAGTGTTTTCAAGATAACCTGGTGTCTATACATGCAGCGATTCACTTAATTAAAATGTCTCCTAGCCCTTAGAAAGATCTAAGGTATTTTACGTATCTCACAAATACTAACTTTGGAGACTTTCGTTGGTGTAGAACATCCACACCAAGTGGTTAATGAATTTTGTCACACCAATTATCTATATAGCAGACCAAAATGAAAGTACCACTTGGGTTATTCCCTCTCACAAATCAAGAGGAGAACCATCTAAAGGTAAAAAAAATGTGAAACTCAAGATGCTTTTCATCACCTAAGATATCAAAAGGCGCGAGGGGAGAGGATACACACTACAAGTATGCACAAGCAAAGAAAGCATACTTGAGCATTTCTCTTCATCCAAGATTGCATGAAGCACAAGGGGAGTCGATACACACTACAAGTACCCACAAGAAAAGAAAATATTCATTCATTTTATCCTTGAAAAGCACAATGAATCCATTTTAAGCACCAAATGGAAGTGTGTTGATTTTTTTTTGTTTTAGCCTTTCAAAGAAAATGTGAGGTTGTTTGATTCAATTTTATCCACATTTGAAAGCTAATTCATTGTATTGATTATTTTAAGCCCAATTGGAAGATTATTTAGGTAAACCATAAAATGAAATAGCAAGTGAGATTATTCTTTCACTAAGTGTTGAGAAAAACATGTAAAGGATGTCATTCCAAGTGTTGATGAAGACTACACTTTCTCAAGTGCTAATGATGGATGATTATAACAACTTGAGATAATGAATGCAAGAACTAAACTTGAATTTAATCAAATAGTAATGAATATAGTGAGTATTAGTCAATTTAAACAAAGAAAATAGAGTCCTCCTATGAAATACTTGAACATACTTGATAATGCAAAAAAAACAATAAAATACCAAAGAAACTACTTGAAAACATAAAAAGTATGTTCAAACCCTATCCCATAGTGGGAGTGGTTCTCATTTGATGTGGAAAGGATTCCATTTACCACCCCCTTGATAAGCTTCCAATGTGATGAAGATGCAGAGATGATGAGTGCCTAATTTCCCTCAAGATAATGATAGCAATTGGATATGAGTGAGAATGCTTAAGATTGTGGATCCATCTTCAAAAGACAAGCTCTCTATAAATAGGGTTGAATGGTTGAAGAATGAAGAGATTGGAGGAATGTGGGACTAAAGGAGAGCCAATGAGATTGGGACACTTGTCATAATTCTAATGGATGAAGGTGAAGAACATTTTGGGGAATGTGCAAGTAAAGAGGATGGAAGAGAAATAAATGCATATGGTTGAGGATTTGAAAGGATGTAAGAAGAAGTAAATGCATATAGTTGGAGATGTAAGAAAATGTGGGTGAGGTTGTAAGAGAGATTACTGCACATGGTTGAGAGTGTAAGAGGAGTTAATGTTTGGGTAAGAAAGTCAAATAAGTGGAGTTATGGAAGGAATATTCTCAAAGCATATGCTTTTGTGAGGGAAAATGGGGTAATTAGTTAATTAAAAGAAATTATTTTCATGTGCAAGTGGGTTAGTTAATTAGAGGTTGGCTTTGAACAAGGTTGAGTCAAAAGCTAGAGAATGGGTAATTAGGATTACGGGTTAATTAATCCAGAATTAACTAACTTGAAGGAATTAGGAGATTCTGACATTTGATTTGATTAATTTGATTTATCAAATCAGATTAGAGGAATTTAGGGGACTTAATTAAATTAGATGAACATTAGTGAATTAATCTAATAAATTGCTTTATTTGATTAATAGAAGAATTTGATGATAATTAATCAAAATTAGGTGCATAATGTCAATTAGGATTATTTGCATGTCTACAATGAAAATTTTCTCAAATATTGATCAATTTTGAAATCATAGTGTTTTGGAAAGATAAACATGAGATCTTCAAAACCAAACAACCCTTTTACAAAATTAGTCATGTAGAATTTATTAGAGATAAAAGAAAATCATGCATTTAAGAGATTAAACCCAAAATTTTAAAAAAGGCCATGATTATAATACCAACTTGAGATAATGACAACTTTCTGAAATCTTGATCAATTTTGGAAACATAAGTGTTTTGGAAAGATAAACATGATATCTTCAAAACCCAACAACCTTTCTATAAAATTAATCATGTAGAATTTATTTGAGATGAAAGAAAATCGCGCATTAAGAGAATTAAAGTGTTGATATCTTTTTCAATTCTTGATGAAATTGAGCATCGTAAAAGGCTACTAAAAGGTAAGATCAAGATCTAAACAACCCAAAAAGCCATTTTGCATGTTTTAATTCACCCATTTTTTTGTGATTAAAAAAATGTGATGGGTTCCAAGTAAAATTCTCGGTGTAACTTGCAAAATTTCTTCAAAAAAAACATTCAAAGCATTAATTTTTTCCCTCCTTGTAGTGCCATTTTTTGGATGTAAATCTTAACTAAAATAAACATGATTGTAATAACCAATTTAAAACAATATAATTAGCTAAATCAAGTTACATTCCCAGTGAAATTATTGCAAAGTTAAACTAGGAAATCATTAAAACTTTAAATAAAGATTAAATTACACAAATAATCCTAATTAAACTCAGCAAACCTCATCCCATTAGGGGATTGGTGCTGCTTTGAGTGTGGAATTCATCCCTTTCCCAATCTATTTTTTTTGAAATAATCTTGGATAATAAGAGCTAGTTTCAATCGATTTTATTGAAGAAAATTGATGAAACCAATGAGATGTGTGTGAAACATGATGCAAAACTAGATTAATATCATAAAAATGAATGCTAAATGCTAAATTCTTGATGGTAATGATGGAATATATGCTAAATGGAGGAATGAGATTCAAATATGCAAGCCTTGGATTCCAAAATATACTAAATGAATGCAAACTAAGTTATCATGGAAGCCATTAATGGATGTTAAACTAACAATGCATGAAAATTAATCTAAAATGTTGTCAAGTGTAAAACATGAATGAAAATGGGTGTGAGTTTCAATAGAATAAGTTTTTTTTATCAAAAAATGGATCCATTTGTGTCCAAATAGTGATCTATTTATAGGATAGCAAATGAGAAATCAAGATTGAAAAGATCAATCAATGGTCAACAATGAAAGGAGGATGAAACATGGATTGAGGATTCCAATCCATGGTCAAGGTTGAAAGTTGAAAAGGATCAATTAATTTAATCAATGCTCCAAATTAGCTTTCAACAAACACACTTTCTAAGAATTAGGAAGAGGTTAAGAGATATTTTAGAGGAATGAGTGCACAAAAGAGGATATTCCATAGGAATATTCTCTTTTGAAGGAATGTGCAAAGGAGGAATATTCCAAGAGTATTCCCTTGCAAGTGGGAAGGTGGGCATAATTATCAATTTAGTTAATTAGAACTAAATTTAAATGTGCAAGATGGAGAATAATAGGATATTCATTAAATTACGGATTTATTTAATAAAAAGGGGAATACAAAAGGATATTTAATTAAATAGTTTAGGTTTTTTTAATTAAATAGGAGGACTTAGGATTTAAATTAAATAATTTGCATTATTTAACTAAACTAGATGAAAAATTAGAGTAAAAAGGGGTGAATTAACCAAATTAGGTCAATTAGATTAATAAGTGAAAAATGAGGCATTTAATTAAATAGCTAGGCTAATTTAATAAAATAGGTGAAAATAATATGGATTTTAGGACAAAATGATGTTAATATATCAAATTTAAGTGTGTAATACCATTGAAGACATTTTTAAGTTTCTACAATAGTATACTACTCTTTCCTTATTTTTATCATCTAGTTGTGCTAACAGAGCTCCTATAGTTGTTAATGTTGTAGATACATACATGATCATTGCCTTATATTGAATTGGAGGCATTAGCACTAGAGTAGTGAGCACATAATCCTTGACCTATTGGAAAGCCTAATCACACCTTCCATCCCATTTGAATGTTATGTCCTTATGTAACAAATGGTTGAATGGGTGGCATTTGTCTATTAACTGTGCAATGAATCTTCTAATGGACTATAGCTTACCTTGTAGACATTGGAGTTGTTTCAATATTTTTGGAGGGATTTCTAGGATAGATTTAACCTTGGTAGGATCTAGCTTGATGCCTCTTCTTGATACAATGTAACCCAACAATCTTCCAGTTGTCATGTCAAATACGCACTTCTTTGGGTTGATATGTCGGTCAAGTATTCCTTTAGCCTGTCAAATACCTTTGCTAGGTTATCCAGATGATCTTTTCTTTTGATTGATTTTTCCAATATGTTTTCCACATAATCCCCATGGTAATGTGCAACATATCATGGAAAATGGTTGTCATAGGTCATTGGTAGGTTACCCCTACATTCTTTAAACCAAATGGCATGATGTTCCAACAAAAGGTTCCCCATGCATAGGTGAAAGTTGTTTTTTCTTGGTCTTTAGGGGATATATTTATTTTATTGTATCCAAAGAAAATATCAATCAATGATAACATTTCAAGCCCCATAGTTAGGTCCAAAATCATGTTGGACTGATGCTAGGTAGAGGGAAGTCATCCTTCAGGAAAGCCTTGTTGAGATCCCTAAAGTCTATGCATATCCTTATGCCCCCAATGGGATTTGATTCTAGTACAAGATTAGATACCCATTCAAGGTAGTTGATGGGTTTGATGAAGCCCACATCTAGTTGTTTTTGAAGTTCTACTTTGACTAAGAGTGTTATTTGTTGATGCATTTTGTGTAGCTTTTGTTTGATGGGTTTAGCTCTAGGGAAAACTACTAGGCGATGTACTACTAATGCTGGATATATCCTTGGCATGTCTATATATGTCCATGTAAAGTTGATTTTGTGTTCATTAAGGGAAGTTAACTAATATTCTATTTGTAGTGTCTTCATTGTGTTGATGTTGATAGGTTCCAAGCCTTCAACTAAGAGTGTTGATTTTTTTTTATATTCTATAATAGGGAGATTGAATCCTCCATCTTAGGGAACCTCATAGAGGTTTTCACCCTTAGATGCATCCTTTGTTTTTCTCTTTTATTGATCCAATAAAAACACATTGTGGTTTTCCTTAGGGGACTTTTTTTTATTCTTAAATTATTTAGTTTATTTTTGTGACTCCAAAGGATGCAATCTCCCCTCCAAAATACTCTCTTTGATAAAGCTCCATTATAAACCTAGCCTTATGATCTCCTCCTGGTATCCATTCGAAGTACCATTAACTGTACAATAGCCTCATCATTTTGGAATGAGTCCAATATAGGTGTATGGTGTTGTTGGTCCCAATCTATTAACTGTGGGTAAAGAAAGGGTATTTTTCATTGGTATCTACAAAGCTTATGGAGGTTGTAGGG
This sequence comes from Sequoia sempervirens, assembly GCA_007258455.2. Taxonomy (NCBI): domain Eukaryota; kingdom Viridiplantae; phylum Streptophyta; class Pinopsida; order Cupressales; family Cupressaceae; genus Sequoia; species Sequoia sempervirens. Next base: position 485,686,965 of record VDFB02105785.1, on the reverse strand, counting down.
TGAGTGTAGGATCATGGGGGTACAAAAAGTGGTGATATGAAAAAAAAAAGTTGATGGCTTTTTTATCCAAATTTGATAAAACAAAAATGGTTTATAGAGAAAATTGTCAGCTTTCCAAAAATATAAGATATGCCTTATTTGGAATTAAATAGATAATAATTATTCATTTTCTACATACATTCTGACTAAAGTCCTAGTTGATAGGCTGAATGAAAAATATCTATAATTCTTAAACAATTTCACTTTTTTTTATTTAAAAAAATGTAGCACATTTTATGCTTCCCATACTAGAGGATAAAAAATAAAAAATAAATTGAATTCCATAAATTTTTGACCAAGTTATGATGGTCAAACAAGCACATTTTAATATTTTAAAAAAATAATAATAAAAAATTCATAACTACTTATTTACTTGCAAAAAAATTACAAAAAAAAAATGTGACACATCCAAGCATGTGTTCTTTACTTATATTGAAAGTTTCAAAAAATATATTATTTTTTGCTTGTACTTATGAGTTTGTCATAGGAAAAGTTGGCTTTATGGTAATCTTGCCTTTTTACCCTTGTCATTTCCCCTAGAATGGTTAGGGATTGGATCTTTGTAGATTTTTAAGTCTTTATTTCTAAGATGAGGTTCTATGTCAACCTCTCCTTTTTTGATTAAGTATTACACAATTTTTTTGATCCTCATGCAATTGTTGGTGGTATGTACCTTGATCTTGTGAAATTTAAATTTGACATTCTCATTATAACAGGGGGATTTGAAGTTTGGCTCCTCATAGCTTGTTCTATCATTCATCTTGATAAGGTTTGTTTGGACCAATTTATGCATGATTACTTCAAGGGGCTCTTCCAATGGGGTGAATTTCCTTCTAGGTTGGTCATATTGCCTTGGTGGTCTCCTTCACTTATCATGTCCTTGATTTTTTTGTTGGTTATTGGGTTGGCTGTTCTAAGGATAATTGAGTTGATTGTTTGGCATTTTTTTGGAGCATAACTTTGTTTTGTAGTTTGAACAGTATTTTTTAGGCCATTGTAAGGTTGTATGTTTCATACAACCATAGCACCAACCACTCTATCATTGGTTAATTTTTTTTCTTTTCCCATATCTTTGGTTTGTCATTTGAATTAGAAGGTTTATTTTTAAGATTATAGAGCTTAATTAATCCCCTTGTGATGAGAGCTCTTTCAATTAGGAAACCCTTTTAAATAGTCTCCTCTAAGTTGCTAGGGCACAACATAGTGGTATTTTATGTCCATGTGTACATTAGAGATAAAGATGTCTACAATTTGTTTCTCAGGAACAAACCATTTACTTTTTCTCACTTTGTATCTCCATCCTTGTAGATACGAAGAAAATGATTCACCTTGACTTTGTTTGATTTTGTAGAGATTGGTGATCATTATATCCTGCTCTGTGTTGTATGAGAAATGGTTGACAAACTTGTTTGACAACACATTGAATGTTTTGATACTAGGTGATAGATGCAAGAACCACTTGATCACAGTCCCATCGATACTTCACGGGAAAAGCCTCATTAGATATGTATCAATGCATTGTAGATCCATGCAAGCTACTAAAAATTTATTCATGTGCTCTATTGGATCCCCTCTTCCCCTATATTTGTCAATTTTGGTATTTCAAAGCCTTTGGGGAAAGTTATCATGGATGAGTTTTGATCAAAAGGATATGGACAAATATCTTGTAGAGCATAGCTCTTCTTTGGCTTTCCAATTTGGATGTTCGATATTATTTGGTTGATGGTTTGTAGTTGCACGTGTTTAAATCATTAGTTGGTGCGCTTGCTTGAGGATTTTGTGCATTGTAGCCTTATTTTCCTATGGAATTTGTTTGGTCATAAATGGGATATTGTGTAGGTATGGGACCTTGATGACCAGGTTGCATGTAAGGAAGATTGGGTCCTTGTTATCATTGTAGGTATGTTGAGTTTGTGGTACACCTTGATATTGATTTTGAGGTACTCCTTGGTATTGATTGTGTTGAACTACTTGATATTGATTGTGTTGAACTCCTTGATATTGATTTTGAGGGATATTGTGATATTGTGTTTGAGGTATACCCTATTATGGAATAGGAGTTTGAGTTTGGGTTTGTGGAATACCATGATGTTGTGTTTGAGGTGTTCCTTGGTAATTCATTTGTGTTATCCCTTGGTGTTTTGGATTTTGTTGAGGAAAACTTTAGCAGTTCATTTGGGGGTACACCTTGTTGTGGATTTTGAAGAGTACCTTGGTAGTTCATTTAGGGTACACCTTGTTGTTGTGGATTTTGTTGAGTACCTTGGTAGTTTGTCTGGGGCACACACGTTGTTGTTGTATATTTTGAAGAGTAACTTGGTAGTTTGTTTGGCATACACCTTGTTGTTGTGGATTTTGTTGATGAGTACCTTGGTAATTCATTTGGGGTACACCTTATTATTGTGGATTTTGTTGTGGTTTCCCTTGTTGATATTGTGAGTTATTTGAAGGGTCATAATATAATGTTTATTGTGGCATACATTTCCCTTGTGATGGTATGTTACCTTGTTGGTCCATTGGAAGGCTTCCCATGTTTTGCATAGTGTTGTGTTGTGGCATGTTTTGAGTTGAATTTCCTTGATATTGTTGGGCTACCACTGCTTACTCAATTTGTGATGGTTTCCTATATAATGGGTTATTCATAGGTTGTGTTTTAGATTGATCGTTGTTTTGTGAGAACAAGGGTGGTATCTTGGGATCCACCATTGGTTTTTGTATCTATCTAACAACCATTTTATCTCATAATGGAATGAGATTAGGATCCTTAAGAATGTCCATGTTAAAGTTTTGTGTGTAATTCAAGCACCACCTATTGCTAGTGTAAGGAAATATTGGTTTATGTTTATGCCAAGCATTTTGTCCATAAGTTTTTGCACCTTAATATTTTGGGGGTGCTTTAAGATTTTTTCATTAGTAATTCCATCATCACTATGATATTATTTTATGGTGTAAGTTTGAGAACCACAAGGTTGGTTTTTTCTAGCAATTCCTTCTTGATATCTATGAAGTATTTCCTCCTCACTAGGTGGTTGGTTTTGGTTTTCTTTAAATGTGGGTTCTCTTTGTGGATTTGAAAGGTCATTTGGATTGTAACCCAATGATTGAGGCTCCTCATTAGTGCTATTTTTCTTTGGTGCACTACAACAACTCTTGTGTTCTTCCATATTTTTCTTGTGTTGAGATCTCATTGTTGTCATAAACAAGCTCAAGACCTAGGTGAATTTTTTGATCACTAACTATAAAATCGGATGGTGTTTTGTTTCTAGGACCCTTTTTTTACTAAAGTGGCATATGGAGATGATGTGTGAGAACCTTTTAGTCAAAGGTGTTTGATGGTTTGCTATGGATGGGATGTTTGATACTCAAGAACCTAGAGTATGAGTGATTTTGGTGGATGTTTTGATATGATACTAATTTTGGAGACACAAAGTGTACAAGACTTGGACTGATATTTTTCTCTATTATGTGATTTTGAAGAGTACCTTGGTAGTTCATTTGGGGTACACCTTATTGTTGTGGATTTTGAAGAGTACCTTGGTAGTTTATTTGGAGTACACCTTGTTGTGGATTTTGAGGAGTACCTTGGTAGTTCATTTGGGGTACACCTTGTTGTAGTTAGGGTAAAAAATTAGGGAAAATAGATAAACAAATTATAATGAAACCCTAGCAATGCACAATGAAGGACAAGATAACATGAAAATAAAAATAATAAATTCAAATGCAAACCGATCTCCATGCTAAACTTGATTGATCTCCATTGCTCTTCTCAACCTTGCATGAGAATGCAAGATTTCAAAGGATTTTTGATGGAGGAATGTTGGTTGCTCACTATTACAGCAACATAACATTAATATGAAGATGATAGATGAAAATAGATAGATGAAAGATGATGGATGAAAGATAGTAGATATAATTTGACAAAGTAGGGGTACTTGAAAGCTCATCCATCCAAATGGCTTCATTGTGGGTTGATTTATAAACTTGCATGATAGATGATCAATGGTGGAGAGAAAATGGATGAATCAATGGATGAGAGTGAAGGTGAGACAAGAATGAGTATGCATGTGCCAAGTGTCAATGAAAAGGAACTCTATTTAGAAACCTTAGGTGGGCTTTGATAGTGGTAAGATTCCTTTCTTCACATAGAATTCCTTTTCTATTTTGGAGTTGGAGTGATGAGGAGATAATATATTTTTTTTCTATTTTATTAAATTGTCCCACATTTTGATTATTGCCATTTTTCAAAGACAACAGGGCTCATTGCACATTTTAGAAGAATAAGATAAAATGGAAGAAAATTAAATTAAATAAATAAAATTTATTTAATTTAGGTGGATGGTGAATAAATAAATAGAATAATTGATTTTATTTATTTACTAGAAGAAATATACAATAATTAAATAATTTAAAATTATTTAATCATTTGATGGAAGGTAGAAGAATAATGAGCATTAATTAAATAAATAAAATTTATTTAATTAATTAAAAATATGAAGAGGAAAATGAAATATAAGTGTGTTAGACAAACTGAAGGTATGCGATGAAAAATGCGATAAATGCCTAAATAATGAAATGGGCCAATTTTGGGTGTCTACACTTGTTGTTGTGGATTTTGAAGAGTACCTTGGTAGTTCATTTGGGGTACACCTTGTTATTGTGGATTTTGTTGAGTACCTTGGTAGTTCATTTAGGGTTCACCTTGTTGTTGTGAATTTTGAGGAGTACCTTGGTAGTTCGTTTGGGGTACACCTTATTGTTGTGGAATTTAAAGAGTACCTTGGTAGATTGTTTGGGGTACACCTTATTTTTGTGGATTTTGTTGATAACCTTGGTAGTTTTTTTGGGGTACACCTTGTTGTAGATTTTGAAGATTACCTTGGTAGTCCATTTCAGGTACACCTTGTTGTTGTGGATTTTGTTGATGAGTACCTTGGTATTTCATTTGGATTACACCTTGTTATTGTGGAATTTTTTGTGGTTTCCCTTGTTGATATTGCCAGTTATTTGAAGGATCATAATATGATGTTTGTTGTGGAATGTATTGTCCTTGTGATGGTATGTTACCTTGTTGTTCCATTGGAAGGCTTCCCATTTTTTACATAGTGTTGTGGCATGTTTTGAGTTGAATTTCCTTGATATTGTTGGGATACCACTGCTTGCTCAAATTGTAATGGTTGCCTAAATAATGGGTTATCCATAGGTTGTGTTTTAGATTGATCATTGTTTTATGAGAACAAGGGTGGTATCTTGGGATCCACCATTGGTTTTGGTATCTATCCAACCATAATTTTATATTCTAATGGAATATTAGGATCCTTAAGAATGTCTATATTAAATTTTGTGGGTAGTTTGGTGCCACTTTGTGCTAGTGTAAGGAAATACTGGTTTATGTTTATGCCAAGCATTTTGCCCATAATTTTTTGCATCTTAGGATTTTGGGGGTGCTCTCAGATATTTTCATTAGTAATTACATCATCACTATCATATTATTTTATGGTGTAAGTTTGAGAACCATGAGGTTGGTTTTGTTTAGCAGTTCCTTCTTGATGCTCAAGAAGTATTTCCTCCTCACTAGGTGGCTGGTTTTGGTTTGCTTTAAATGTGGATTCTATTTGAGGAGTTGAAAGGTAATTTGGATTGCAACCCCATGATTGAGGCTCATCATTAGTGTTATTTGTCTTGGGTGCACTAAAAATACTCTTGTTAGCTTCCATATTTTTCTTGTGTCGAGATCTCATTGTTGTCATAAACAAGCTCAAGACCTAGGTGAATTTGGTGATCACTAACTATAAAATGGGATGGTGTTTTGTTTCTAGGACCTTTTTTTACTAAAGTGGCATATGGAGATGATGTGTGAGAACCTTTTAGTAAAATGTGTTTGATGGTTTTCTATGGATGGGATGTTTGATGCTCAAGACCCTAGAGTATGAGTAATTTTAGTAGATGTTTTGATATGATGCTAATTTTGGAGACACGAAGTGTACAAGACTTGAACTACTATTTTTCTCTATTTTGGAGGATATGTTGATACTCTACTTGAATTATCCTTGAGGGTACATGTAAAGGTTGATGTTAATATCCTAGAAAATGAGAGAAAGAGGATAATCCAAGTTGTTGTGTTTGATTTGTGTCCTAAAACAAGGTTGATGTTTTGATTTGGAAGTGGATATGGAAAGATGTTTATATGAATTGGTGTAGGTATGATTGTTTGTGTTTCAAAGGATGTTGGATTTACCAGTTTTTGGATCAATTCTTATATGTACCAAAATATAGGAGAAAATTGGTTTCTATTTGAGATAGTAACGGTAATTTTTAGGACAATAGCAGTTGATTTTTCAAAATGACTACAAAAAAATTAAGCAATAGTGGGCTCTATTTCAATTTGTGAATGGTGAACAGAGAGGAAAATAGTGGTATTTTGATAAAAGCGGAAATTTCCAAGACAATAATGGTTTATTTTTTGAGAACGACTATAACAAGTTTATCAAGAGCGGTCTCTATTTCAATTTTTTAACTAGTGACACAGTGAGGAAAATAGCAACAATTTTGATAGAAGTAGGAATTTCTATGACAACAGTGGTTAGAAAATAGGACAATATTAGTAAAAATTCAGTACAACAATGGCAATAATTTGGAACAAAAGTGACATGAATTTCAATAGTGACTCTATTTCCAAATTTTTATAAATTTGTTAACAACAGTTTGTTGGATAAGTTTGAAATTTTGAGATTTTTATTTGATCTAATGTTTTGAAATTTGTTTCTAAGATTTGGTAAGTGATAAAGCATATCAATCAAAGTTTATAAGCTAACCGTTAGGTTTCAATGATAAGAGGCCAAAATTAGCCCAAGTTTAAACTGGTAACAACATCGAAAACATATCAAGAAATATTATCCCTAAGGTCACATTGTCCAATGGTGACACTTCCAGGCCCACAACTTGGAAGCTCCTTCAAAGTAAGGGTAGGGACACCCCAAGTGATTTATACACTTAATTATTTTGAAAGTGGAAAAATATGGGCCTCCTAGAATGGAAGGATAACCCAAATCACCCTTTCCCTAGAAAGCTACAAGTAGCTTATGCTAAGCTATGGATTTTTTTCTCAACTCAATGCAGTTCATATGGTGAATAAAGTATCTTCAATGTACAATGCACATCCCTTGCACTAAACCATGTTTTCAACTAGAATATCTCAATCAATAAGGTGGGAAAACTACTATAAATATTTAGTCATTATTGAAGGAATTGATGCCTTATGAGTGCACAATAAGCCACTTAAGGCTTTAACCACTCCTACTACAGGAACTTACACACAAAGGTACCTCCCTATTTTGAATGGTACTATTACCTAATTTCACCCTCAAGCTCAATCAGGCAAGGAATCTATGTTGCAGGTGTTCATAAGGGCTAAATGGGATATTTCCATTGAGGGTTAGTTTATGCATTTGGCAGCATTTCACAGAGAGCTTAGTTGGGAAGCCTTCTTTTTTGGAAATATACTTCAATAATCACAGACTCGAGCCTCCATTAGAACCAAGTCGGCATGACATCGATATTGTCTGGCTGACTAGCAGCTTTGTTACATTTTGCTTTGTTTCTATTTTGAATAGGTCGCTGTGACCTAGTCTCTGTCTTTCCAAATGCATTCACTATGGAGCCTATCGCTGTGACAAAAGGGGTTTGGTATGACCTCTTATCGTGTGGATTTCTTTCACCGATGGGCCATTCAATCATCATTCGGTGAGACTCATGGTGACCACGAGCTTCGGGATAACCTATAGCGCTCGGTGAGAAGTCCCAGTGAAGAGACAAAGTCTCACCGATAGTGTTTTATTTTGAAGTCTTCGACATGGAAACTTGACTTCACCAAAAGGTCTTGGTGACCTGGGGGTGCTTCAGTGACAACAATGAGCTTGGGAGGAGGTCCTGCCAATAGTGGGGAGTCTCACCAAAATGAAAGGGGTCTCAGGATAGTGTTGTGCTTTCGGTAAGATCTCTCACTGAACATATGATCTCTTGCCAATAGATAGGAGAAACAAAAAAAGAAAGAGGGCCTCGATACATTTTCCCTCAGCAAGACTCTTGCCAATACTAGGATGGGCCCTCACCAAGACAAAATCAGTTCGGCAGGACTCTTGTCAAAACACAAAGTAAGCTCAGGCCAACAAAAGGAATTCAAAAAAAGGTCTTGGCGACCCATGGATGTCCTACCAACCCAATGGGGTCTCAACAAAGAATACAGGGCTTGGTAGAGCAAAGTGCGTCGGGGTGACATCGACAGACTCTTTTTGATATGGTTCATAATATCAAGTTCAAGGAGACTTCAGGAGGAGGCTGTACACTTGGTATGATGTCTTACCAATGAGCGATTATCTTGGTGACCATAAAGGCGACATTGGTATGAGTTCTGAAGCTCGATAAAGACTCTCATCGATATATCCATGCTATGCTGATGGCTTCAGGAGGAGCATAATCACATCGGTGAGACACTTTCAGTGTCTCACTGAGATGCGATTCATTTCAAAAGAGTTTTGACCACCTGTAGAGCCTACGTGGAATACGCTTGACCAACTAGGAGGAGCTAAGATGAGTTGTGGCAGTTTAATCAGAATGAAAGATGTTGACTGAATGAATGCAACACGTATCTATTGTGAGCTCAGGGGTATTCAAAGTGTTCAATCGAGGTGGTTTGAATAGGACACGATGCCAGGATCAAATGAATGTGGTGGTTGCGGAAAGATCAGAAGGCTTCTCTAGGTAGTAGCTCTTCACCGACACATACAAGGACACGTAGGGGTGCATCATTTAATTCAGTCAAAAGATCTTAGGATAGATCTTTCTGAGCCCGATATTTTTGTAAGCCCTAAGGGGCCGACACACAGTTTGATATATAAGGCATTTTTTCCTTTTTGTAAATAGTTCTGATTATGAACTCAGAAGAGTTAGCAATTTCTAGCAATACTTTCTCGACTAAATGTATGTTTTGGTAAATCAATTAAAATCCAGAATGCAAAACAAGAGTTCACCTTGAAAACAAGTATTAATGCTCTTACCACTCTCATTTTTGTACGTTAGCTTATGTATGCATTTCTTTAATAGTGTTTTCCTAAATCTGTATTCATACCACAAAGCTGTGAAGTTTGTTCCTTCCTTCTTGAGATATGTATGTAGATCAAACCTGTCAAGAGTAATGCGTAAGTCTAATGGGGTTATGTTGAGTAAGTAAAACAACTACAGTCTAGTTTCCCCAGTGTGTTTGCATCTTGTTTTCATTTCCTGATTTCTTATCAACTCGGTGTATCACCATAGGAATAGTTCAATTTAGTTTCATTATTTGTATGTATTCTTTCTCCTTTTGCCTTCACATAATTGCTAGTTTAGGTGATACCCAAAGGAAATCGGCCTTCTCCGGAGGTTCATCTCAACTTCAGGCGACCCACAGTCTTGAGATGATCCCATGTTTCACTAGAAAGCTTAGTGCTTACAACTTTGTATAGGGTGCATTTCTAGGTGACAACGGGTACCACATGGAAAAGGCTAATGTCAATTAAATCTTGTGTTTCACCAAAATTATTTATACATTAGCTTGAGGAAAATTTAGCTTTAGGTCACCTTTGAGTTCTCCTTTTGGGAGTTGTCTCTTAGGAAGGCCTGATCTAAAGGTAATAATGAAAATAAATGATTGTGAAACCAAAGTTCATTTCATCACTTAAGATCATCCAAAGATGCAAGGGAAGATGATACACATAATTTTCCAAACACAGTGAACATGGTATACAATTTATAGTAGTTTCTTTTTAAGCCCTAAAAATGATGTGTGAAAAGATACCAATTTTTTTTTTAATGTGTCAAATTCAAAACATTTGATACTTCAAGCAAGAAATTGCCATTTCAATAAAAAAAAGATGTTTTGTTCAATTTTTATAGCACAAAATTGAAACATGAAAGATTTGTAACCATGTTATAATGTACCAAAGCAAAAATAAAAGTTGTATTGTTCATTTTTATTACACCAAAACAAAATGTGAGATTTGCAGGTTTAATTTTAAGAGCACAAAAACAAGATGTGAGATTTTTAGGTTCAATTTTATGAGCACCAAATGAAATGTGAGATTTGATTGTTCAGTTTTAGGAGCACCAAAATGAAATGTGTTTTAACTAAATAAGTTCTTTAAAATTGAAATGGCCTTTGACCGTTCGTCAACTCTGTAAGAAAAATATTCTCATGCGAAATGTGCCATAATCCTACAAGGGTTGTAACCATAATGCTAGAAAACCTCCCAAACACAAAAAACAATCAATCATTATGTTGGGTAAATAAAAAATTCTAACAAAAATTTATAGATTGAAGTAGAACAGAAAGCAAAACATTAGTGGATCTATTTAGTACAATAGCAACCTTTTCACTGGAACAACCGCAAAAAAAATAGATGATAGAAATATAAACAAAGTATGACCACGAACTTGTTTAGGATGAAAGCTGACATGTAAAAGTCAATTTTATTAGAAACCTACAACATAGAAAATGCAATAGCGACAAAATGACAATAGCAGTCAAACTTAGTGCGATAGTGGTCAAACTCAGTACGACCATGGTAAAATCGTAAAAATGACCACATTAAAATTTAGGGACTTCCACATTTCAATATGCAATAGTGATTCCTACAAAAGACATTAGTGTTCTAGAATCTCTAACTGCTCACAAAAACTTGCTAATAGATTAGTGTTAAGGAGCTAGGTCCCACCGAGCATGCCAATTGATGTAGGGGGAAAAATGCATAAGGAAATAGCAATGAATTAAAGAAAATTAATTCAAAACAAGATCAAAATCCCAAACCATACACATGAAATAAAGTTATAAAACTAATAATTTAAAGAACAAATGCAATCATAAAGAAAACATAAAACAAATTCAAGCATTACAACGTTACCATCCCATGGCGAAGTGTAATCCATATTGATGTTGGATTGCTTCGTTCAATACAATGCCTCCATTGTTGTTACAAAAGCTTCAAAAAGTGTGTTAATGGTGATCAAAGATGTAAATGTATTAAATATTCTCCAATGACTATTTCAACATAGCCTCTCCACAAATTCTCTAGATTTTCTATTTGTTTTGAAAAGAAAGAAGGTTGTTTTATAGAGTTCATGTTTTGAGATTACTGATCGAGATTTAGTAGTAAAAGATCATGATCAATAGTTGAAAATCATTGAGAGGAAATAGATTGGAATGAATAGTGGGATTAGATTGGAATGATTGGGAGGATTGAAAAAATCAGGTTGAGTGGTTAATGGGATTGATGAATAGATTGAGTGGTTAGTAGGATTGACTAATACATGGGTTAGTTAACCAATTAGAGTGAGAGATCAATAGTAATGATTTACTCAATCACAAGAGGGTGAGGATGATTAATTAATTAATATTGAAGATGAACGTGAAAGTCATGTTTGACTTTAGCAAATAAAGATGTATTTGTTTGTTGACTATGTTGAATGATTTTGAATAAATAATTTAATTATTCAAGTTTAGAGAGAGAAAAGTAATTTAATGAAATTATTAAATGATAACAATTTAATCGATTTAGATGAATGGTATATTAGTGATATAATTAAATAATTGATGTTTATTTAATTAATCAAGAGGAATAAAGTTAAATTAGGTGAATATATAGTGAATTAATTAAATAATTAAAGATTATTGAATTAATAGAGGAAAATAGGGTTAGTGATGTAAATGATGTTAAAGTGGGGATTAATGATGGTTGTGAGATGGAATGTAATAGTGATAATGATAGTGATGTTGATAATGGAAAAATATAGTTCACTATGTGTGATATGTGTTAGATCATTTTTACATGTCTACACTTTCTAAACAATGATTCTTATAATTTTTTTTCTACTATTCTAATTAAAAAAAAAATTAAAAAAATTATTAAATTATTTTTATTATAGAATCATTTTACTAATACATCCTTTTTCACAATATATATTCAACAACTTATCCACGGAGTTGGCTAACTCCTAGACAAAATGTACCTATGTACATACAAAAACACACAAAACCATGCATAAAAACATACATGCAACATGTCATCGTTGAGGGGGGTCCACCAAAATGAGAAACTGTAAGAAATGGAAAAATGGGTAGAAATGATTGATGAAAAATAGGAGAAGCTAATGGCATCGATAAACAAGAGTGAAGCTAATTGCAAGAGAAGGTAAATGAACAAAGGAGGATGGATCAAAATTTTTAAAAAAGTGTGGGAGAATAGCAACATCCTAGAGATTATAGCATGTATAACCTTCTTGTCAAGATTGCACACTATCTCCTCCTTTAGCCACACTTAATGAATCTATTCTGGGTTGTTTACAGGAAAAAATCCAAGAGCAAAAGATAGTATGTGATTTGTAACCAGCCTTTCTCATTGTTTGTTTGACCAACCAGTCTTCATGCAAATGGTTTTGCTACAACCAAGTTTCATTTCAATTATATTAAATAGAGAAATGATGAGAAGTAAAGCTACAATAAATTTCCAAACTGTGTTATTGCTAAGTAAATCTAAGGAAAAATGTGATGTGAAAAGTATTGTAAAACAAGATTCTTATGCTGGAATTGTCTCTCCATAATTCTTTCAAGCTCAATGCATTATGTAGCTCTAAGACTCACAAGATTTTATACACTTTGATAGTCACCTCATTCATAGAGGGAATGCCTTTGGTGTAATAAGGAAAATGAATGACTAATTACCCTCCTACTCTTAGGAATACATACCCATTGCAAATTTCTAGTTAATACTAATATTTTTTATATTTACCTCACCATGATCAAATATCCAATGCACCTCAACAATAGAATGTGGTCGTTGAAAATCCAAGCATGAAGGATTTAATGTTAAACTAGCTCTATATTATGCATTTTAGGTCATCTATGAAATTATGAAAATGGAATGAATCTAATGTTTATATTGCTTCTCACTTAACTTATTAAATCATTAGGCATTGGGAAACACATAGAATAATTTGCTAGATGATAGACAAGAAAATAAAGTATGCCAATTCATAGCATAATGGGGATATTAAGGTATCAAGCAATTGGATTGGCTATGAAGACTTGCATGACTGGTGCCCACCATTAGCCTCTATGGTCTCCTTGAATCAAGTATATTCCTCAACTTGTTCTAGTTAGTAGAGTTGAGATGTACATAGTTGGGTATCAATTTTTGTTGTGATTTGAATGGTTTGGTTTTTTTCCATACTTGGGTGTATTCTCTTTCATCATAGAGTGGTGTTGTGATGTAGGAAATCATAATGGGGCTTCTGTGCAACACTAATTTGGTTATGGTGAATAAGTTGGTGTGCTGAAATAATGGGATATAAAACATGTATTGAATCTATTGTTAAAAAGGTGCAAGACAACTGAGAGGGGGGTGAATCAGTTGTCACATAAATTCAAACTGAAAAATTCAACACTTATCAATTCCATAATTACACTATTCTATTATTAGGTAAGAACATGAAACACAAATAATAGAAAAAAATTAACACAATGAACACTAGACTTTTCTGTGGAAAACCTAATGAGGGAAAAACCACGATGAGGATTAGCTCATAATATAAAGAGATAGCAAAACCAATTGCAAAGGCTCACTACCAAGGGCTCACTGCCCAAAAGAGGACTCACTATCTGAATACAAAGGCTCATTGCCAACAGAAAAGACTCATTGTTAGAATACAAAGGCTCACTACCTACAGAAAGGACTCACTATCCAATAGGGAGGCTCACTACCTATTGATACAAAAGAGAACAAAAGAAGCACCACAACAATTAATGCACATCCATAGCCTTGATCAGAAAATTGCAAAAACCTTTATCTCATTGCCTTCAAGAATCTGACATAATGAAGTACCGCTTCCTTAAGTCCCTCTTCACACACACTTTCACACACTTCTGCTATTATGATTTGTAGTTTAGTTTGTCACTTTGCATCTCCCTTCAATTATTTGCAATTTGTCATGCATTTATACCATCGTCAACCTTAGAAACATTCTCCAAGGTTGGACACATACGCTTCATTTCAAAAATTTGAATTGGGTCGACAACTCAACATTGCCACGGTGGAAAGGAATGAGAGTGGACCACTAAAACATTTATCCAAGATCAAAAATAATATCTTGGATCTACCACATCTTTCCTTAATTAAATTTTAATTCTTCAAATGAAGTGTAAATAACAGGTCAGCCAAACCTAATGAAAACACAAAAGATCATTGATGTGCATGCTTCCCAACAAGAGGATAGCACACAAATGACGTAACATGCTTCATTCTGCACGAGAACACATCTCAAGTTCCTTTAGATACATCCAAATTAAGTGCAACAAATTTCAAACACCAAACTCCTTCCACCAGTCCATTTGGACTGTGCAAACACATACAACAACTCTAAAACATGACTTTCAGATCACCAAATCACACGTTTCCTTGCCAAAACCAAGAAAACACCATTATAAGATTCATCCCAAATCTATAAGCTCTAAACTAGAATATCGAAGGATTGCAGAGAAAAAACATTTATCCCAGTCACAAAAAGACCAACTCAGCTAGAATAGTTCACACACCAGTGAATGTAACTTTCATGTCCCATTGAACCAAAAGCTGCAACTCAAGGGATATCACCACTAGATCATCTTTAGAAAACATTGAGATCTATACAAGCATAGGATCAACACAAGAGAAATGTGGAGCACATACTAGAGCACATTCTGAACACATTCAAAACTTTGACTTCTCTTTTATTAATTTTCTCATTTAAGCACTTGGAAACTCATCAATTTAGCATATCTACAACATCATGAAGATAGCTCCATGTACTCACAACATATCAACAGTATCTCAACTATACATGTACGATCTTCAACATACTGAACTGTGTTGACATCAATGGCAACATTAATGAAAACACCATCGAACTTGCTCATACTTGCAAAAATCTCCCCCTTTGCCATTGATGGAAACACGTGATGTGAAAAACCATCAAATCCAACATCCTACAAAATATTCTGAGAGAAAACCTTCTCTTCTTCTGCTACTATTTTTCACATGACTTTCTCTCCACCTTTGACATCAATGTCAAAGATCAAAAGCTCTAATCACTCCCCCTTAGGAATGCACCCATTCAACTCATACTGCAACAATGAAAATCTTTTCTACTCCCCATACAGAGTAGACCCATTCATCAGTCCAAATAAATGAAGAATTTTTTATTTCATTGAACTGATGCACCTTAGTGTGCACCTAGTTTGGAGGGCCAATGATCACCAATCTCTCCCTAAAATACTCAAAAGTATCTTTCGAAAGAGCCTTAGTAAATATATCTATAATTTTTTTCTTTGTTGCTACATACTCCAACCTGACTTCATTCTCAAATAATTTTTCTCTTAGGAAATGATATATGATAGATATGTGTTTTTTTCTTGAATGCATAACCATAGTTAAAAAAAAAATTATAGCACTTGTGTTGTCACAGAAAATAGGAATAGGCTCATCACATATCACACCAATTTCTTTCAGAATTTGCTTCATCCACAAAACGTATGTGCAGCAAGATACTGTAGTAATATATTCCACCTCTACAGTGGACAAATAAATCAAGTCTTGCTTCTTACTTAACCATGAAACTAGTCTTCCACCAAGAAAGAAAGCACCACCACTTGTACTCTTCTGATCATCTACACATCCAGCCCAATCTGCATCAGTATAAGCACTCAAGGTGAAATCAACTCCTTTAGAATACCATAAGCCATAATCTGATGTACCTTTAAGCTATCTAAATATCCTCTTTACAATAGTAACATGTGCCTCCTTAGGATCTTCTTGAAATCTAGCAACTAAACATAGTGCATGCATAATATTCGATCTAGTAGCAGTAAGATACAACAATCAACCAATCCTAGATCTATATTTTCTCTTATCATTTGTAGTAGATTCAACATCTTTACTTAGCTTACATTTGGTTACCATATGTGTACTAACTGGTTTGGAATCATCCATTCCAAACTTCTTTAACATCTCTTTTACATACTTAGATTGTGAAATGAATATCCCTTTGTCAGTTTGATTCACTTGAAGACCAAGAAATAAATTCAACTCACTAATCATGGGCATTTCAAATTATTTTTGTATTTCTTCTACAAATCTCTTACACATGCCTTCATTTCCACCAAAGATGATGTCATCAACATATACAACTACTATCAACATTTTGTTACCTTGCACTTTGAAGTAGATATTGTTACCAACAAAGCCTTTATTGAATCCTTGCTTTGTCATGTATCTATCCAATCTTGCATACCAATCTCTAGGATCTTTCTTCAATCCATACAATGCCTTCCTCAACTTGCATATCATGTCTGGTTTGTTAGATAACTAAAATCCTTCAGGTTGTTCCATGTATACTTCTTCCTCCAATTCACTATTCAAAATGTTGACTTGACATCCATCTAATACACCTTGAAATCCTTGTAGGTAGAAAATTCCAAAAACATTCTAATAGCTTCCATTCTAGCTACATGAGAAAATGTCTCTTCAAATTCTATGCCTTTAACTTGTGAGTATCCTTTGCATATTAGTTTTTCTTTATTCCTTACAACTTCACCATTTTCATTTAGCTTATTTTGAAACACCCATTTTGAACGAATTACATTCTTATCCACAGGTCTATGAACTAATTCACATGTATAATTCTTTTATATTTTTTGTAAATCTTCTTTCATAGCTCTCATCCAACTCTCATATTCACATGCTTCACTTATAGACTTAAGTTCACTTTTAGAGAGTAAACACAGATTTACCTCAACTGCTACTCTGCTTCTTATCTTCACACCTTCACTCTTGTCTCCAATTATCTGTTCCTCTGAATGATTCTTTTTCACATACTTAGGAGTCTTAGAAATAGGTTCTGGTTCATTTTATTCTTCTTCTTCAGTATGTGCTTCTTCTTCTTCTTTCCCCTCCTTCTTATTCTCTTTAGGTACATGTCCACAGATAGGATCATCCGGTTCAACATCACTTATCTCAATAGGTCTGTACATGTTCTCATCAACTCTCACATTAGCACTCTCAACAATCTTTCTCAATCTTTTATTTAAGCATATATATGCTTTGATAGTAGTAGAGTACCCAAGAGGAATTCCTTCATCACATCTAGCATCAAACTTTCCAATATTTTCATCATCTCTTTTAATGTAACATATTCTTCCAAATACCTTAAAGTATTTTATGTTGGTATGTGGTGACTGATCATGCTACACCCAACATGTATCTAAAAAGCTTGTTATAAGGGGTTGGGGTGGGAGTTACAATATGTGAAAAAGGGGATTAGTCGCAAGATTGTAATAAGTTTTTCATTAGATAATAAAATCATTGGATGGTTACGGTTTGGTGGATGTAGCTCGGATTGGGTGAACCGCGTTAAATTCTCTGTGTTATTTTTCTATGTGTGTTTTAGTTCTCTACTTTATTAATTAAATCTGCATTTAATTGTTAGATATCTACCTTCTAACCCTAACAAGTGGTATTAGAGTGGGTTTTTTTTAGTTATCATTTGCAGGAAGGTCTCATGGTTGAGTGGGAGTCTCACGGTTGAGTGGGAGCAATGGCAGACAAGGGTAAGCTAAAGGTTGAGAAGTTCAATGGATAAAACTATCAGTTATGGAAGATGCAGATGGAGTACTACCTCTATTAGAAGGATTTATGATGACCATTGGAAGGGAAAACCAAGAAACCCTTAGCAATGTATGACGAGGACTAGGATATTTTGGATAGAAAGGAACTTGGCAGTATTCGCTTATGCCTGGCACAATCAGTGGATTTCAATATTATAACAACAAAGACAACTCAAGAGTTGATGCAAACCCTAGAAAAGTTATATGAAAAGTCTTCCACTTCAAATAAGGTATTTCTTATGAAGCATTTATTTAATATGAAAATGGAAGAAGGTGGGTCAGTTGCTGATTATTTAAATGAGTTTAATATGGTTACCAGTCAATTAACTTCTATAAATGTAAACTTTGATGAAGTTAGGGCTCTTTTGATTTTGTGTTCTTTTCTTGAAAGCTAGAATAGCTTGGCATTGGTTGTTAGTAATTTTGTTTCTAGTTCAAATGCATTGAAGTTTGATGATGTTGTTGGTGTTATTTTGAGCGAGAAAATTTGTAGGAAAAGCTTAGGTGGAATGTCCACATCAAGCAGTGTTTTGAATACAGAAAGCAGGGGCAGAACAAAGGAGAGGAAACAATTCTAGAGGTCATGGGAAGTCATGAGGAAAATCAGAGGAACAAAGTTCCCAATCTAGAGAAAGGAAGGATTGTTGGTACTATGGTAAGCTGGGCCATTTAAAGAAAGATTGCTAGTCTCAGAAATATAAAGGAGACAAAAAGGAAGTAAAGAGGAAAATGTGGTAAGTAATAAATCTGATGAGGATGCTTTGATTCTTTCCCTTAATAATGTTGATGATTCTTGGGTGTTAGATTCAGGAGCTTCATTTCATGCTACACCCCATAGAAGTTATTTTCTTGACTATGTTCAAGGGGATTTTTGGCTAGTTTATTTGGGAGATAACAAACCCTATTAGATTGTTGGAAAGGGAAGAATCAAGATTAAGTTACAGAATGGGAATCATTGGCTACTACATGAGGTAAGGCACATTTCAAAGTTAAAAAGAAATTTAATTTCAGCAGGGAAATGAGATGATGAAGGTTGCGTTGTTACATTTAGTGACAAAAATTTGAAGGTTACAAAAGGTGTGAAAGTAGGCACCTTATATCTTTGTACAAGTAATATTGTTCCTTCTACTTTAGGTACTGCAAATAAATATCAATGTTTAGGAACAATTGCTACAGTTCAACAAAAAGAAAATCAAACATGTGTTGTAGACTTTGATTCAACACTGTGGCATAATAGAATTGGACATATGAGTGCAAAAGGTATGAAAGTCCTTCATTCAAAGAATGTTATACAAGGTCTAAAATGTGTTAATTTGGATTTTTGTGAAAGTTGTGTGTATGGAAAACAAAAGAGAGTCAATTTTCTCACAAATGGGAAGCAAAAGAAAGATGAGAAATTGGAGTTTGTGCATATGGATGTATGGGGACCAACTTAGGTATCTTCTCTCAGTGGCTCTTAGTATTATGTTACATTCATTGATGATGCAACAAGGAAGGTATGGATTTATTTCCTTAGGAAAAAATATAATGTATTTGAAACTTTTAAAAAATGGAGAAGCTTGGTTGAGAATGAGACAAGTAAAAAGTTAAAATGTCTCAAATCTGATAATGGTGGTGAGTATTGCAGCAAAGAGTTTGAAAATTATTTTCGCTCTAATGGTATTTGTAGGCAGAAAATAGTTCCAAGGACTCCATAGGAAAATGCAGTGGCTGAGTGCATGAACAAAGCAATAATGGAGCACATGCACAAACTATGGGATCACATGTTGGGCTACCTTTAAACATGTGGGTGGAGGCTATAAACACTACTATTTATTTAATTAATAGAGGTCCCTCTAATCCTTTGGGTTGTGGTATTCCAAAGGAAGCATGGATAGGTAAGAAGGTGAGTTATTCTTTTCTCAAGACCTTTGGTTGTGAAACATTTGCACATGTAGATTCTGAAAATAGAGCCAAGCTTGATGCAAAATCAAATAAATGTATATTTTTTGGATATGGCATTAATGAATTTGGTTATAAGCTTTGTCATTTTGAAAATTAGAAAATTGTGAGAAGCAGGGATGTCATATTCAATAAGAAAGTGTTGTAGAAAGATTTATTGTAGCAACATGAGAAGAAAGAAAATGATTATGTAGTGTTGGATGATATTACAAAAAATGATGTTCCAGTGGTTCCTCATGTTGTGCAACAAAAACAACAACCAATACTACAAACTCCAGTGAATGTTAGACGATCTTCAAGGATAAGTAGACCTTCAGACATATTTTCTCTTTGTATTCTATTTTATTAACTAATGTTAGTGAACTGGAATGTTTTGATGAAGCTATGCAGGTGGATACCAAGGTTCAGTGGGAGCATGGAATGGAAGAAGAAATGGACTCCTTACTAAAAAATCAGACTTGGGAATTATGCAAGTTGCTTGTAGGGAAAAGGGATTTTCCAGACAAATGGGTTTATAGGCTAAAAGAGGAGGATGGAGGTAAGAAAATATTTAAAGCCAGGTTAGTTGTAAAGGGATTTGCATAGAAAAGGGTATTGATTTTGATGAGATTTTTTCTTTGATTGTTAAAATGACTTCTATTTGTGTTGTTTTAAGTATTGTGGCTATTGAAGATTTGTATTTGGAATAGCTTGATGTTAAAACAACCTTTCTCCATGGTGATTTGGAAGAGGAAATATATATGGAACAACCATAAGGATTTGAGGTCAAAGATAAGGAGAAACTTGTGTGCAGATTGAAGAAAATTTTATATGGCTTGAAGCAAGCACCTCAGCAATGGCATAAGAAATTTGATAGTTTTATGGATAAGCAAGGCTACAACAGGTGTAATTCTGACCATTGTGTTTATTTTAAGAGGTTGGATAATGAAAACTACATTATTTTATGTTTATATGTTTGTAGAGGGGTTTAACATGAATCACATTAAGGAGTTAAAACAACAGTTAGCAAACTCATTTGCTATGAAGGATTTAGGGGCAGCAAAGAAAATCATTGGTATGAAGAATACTAGAGATAGGAAAAATAGAAAATTGTTTTTATCTCAGGCTGATTATGTTAAAAAGGTGTTGCAGAGATTTCATATGTAGAATGCAAAATTTGTCATCACACCTTTGCCTAGTCATGTTAAATTGACTAAGGAGATGTGTCTAAAGACATAACAGGAGGAAGAAAAAATGTCCAAGGTACCATATGCTTCAGTTGTAGGTAGTTTAATGTATGCCATGGTATGCACAAGACCAAATATTGCACATGTTGTAGGAGTTCTTAGTAGGTATATGATTCATCCTAGTGCTGAGCATTGGAATGAGGTAAAATGGATTCTCATGTATTTGAGAGGTACATCCAATAATTATTTATAATTTGGGGGCTCTAATACTGATTTAAAGGGCTATGTTGACTTAGCTTTTGTAGGGGATATAGATACCAGGGGGAGTACCACAAGTTATGTATTTATAGTTGGTGGGGCAATAGTGAGTTGGATTTCTTAGTTGCAAAAGGTGGTTGCTTTATCCACGACGAAGGTAGAGTATGTTGTTGCAAC
The DNA here is from genome assembly GCA_007258455.2 of Sequoia sempervirens. Taxonomy (NCBI): domain Eukaryota; kingdom Viridiplantae; phylum Streptophyta; class Pinopsida; order Cupressales; family Cupressaceae; genus Sequoia; species Sequoia sempervirens. The sequence goes on along the minus strand of VDFB02105785.1, from coordinate 485,665,662 downwards.
ATAGGTGGAAAAGGAGATGGTATGGCTACAAATTTTCATGGAAGAGTTGGGAAAAAAACAGGCTGAAAATTACTTGTTTACAGACAACCAGAGTGCTATACATCTTGCAAAGAATTCTTCCTTGCACTTTAAAACCAAACACATACAGTTGAGATATCATTTCATTTGGTCAGTGTTGGAGGATGGACAGGTAAAGCTAGAAAAGATACATACAGATGAAAATCCAATGGATATGTTTATGAAGGAAGTGAAAAGGAAGAAGCTAAGCTCCTCTTTAGGTTCAATTGGCCTTCAAGGTTGAATTCAAGTATAACAAAGCAGCATGGTCCAAGGTGTTTATTTCCAGTGGGAGCTATAAATGTAGCGGTGTCATCCAAGATTAGTCTCCAAGTGGGAGATTGTTTGGTGTGGAGCCTGATCAGTCTCCAAGTGGGAGATTATTGGTATGTGGTGACTGATCATGCTATACTATACACCCAACATGTATCTAAAAAGCTTGTTATAAGGGGTTGGGGTGGGAGTTATAGTATGTGTGAAAAAGGCCATTAATCACAAGATTGTAATAAGTTTTTCACTAGATAATAAAATCATTAGATGGTTTTAGTTTGGTGGATGTAGCCTGGATTGGGTGAATCACGTTAAATTCTCTATGTTATTTTTTTATGTGTGTTTTAGTTCTCTATTTTATTAATTAAATCTGCATTTAATTGTTAGATATCTACCTTCTAACCCTAAAATTTCACAATAAGATTCTTACTAGTCCATAACTCAAAAGGAGTCTTTATGTTGTTGCCTCTGATTTGAAATCTATAAAGAAAATAAACAACAATGTGCATTGCCTCTCTCCAGTACACATCCAGTACATTTTATTCTTCATCATGGTTCTTGCAGCTTCCTGTACCATCTAGTTTTTCTTTTCAACTACCCCATTTTGCTGAGGGGTTCTCAGAGTAGAAAATTGTCTTTTTATGCCATGTTCACAAAATGTATTAAATTCACTAGAAGTGAATTCACCTCCTCTGTCTGATCTCAAGAATTTGATTCTTAGATTCACTTCATTTTCCACTCTTGCTTTGAATATTTTAAATCTATCCAGATCCTAAGTCTTTTCTTTAAGAAAAACAACCCATGTCATTAGAGAATAATCATCAATGAGGAGCATAAAATACCTATCACCACTCAGGATTCCTATTCTAGTCAGACCACAAAGGTCAGTATGAATTAATTCCAGCATTTCAGTAGTAGACTACTCTTTTCCTTTAAATTTGCATCTTGTTTATTTCCCTAACTGACAACTTCTACAAATAATATTAGCAAGCTTTGTGATTCTAGGTAGACCTTAGAAAACATCTCTGCAACTAATCTTAACCATATTATCGAAGTTTACATGTCCTATTCTCTGGTGCAATAACCAATTTTCACTCACTTGTGATGCAAGGCATGATTGACCATCAACTCCCTTTAGCTGATAGATGTTTCCATGATTTCTTCTTCCAATAGAAACCATATCTCCAAATATTTTTCTAATTTCACAGGTATTATTCTAAAACACAAGTTTAAAACCATTGATACACATATGTCCAACACTCAAAATATTATGCCTCAAACCCTTTACACAATATACATCATCAGTGTTGTGTACTCCAAAACTAATTGTACCTTTTCCATAAATCTTAGCTCCTGAATCATCACCAAACATGAATAAACCACCATCATACTTCTTAAGTTTATTGAACTTACTCTTATCACCGGTCATGTGATTAGAACATCCGTTGTCAATCACCTAGTAGTCTTCATCTTGCTTAGCATGAAATGCGGTGACCACAATACCTTCCATCTGTTTCTTCTTATCTTTTGAAACATTCTTCCTTGCACATTTTCTAGGATTAGCAGACATAGATTATTTTCCAAAGATAAAAACAAGCATTCACTATCATCACCCTCATTTTCAAATTCATCGTCAAAAATTCCAAATTCTTCTTTAACATAATATAGATTCTTTTATTTCTTATCCTCTCTATCCTTATCCTTATAATCCTTGTTCTTCTTATGTACAACTCTATTCAAACATCTTGAAGCATAATGACCAATATTACCACAACTAAAATATTTAAAGGGCAACATACCTTTATACTTTCCAGTAACTTTCTTCAACTTCCTAGTGAAATCTACTTCCAACTCATCAAAACCATCACTATCTAGTTGATCTTCAATCTTCATTACCTTAAATGTCATTTATGTCTTCTCTTATTTCTTGAACTTTCTCATCTCAAATGTTGTCAAGGTGCCAAATAATTGTTCTTAAGTGTACTTTTTAGGATCATACATTTCTTCAATAACTGAGATCTTATCACTGTAGCAATCCAGTAGGGTGATCAAGATCTTCTCAATTATATCTTCATTAGTTAGCTCTCCCCCTTGATTCCTAACTTCATTTTCTATCAATTCAACCCTCTAGAAAAAAATTGTAAAATCTTCACCTTCTTTCATTTTCAAATTTACAAATCTATTTTTTTTTGCTAGCTTCTTTGTCAATTTCACTCTTTCATTTCCTTCATACATATCTTCCAACTTTTTCCAAACACATATGCAATATCCAAAGAAAGAACCTTAGTTCACTTAATTTTAGATAAACCACTGAAAATAACATACCTCACCTTTTCATTTTCTTCATAAGAAAAAATCTCATCTGTGGTAATAAGACCACTAGTCGAATATGTATACTTTGTCTCAATAGCCTTCTAGGTCTTGAAATTGAGAGAGATAATATATACTCTCATATGTGCCTTCTAGTCGTAATAGTCAGTTCCATCAAACATATGGAATGCCAACTTATGCGCCATAAAATCTTCCTTAAACGATTAAGCTCTAAACCAAGGAACCAAAGCTTTGATACCAATTGTTAAAAAGGCACATGACAACTGAGAGGGGGAGTGAATTAGTTGACCTAGAAATTCAAACTCAAAACTTCAACACTTATCAATTCCACAATCACACTATTCTTTTATTAAGTATGAACATGAAACACAAATAATAGAAAGAAAATTATCATAATGAACACAAGATTTTTACATGAAAAACCCCATGAGGGAGAAAATATGGTGAGGATTAGCTCACAATATAAAGATATAGAAAAACTAATTACAAAGGTTCACTCCCTAGAAGAGGACTCACTGTTTGTATACAAAGGCTCATTTCCTATAGAAAGGACTCACTATCTGAATACAAAGGCCCACTGCCTACAGAAAGGAATCATTATACAATAGGGAGGCTCACTTCCCACTAATACAAAAGAGAACAAAATATCCACCACAGAAATTAATGCACATCCACAACCTTGATCAGAAAATTGTAGAAACCTTTACCTCACTACCTTCAGGAATTTGACACAATGAAGTATTGCTGCCTCAACTCACTCTTCACACACACTTTCACAGACTTCTACTCTTATGATTTGTGGCTTACATTGTCACTTTTCATCTCACTTCAATTCTTCACAATTCATCTTGCATTTATACCATCCTCAACCTTAGAAACATTCTCCAAGGTCGACCACATACGATTCATTTCAAAAATTCAAAATATGTCAGAAACTTAACATTCCCACAATGGAAAGGAATGAGAGTGGACCACTAAAAAATTTATTCAAGATCAAAATTAATATCTTAGATCTACCACATGTTTCATTAATTGAATTTTAATTCTTCGATTGAAGTGTAAACACCAAGTCGGACAAACCTAATGAAAATACAAAAGATCATTGATGTACACACTTCCCAACAAGAGGATAACACATGAATGATACAACATGATTCATTATACATGAGAACACATCTTGAATTCCTTTAGATACATCTACATCAAGTGCAACAAACTTCAAACACCAAACCCCTGCCATCAGTCCATTCGGATTGTGTAAACACATACAACAACTTTGAAACATGACTTTTGGATCACCAAATCACACATATCTTTTCTAGAACAAAGGAAACACCATTATAAGATTCATCCAAAATCCATAGGCTTTGAAACAGAACAACGAAGGATTGCGGAGAAAAAATATTTCTCACAGTCACATAAAGACCAACTCTGCTAGAATAGTTCACACACCGATGAATGTAACTTTCACATCCCATCAAACTAGAAGCTAAAACTCAAGGGATGTCACCACTGGATAATATTTAGCAAACCTTCATATCCACACAAGCATAGGATCAACATAGGAGAAATGCAGAGCACATACCAGAGCACATTCTGAACACATTCAATACTTTAACTTCTCTTTTTATTAATTTTCTCAAAAGCACTTGGAAACTCATCAATTCAGCACATCTACAACATCATGAAGATAGCTCCATGTACTCACAACATCTCAATAGTATCTCAACTATACATGTATTGTTGGACTTATTGTTGCACCAAAACATCTACCTGTCCATGCTCGATACAAGCTTCGGTTAAGAACCATAGGAGGTGGTTAGACCATGTCACAAACCCAAGCATTAGTGCGGCAAGGAAGACCAAGGGTCACACCTTGCAACAATCCCCCCAGTACAAGCACATGGTTTGAACCTGTGACGAGCTCTGATACCAATTATTGTACTTGTCGTTGCACCAAAAGATCGACCTGTCAATGCCTGATACAAGCTTTGGTTAAGAACCATAGGAGGTGGTTAGACCATGTCACAAAACCAAGCGTTAGTGTTGCAAGGAAGACCAAGGGTCACACATTGCAATAGTACAATCTGCAACATACTAAACTATGTTGACATCAATGACAACGTTAATGACAACACCACTAAACTTGCTCATACTTGCAACATCTATAATATTAGGGGAGATGATCTGGTAATTATGCACCCTAACTTCACGCTTCTCAAAATTATATGTGTAAATTTCAAATCACTCCAATTTTTACAACTTACTTGGCAAGTCCCCTACTTATAACTTTTGTTTCAGGGCCACATCAACATGCTTTTTGTCAAGGTGTCCAAAAATTCCCAAAAAAAATGCGAGACCAATACTTGTGCATTCACATCATGGGTAATTGAGTGTTGATGTGGCATCACATTATTGGTTACATTTAGATCAAAGGATTACATTTTTTTTAATTATGGGTAGTCAAGTCACAAATATTGGACATTATATAAACAACTACTATCACAACTATTGGGAATTATATAAACATCTACTATCACAACTATTGAAACATGCTCATCTATTGGGTCTACTCCCCTATCTTAAACAATATAATTGGCATCACAAGGAGGAGTATAAACAAAAATTGATCAAGACAGTCTCATTTGTATAATTTAGCAAAAATGTCACAATTGGAGTATAACAAGCATTTGGCATCTCTACAGTAACTAGCTTAAACAAGGGATTTGTGACACATGAAATATGTTTGACATTCTTTTAAATGAGTTGGAAGAACCATGAGTATAATGACCACAAGAGGAACGTGGGTGTAAATCAAAATTAGAAATTTTAATGAACCTACAAAACAAGATTAATTCAATGCACAAAAATATGCAAAAGTTAGAGAAATACAATTTTATTAATATCTTTGTAGTGCCACTTCATGGGGGAAACATTCCAATATAGCATATACTCCAATTAAAAATATCCATGATGTCTTCTATTTGAGAAATCATTACAATTTATAGAGTATTTCCAGAGGCAACTCCTACCATCCCATGCATGTGGGATAACTAGCTTATTATAACTAACTAGTGAGATGAATTACAAATCATATGCATCCACCTTTATTAAATATTACATGTGGGAAACTAAGAAAGCATATATTTCATAGTACTTTTAACTACCATATAGAAAAGGAAATTTTACCAAATAAAGTTGTACATATAATGATGCTAGTGGATAATAAAGAGTTGAGAAATCAATAGTGTATGAAACTCTTATGTAAATCCTTTTTATTAGTAATCTATAACCAATTGAAAAAAAAAAAACCAAGAACATAAACTATTGAAGATGATACTAATTAGAGAACATTTAATTCCATGTGCAATATGTGTAGTAGTAACACCAAAGAAAAGAGGTGAATGGAGAATGTCTATATACCAAGAAGAAATAAATAAGATCATAATTAGTTATATATTACCATTTCTAGGGTAGGATGATTTGATAAAATATTTGAGTGGCATAAAATATTTTACCAAGATAGATTTGAAAATTAGTTATCACTAGATCATAATAGAGGGAGGGAAAGAGAGGGGGATGGAGGGAGATAGGAAATACTAGGGTGGGGGGGATAGAGGGAGGGAGAGAAAGAGAGAAGAAGATAAGGAGTTGTAGGGTAGGATGGATAGAGGGAGGGAGAGAACCTCTCTCAAACACACAACACAACCTATCTCCACCTACCCCTCCCTCTCTCCCCAACTCTCTCTATACCTAACTCATCTACCCTACCTCTCTCTAGATGATATTGAATTTTTTGATCTTAGTATTACTTTATTATAAATATTTTTTATTGGCCATAATTGTCATTTTTGTTACTCAATTTACCAAATTTATCATAAATTTGTAACTCAAATGACAATAAGGTATATTGTTCTAATTAACCACTTATAAAATATTTTCATTACAATAATTGTAGGATAGAAAACATTGGGTGTTAAGAAACCTGCAATTGAAATACTATTGTAAAACCTTTTACACATAACAACCCAATTGGTTAGTCACCCCTCAAGTCAGTTTGATTAGTTTTATGTATCCCCCAACTACAACTCTTCCCAAAGATCTCTACCCTTGAGATTAGAAAAACCAAAATCATATCACTCACAACCCATTGTGTTTTCCATCGTGCAATTATTTTTTGCATTTATTTTTCCATCATATGAGGAAATTAAAATACAAATTTTACTCTTAGTAACATTTGTGGTATATTTTGATGGTTTCTTTCATTACATTCATACTCTCTAAATAAGAAAAGGTTTTCATTACAATAATTGTAGGTTGTAAAACACTAGGTGTTAAGAAACCAACAACCCATAAAGTATTGTGAAACCCTCTACATGCGACAACCCAATTGGTTAGTCACCCCTTAGGTTAATTTGATTAGTTTTATGTATCCCCCACCTAAAACTCCTCCCTAAAATCTCCACCCTTGATCTTAGAACAAGCACAATCATATCACTCACAACCCACTGTGTTTTCCAACCTGCGATTAATTTATGCTTTCTAATAATAGGATGGAATTGAAATACATTTTTTACTCTAACTAACAGTTGTGTTAAATTTTGAAGGTATCCTTCATTATATTCATACTCTCTAAATAATAGAAGGTTTTATTACACTAATTTTAGGTTGGAAAACCCTGGGTGTTATGAAACTTGCAACCTATATATGTTGTAAAACCCTCTACACATAACAACCCAATTAATGCATATGAATTTGTGAAAGAAAAGAAAGTGAGAGATGATGCTATAACTAGAGTTGAACAAATGAAGTCAAAGATTCTTGAACTTAAGAATTCCATGGAATAATTACAATTGGAAATAGATGATGATAAGGAAAATGAAAAAATTAGATCTAAGTGCAGAAAATCTTCAAGTAAGGGATGTTTTTGTCCTAAGGATATAAACGGTTGTTATTGATTTAATTTTCACCCACTTTTCAAGAGACAAGAATATTACCATGCTTAGATGCTAAAGGTAGTTATCATTAAGTAGAGTGAGAAATTTAGTATTTACTTAGGGAGTTAATACTGTAGCACTAGTTTATTGAGACCTTTATTATGTTACATGAGAAAATATATTTTCCTTCAACCACTTATCTCTCATCATGGTATGGATTTTACAACATATAAAAATATACTAGTAAGTGATGCCTCTTGTAGATTCTAAATTTCTTAGGGCCATGAGGTGGCATAAAATCCATCACTTTGATATGGTCAAATGAGCACTTGTGACTTTAGTTAGATGAGGACTAAATTATAAACCCATAAATAAAAATGTACAAAAGATGGATAGGAGATCAAGCTATACAAGTCTAATATTGAGTGATGAGATCTATGATAGATATAAATGGCTTAGTTGAGACTTATATAATCTATTGATTATTATATAACCTTGGAGATGCCTACCTAGAGGAATTTTCCCTAGCTCTCCATACTATAATTCTATTTAGGAGGAAACTGAGGCTTAGCAAGGAGTACCCCTCTATATGCTTCTCATAACACCCAATGTTTTTCCAACTTATAATTTTTTTAATGAAATCCTTTTCTTATTTAGAGAGTATGAATGTAATGAAAGGAAATTTCAAAATTTACCACAGTTGTTACTTAGAGTAAAAAATGCATTTCAATTTCCTCATGTGATGGAAAAATGTACAAAATAATTTCAAGTTGGAAAAAAACAATGGGTTGTTAGTGATTTCATTCTTCTTGTTTTAAGATCATGTGTGGAGAGATGGTGTAGGATTTTTAGGTGTGTGATACATAAAACTATCCCAATTGAAATAAGGGGTAACTAACCAATTGGGTTGTTATCTATAGAGGGTTTTACAACAATATGCAGGTTGCAGGTTTCATAATACCCACTATTTTCCAACCTACAATTGTTGTAATGAAAACCTTTTCTTTTTTAGAAAGTATAGATGTAATGTAAGGAACTTTCAAAATTTACCACAACTTTTACTTAGAGTAAAAATTGTATTTCAATTTCCTCATATGATGGAAAAAGAAATGCACAATATAATTGTAGGTTGAAAAAAAAAGTGGGTTGTAAGTGATTTCATTATGATTATTCTAAGGTCAAGGGTGGAGAGATCGAGGAGGATTTGTAGGTGGGGGATACATAAAACTAATCAAATTGAATTTAGGGGTGACTAACCAATTGGATTTTTATTAGAGGGTTTTACAATAGTATGTGGGTTGCAAGTTTTATAACACCTAGTGTTTTCCAACCTATAATCAACCTTCAACTTTTGAACTACCTTAGATTCTTTAAAATGCTCTTTTTCTAATGTATTGCGCCCTTCTTCATAAGAAACACCTTCCATTGTTGCCTTTATTTTCTCAACTTCATTTCTTTTAGATTGCATCTCTCTCAATAGCATTATCCTCCTTTTCTTTTGATGATAAACACTTCTTCTTATCTTTTACTACCTTTTCTAACTGGTTAATTTTAGTCTTCTTCTTATGAATCCTACTACATTATACATCTCATAACACCACACATATAATAACACTAAGCTTTCTAGAATTGAATTCAAACAGGACAAAATACACATTGAACATCATGCAATCTAGAAAAAAAACTCATACGTACAACTCTTGAACAATAAATAGTTAACATATGTATTCCTACTATCTCCATCTAAATCAAAAATATTCCTTTCAAGATGAATCCTTCCCATATCATCCATAATCCAATCATATATATCATCTAATCCTAATTTGAAAAAATAAATGATGGTTGCATGACTTTCTTTCCAATTGGTCTTTTATTTTGATAATGACTTGTTTTGCATGACTTGTTTTCAAGTAGGGTAGGATAATGGTAGGGGTAGGTGGAGAGAGGTTGTGTGTGTGTGAGGGAGAGAGACAGAGAGGGAACTTGAGGTAGGGAGAGAGAGGTAAAGAGAGATGGATAATTGAGGTAGGACATGTAGGTATAGAGAGCGTGAGAGAGGAAATTACAGGGGGTGGGATTGAGAGAGAGGTTGTGTGGGAAGGAGGGAGATAGAAAGAGGTAGTTAGAGAGAGGTAAGGTGAACAAAATAGGGAGAGGTAGGTAGAGAGAGGTAGTATGTGTGTGTGAGAGAGAGAGGTGGGGAGGGAGAGGTGTAGAGAGAGAGATAGGTAGAGTGAGGGAGGTGTGGGGTGGGAGGAATGGAGGGATGGAGTGAGAGGGAAGGATGGAGTCAGTGATAAAGGGAGGGGTAGGTGGAAAGAGAGAGGGGGGAAGATGGAAAAATCAAGGGAGAGGAAGGTTAGGAGGGATGGTGAGAGAGGAGTGATATAGATAAGTATAGAGGAATGGGGGGAGGGAGAGGTATAGCGAGGTAGCATGGGAGGGATAAAGGGAGAGAGAGGAAATAAGGGATACAAGGAGAGGTATGTAGAGAGAGGTAAGGTTGAAGGAATAGAGGGAGAGGTAGGTAGATAGTGGGGGGAGATAGGGAAAGTAGAGAGGGAAGGGGAGAGAAAAGTAGATAGAGGAGAGAAGTTGGGAAGCAGGGAGATGTAGGTAGAAAGAGAGGTGGGATGGGATGGATTAAGGGAAAGGTAGGTAGAGAGGGAGAAGGTGAGTGGAGATAGAGATAGGGAAAGAGAGAGGTGTGGATAGAGAGGTAAGGGTGTGTGTGAGGGAGAGAGGGAAGGAGGGAGTGGTAAAGATGGGAGGGATAGAAGGACCTAAAATAGACTTAGTAGGAGGGGGAGATGTGATGGTGGATTGTGGGGCATAGGAACACAAATTGGATTTATATTATGGAGGAGCGATAGGTATAATGTTTTTGGTTTGGTATGATAGAGGGGGATGGTGACAAAGGGTTTGGAAGAGTGATAATACATAATGTATTGACTCAAGATATTCTTCCTTCTCTTGAGAAGTTGAGGAAGGAGCATGTGCACTATGTGCAATGGGAAAATGGAAATGTAGAACTAGAAGAAACATGTACTAGAATGTATAAAACAAAAAAGGAATATGCTTTTAAAAAACATGAAAAGAACTAGACAAAAGTGAATGAGATAGATAATGTATTGACTGAAGAGATTCTTCCCATTCTTGAGAAGTTGAGGAAGGTGTTGCTTATCTCTCCCACCCTATCACTTCCTATATGCCTCCTTCCCTCTCTCCCTCCCTCCCTCTCTCCCTCACTTTATTATGATCTAGTGATAACTAAGTTTCCAAATCTAGATCTTGGTAAAATACTTTATGACACTCAAATAGTTTATCAAATCATCCATACCTAGATTATATTTTTTTATGTCCATCATAGTGTAAGCATTCTCTTTATACAAATGTATGAATATATTCTCATACTACCATGACCAATATTCCCAAAAATAAATGGCACATATCCTTTAATGTGATGCAATACTTCCTCATGATATGTATCTATCTTAAATTTTAACAAGTATTGCTCACTTACTAGTACCTTTTGTTATTTCTACAATTGTGAGATTTATATTGATTTGGATATTCTGAAGATACTTATATATAGTCTTGTATATATTTATAAAGATACTTCTCCTTTGTACTAGTTCTTTATCAATACCATCATTGATTAACAAAACTCTTTTCATGATCAATGACTCACCTTTCTCTAATTTATTTATTGGGATTTTTCATCTACTTGACTCTTGTAAGCATTGTAACTCTTGTGAAATCTTTCCATCCTAATCATTACATATCTCCCATCCCATTAACCAAATTATCGTAAATCCAAAAGCTTTATTTTGGATGGAAATGATTTTTGTATCTATTCAACCATATTATTTTGATCTACATATATTTTCACAAGGAACCAAAGGTATTTTATTTTATTTTTGGGATAACTACCATAAAAATATATTCATTCATTTTTCTAGTCTAAAGACAAGAAAATGAAATAAAGCAATAAGCATAAAGATAAAGAAAGTAGAAAATACATTTTACTTTAAATAACCTCACTCATTAGATAGAGTTAAAATAGAGTGCACCATTGCTTTATTTGATATGGTCTCTCAGATGCTTTATTGAATACTACTAATGGAATATGAATTCCTCCTTAAACCAAAATAATCTTGGTATAGTTGGACAATTTTTAATAGAAAAATGGTAGGACACACCTACCGGAAAATGTATTAATGACAATGATGGGTAAACACTTATATTTGTAGAATCTTGTTCTGAGGAATGATGTAATTCAAAGATCAAGGGATCATAATATATGAGAGATATTAAGAGAGGAAATAACCAAGTGTCAAGAGGAGGTTTATTGGAAAGGGTGGATAATGATATGGATTGGACAAAGAAAGAGGAGATATTTGTAGGATTTCCAAAAGAGGAAATTTATTTAACTCTTTGAATACTCACATTATTTGTAGTGTTGGAAAACAGACTATCCCCTGTCAATTTTTTTTTTTTGTTTCATATGTACCAAGAATATAATGAAGTCCACCTTCAAATTTTAGAACAACTCTTTGGTACAGTAAAAATGGTATTTCACTTTCTTTGTATAGAGTGTAAAATAGTTTATCAAATCATCCATCCCTAGAGTATGTATGAATCTGTGTAAGCAAAGAAAGTGAGAGATGATGTTATAATTGGAGTTGAAAAAATGAAGTCAAAGATTCTGGAACTTAAGAATTTGCATCGAGAAGTTGATCATCGACATGTTTTTCCTCATCCCAATTTCTCTTACCTGTTAACACCCCCTTCTATTCCTTATTATTTAATACACTATATATCTCACTCATTTTGGTCTACTTCATATTTATTTTTTTATTTCATAAATTCTAGTACATATGTCTCCAGTTTTGCATTACCATTTTCTCATTACAAATACTACACACATACCTTCCTCAACTTCTCAAGAGCAGGAAGAATCTCTGCACTCAATACATTATCTATCTGATTCACTTTTTCTACTTCTTTTTAAGTTTATTTTGGTCCCTATTTCCCATAATCCACTAGCACATCTCTCCCTCCTACTACTTTTCCATTTTGGGTCCTTATATCCCTCCCACCATACCAATACCTATCTCTCCCTTCCCTCTCTCTCTCTCTCCCCCTCCCTCCACCTACCCTCCCTCTCTCCCTAACTCTCTATACCTACCTCTCCTAAGGGTGACGATGATGTTGAATAATGGAATAAAAGGGAAATTTTTAGTTGTATGATAAGTAATTAAATTTACCATATAGTGAAAGAGAAGGTACATAAGGAGCTCATGGTGAAGATCAACGAAAAACTAAAAAATAAACTTAGATAAAGTAAGCTATTGGATTAATAGATCTACATAATGTATATGTACTCATATCTAGTATTAATGTAATTTCAAATTATCCTACCACTTTTAGGAACTCTTGATTCCTTCTCCCATCCCTCTATACTTCTCTTTTTCTCTCCTCTCTCACGATCCCACCTAGCCTTCGTCTCCCTCCCTTTCTCCCTCTTTCCCTCCTCTCTCTTTCCACCTACCCTTCCCTTTATCACTCACTACCTCATTCCCTCTCTCTCTCTCCCTCACACAAACACAACCTCTCTTTGCCTACCCCTCACATTATCCCTCCCTCCCTCCTTCCCTCTCTCTATCTCAAATGGTATAATTGTAGGTTGGAAAACACAATGGGTTTACATAGTGGGTTTGAGTAGATGGTTTATGAAACTTACAACCAATACATAATTATCTATCTCATTCACTTTGGTCAACATATTTTGAAGTGTTTTAAGAGGAGATTCCTTTTTCATTTCATAAATTCTTGTTACCACTCAACTCAATTTCATTAGTTTTATGTATCCCCCCACCTAGAAATCCTCCCTAGCTCTATATCCTTGATCTTAAATCTACCTAATACATATGCACTCATCATGGTTGAAGGTGCTCTCATTGGTGTCTTTCATTACACTCATGTTGTGTAAATAACAAAATATTTTAATTAAATTAATATTGTTTTCTAAAATTAGAGGTTGGAAAACATTGGGTATTATGAAACCTATAGCCTACATACTGTTGTAAAACCCTCTACACATAACAACCTAATTGGTTAGTCACCCCTTGGGTCAATTTGATTAGTTTTAGTTTTATGTATCCCACACCTACAACTCCTCCTCAATATCTCCACCATTGAGCTTAGAACAAGCAAAATGCAATCACTTACAACCCACTGTGTTTTCCAACCTACGATTATTTTGTGCACTTCTTTTTCCATTATATGAGGAAATTGAAACTGTGTATTTTTTACTCTAAGTAATAGTTGTAAATTTTTAAATTTTCTTTCATTGCATTCATACTCTCTAAATAAGAAAATGTTTTCATTGCAATAATTGTAGGTTGGAAAACATTAGGTGTTATGAAACCTATAACCCACATACTATTGTAAAACCCTCTACATGTAGCAACCCAATTGGTTAGTCACCCCTCTTGTAAATTTGATTAGTTTTATGTATCCCCCACCTAGAAATCCTCCCAAAGCTCTCCACCCTTGAGCTTAGAACAAGCATAATGCAATCACTCACAACCCAATATGTTTTCCAACCCGTGATTATTTTATAGTTGTATTTCATTTTCCATCATATGAAGAAATTGAAACATAATTTTAACTCTAAGAAATAGTTGTGCTAGATTTTGAAAGTTTCTTTCATTACATTCGTACTCTCTAAATAAGAAAAGTTTTTCATTACAACAATTGTAGGTTGGAAAACACTAGGTGTTATGAAACCTGCAACCCACATATTGTTGTAAAACCCTCTACACATAACAAATCCATTGGTTAGTCATCCCTCAGGTGTTGAAACATGTCAGATGATGGAATATTTGAGAATTGGAGGAATAGTAAATTATGAAAAATGGAAATGAAAGATTAAGGTGGATTAATTAATTAATTAATTGGGTTTAGTAAAAGTATTGAGTGTGGGATCATTTGCAGTCATTTTCATCCACACCTTTCTAATATTAGAGCCAAGCTTGTGTATCATGACCTAGTCACCATGATGCAAATAAGTAATCTAAGAGTTGATAAATGTATATGAATTAATCTAATACTATTTTTATGAATAGTTAGGAATTTATGGTCAATATTAGTAGTAATAGTGTAAATCATGTCCCTTGATTATATGCTATTAATATTTTAGGTTTGAATTTTTTAGGATGTTGGATAGTTGTGAAATCTAATAAAGGGAATAAATATGGCTTAAGGAGTTCCATGTTTAATATCAAGTATAATTTCAAGTATTAAGGGAGGTCAAGTATAATTTTTTTTTTACTAGCTTATGGAGAATGATTTATGTAAGGATCACTCACCCTCTCCCTATCAACCTACCTTTCCCTCAATCCATCCCACACCACCTCTCTTTCTACCTACCTCTCCATCCTTCCCAACTTCCCCCCTTATCTACTTCTCTCTCCCCTTCTGTCTCTACTTTCCCTATCTCCCATCACTCTCTCTACCTACCTCTCCTTTTATTCCTTCAACCTTGCCTCTCTCTACCTACCTCTCCATGTCTCTCTCATTACCTCTCTCTACATTTATTCCTCCCATGATACCTCGCTAGACCTCTCCCTCACCCTATCCCTCTATACTTATACTCTAAAAACACTTGAAAAGAAGTAGAGAAAATTGAATAAGATAGATAATGTATTGACTAGAGAGATTCTTCCTACTCTTGAGAAGTTGAGGAAGGTGCATGTGTAGTATGTGAAATGGGAAAATGGAAATGCAGAACTGGAGCAATAGATACAAGAATGTATGAAATGAAAAAGGAATATTCTCTAAAAACACTTGATAAGATGCAAACCAAAGTGAATGAGATAGATAATGTTGGTTGAAGATATTCTTGCTCTAAAAACACAATTTTTACTCTAAGTAACAGTTGTAGTAAATTTTGAAAGTGTCTTTCATTACATTCGTACTCTCTAAATAATAAAATGTTTTCATTACAATACTTATAGACTTGTTGGCTTGAAAACACTGGGTGTTATGAAACCTACAACTCACATAGTGTTTTAAAACTCAGGTTACACGTAACAACCCAATTGGTTAGTCACCCCATAGATCAATTTGATTAGCTTTATGTATCCCCTACCTACAAATCCTCCTCAATCTCTCCACCTTTGAGCTTAAACAAGAAGAATGAAATCACTAGAGACCCACTATGTTTTCCAACCCACAATTATTTTATGTTTTTCTTTCATCATCATATGAGGAAATTGAAACACAATTTTTTCTCTAAGTAATAGTTGTGGTAAATTTTAAAAGTTTCTTTCATTACATTCACACTCTCTAAATAAAAAAGGTTTTCATTACAATAATTGTAGGTTGGAAAACATTGGGTGTTATGAAACCTACAACCCACATACTATTATAAAACCCTCTACATGTAACAACCCAATTGGTTAGTCACCTCTTAAGTCAATTTGATTGGTTTTATGTATCCCCTACCTGTAACTCCTCCTCAAGATCTTCACCCTTGAGATTAGAACAAGCACTCCACCCTTGATCTTAGAACAAGTACAATCATATCACTCACACCCAACTATGTTTTTCAACCTATGATTATATTTGCAATAGTTGGAAGTGTTGAAATTGTATCAAAACAATGAAAGAATAAAATTAACCACTTAGAAAAGAAAGTAAAAGATGAGAAGAATATTTTATCATCAAAGGAAGAGGAGGTTAATTTTTAAGGTTCTTTTCATTACATTCATACTCTTTAATTAAGAAAAGGTTTTCATTACTATAATTGTATGTTGGAAAACACTGGGTGTTATTAAACCAACAACCCACATAGTATTATAGAACCCTCTACATGTAAGATAAATATTGAATCAACCAAAAATAGTTTACTTTTGTTTAAGGTTTTATTTTCAAGGTTTCCATTACATTCATAGCATTTTCAGAATCTACATGTTGGCAAACATTAAATGTTAAGAAGTTGGCCACCCACATACTCTTGTGAAACCCTGTACATGAAACAACCCCATTGGTTACTTACCCCTCAAGTGAATTTGTATTTTTCTATGTATTCCACACTTGTAACTCCTCCCCATCCTCCCCACCCAATAGCTTTGAAGTTGTAGAAGGAAATAACTGACAAGGGACAGTGCGTTTTCCAACATTACAAATAATGTGATCATTTTTTATTCCAATCAGATGAAGAAATTTAAATGGCATTTTTATTGTACCAAAGAGTTGTTCTAAAATTTGAAGGTGGACTTCATTACATTGTTGGTGCGTATGAAACAAAAAAATTCATAAGAAAATAATTTTAATAGGAGATAGTGTGTTTTCCAACACTACAAATAATATGAGCATTTTTTTGTTCCAATCAGGTGAAGAAAGTGAAACACTATTTTTTTTGTACCAAAGGGTTGTTCTAAAATTTGAAGGTGGACTTCATTACATTGCTGGTGCATATGAAAAAAAAAAATCATGTAAGGAAATAACTAGCAAGGGATAGTGTGTTTTCCAACACTACAAATAATGTGAGCATTTTTTTGTTCCGATCAGGTGAAGAAAGTGAAATATTATTTTTACTATACCAAAGAGTTGTTCTAAAATTTGAAGGTGGAATTCATTACATTGTTGATGCATATGAAAAAAAAAAATCATGTAAGGAAATAACTGACGAGGGATAGTGTGTTTTCCAACACTACAAATATTGTGAGCATTCTTTTGTTCCAATTATATGAAGATTTAAGTGAAATATCATTTTTTACTATAGCAAAGAATTGTTCTAAAATTTTAAGGTGGACTTCATTACATTTTTTGTGTATACGAAAAAAAAAAATTCATAAGGAAATAACTGATAGGGGATAGTATGTTTTCTAACATTGCAAATAATGTGACCATTATTTTTTTCCAAATAAGATGAAGAAAGTGAAATGCCATTTTTACTATACCAAAGAGTTGTTCTAAAATTTGAAGGCCAAATTCATTACATTGTTGGTGTGAGTGAAACAAAAAAATTTCATAAGGAAATAAATGACAAGGTATAGTGTTTTTTCTAGTACTACAAATAATGTGAGCAATCTTGTTCTAATCAGATGAAGAAAGTGAAATTTCATTTTTATTGTACCAATTTTTTTTTCTAAAATTTGAGGGTAGACTTCATTACTTGTTTTAATCTCAAGGGTGGAGAGCTTGGGGGGACTTGTAGGTGGGGGATACACAAAACTAATCAAATTGACTTGAGGGATGAATAACCAATTGGGTTGTTATGTGTAGAGGGTTTTACAATAGTATGTGGGTTGCAAGTTTCATAACACTCAGTGTTTTCCAATCTAAAATTGTTGTAATGAAAACCTTTTTCTTATTTAGAGAGTACAAATGTAATGAAAGGAAATTTTAAATTTTATCACAACTAAATTACTTAGAGTAAAAAATTTGTTTCAATTTCCTCATATGATGGAAAAATAAATGCATTAAATAATTGTAGGTTGGAAAACATAGTGGATTGTGAGTGATTACACTATCTATGTATAATTAGAGGTTAGAAAATAGTGGGTGTTATGAAACCTGCAGCCTAGATTCTATTCTAAAACCATCTAACCTAACAACCCAATTGGTTAGTCACCCCTCAATTCAATTTGGTTATTTTTATTTGGGTTGTAAGATGAATACAACCCCTTAAACATTATGATTATGAGTCTATGAATTATTAGTCATACATATTTATCATGAATTATGAGTATATGAATTATTAGTTCAACCAAAAATGTGAAGCCGATAGACTAATATTTAGAAAGAACTATGCAATGTAGAACTATGAACAACTACAATGAAGTAATGTTGTAAGTAGGGGATGTTATCATCCTAAATTTATGGTTGCAAAACATAGTATACATGAAATAGATTTAAAAGAATGTATTTGAACTCCTCCATTTGTTTTCTTATCTACAAATTAAATCCTATAGACTAATTCCTTTATGTATTTAACATGGTCTGAAATTTGTTTTCTTTTCTATAAATGCATGGTATAATTGTAGGTTGGAAAACACAGCGGGTTTGAGTATATGGTTTATAAAACTTGAAACCAATAAATTATCTATCTCATTCACTTTGGTATACATATTTTGAAGTTTTTTAGAGTAGATTCTACTTTCATTTCATATATTCTAGTACCTGCACAAAATAATTTCATGTTGGAAAACACAATGTCACTTTCCATTATTCCATTTTACATGTTCAAAGTTAAATAGTGGAGAGTATGGGGAGAGTTATATTTTAGGGATACATTAAAATACCCAAATTGATACAACATACATGGTGACTACTTTAATCCATACAAAGAACCTTATCTAGTTTAAAATCCAAATATTCTATAACCCTTATCTAAAATTATGTACCCTTTTAAGCCATCTCCTATTTATAAAACTAAATTTCTTGTATGGAACATAATTTAAGTCGATGATCTTGTATATACCCTTAATCCATCATATTAGGGCCCCTCAATTCATTGTCTTAGCTATCCTAAATTCATCCTCATGAAAATATGTGAACAAAATAATTGCAGGTTGGAAAACGCAATGGGTTGTGAGTTATTTCATTGTACTTGTTCAAAGCTCAAGGGTGGAGAGTTTGGGGAGGAGTTTTAGGTGGGGGAAACATAAAACTAACCAATTGGGTTGTTACATGTAGAGGGTTTTACAACAATATATGGGTTGCAAGGTTCATAACACCTAGTTTTTTCCAACTTGCAATTATTGCAATTATTTTAATTGCATCTAGAAGTTGATCATCAACAATTTTTTCCTAATGCCCATTACTCTTTCCTATTAACATCCCCTATTATTTGTTATCATGATCTTCTAACTTATTTTTCATATTTTACTTGAAGATTTAGATCAGTTGCTCCCTCATGAACCCTTAGTGGTTCAACGATGATAAGAAATGACTCCTCCTTTGAAAAAAAGTCCCCATAATTTGTTTTGAAAGTCTTTCACGAGGTAAGTGCCCTGATTCACCAACTAATGTGGTTTTTCCTTTACCATATCTTGATACTTCATGTCAATGGCTTGAGCAATACACCATTGTTGGGTATTTTTTTAGAAGAACTCCCCCTGAAAGTGTGTTTAAAGATTGGGTTAACAAGGCTTGGGTCCCTCATGGGTTCTGCCCTAATATGATCCAAAATTTAACCAAGGATTTCTTTTTGTTCCTCTTTGCGGAGGTCAACCATGTGCAGGACAATATGTTCAGTCTTCTTTATTAGTTTTTCAAGCATGGACTCATGACTTTGCTATCTCAGATGACACTAAGTTGTGGGTTTTGGTCTGGATTGAATTCCCTGGTCTACCCTTTCCTTGTGTGTCATTTCTGAATAGTATAGCCTCCTCACTAGGGAGGGTTATTTGCATTGAGCCAGATAGCTTCTTTCAGGCCCACCCCCAAAAGAGGGTTTGTGTGGAAGTGGACCTTTCCAAAGATTTAAAAGACTCCATTGATATCCAAATTGGAGCTCTCTGCTACACCCAGAAATTCACATATTTTAATTTTCCCAACACGTGCTATAGGTGTCAATCAGTGGACCAAAAGATAAAGGACTAACCTTTAGCAGTGCCTCGTACACCTTCACCATGAGATGCTGAAAAGCCTCGTTTGGAGGCTGCATCTACTGCCAAACCTGATGCGAAATTGACTATGGTTACGAACCGAAAGAACAAGTCCACTAGTTTTGGGTCAGGTCATGTGACCTCTGAGTCAGTGAAAGATGTTTCAAACCCTTCTATGAAGGGGAAAGAAGCTCTATTGGAGCTAATTATGTTTCATATTAGCCTAGGCCAAAGGCTACACCTTAGCTAACTACTATCATGTTAACACAACCAAATGTGTCTTCTCTTGTGATAGGAGCTCACAAGTGTTCTCACAACACTTTCCATCTTAGGGAAGAAGGGGAATATGCTCATGACAAATAGAGGATTTTCTCCCCATCCATTTAGATTGGATCAGTTCCAGTAGAATTTTTATAGAATCATTTCTCTTCTCTAAATGAAGAGGAATCAGGTTTCAAAAACATGGTGGAGTTTCACTCATGAAGTTCCTTTCATGGAATGTTTGAGGTCTGACAGACCTCTCCAAAAATTATTCTATCAGAGATACGTTGTGCAAGTACTCTGGTGTTGAAGTGCTTTGTCTACAAGAAGTTAAAATTTCTAGTTTTTTGCTTGTCGTGGCTAATCGTTCTATTTGGCCAGCTAGTAAAATGTTTTGTACTACCCATGATGTTGGGTGTGGCAGAGCTGTCACCCTTTTGGCCCCATAGTGGCACTCCTCTATGGTCAACCATGAGTCTAATCCCACTCATTGGCTCGTCTGGATCCTTCTCAACATTGATAATCATTCCTTTGGGATTATTAATGTCTATGCTTCTAATGATATTGTGGAATGCTCTTTACTCTGGCATTGGATTGCTGATTCTTTACCAGTTGCTACCTGATTACTCTATGGGGAATTCAATATGGTAGAAATGGCATATAACAAAGATGGCACTTTTCCATTCAAATGGATAGCCGAGGAAAGGGAGGCATGGTTTTACATGCACAATAAAATGGGGCTTTTGATCCCAATATTGGTTGCCACGATTCTCATTCTCTCTGGCACACTTGGTGCAATTACTGAGCCGGTTCTGATAGAATATTTAAGAATCTTGATTGTGCCATGATCTCAATGCAATATTTTTTCTCATTTGATAGCTCCTCTCTCCTAGTTAAGCCGTTAGTGGATGTGACTTTGTCAGACCACTTCCCCATTACTTTTTGCATTGAATGGGAAACTCGACAACCTACTACGTGTAAAAATCATTTTTTTTAAACATGTCTTTACTCTACCACAAGCCTACCTTGGCCCACATTCATAGAGTTTGGAATTTGGAGTGCAGGCCAACTCATCATATAGGCTAGATTTCTTGGTGGAATGAGGCTATCATTTGCACAGCTAGATTTTTGTGGCCAACGCCTTTTCTTCTTCATTACAACTTAGGGTGGTGGAGCTAAGGAACAAGAAACAAATTGCTGGCAGCTATGCTGCTAGAGGAGCACAAATCAAAGCCTGGTTACATTGGCTAAAAGTTGGTGATCATGCCTCCAAAGAGTTTTTCTTGGCTCTATGTGCTAGACACTCATCCCCGGGCATTAAAAAAATAAAAGATGGAATTCAGGTGCTCTCTGTGCTGCCTGACATTCTCTAGGCCTTTGTGTGTCATTATGGGCAAGTCTTCACTACATAGGAAGTCATGCTTGTATGACAACAAGCCCTTCAGGATTGCCTTGCTATTGTGCCAAATAAGCTTTCTTCAGCTCAGAAAAAAAAATTGTGATCAACTTTTATCAGTTGATGATCTCAAAGAGGTTGTCTACTCCATGGCTGATGACAAAGCCCTAGGAATTGATGGATTCCCTTGTGAATTCTACAAATCCATGTGGGACTATATTGGGCATGATTTGCATTAAGTTCAATTAGAAGCTTTTCATTTTAATTCCCTAGGTAACTTAATAAAGGTAACATAAAATTCATACCTAAACTAAGTGACCCATAAGACATTTACAACTGGAGACCTATCACACTTCTTAATGTCTCCTACAAGATTATCGCCAAGGCTTTGGCTCTTAAAATCCACCATATTCTACCTTAGATCGTGCACCCGAAACAAACTGGGTTTATCAAATCCAGATTTATTTTGGATAATATCATCATTGTTTGGGAAGGCATGGAATGGACCAGACGCTCAAACCAAAAAGTCATGCTCATTAAGATTGACTTTTCCAAGGCTTATGATCACATTGAATGGTCGTTTATTCTTACTATGCTGCAACCCTTGGGTTTTGGGCCCAATTTCATTCAATCTATTTGAATGCTCTTTGCGGATGCCTTAGCTTGTATCACCATCAATGGTCATCAATCCTCTGCCTTTGGACTCTTTCATTCCATTAGGAAAGGGTGTCAGCTAGCCCCTTCTTTATATGTGGTTGCAGCCGAGGGTTTTGGTTACTTTTTTTCCAATGCGATTTCCCAATGGCGGCTCAAAGGAATCTCTCTACCCAACTCTCAGGCTCAACTTGTTAATGGTCATTTTGCTGATGACTCATTCCTCACCCTTCTGGAGGATGAAGAATCCATTACGGCAGCTCTTGAGTGTCTTAAGACCTTATGTCTTACTTTTGGCCCTACCATCCAGTGGCATAAAACTTTGTGTTACTGACAGTCTATCTTACCCTCTCCACTGTGGCTACAACAGTATGGTTGGAAGTGGATTGGGCCTAGTGATTTTTTTTGGTTTCTCGGCATTCCCTTTGTTTTTCAAGAATCTCTGGCTGAGCTTTGGCAAGTCATGCTCTCCAGAGTTGAGCAAAAGCTTGCTTATTGGGTTACCAAGCCCTTCTCTTTAGCAGGGAAATTCCAGGTGTGTTTCAAAATCCTAGCGGCCACCCATGTTTATTATTCTTCCTATTGGGCCCCCTCCAAAGTTGCCTATGGCAAGCTTGAGAAACTACTTCGTGACTTTCTCTAGGCCTCCTCTGAAACTCACAGAGGGTTTCATTGTGTGGCTTGGGAATTTTGTGGCCTTCCTAGAGACTTAGGGGGTCTCGGGTTGTTATCTACTAAATGACAAGGGACTGTTGTCTATGTTAAATGGATTATTCATTCCCTTACTAGGGACGAGGCATTTCGAATTCTTCTCAGGCATAGTATTCAATCTAGCTTCCCTATTCATAGACCTACCTAGAAGGGGATTGGATTTCAAACCCTTTTGGTCATGAATGAACAAATCCAGATTGTTGGGACTTTTGTGGCCAAAAGCATCTGGTGGCCCTGGAAAGTTGTCAAACCTTGGCTCTGTTGGGATAGCTCTAGTTTTCGAGATGGGCTCTCTCTCAACTAGCACAATATTTGGTGGTTGCCTCTTTTTGCCAGCAATGGTCAGCCATTGGCCAAGTCACATGGGCTTAAGGTGCTCAGATTTTACAAAAAAGGTATCTAGACCCTGCAACAATTTTTTCCAGACCCACCATGCATATCATGTTGTGGGATGTTTTTCATGCCCAATACAGGCTTCATAAATAGGACTATACTACTTATGATGGTATGGTGAATGTCATTCCTATTGAAATTCTTCATAAGTTTGGAATTCATGGGTCCAAAGCTTGGTGGAAAGACTAGAAGTGGCATCCAAACACCCCTTTTAGAAACTACAAACCTTGGCTTGGTTATAGGTGGCTCTCACCACATTTTCCTATGATTCAAAGTTTGAACTAGAGGTGGCTTCTTCAATCTCTCGCTCATGTCTACTGTAAAATATTTGCTACCACTTGGTCTACAAGTATTGAGCTGAAGCTTTCCCACTTTGCCTAGTGTATTCTTTTTTAGGGCTTGCTTGTGGGCTATCGGCTGGTCCACTTGGGGGTCCAGGACTCTCGTTGCCCTTTTTATGGGAAATCTAGGAATTTTAAGCATCTTTTCTAGTTTTATCCCAGAGCTCAAAAACTTTGAACTTGGATTCATGACTTTTTTTGGACCTTTTGGCCAAAACCTTTCTCTTGGACTATGGTGTTGCTTGGAGATTCTCCCAGATTTCCTACAAAATTCACCCAGCTTTGACACACTTTCAGGGTGGAAATTCTCTTCAATATTTGGAAAGACATAAATTTTTGCTTTTCTTCACATACTCAAATAGATATTCATGTATCTTTATATGCTAAAGATATGATTTTCTCTAATGTGCTTTTACAGGTTCAAGTGCAAGCTAACAAAGTTGCACTTGAGGTTGCTCACCTCTAGGTTCTCCTGGACCACTGGGGTAATGCCCCTTGTATTGTTGCTCGGGGTCCCCGCTTCACCCACCTCTTCCCACGGCTGGTCACCCTCCAGAGGTTGGCAGTGGAGTGGCTCTGTGCATCCCCATTCACAACCCCTACCTCAGCAGGATTCTCGCACTCCTTGATGAAACCATTATCCTTCACTGTAGGCTAGCCAAGGGTGGCCTTCTGGCGGTGCTTCGAGGAGCAGCAGCGGTGGTTCCGGGTGGCCCTCTGATGATCCTCCTGCTTATGGCTCTAGTTGGCTAGTCACTGGTAAAGTGTTCCCGCATTTGGCACTTGCAATCTCGCCCCGATGCGAGGAAGAAGATAAAGAGAAAAAAGATGTTGATGATGGTTGGGCTCCTCCTCCTGACATCACTCCAGACCCCACTGATGTATGGGGGAAAAAATTGGATGACAGAGACCCTCCTGGCTCTGTTGGAACTGCTCTAGCCACTTAATGGCCTTTTTTATCTTTGTAATTTTGGACTTCTAGGCTTAGCCCACGTGATCTGTTGATTTTCTAAGCATTTCCCATGTGACTCTTGGGGTGTGCCTTTCTACCACCCACCCTTTTTTTGTGAATATGTATCTTTATATTTGAATTAATATAGATAGCTTCCTATTCATAAAAAAAATACATGTACTTCATTACATTGTTGATGTGTACGAAACAAAAACTTTTCATAAGGAAATAACCGATAGGGGACAATGTGTTTTCCAACATGACAAATAATGTGAGCACTTTTTTGTTCCAATAATATGAAGAAAGTGAAATGCCATTTTTTCTTTACCAAAGAGTTGTTCTAAAATTTGAAGGTGGATTTTCATTACATTCTTGGTGCACATACGAAACAAAAGAAATTCATAAGGAAATAGTTGACAAGGGATAGTGTATTTTCCAACACTGCAAATAATGTGAGCATTTTTTTAATTCCAATCGAATGAAGAAAATGAAATGCCATTTTTATTGTACCAAAAATTTGTTCTAAAATTTGAAGGGGACTTCATTATATTGTTGGTGCGTACGAAACAAAAAAAAATCATAATGAAATAACTAACAAGGGACAATGTGTTTTCCAATACTACAAATAATGTGACCATTGTTTATTCCAATTAGATTCAAAAAGTGAAATGAAACTTTTACTATACCAAAGAGTTGTGATAAATTTTTAAGGTAACTTTCATTGCATTATTACTATGTAAATAATAGAAAGTTTTGATCACGTTCATAATGTTATGCAAAATTGTAGGTTGGAAAACACTAGGTATTATGAAACCTACAACCCACATACAATTATAAAACCATCTTCACATAACAAACCAATTGGTTAGTCACCACTTAGGTTAATTTGGTTAGTTATATGTATCTCCCACCTATAAATCATCCTTGAGCTCTCCACCATTGAGCTTACAACAAGAAGAATGCAATCAATCACAACTTAGTGCGTTTTCCAACCTACAATAACTTTCTACATGTCTTTCTCCATCATATGAGGAAATTGAAACACAAATATTACTCTAATTAATAGTTTTGGTAAATTTTGAATATTCCCTTCATTACATTCATACTCTCTATTTAATTTAAGAAAATGTTTACATTACAATAATTGTAGGTTGGAAAAAACTAGGTGTTATGAAGCCTGCAACACACATACTATTGTAAAACCCTCTACATGTAACAACCCAATTGGTTAGTCACCCCTCAAGTAAATTTGATTAGTTTTATGTATCCCCCACATGGAACTCCTCCCAGAGCTCTCCACCCTTGAGCTTAGAACAAACACAATTATATCACTCACAACCCAATGTGTTTTCCAACCTATGATTATTTCGTGTTTATTTTAGCATCATATGAGGAAATTGAAATGAAAATTTGAATCTAAGTAATATAGTTGTGGAAAATTTTGAAGGTTCCTTTCATTACATTCATACTCTCTAAATAATAAATTTTTTTCATTACAATAATTATAGGTTGGAAAACACTGGGTGTCATGAAACCTGCAACCCTCATAATGTTGTAAAAGCCTCTATATGTAACAACCCAATTGGTTAGTCACCCCTTACGTCAATTTTATTAGTTTTAAGTATCTCCCATCTTAAACTCATCCCCAAGCTCTCCAACCTTGACATTAGAATAAGTAGAATGAAATCACTCACAACCCACTATGTTTTAAACCTACGATTATTTGGTGGTTTTTTCCATCATATGACAAAATTGAAATGCAATTTTTACTCCAAGTAAAAATTGTGCTAAATTTTAAATCTTTCTTTCATTACATTTGTACTCTCTGAATAAAAAAAGGTTTTCATTACACTAATTGCGGGTTGGAAAACACTAGGTGTTATGAAACTTGTAACCCACATAGTGTTGTAAAACCCTCTAAATGTAACAACCAATTGGTTAGTCACCCCTCAGGTAAATTTTATTAGTTTTATGTATCCCCCACTTACAAATCCTCCCCAAGCTCTCCACCCTTGAGATTAGAATAAGCACAATTATATCACTCACAACCCATCGTGTTTTCCAACCTATAATTATTTTATACATTTATTTTTCCATCGTATGAGGAAATTGAAATGAAATTTTTAATCTAATTAATAGTTGTGGTAAATTTTGAAGGTTCCTTTCATTACATTCCTACTCTCTAAATAACAAAAAAAAATCATTATAATAATTGCAGGTTGGAAAACACTAGGTGTTGTGAAACTTGCAACCCACATAGTGTTGTAAAACCCTCTACACATAACAACCCAATTGGTTAGTCACCACTCATGTCAATTTTATTAGTTCTATGTATCCCCCACATTAAACTCATCCCCAAGCTCTCCACCCTCGAGCTTAGAATAACCAGAATGAAATCACTCACAACCCATTTAAGTGTTTTCCAATGTGTGATTATTTTGTGCATATTTTTTTCCATCATATGAGGAAATTGAAACACAATTTTTTCTCTAAGTAATAGTTGAGGTAAATTTTGAAAGTTCCTTTCATTACATTTGTACTCTCTAAATAATATATTTTTTCATCACAATAATTGAAGGTTGGAAAAAACTAGGTGTTATGAAACATCATCAAACCATTTTCGCCATCCCCCTCCTCTATCATACCATATACCATATACCATCCCCCCATATCCATATTTTCATTAAGATGTGTATAGAAATCTATGATGCAAACCCCATCATATACCTATAAAACCCCATAGACCAATCATTTCTTGATTATATGTCAATGCATCCCATCCTAGGATACCTTACCACATCTTCATCTCCTACCATTCCATATCACTTACTGTATATTTGGGGTACATCTCTGCATCTAAGTTTTTTATTTGGATCCTATCATAGTGTAAGTATTCTCTTTATACAAATGTGTGAATTTATTCTCATACTACCATGGCCAAGATTCTCAACAACAATACATCCTTTAACATGATGCAATAATTCCTCATGATAATATTTAATTTTAACAAACATTGATCACTTACTAGCACCTTATGTTATTTTTTTTGTATTGATAATAGTTTAAAGAATTGATCATTTTGATTAGTCATGCAAAATTACAGCCTTATGAGCTATACTTGGTTCCTTTTCATGCTATAGATAGATCTTTTACATGTTATACATGATGTGCATAGTTCCTTTACATAGCTTTTTGTAGTCACATATCTTCAAAGAGGAAACAATAGTACATTAACCTTTTAATCATGGTTCAAATTTTCTATTTTTCCACTTCTTGTGTTGTCCTTGATCTCCACCTTTCCCTTCTTCATCAACTTTTGAAGCTTCTCTTTGGAGACCTCCAATGAAATAGAAACTTGGACATACACATTATGGGTATGTGCAGGATCATGATGGGCCAAAAAGTGGTGATATGTAAGTGATATGATGGCCCATGTCACTGACAACTTTTTTTTAACCCAAAATTGATGAAATGAAAAGGGTTTTTAAAGGAGATTCTCAAATTTCTACCAATATAAATTATGCTTTACTTTGAATTTAATAAATAATTATTATTCATTTTCTATTTGAATTACGACTAAAGTCCTGATTGATGGGCTAATTGAAAAACATCTATAGCTTTCAAATGGTATCACATTTTTGAATCTGAAACATGTGTCACATTCTATGCTTTGCATACTATAGGACTAAAAGGAAAAATGAATTTCATGAAGTTTTGACCAAGTTAAGTTCTATTATGATTTTTATATTTTAAAAGTTGCAATAAAAATTCATAATTAATTATTTACTTGGAAAAAATTATAAAAATAATCATCAGGACATGAGTCCTCTACCATATCTCTAAATCTTATAAAAATATTATCATTTTATTGTGGTTAGGGTGGTTAGACAGACACCTACTTATTTTTTGCTTGAAATTTAAGTACTAATACATTGAAATTTCAAATTTTCACCAAATAGATTTAAAAAAAAAAAAACCTAGTAGTTTAGAAACTACATTCAATTTTCTACATATTATATTATTACATATTTCACAAATAATATAGATAACTTGTTCAAATTTTCACGTCAAGTTACCTACCTCTGATGTTTTGAATTTTCATAACCACTTAAGGGCCTGTTTTCTCCATGATGATCCTGTACACAAACTTATGCTTTGTGAGTCTTCTATTAGACTTAGTAAGTGCCCTCCTAGTGCCTTGAATTTTTTTTGCATTTTTAAATTTCCAAAGATGCCACAAAATTTTAGTAGTTAGAATCAACCAAAACATATCAGGAGCCTTTCCCAATTTATCCATTTTCCCCAAGATAATATCTTTTACCTTTTTTCTTTTGTCCCCCCATCCAAACAGATCAATTTGAAATAGCTTCCAAACTTCTTTAGTATAAAAATAGTCAAAGAATAAATGAAAAATAAATTCAAAATTCTTGGAAACTTCACAAATAAAAGAATTGCTTTTAGGATCAAAACTTGGCAATTTTTGTAACAAGAACATCCACCTAAATCCTGCTTTATTGGGCTCAAGGACATTACCCTAGATATTGGTGAAGATCCTTTCCCACTATTGCAAATTTAAGTTTATATTCTAGTTTTCCTTTAGCTTCTCCATTAGGTTAGGGGAGCTATCAATATCTTTATAAATTTCTTTAGTTTTCAGTTTGGTTATGTCCTTGTCTTTTAGCCATATTAAATCTTGACTATTATTTAGCACTCCACAAGTTAAGATATTTAAGTTATGATTTTTTAGTCTTTCATATGTTCTTTTTTGGGTTTGGGGGAGATTGAAGTTATGTTTTAAGGTCTCCCAACTGACCAACCCACCATTCTCAAAGATGTTGCTAACCAGTGAGATACCTTTTCTATTCCACTCTTTTGTTGAGCAACCTTGTAAAAGAGACAAAGGCTTATTATTATTATGATAAATATTTGACCAAATGGATCTATTAAGAATTTTTTTATTCAACTCATTTTCAATAGGAAATTTAGATAGTAAGTTTTCTTTACACAAATCATAGGCTTTCTACAAGCTCTTGAAAACACTAGACCCTGTTAGTGAGACTGGGAAATTTCCAAACAAGAGGTCTGTGATGGGAATATTATTCCACACTTTAGATCTGCTAGGAAACCCACTACAGATATTGTTCCTTATCAGTACCTTCCAAGGTTCATCCCCCACTAGACTCTTGTAGATCCATTTGGTAGCAAGCACAGTCTCATGCCTCTTAAGGTCTTTTAACCCCAACACACCTTTTTGTTTGTTTAGGTAACACCATTCCCAACAGACTGCATGTCTTTTCTTGTGCCCTTTGCTATCTGACTAGAGGAACTACCTTATGCACTTTTGAATTTCATTTACTTGGTACCCACTAAACAACCAAACTGAGGCATAACAGATATTATAAGAAGAAATAATTTTCTAGCACACCTGAGCCCTCCCTACTAATGATTTTACATTTCAGCCATTCCCACATGTCTTTTAAATTAGGGATTAGAGAAAATGGTATCCCAAGATACCTGACAATCCTATTGGCCCCCCCATTGGAATTCATGCTCTTCCAACTAAGCTGGCTGATGTGTTTCCCAGCTTAGCAAAGTGGTTTTTTCCTTAAATATTTTTGCACCCACTACTCTAGCATACAGATCCATCTTTCTTAGGAGGTTTTCAAATTTTCCCTTGTCCAATTTCACAAACAATGTTTTTTCATTAGCAAATTGTGCATTTATTAATTCATCCATGTTTGGGAGGGAGATGCCTTGTACCCTTGGGCTCAAGGTGGAGTCCCTTAGAATATTGTGTAGGGCATATGCAACAATGAAAAATAAGGAAGGAGCAAGGGGAAACCCTTGTCTTGTGGATCTTTGTAGGGTAATCTCCCTCATTTGGTCACCATTGACCTCAACTCTTGCTAAGGCATCTTTTAGGAGGGTTTTAACCATTTGACACAATTCACTTTGAAAGCCAAATGCTTCTAATACCATTATAATGAATGGCCATTCCACCTTGTAATATGCCTTCTCAAAGTCCAGTAGGAGCATGCCAATGTTGTGATTAGATGCACTGGACCACTCCATTACTTCCTAGCTAATTAATAGGTGCTCGAAAATGTATCTCCCTTTTATAAATCTTGTTTGGGTATTGTTAATTATTTCTGGAAGAACAAAAGTTAACGTTTGCGAGATGGCCTTAGTCATAATTTTATATGACACATTTAACAGAGTGATTGGCCTCCAATATTTTACTAGGGTCTTATCACCCTCATTGGGGATGAGCTTTATGATGCCTTGATTGATTTCTTTCCCTAGTGATCCAACTTCAAGGGCTTCACTGTAAACTTGTAGGTCTTCACTAACCCACTCAACATTCACCTTGTAAAATTCTGCGAGTAGCCCATCTAGCCCAGGTGCCTTGTCATTAGAGATTGAGAGTATTGTGTTTTTTATATCATCTGTTGACTGTGGCTTACACAACATATCTACCATTTTCTTTGTAACTTTCCTTGGGATTAGCCTCCTACACATTTCCCTAGCTTCATTGCAAGGTGATCTATTGTATTCTGTTGTGAAAAGGCTTTTGTAGAAATTAAAAAAATTCACTTTGATTCCCTCTAGGTCTTTAATCAGCCCCTCTTCATCCCAGACTGCACTAACCTGCTCCTTGATTTCCTTATCTTTCAATATTTTGAAGAAAATTTTTGAACCTTTATCCCCGTGGGCTACCTAGTTCTATCTCAATCTCTTTTTTAGACCTTGGTCCCTATAGTTTTGGATTTTTCTCAGCGCCCCTTTGATGCTTATAAGATCTTCATTTGTCTCCACATTTTGGGGATCATTTTGGATCAGCCCTTCCACATGAAAGAGCTTTTCTTGTAGCATGATTTCTTCAAACCTCCTATCCTTTTCCTTCTTAATACCAATGGTTTGAAATATCTTTTTCCAACTTTTTAGATTTATGTTCCACCTTTCAATGGTGGGCTTTCCTTTAAGGAGTCCCTTGTTAATTTCTCTTAGGGTGAAGATTACACTATTAAAATCCTCATCCCTGAGAAGGCTGGTATTGAGGATGAACTTTTTTGCTCTCTTGGGAGGGGAATTGATTTAACTCCCTATAGCGACCCTTTCTATGATGGGGTGATGATCAAAAAGAGTATAGGGGTTAGCCTTAATTTTTGAGCTAGAGCCTTCCACTAGGTCAAAGGAGAACAAGTTCTTATTAGCATAGAACATATCCAGCCTACAATAAATTCTTCTACTACCACTATAAAAGTTGTACTAGTTGTACCAAATTTCTTTGTTATCTTTTTTTCTTCCTTCAAGAGGGTCAACTAACTTTAACTTGTTTTTCATCTTATACCAAAAGAACGTCTCATTTCTTTTCCATCCCATATCATTTTTCCCAGCTTTGTCCTCTTGATTCTCCACCATGTTAAAGTCTCCTCCTATCATCCAAGGGATGTTAGGGAGCCTTCTTAGCCAATCCCATAGCTCACATCTTTTCCCATATTTGAATTTAGGGCATAAGTGGAGCAGACCCAAAAATTTACATTCTCAATTTCCAAACAAATCCAAACCACCTTATTACAAGGTGAGCTACCCTATTCTTTCACCCTAATTTTCCACTTATTGGCTAGAAAAATTGCAGAGCTACCTTTAGTAAATGATATTGAATCCCTCCATATGAATTTTAGGTTAGAATCTAGGTTAAAGCTAGTTGCCTTAATTTCCTACAACATTACTATGTCCTTGCTTTTGATTTGATTAATGAACCTTCTTACACTATACTTTATATCCAAGGATTCTAGTCCCCTCACATTCCATGAGACACAGTTAAGATTCATCGGTATCCATGTCTTGTGCCTCATCTTCTAAGCTCCTAGAACCCTCAAAGCACTTAGGGAATTCACTTCTTATTTTTTTCCCCTCTTTTATATGGTGTCATGCCTTCCTTCTATTTCTTTTTCCTCCCTCTTTTTCTTTGTCCAAACCACTCTTTTACAAATAACTTTTTTCCTCCTCTTAAATCCTACTCAGAACCATCCTTAGAACCATTCTTTTCACCACCAACATCTGGGTTACTTGACAGGGAAGAAGCAAGTCTTCAACAACTTGTTTGGCCTCGAAAGGGCAAGCCTCACTAGGAAGAAAGAATTTATTTGCCTCCTCTACATCCTAGCATTGGGGGTTAAGATTTAATACTTTATTATTATTTTCCCCTTTAGGGATTATTCTTAAAGAGATGTCTACTACCACCTTTGGGCTTGGGTCCAGTCGACACAAGGCCACATTGGAAATGGGGTTAGAATTTGTTACATCATGGGAAAAGTCTTCCATGATGTTAGGGATCAAAATTTTCTGTCCTGAGTCTCCTTGCACTAGCTCAGTGTGGACTGGATCTGAGGCCAAAGGATTAGGAGACTTATGAATTTTAAAATTTGAATTATAGTTTGTAGTTACACATTTTTTGAGATCAAATAGGGTTGCTTCGACTAACATTCATTAGTCCCTTACCCACGGGCTTTAAGTTGGTAAAATTAATTATTTACACCATCATAAGCTTACTTAGGAGTTAATTTACCTAGTAGCTATTCTTAGATTTTAGTTACACTAGGGTCAACTCTCATTCATTAGGCATGTCATTATGCAATTATGCTTGCATGTGGTAGTTACATTTCATTTCCTTTTTAGGAATCTTTTATTTTCATTGTAAAATATCTCATTTTGAATTCCCGTTAATGTAATTTTCACATGAGGCTTGTAGAAAATCTTCTTTGCTTCTAAATATCTTTTGCACATGATAGGTTATTGCATGCAGCTGATTCTTGGGGTCTATAAAGTTGGGTTTTTCAAATTCATGGTATCAGAGCTCCAGACCTATAGCTACACGTTCATCATTTGAATATATTGCCTTACAGTGAATTTTTCAGTGCAAGGGTTTCAAGCTAGGCATTTTTTTGCTTGATCTAGGGGAAACCTATTTTTTTGGACATTTTTGGGGAAAATGGACCTCACCATCACGTTCGCAACGCCCAAAAACTCCTATTTTTATATAAAATTGGTCCATTTTGGACAAAGTCGATTAGAGAGGCAAAAAAAAATTTCCCCAAGGCCATACAGCCCTAGGGCACATAGTTTGAGGCAAGAAATCACTAAAAAAATTCAAAAAAATATTTAAAATATCAAAAGCGCTTTAATTTTTTTGTGCTGCTAGTTTAAACTGTCTGCGCCACCAGTCTGGGTGGCGGCCACCACTTTCTGCCACTGCCAATAGGGGAATTTCCACCTACCATCAAATCTTGGACTGCTCTAGGCCCTCTGTAGCTTCTCCAACTCCTGCCTTGGTTCTATTGGTGACCAGGATCCTGCTTCAGCACCCAGCACCAGCTCCGCCCTTTGACAGGGTCATGTGGGGATCGGGAGCCCCTATGCTCAGCCCCCGCTATGGTCCTATTGCGAACCAGGGGCTCCACCAATTTTTTCCCAAACTAAGCTTGTGGTCATATGGATGACCGGTTGCCAGCCCCTGGGTGCTAAATTTTTGTCCCTATTTAGCATTGGAGGTGCCTAAATAGGCCTTTTTTTCAATTTTGTGTAACTTTTGCATACAACATCATTTTTTTGCAAAAAAGATATCATTGGAAAGTTGGTTTGACACTCTATCCAGTGGTGTAAGTGTGATTTTCTTATTTTTCTTTTTTTTATGCTTTTTGACCCTTTGAAGTCAAAAGTTGTTCTTTTCACTCTAGAGGGCATATGTTTTGCCTTGATTATCCATTTTTTGCGATTCAAGTGGCATCAGAAAGCTAGTTTCATCCTCTTCATAGATCTCAGACCCGATTCTTCATATTTTTTCACTAGGTATCTAATTTTTTGTCAAAACTCAGCCTTTTATTTCTAAGTTATTTTCTTGGGAAACGTGCAATCAGGCTATTTTTTTTTAGATCAAACAGGAATATTTTTTTGCATTTGAGATTCTATACTACTTTTTTTTCATGGATCCACAAAATATTGCACCCTTTACTCCATTCAACTATTTTGGTTGGAAAAAACAAATGGAGATTCTTTTGAAGCACAAAGGGTTGTATAGGGTGACCATGGGTACTGAAGTTGAACTTGGAGGTGCTACTGAAAAGAGAAAGTGGTTTAATAGATGTGAATAGATGTGAATAAGCTTTTGGTACTTTATGTTTGTCTATTTCTCTTGATATTCTTTTTCATATTGAGTCTTGTACTACAACCAATCAGATTTGGACTACTTTGGAGTCTTTGTTTGGGAACCAGGATACTATGAGAGGATTGCAATTGGAGAATGAGCTTATTAGCTTAAATCCTAGGGATTTTGACAGCATCCAAGATTTCTTCACAAAAATCAAGTCTCTTTGATTGTAGTTGACATAGTGTGGTATTCAAAAGCATGACTCTCAGTTGATATTGTCCATTCTTTCTAAGCTTGGACCAAATTATTCATTTTTTGTCTCTACCTTTTATGTAGCCACTCAGGATCTCTTGGTACGAGATTCACTATGCCCTCTCTTGGTGAATTTTCTTCATCTCTCACTTAAGATCAAGCTAAGTTAGCTAGCATGGGCACAGTGAAACCTTCTTCATCACAAGCACTTATTGCATCACAGGAGCCCAAAGATCAGAAGGGTTCTACAGGAAAAGGAAAGAAATAAAAATAAAAGGATTCCAAATCTCATGAGTAGCAAAGGGAGTCCCCAAATTCATCCTCCTCTTCTAAGGATAAATCATCTAAGAAGGAGAAGGTTACATGTGCATATTGCAAGAGAGAAGGACATGCAAAACATAGTTGCTACAAGGACATTGATGAGCTGAAGCATCTTCTTTAGAAACATCAGATTGATTTTCCTTCTAGGATGTCTGCATCATCTTCTTCCTCTCATTCTTCATCTTCTGAGTAGCATGACAGGGGCAAAACTAGTTTGTATACCTCATCAGATATGAAGGGACATGCTCTTTGTGCTTATTCAAGTCTTGGATTAGGGAGATGACTTCTAGATTTAAGAGCTTCTCATCATATGGAATCTTCACAGTCTATTTTTACTTCCTTTGAGCCTTGCACTATGTCTCCTATTTTTATGCAAAACAATACATACATGAGTGTGATAGGGAAGGGGTCTATTAGTTTTGGGGACAACACTTTTTAAGATGTCTTGTGTGTTCCTCATTTGATGAACAACCTTCTTTCCATATATCAGATCATGCATGGAGGCAATGAGAGATCTGTGGAATTCACACCTGGTTTTGTTATCTTCAGAGACTTGGAGAGTAGAGAAGTTATTGCTACTGGGGTGGTGGACCACTCATCTCGGTTGTATTCCTTTGTAGATTTTTCTACTGATGGTTCTTCTATTCCTACAACTATTCCTCACACTTCTAGTGTGAATCATCATTTAGAAGAGACATTTGGCTTCTTGAACATTGGTGTTCTCTCTTCGGATATTGTTTTTGAGCCATCCATTCCATCTCCTTCACCTTTTGTTGTTGCTGTTAATACTTCTATGGCTACAAATGCGGTTTCTTCTATGCAATACGACCTAGTTGATCATCCATCTCTGGAGGCTACTCTTGAGTCTTCACCTTCTCTGACTTCTTCATTTGTTGAGGTCACACATGCTTCTATGGAGACATCTTGGGCTACACTTGCTTCACCTTCAGATATTGCATTCATGGTGCCTCTTCCCTCTCACTTCTTTCAGGAGATGCGGTTTCTTCAGTATTTTTGGAGTTACTTCATTTTGGGAGGGCTATGTGGTCTTTTCTTTCCTCTCTTATGGTGGGATCATTCATGTCTCTTTTTGATGGATGGTGTCCTTGGGGGGTCTTATGGAGTCCTCCATCTTTGATCACTTGTTTTTTTGCATCCTTTTGAGGATTTTTTTAACATGTGGTTTTCTCCTTTACCTCATTTGGTTTAGTTTGCATTGCATTTGTAAATGGGTACTTGATCAGGCCTTGTTGTCGAGACTCATATTTTGCATCTTTTTCATCATTTGCATAATAATCTGCTTCTCCCTAAGTTGCACTTATGGGGGGATGTTGGTGTAATTAATTATTTACACCATCATAATCTTACTTAGGAGTTAATTTACCTAGTAGCCATTCTTAGATGTCAGTTACACTAGGGTCAACTCTCATTCATTAGGCATGTCATTATGAATTTATGCTTGCATATAGTAGTTACATTTCATTGCCTTTTTAGGCATCTTTTATTTTCATTTTAAAATATCTCATTTTGAATTCTCATTAATGTAATTTTTGCTTGAGGCTTGCAGGACATCTTCTTTGGTTCTGAATATCTTTTGCTCGTGATAGGTTATTGCATGCAGGTGATTCTTGGGGTCTATGAAGTTGGGTTTTTCAACCTCTTCATAAGTCTGGGGGCCACATCTTTAAAAAAAAAAATTAAATTGATTTGGTTTTTTATCTACTCCAAGACTAACTCTTGCGCATTAAACCTGTGGTTTGAGGGTACAAGCCTTTCCTTGAATGGGATATGATGGACCCTTAATTTGGATTGGTTGCAGCTTATTGGTTCTAGTCTTAGGCAACTTGGTGTCAATCCAGGGCCATCCTCAATCATGAGGTTTTCACTTTCCCTCATGCCCTTTCTGAGGACCAGGAACTCTTCCTCAGGTAATAGGTTTAACACACTCTCAAGAGCCTTAGAGTCATCTTTGCCATTTTTGGAAGTTATAAATGATTCAAGGGTAATGGGTTTAGATTTATCACCATGGGCAGCCAACTTCAGGTTTGTAGGTCCCTTGGGCTCCCTAGTCTCCATTGTGTCGGTGAGATCATTTAACTTTACAGGAGGCTTTCTTTCTTATTAGTAATTTTTTGGCGAGAGGAAGCATGCATTCAGGCCACCAGGCAATTCAATTTGAAAATTTAATATTGCACTCACTTTCAATTTCCACTTCATCTAGAATATCAATTCCTGGAGTTACTAAAACTAAAACCCTTGCATCGAGGTGGGGCAAGGAATTCCTGGAATATTTGATTCTCAAGACCCTACCAAATTTCACCACAAGACGAGGTATGAAATTCCACAAGATTAAAGGGAGGTTCTTAAGGGTTAGCCATCTTGGGTATGACAAAGCAAGAAATTATTTGCATAGGATATTGGACGACTAGGGAACAATCGTAAAGATTGCATTTCTGACCAACGAATACTCTTTCTTAACTACATTATCTTGATTTTCAGAAGTTTTTAAAGTTATTAAGAAGAGTCCTTTTTGAATCATTCTACAGAAAGAATGAAAAATACCCAATTTTTTAATCCAAATATTTATCATCTACTAGTTGAGGTGTTTCCTTTTTGGGAATTTGGTAATGTATAATGCATCAAAAAATATTGCAGTTACTCTTTTTAATCTAGAATCTTCATTACCTAGTGTCGATGCCATGTCATCGTTTGGAATACAAAATTATTTTCTCAAGTCAAGAGGAGGGAACTTACTTGGTGAACCATCAATTTTGGGGAATCATGAATGGGAGATGAAGGTTCTATTGACTTCTCTTACACTTTTAGGATCATCCACCTAAAAGGAGAGAAATAGAATCCTCTAGGCCACACTACACCAATACCAAAATTGAAGGGCTCGTGCTCAAATAAAGATGTATAAAGCTAAATTAAATGTTATGAATGAAACT
Source organism: Sequoia sempervirens (assembly GCA_007258455.2). Classification (NCBI taxonomy): domain Eukaryota; kingdom Viridiplantae; phylum Streptophyta; class Pinopsida; order Cupressales; family Cupressaceae; genus Sequoia; species Sequoia sempervirens. The sequence continues at coordinate 485,627,062 of VDFB02105785.1, read as the reverse complement.
AAGTAATGCAAGAGACTAATTATTATGAATGAAGTATATGCAATGTTTGAAAACACAATGAGGTATGCAAGAATGCACTAAGTATGAATAAAATGCAAAATAGAAAAGTAAAATATTGAAACATAGTGCACTAGGATGCTTGAAGGAGATTTTGGAATGTTTTGAATGTTGAAAAAGATCATTGAAAATCAACAATGGGACTCATTTTCCATTGATGGTGAATCAGTCCTACTCCTGGTAAAAACTTTTGGAAACTAGTTTCTGATGTCGGGAACTAGAATCTAGAAAAATCAACTTTCTAGGCCTAAGGTGGGATTCATTCACCAAAGATGGTGAATCAGTCCTCCCCTAAAATTCTATTGATTCAGGAATCAGGAATGTGGGCCCAGATCTGCAATTTTGTTCATGTCAGGGTGCCAAAGTCAAATCTACAAAAAACAACCTATAGGTCTTCTCCATGCTTGAAATAGGTTGATATTGATTTGAAATGCTTTGTTTACTTATTGACCACCTTTCTATCACCTTTTTGCTTGATAAATCTACCTACACAAGTCTACAAACAGACATGCAAAAGGGGAAAAATGGTTAAGGGTTAGGTTATAGGGATTTTCCTTGGTCAAATCCAACTTTGGTAATCAAACCCTTGATAAAATAATGGAATGAAAGAGAATGATAAACAAATAACATGAAAAATTCTATTACTTACCAAATCCTTGTTGGAGAAATTTGAAGATAAAGTAATGGAAACTCAAAAGTATTTGATAAATTCTTGATGAAAAGATGTAAAATTCTTGAATCCAATGATGAATGAATGCTTGAATTATTTGAGATGAATTTGGGGTGAATAATGAGATACAATCACTTATTTATACACTCTTGTGCCTTAGTAACCTAGTAAAACATCACAAGCCAACATAAGGTAATTTTGAATAAAACCCAAAAGGAAATTTAAAATATTTTGAATTTGTAGCCAAGGGGGACTCATTTGAAAGGTCACAAAAGACATAAAAAAGGTGTAAATAAGGGAAATATGCCTAGAAAAGTGTGAATCTTGGTTACAAGACTTTACAACACTTCAAAATAAGTCTTGATGATAAATAAAAAGATGGTTTTTAGATGAATTATGATAAATAGAGTCTAGAAAAGTTTAGAAATGTTTCACAACACTTCACAAAACCATCACAAGACATCAATAAATTGAATATTTAGCATTTAATGTGAATATTTAAGCCATATTACATCATTAAATAAAGAAAAATATATTAAATACTAAGAAAGTAGGACCTAAATGATCATGAAAATGTCAATGAGCCATTTTTCTATTGAATATTTAGCCCCCACTTTAGTGAGAGGAAGAACTTGCTTCAGACTCACACTAAAGTAACCATGAATACCAAGAAAGAATTCCAAATGCACTTATGATTAGCAAGATGGAATAACAAAAATCAAGAAGGATGATCAAGCCCCCAGGATGAAGATCCCATGGCTAACTAAACATAAGAACAAAGGAATGCACATGAAGAAGAGAAAGAGAGAAAGAGATCACATCAAGCTTCGATCATTTGTCTGGCTAGTTGTAGATTAGATCTAGGTTGTTTGTCTAAAAAGAGAAAAATGCATACTCACTTTGGGGTGACGGAACTCATGGCTATCCATAGAGTGAGAAGGCCCAAAAGAGAGAAACATACGCTAGTTGGTATGCAATCACAAACACAAAGGTGGCAATGGAGAAAGTCATGCCACTAAGTGGGCTTCCCACTCAACCATACTAAAGTTATGCCTCTCGATAACTTTAATAAAGCACCAAAAAGAAAAAGGTTTGGACAAGATAGTACCACATGCATGCAAGTTGCGTTATGCAAGGTGGTAAAAAGGGTAAACATGTAAAAAGAAGTATAATTTTCAAAGGAGTCTTGTTAAAATCATGCAATGTCCATCACTTAGGGAACATTGTGTCTAATGTCTCCAAGAGAGGATCAATCAAAGAATAATATATTCACATATTAGGGGATGTAGTGCATCGCATCAGGCCATTAAGAGGAATGTAGTATGCTAAGATAGATTACACTTATGAAGGACATCACACCCAATGTCATCCACAAAGTAACAAACACATCAAATGAAATAACAAGGCTACAATGATGAACAAAGAATGCAAAGGAAATGATACCAATGTATTCCCCCACTTTAAAGGAATTGCTACACACCATTTTGTGAACAATTACTTTAAAGTAGCAAAGGGAGAAATGCAAACAAAAAAAAGACATGAGAGCCAAGTCAAAAATCCCCTATGCCAAGTCATATGTTCTTGAATAGGCTGTGGCATGTAAAACAAAGAGAAAGAGAAAAGGGAAGAGGGGTTGCCCCCAAAGGAAAAACACCAAACACAAGAGGTATCTATGGATTCGGGGTCAGTATGGTCATTACTACAATTTTTTTATTAAAGAGATTGGAATTTTCATCATTCCCCAAAGCACATAGAATGAGAAGAATGACACATAGAGAGCGAAAACAAAAGAAAATAAAATTCCATTTTGGGTCAACATGGAAGAGACATTGTGGTCTCAATGCTTTACATCATCCCAAAAAGGAAAACACAAAACAAATTCAAAAAGTGAAAGCAAAAAGGAAAAAGGAAAAAAGCAAAAGGTGAAATGAAAAAAAATTGAGTCAACATGAAGGAGACATTTTGGTCTCTTGATGCCTTGCATCATCCCCAAAAGGAAAGCACAAGAAAAGAAAGTAAAAAGGAAAAGGAACCTTTTGGGTCAACATGGAAGAGGCATAAGGTTTCTCTATGCTTTGCGTCATCCCCAAAAGGAAAGCACAAAATAAAAGCAAACAATGCAAAAAAGTGAACAACAATATACGACATATAGAAGAATAGAGGTACAAATAGAAGAAGTGCACAAAGAGAGAGAGAAAATCAAACACACATCACGAGGGAACACAATATGCACATAAAGAAATGACTAGTAATGAAAATGTGAGTCACACATCAAATAATTCATGCACCTTTTGATCTCAGTAAAGTTAAGCAGAAGGGAATAATATAGCTAAGGGATAAGATCAAGTGAATTACTAGGACAAGGCTAAAAACTACTTGCCTCCACTAAGTGCAAGACAAGAGTGAGCTGATATAAATGAGGGTAAAGATCATGCAATGATGAGAATGTAAGATTCTTCAATCATGGCATGAAAGAGAAAAAGGAGGATTTATGGAATGATAGGAAAACAATCAGTATCAGTAAAGTGGTACTTATTCAATACATCCTTCAATGTCTAACATTATTCACTATGATGACCAAGAATACGATGGTATTTGCAATATCAAACATTAGATTCTTTAGGATAGATAACCAACCTATTGGAAGGAGGTAATAATATAAGACCTCTATTCAAGAGCATTTGAAGTTTTCTTTCACACTCAGGTGGTGGGTGAAGAGGAACTTGATTTTTTTGAGCTTGTAATTGCGTTTCCTTTTACTAGATTCACCTCTTTCATGAATGGAAGGAGGAGGAGAAGGACCTATGGGGATCCTAGTGTCCTCAACATGAGTAGTAGTGAATGGTTGTTCTTGAGGAAGAAGGATGTTTAAATTAAGAGGAGGTTGATAACCTATTCCTTGGGTGTTTTCTTCGGCATGAGTTTGTTCAAAAATTTGGTGAATCTCATGTTCTTTAGTTATATCACATTCTTTCTTTCGTAAAATAATGTAACCCTTACCATAAGTCTCTTCAAGGTTCATAGGGGTATTAGTGACTTGAGTGGTATAGGATGTTTGTGGAATGGCTTGTGAGGAAGAACTAGGTCCATTAGTAGGAGGAACCTTAGGTACTTCATTAATTTTAGAATGTAAGAATCCAAAATCATTAGGAGGAGAAGTTGTAGGAAATTTTTGAGACTTCATACATGGATAAAATGTCTTGCTAGCTTCAAGGTTGTCAAAGCATTGGTTAAAGAACTCATTCATGCTAACATCAGCTTCTCCTATGATATCAACATCACGAGGAAGACAATCACGAGGAGTTGAAGGAGCATGAGGGAGATCAAGATCATTAGAATCACAACTAAAAGCACAATTGGACACATCAACTAAAGATTTCAAGAATGACAAAAAATTACTAAAGAAAAAGGCCATAATGAAAATATGCAAAAATAGAGAAATTAAAAAGTATGGAAGGAAGAAATAACAGGAAACTGTAATACAGAAAATGCCTAAAACTAAAATCTGAAATGTGCAGAGGGACTGATTCGCCCTAGGTGGCGAATGAGTCCAACTAGGATATTTTTTTGTGTTTTTCAGAAAATGCAAAATGAATTTAATTCTTTTTAGATGCTAATGCAGGATCCAGATGCAATTTTTTAGTTTTTTCAATGATGTATGATGCAAAAATGAAATCTAAATGAATCTTTCACTAATGCAAATTAAAGAAACCCTAGGATGCAAAAAAAAACTTTTCCTAATGCAATGTTGATGCAAATTAGACCTAGGATGTAAATGAAAGTGCAAATCAGAAATATATGTTGTTCAATATGTGTGTTCACCAAAATGAACCATCAATTTTGGGGAATGATGAATGGGAGAGGAAGGATCTATGTACTCTTACACTTTTAGGATCTTTCACCTAAAAGGAGAGAGATAGAATCCTCTAGGAAAAAACTTTTCAGGCCTAAGGTGGGACTCATTCACCATAGATGGTGAATCAGTCCTCTCCCAGAATTCTGTAGGTTCAAGAACCAGGACTGTGGGCCCAAATCTACAATTTTGTTCCTGTTCAGATGCTGAAGTCAAATCTGCAAAAAACAACTTGTAGGTCTTCTCCAAGCTTGAAATAGGTAGATGTTGACTTGAAATGTTTTATTGAATTATTGATCACCTTTATATCAGCTTTTTGCTTGATAAATCTACATACACAAGTCTACAAACACACATGCAAGAGGGGGAAAATGGTTAAGGGTTAGGTTATAGGGATTTTCCTTGGTCAAATACCACTTTGGTAATCAAACCCTTAATAAAATAATGGAATGAAAGGGAATGATAAACAAATAACATGAAAAATGCTATTACTTACCAAACCCTTGTTGTTAAAATATGAAGATAAAGCAATGGCAGCTCAAAAGTATTTGATAAATGATTGGTGAAAATAAGTAAAATGCTTGAATGATTTGAGATGAGTTCAGGGTAAATAATGAGATAAAATCACTTATTTATACACTCTTGTGCCATATTAATCTGATAATACATCATAGGCTGACATAAGGTAATTTTGAATCTTGGTTACAAGACTTTACAACACTTCAAAATAGGACTTGATGATGAATAAAAAGATGATTTTTAGATGAATTGTGATAAATAGAGACTAGAAAATTATAGAAATGTTTCACAACACCATCAAAAGACATCAATAAATTGAATATTTAGCATTTAATGTGAATATTTAAGCCATATTACATCATTAAATCAAGCAAAATAGATTAAATACTAAGAAAGCAGGACCTAAATGATCATGAAAATGTCAATGATCCATTTTTATATAGAACACTTGGTTCAACACCTGGGTTAGGGATTAAGCTATAGCCTTCACTGTCTACCATCAGAAAGTGATCCAACTAGTCTGGGAACACACACTTACCTTTTTCAGCCACTATATCCCTGAAGGACCGGCCACCATTGTCAACCCCGCTAGGAGGGTTTATAGGTTTGTTGACCACATGATTTTCGTAGATGACTTCCACAAGAATGTCACTCTCCGCCATGGGACGCCCCTCATGAGCACTCCCATGGAAGTGAGGAGAGAAGCCACAAGAAAAACCGTTAGATCCAAGGTGAAATACATGGAGCGAGGAGCCACCGAGAGGTCACAACAAATAATATAGAAAAAATGGAGAGAGAAATGCAAGAAAATGACAGGGCACTAGGAGGCATTAGGGAAAGAATGTCAAACCCACTATGGTCATTGACCATCATGAGGCAGGGTCATCGTACGCCACCATTGAAAGCTTTTCAGAGCCCACTAGATCGATCCTCCAACAAGCACCTTATGTTATTTCTACAATTATGAAATTTTATATAGATTTGGATATTCTAATCTTTTCAATTTTAACTTATCAACCATCTCTTTTGATGCTAAAATATCTTTACTAGACCGTTATTTATGATGAATTTATAACACTTATATTTAATCTTATATATAGTTCTAAATAGACTTCTCCTTTGTACTAGTTCTTTATACATACCATCACTGTTTACCAAAACTCTTTTCATGATCAATGACTCACCTTTGTCTAATTTAATTATTGTGATTTATCATTTTCATGAATCTTCATAAGCATTGTAGCTCCTATAAAACCTTTATGTCTTCTACCAATACTCCATTTTCTTTGGAAACATTCAAATACTCTATGTCCTATTCCACATCTAAAATAATATCATATGAAGGGTCTTTCACTACATCTACCATATCTTCCTCCATCTATCTAATTTTATCTATTCTTTTATTTCAATATGAACTACTACTTATTTCTTTAGCTTCTTCTTTCTAAGGTCTTCCAACACCATCTTGATGTGTTTCCCTTTGGAATAATATTTAGTATCTATTCTACATTCTCAAATATTTTCTTTGACTTGTCTTCTTCCTTTAATACAAATTACTATGTTTCTTTAAATATCATTTGTCTTACCATACTCAATTATTCTTGAATAGTTCCTCTTAATCTAATTATTTATCTAGACACCTTTTCTTTATCTACTATACTATGTTTAAGCTAATTATCATCTTATAGAATCTTCAATATATTTCCTTACACTCTTATTCTTTTATCAAATTTTTTGTAAATTTTTTAATAATATCTAAGTGGTAATCACTTTTTTATAATTTTACTCTTCAACTTTAAAATTATTCTATATTTCTCTCTCTATATAATCCCCATCTCTCCATTCCTTTCCATTTATACATATTTCCACCATATTGCAATATATCACTTCAATTTAGTCTTAATAAACCTAACCCTCTTAGGATCTACAATTTCCTTGTACATAAAATATTTTTTAAGATAATCTCTCTAATCATTAAATTATTTCAAAATCAAACTATCAAAATAACTATCAATGCAAATTTTAGGTCCCTTATAATTTTTTAAAATAGATTTCAATATCTTTTAAAATTTTATATCTTCCTCTTCTTGTTCATTCACTACTTATTTTGATAAATAGCATGTATTCTCTATTAGTGTTTATTCTTTAAATTTCTTAATCAACACTTTAATCACAAACACAACCAATGTATAAATTATAATCTTTTGAATTGATAAGTAATACATTGCTCTTCTCAATGTGCTACAAAACTTCACCAATATTAACAAAAAATATTTTTTGGAGATTAAAAAAATAAACACCTTCAAGTGAAGACCAATTACATTTATATAGAGAGTGCAAGAAATCAATTTGAATTGTACCAATTAGCAAGGTGATGCAACGCTCTATTCACATGAAATTTGTAGATAGGCCCATTTGGGATGAATGAAGTGAGTAGGAAGATCAATACAATGAAAATAAATGAGGTTACAACCATGAATATGTTTGGGACCAATAATATTGGATATATATTTAAATGCTAGCACAAAGCTTGGATATTTTCTGCATAGTTTGATCATGTCTTGTTTGGTAGTTTTTGTAGAAGGAACATTATTGGCCAATGGCTAGATTTGAGGAATCAAATCACATTAAACATAAAATAAAATAACAATAATCTATGATGTATTTTAATGCTTTGTAGATAACCTTTTCTACTTTAGAAATAACATGTGCTACAAAATAGAGCCTTAATTCTAGAACTTTTAATATGTTGAAATGATGATTGAGAGAAAAATTTCTTTACAATGAGAACTATGTTGTAATGAGAATACTATTACAAATTTATTAGAACTTATGAAATGAGCCTAAATGTGCTCTAGGTGACCCAAAATGCTCCTTCAAGTGTCACCAACACTATTATAGGAGAATTACATAGGAGGGAAAGCATCAAAATCTAGGAACTTTGATGTGAATCCAAATTTTGTTGAGATTATCTACAAAGATCTTGGACAAATTCCTTTCACATATCTACAATAACAAAGTGTTGCCATGATAGAGCATGTTTCTGCTAACCTTCCCACACCATCAACATAAAATCAAATAGAGTTTGTGTGAATGTTCCTAATTTCATAGCCTTCTTGATCTACAAATATTGCTACTTAAATTGTATACATTATGAAAACCAAAAAAAAAAATTCCTCACAAAGAACAATTACATAAAAGTAGCTTTTTATTTTAACGCTTGTGTTTTCCTTTAGCACATATGACATAGAAATAGTGGGAGGAAATGGGTTCAACCAAAACAAGAATCAAATACACTTTATCCCCTTATGTTTGGGAGTTCTCCCCATCACTTGTATTGTATTGAATTATTAAGCATTTGTCTTGGAGAAATGGAAATTCTCACGGGCAATAGCCTTTGTAGCATCCAAACCCTAAGCAATCTAAAAATGAATGATGATACTTCAATTATATTGCCATTAACAATGCACATTATATACATAATTAATAGTGCACATTATATAGATAATAATATCAATGCAAGAGAGCGGTGAGAAGTTAATTTGACAAGTTCAAATATCTAGGTACTTAACAAACTACATTATTTTCACACTATTTACCAATTTCAAAATATAATTAACACAACAAACAACAAAAACAATAAAATTTTAACAAAAATACAGATAGCTTATAAATTAGTGGATGCAAAGGAACCAGTTAAATGCAACTCTCGACATATAGCCAAATGGTGAAGGAAGAGCTGCAAAGAGATTGATTAGTCCATGAAACTCATCTTAAAAATTGGTGAACTGGGAAAGTATCCAAAACCGAACACCCAGATATTGAAATATTTAAATTTATAGCTCTTACACTAAACTAGAATTATCATATTAAAAGAGAATAATTGTACTTAGAAAAAAAATGAAAATAAAAATGGATCTGCTTAAAATACTAAGTGAACAAGAGAACTAGAATTAACTATCTATATATTCAAAACTATTTGTTAATTTATTACAATTTAACTCTACATATAGAGTTTTGAAGATAGCGAACAAGCTAAGGAAAGAAACCAACAATGAAAATAAAGCAGAGAAAGCTAGACAAAGTAGTAAAGAAAAATGCTTTAAGACAAAAGCTTAGGGAAGTAAAACTAAAGCTATGCCTAGCTACTAAATGATTAAAAACTAAAAATAAATTGAGGAATTATACACAGTATGCACAACCATTTGAGAATTCATATCCACTTCAAACTTTGATCTCCCAAGCATTTCTTTCAGCAACTCATGGACCTAAAAAATTAAACCAGAACAATTGCCACTTTTTCATATGATCATTATAACAAGCATAAACTCACTTCCATCCACCAAGATGGGATGTTATGTCATAATGTCTATGACATAAGACCATAGGTGCATTTTTTCTATGAGTTAGCTTTCTTCCTTCACTAGTAAGTTTCCCCTAACATGCTAAAAAAGGGTATCAAATTTTTTTATAACATAATGCCTGTTCTAGTTTACAATGCTAAGACATTGATTTATTCAAATTGAGTAGAATTTAGAAGTAGTTACGAGAGTTCTATTTTAAGTAAGAAAACATCTACTTATGGGTATTGTCTTTAACAGTGAACAATTGTCCTCAAAATTGAGGAGCCCTTCATTGAGATGAATAGCTATATCTCCTACATACGAAATTATCGTGAACCGGTTTCCATGTTTTGAAGAAAATGAAGGTTAATCTTCACTTCAAACGTTGATCTCCCAAGCATTTCTCTTAGCAACCCATGGACTTGAAAAATCAAACCAAAACAATTGTCACTTTTTCATGGGTGATACCACAATAGTGGTTTACACTTTTTGTGAGATCTTGATTTTTGCTAAAATCACATATTTTTAGAAAATATAATGATTTAATCCTTGAAAAGTTCTTTTTAAAGGATTCCTATTAAAGAGGGTTTCATCAAACCACCTTAGACCAAGCCCACTTGAATATGTTGATGTGTTTTTTATGCACTTCTCAATATAGGTAATGCATAGGTGCATCACCTCTCTTGAAAGACAATCTTCTACAATCAAATTGCAGAATACTATCCCAAGGTATCTAATGTCATGTCTTCATAGTGCTTGGAATATCTTAGTTGTTTGATGTGATTTTCTGGAATCACAAGGTAGACTTATGAATGAGTCACATAGCATGAGAAGTTGGATCTGCAAATGGAGTTCTTAAGATGGGAGAAATGTTGTGCTTTTGTTGTAGGTTCAAACAACAATCTTGAACTCCATTTTATCATTGGATTTAGCTTTACAATGTGCAATGAACCTTAGCATAGGTCACTTATTAAGAAAAAAAGGAAAAAGGGTAGGGGAAGAGAGGTTTCTGGATCTGAAACTATGAATGAGCAATGATCATGGAGGCTACTATAGTAGAAAAACTTCCTAAACTGGGTTTTGCTTGACCAAGAGAAACCTATAGCTACACAAAACTAGTGCAATATCCCAAGGACTATAGATTTTTAGATTGCATAGACACCTCATGAACATGTAATTGAACTAGGTTGCAACATTGAAATAGATAATCCTAGACAAACTTTACACAACCGTTTTTCATCAACAAATGCTAAAAGTTTTGGCTGGAAGTTCATCAGATACCATAACAACAAACACCACCATCACTTCCATCAAAGAAACTAACAACTAAACTAAGAGGGAAGTTGAACCTGTAATTAAGGATTTCTGCAAAACAAAATAAGTTAGTATCACATGCATGCAATATTATCCAAACAACACAATAGAATGCAAAGGAAAAATGCAAAAGAAAGGGAATGAAACTAGAACAATCTCACCCATTTCTCTCCTCCATGACTAACTTCTATTATACCTCCTAGCTTGCTGTAATAATGGATGCCCTCAAATCTTGAGGAGCAAACTTTATATGCCTAGACCTAAACAAGACTTTGAAGGATTTATTTTAAAAGATTTATGCAAATAGAAAATGAAATCTAAGTGCAAATATTCGAATACTAATGACTAGAATGCAAGGAATGACAATAAACAAGGAATCTAAAATGATTTTAAGAAATTTAAGATCAAGGTCCCTGAAATGAGAGCAAAATTGTCATTTTATAGAAAATGCAATTTTGCATAAATGGATGAGATGAGAGATTGAGAAAATGCCCTAGAATCAATGGTTAAGATTCAAAATGGCAACTCTCAATTAGGGTTAGGGAAAAATGCCCAAATGTGTGAATAAGATTTAATTAAATAAATTAAATCAAAGATAAATGTGACAGTTGAGATGAAATTAGCAAAAATCAGAAGATAAGAAGATGGGATTTTAGAAAATCAGTAATTTTAGAAATTACTTGATTTGTAGAAGAATATTTCAATTTTGAATTAAATTAATTCAAATTTTAGATTTTGTGAGATAAGGAGGAATTGATTTTTGAAATTAATTACTAAAAGAAGAATCAGTTAACTATGTGAGACAATTTTAAATAAATTGTTTTATTTAAAATAAAGAAGTGTCACATACAACAATTAAATAATTAAAAATAATTATTTAATTTAGAAGAAGTGGTTAATTAATTAAATAAATCAAATCCATTTAATTAAAAGAAAGGATTTAGGAATTAGAGACATAGAATAAATATATTAAAATATATTTATTTGATAATCAGGAGGACATTAATGATGAAGATTAATTAAATAAAATGAGAACTTTATTTAATTATGAGTTGACTTTAGATAATTAGTGACACATTAAATAAATATGATTTACTTATTTAATAATCAAGAAGAATAGAAGACCCTGAATTAATTAAATAATTGTAAATTATTTAATTAATAGTTGAACATGGGTTAGGAACATAATTAAAGTGTCATAATTATGCTAGGACGAAAAGTGGTAAAATAGTGTTTGCAGGCCTAGGTCATTTTTAGGTGTCTACATTTTCCCCTCTTTGTTATAATGCAGCATATCACATTGTGACAAAGAAAAATACATCAAATTCATGCCCCAGTGCAAAATAAGATGAGGAAGAATGACAAGGAGGGTAGTGGTATGCCCCCTTGAGAGGACAGATGGGTTCCAAGAACACGGGTGCGCTCTCAAAATTGATGAGAAGACTAGAATATGAAGAGACAAAGAAATGTTAGTGCAAAAGCTATGGATGATGATATGGATGCAATGCCTATATGAGATGAGTGAGAGAAGATGACAAGACTAAAGAAGATGCATGTTAGTTCCTAGACCAAATCCTTCAAAACATTGCCATAGGACTTTAATATTTATTGCTCTTAATCATGTCATTGGGCAGTAAAAATGACACAAATAGAGAACAAACGCCATGATATGACGTAGACCAAGGTGTGCAAGGTCATCCACTTGAAAAATAGACAGTCACAGAAAAGGATTGTCCTAACTCATACTAAGGGCGAAGTTGCCCCAGTCTTTTTGTCAAGACAATCCACAAACAATAGTCAAAGAAAATAAAATAGGCTAGGAGACATCATCACACCTCTAAATCCTTCATGGGACATCCTCGAGGTAGCTTGTAACATCACCACAAAGAAAAGACAGTAAAAAGATAAGAAAAAATAGCCAAGATAGTCAAAGGATAAGACAAGAAAGACTAGAAAGATTAACATCCATCTAATTTTGTTTGCCAATTTTTGTTTTCCAAAGATTGATTTCTTGTCGGTTTGACAGTTTTGACAGTTTGAGAGTTTTGCCAATTCGACAATGTTGATGGTTTGACAGGGCCTATTGTCAGGAAGGACACATCCTAAAAAAGGAAAAGAACATTTTGACAAGCTCAAACTCCAAGAAGGACACATCTTGAAGAGGGCCAAAGAGTGACGAGATTGACATTGTTTTGATTAATATGTTTTTGCAAGTTGACTAATGTTGACTGTATGATTGATTGGCTTATGTTGTCTGATTTTGACCAATTTTTACGTTGGCGTTTCGAATGACTGTCTTGTGTCTAAGTTTGACTATGTCTGACTTATTTGACCAATGTGACGATTGTGACAAATTCCATGATTTTATTTGGACCAACCTAAAAGGGCTGACCTAATGTCTCAGGGACTCATCGATTGATGGCCTTGCCTACGTAGCAAATGCATAGAGACAATGTAGTTCGACAATGACATGGACTGACTGACACGACTGATTTTGACTCCATTTTCAGGATTTTGACATTGATTTGGATGTTTTTGTGTTTTTCTTTAGGATGTTTTATGATTTTTAGGTCTTTCTTCAGGACATTTTATGATGTTTTTGTCTTTTTTTAGAAATTTTTGCCATGTTTTTGGTCTTTTTGAATGGTTTAAGAGGATTATGACAAATGCATGTGACTGATTCCTACACATGAGAATCCAAGGAAAAACATGATTGTGCCCCTAGTCAAGTTGAATACCAATTGACAGGTGATGACAACGTTGTTTGACATGGGAAGGATGCATCCCGAAACAACGTGAGGATGATGATGATAATGTGACGAAAGTATAGAGGTCTACAGTTGGGCCAAGAATGTAGTCAAGTAAAATTTTGGATAATGTGCTTGTATGGATAAGACTCGTTGCATTTGGAATGACTTGGTTAGGACTAGATGGGATGATGGAGTATCCTTAGACCATTTGACAAGGGAAAGCCAAGATAGGTGACAAGCATGAAAGGATAGGGGATGGCCTTGGTAAAGGATGGGAGACATGAGACTAAGGGAATTGTCATATGATTTTCAAGGACTATGTCGTATAAGGACAATAAGACTATGACAGTCAATGACATGATGTTTCGTGAATCGTGTATGACTGAAGGATAGACATGTCAAGAGTTTTCCCAAAGCACGATTTATGTGTGCCAGTTTTATGTCAAGACCAAGATAGGTGGGAATGATATGGAAATGATAGGGCTTAGATGGACGTCAATGTCACGAGGAAGGTATGGGAAAATGAGACAACTTTCCCCCAAGTATAAAATTCCAAATAGATGATTTATTTTACACATGACGCCTATTTTCCAGGTTTTCATCATGGTACTTATCCATGGCACCTATTTACCAGGTTTTCACCATTGGATGAAATTTTTCTCTTTACTATTTTCTTGACTTTTTGATTTTTTTGGTGTCACCAAGATGTCTGTTTGCCAGGTTTTCATCAGGGTGACGATTTTTTTAATTTTTCAATTTTTTTTTATATTTCTGATATGTCTGGATGCTTTAGATGACCACTGACTGTTCTGAATCCACTGACAATGCTGATGTAGAGATTGGTGCCATGATATGCCAATAATGATCTTGTTGAAGGAGTTGTCTTGTTAGGATCATAGCGCTTGTATACAACTAATTGATGTCCTTGTGCTCCTTTCTGATACTAGAGTTGGCCTTATCAGAATACAACATCGCGATAGATTGCCATGAGAGTCCTTGCGGTAAAGAGTTGCTGCCAAGATGTTATGGATTTGTGACATGGGATTTTTGGACTTTAGACGAGATGTAGGATTATGACGAATGATGGTAGACATGGAAAGATTGTTTGGACATTTGGATGAATGACTTTTTATTTTCCAAACTTGGGATGGTGGATGACGGATTTTGGAGGGATGGTGTTTGGAACCAACACTTTTATATGCCTTGATTGATGACCATTTTGAAGGAGGTGGACATGTGTTATATGTGGGAGTCCTCTTGTCTTGTGGCTCCACGTTGTGATTGACTTTTGTATTTGACTTGGTGTCTTTGTTTGATCCATCTTTCTTTCGGATTCATTTTAATTTCATTTGTCCACTTGTCCTTTTGTTTGATTCAATGGCCTTTGACATTTGATTTTGATCGTTTGACTTGTAAGAGTTTTATTTTTGTTGGTTCCAAAAGGAAGGTTTATTTATGATGGAATGACGGTTCATGGTGTGGGTGGAGGGGGTGTTGGCAGCAATCTTATGACAAGGATTTCTCATGGAATCCATTTTGACATTTGTATCTGACAAAGTTTCCCCCAGTATCAAGGAGGTACCACTGAAATCGTTTGATTTACTAACTGAGGAATAGCCAAGACCTTGATGTCTATAATTTTCCTGAAACTGTATTGGTTCTAGAATGCCTTGCTCGTGTATGCCTAGTCCTTTGCCTTGATATTGCATGATCTGACAAATTCTGTTGGTAATGGGGTATTTATTGTTTTGAAAGCAAGATGTTAACCCATCATGATGTATGTGGACACTATTACCTAGAATGTTTTCATTTACGAGGAAGCCTGCTCTAACAAAGATAGATGACCCTAGTTGATAAAGTGTCTTAGCTTCATTGTCATGTTGGACATATTTTTGACTGATATCTTTGGTCTACTCTTGTGGCATGTCAAGTTTAGATGATTCTATTGGTGCTTCCAAGTCGATGTCAAAATCGTCTTGATGGTCATTATCATATAGTTCCATGAGGTTAGCTATAGCTTCATCATTTGCAAATACGTCCATAGTGGAAGATTCTTGTTTTGGAGGAATATCGTCTATGTGTCCCATGGAGGAAAGTGTCTCATCATGGGAAGTATCAATAGTTGAGGCCTTTATAAGGTTGGCAAGTGTTTGATCATGAATGGCGTAAAGGTCAAGGAGTGGATCATTGTGTATTTCTTGGTCAATGGTAGGGTCTTGGTCAAAGATGGGGTTGTCATGGATAGGTGTGTTTTGGATGTCATGATTGTCTTGAAGGACTTCTTGAATGGACTTTAAGATATGGTCATGGGATGGGCTACTTTGTTCTTGACATGAAGGTGACATTATAAGGTCATGCTTTGGGCTTTCATTTTGACATGTATCCTCAAGTTTATTAAATGGGATTTGACATTGAGTAATGAAATAATTTTCATGACTAGATGTGGCTTGTGAGGGGGTGATTTGAAAAGGATTAGGAGAAGATGTGGGGACTTGGACGGGACTAGTATGTGAAGGGCTAGGATAGGACATGGGTACTTGGACTGGACTAGCATGTGAGGGACAAGGATAGGACATGGAGTCTTGGACTGGATTAATTGTTGACAGACAAGGATATGGCGTGGAGACTTCAACTAGATTGGTGTGGTATGATGTGGGGACTCGACATGAGTTGCTAGATGGTTGATAAGGGATGTAGACTTGGACAAGATTAATAGGTGAAGGACTAGCATATGACATGGGGACATGGAATGGACTAGCGGATAGTTGACTTCCCTTGTCAAGGTTAGGATAAGGGTAATAAGTAGACATGTGTTCAGAATTAATGGTAGGATTTGTGTTAAGTGACTGTTGATAGTGAGGGTAGACAGATGGAGGACTTGGACTGATTGGTTGTTGGTACGAAGGGCATTGATTTTCAGCTTGGATAAATTCTCTCCTAAAGTCAAAGGCTTCTTGGTATCGACCTCTATAGAGTAATTCGTATTCAACTTTACTAGCAAGCCTATCAACATTTTGTTGAAGAGAAGACAAGGTGGTGGATGCCATGATGTTGTAAGATGATAATGTTTTTCAGATTTGACAAGTTTGGACCCAGATTGTTGATGTTCAGTTTGTTGAATTTTGTTTGAAAATAGTTGGCAAACACATATAAACTAAAACATTGAGTGTATGTTCAAGGATCAAACATGACCCTTTTTTTGTTTTTTTTGATTTCACTGGTATTTGAACAAAAATACACCTCAAGAAGACTCACTCTTAATAGTCAAAAGGTCATCATAGCAATCACAACCCACATCTTAAAATCGCGTCGACTCACACAGTTGTGTCACCCCCTAGAGGGCGCCCATGTTTTTATCTTTTCCAGGTGCGCACTCAAGGTGATAGAAGTGGATACTGAATCCCCTGAGCAAACAATCCATGGCGATTATATGGTGAGTGTCTTGGGGGAAGATTCTTCCCTCCCCTTGCACTGTGATTGAAATAATGTCTAGATACTGACACAACTGGCTTTCTACACTATGGTTCGTAGTCAAGGTTTCCTTTCGGCATGGCAATAGATAAAATCCCTTAGGAGACCTCCCAATATTTAGAACAAAGACTGTGGGGATGGTTATCTTGCTCACTGCCATTGAATATGGGTTTCCCTAGAATTCACTTTTGATTATAGTGGGTTGGAAAACATGGCTTTGGTTGTTCCCACTTAGGTCGTTCCCGTAGGGTGAGTACTTTTTCCCACTACGAAAGGCCTTCTAAAGGATTTAATAAAGCATAAGTTACATAAATATAAAATGGGTAAGTCTGGTTTTTTGATCACCCAGTACAGGGGAGAGCATATACCTATTACCCAACAAACACAACAAACAAAAAGTTCTGTTTTAAACCCAAATGATGATTATTTATACTAAGTGAAGATGTTGCTTCATGACAAACAAGGGATTCATTTTAACCAACATAAAATAAAGTTTGGTGTCTACCCTAGGATTGATAAATTCTAGATTATAGTGTCTATCCTAGGATTGGTTCATTTTAATCCCCATACGTGAATCAAACTACTGGTCGTGGTCGCGTCGGATCTAGATAACAATTTAATAAAGGAAATAACCAGTCATTTGCAGTCGTGCAGGCTTGCGGTTGTGTTGTTTCATACTCCTGCACCAAAATTTTAAGTGGTAGATATCCATGGAAAGCTGAAAATCAAACCTTCAAAACCCAAAAAGTATTTTCCATGATACTGCACAAAAAAAATGTTATAGGCAAAAGGAAACATGGGTTTTAAAAGCTAAATTAAAAAAACAGCGAGCACTAAAATAGCCATAACTTTCTCAAATCTTAACGAAATTTGAAACTATTTGAAGTTCTAGAAAGCTGAGACTGAGATCTACAAAATGCAAAAAAAAAAATTAAAATCTTTTATTTGCCCATTTTTCTGTGCTCAAATGAAGGTGACGGGATTTCATATGACTTCTTGGCTGTAACTTGCAAAACAGTGAAAACAAACAAGAACACACACAAATTTCTGTCTAAAACGTTAGGTTCACCAATGTAATGAAGGATTTCTGCAAAATAGAATAAGTTAGTATCACATGCATGCAATATTATCCAAACAACACAATAGAATGCAAAGGAGAAATGCAAAAGAAAGGGAATGAAACTAGAACAATCTCACCCATTTCTCTCCTCCATGACTAACTTCTATTATACCTCCTAGCTTGCTATAATAATGGATGCCCTTAGATCTTGAGGAGCAAACTTTATATTCCTAGACCTAAACAAGACTTTGAAGGATATATTTTAAAATATTTATGCAAATAGAAAATGAAATCTAAGTGCAAATATTCAAATACTAATGACTAGAATGCAAGGAATGAAAATAAACAAGGAATCTAAAATGATTTTAAGAAATTTAAGATCAAGGTCCCTGAAATGAGAGCAAAATTGTCATTTTATAGAAAATGCAATTTTGCATGGACGAATGAGATGAGAGATTGAGAAAATGCCCTAGAATCAATGGTTAAGATTCAAAATGGCAACTCTCAATTAGGGTTAGGGAAAAATGCCCAAATGTGTGAATAAGATTTAATTAAATAAATTAAATCAAAGATAATTGTGACAGTTGAGATGAAATTAACAAAAATCAGAAGATAAGAAGATGGGATTTTAGAAAATCAGTAATTTTAGAAATTACTTGATTTGTAGAAGAATATTTCAATTTTGATTTAAATTAATTCAAATTTTGGATTTTGTGAGATAAGGAGGAATTGATTTTTGAAATTAATTACTAAAAGAAGAATCAGTTAACTATGTGAGACAATTTTAAATAAATTATTTTATTTAAAAATAAAGAAGTGTCACATACAACAATTAAATAATTAAAAATAATTATTTAATTTAGAAGAAGTGGTTAATTAATTAAATAAATTATCAAATCTATTTAATTAAAAGAGAGGATTTAGGAATTAGAGACATAGAATAAATATATTAAAATATATTTATTTGATAATCAGGAGGACATTAATGATGAAGATTAATTAAATAAAATGAGAACTTTATTTAATTATGAGTTGACTTTAGATAATTAGTGACACATTAAATAAATATGATTTATTTATTTAATAATCAAGAAGAATAGAAGACACTGAATTAATTAAATAATTGTAAATTATTTAATTAAAAGTTGAATATGGGTTAGGAACATAATTAAAGTGTCATAATTATGCTAGGTTGAAAAGTGGTAAAATGGTGCTCGCAGGCCTAGGTCATTTTTAGGTGTCTACAAAACCATGCACACATAATGAGAAAACTCAAAAGTAACACCCATAGATCATGCAATGCTACTTTTTATTACTGCAGAATGCTTTTACATCATCTCTCCAAACATTTACAAATGAGGGGGGACCCCTATTTATAGTTTACCAAATCTAAATGAATGGATAGGATTGAATTACATTGTGTAGCTCAGATTTTCTTTACACTAGGGTTTCACCTACCCCACAATATTCAACAATTTAAAATACATATTTTGTATTTTTCCCTATTTTATCTTGTAGTGGCTAGTCATTGTAGAAATTTTGTCTTCTACCTGATTGCCCTTTTGTTGTAGTTGAAACTGTCAAAAGTTGCCTTTTGCTTGATGGACTTACAACATTCTTCATTAGATCAAATGGGTCCATCGATGATTTGCATCAATGGATTGGTTTCCCTTGATTCAAGCATACAACTACTTAAAGGTCATCATCATTTGGCAAATAGTAGGACAACTCCCTCATGTTTTCTTCAATGCCACCCTTTGGGGTTTGTCACTAACTTCCTTAATAGAGGCATGCTTCTAATGCTTGCTTTGTTGACGGGTGCTATGAGGAAAGGTGGGCATAAAATAAATGGTGAAAGGAGCAATGTGATTTTCCTTGTTCAACTTTCTCAATGGGCCCCAACGAACCCGCAATAGGTTTCTTGAATCCTGCATATATGAAGTGTCATAAGTGCATTCATACACAAATCAAGGCAAATGTTAGTCAAACCTATGCAAACTCCTTATTAGACCCACCCATGCATCATCAAAAGATCATAATATTCATATTTGGAGCTCATTTGGACCATAAACATAAATAGGAGCTCAGGGGTGTGGGCTTCCCCTAGGGCAGAAGGATGGCAGATGGAAGGTGGATGATAGACGACCAGTAGAAGGAAGGAAAACAACGGATGACAGACAACCTTCCGCAGGGGTGGACTTGAACCAGTGGATGGAAGATGAACAAAAGGAAGACAATCAACGAATGAAAGGTAGACGACAGATGAAAAACAACCTTCCATAAGGGTGGACCCAAAGCAGCGGAAGGAAGGAAGATGAAAAGCAAACGAATGACCGGCGGAAGGAAGGTAGATGGCAGATGATGTACAACCTTCTGCAAGGGTAGACCCGAAGTAGCAGATGGAAGGTGGACAACTGAGAGAGGGAAGGTGGATGATCGATGGGCGAAAGGAAAATGGGGGATGGCAAACAACCTTCCATAGGAACAGACCCATAACAATGAACAAAAGGAAGATGACCGGTGGATGGAAGACAGGCGATAGACGATGGAAGGAAAAATAGCCATAGAGGGATGGAGTTTCAGAAATGGCCACAGAGAGGTAGAGTTCTAGAAAAGGCCATGGAGGGGCCAAGTTCTAGGATCCAGAACGTTAGAGGTAGACAAAAGGAAAAAAAATCCAAGGAGAGGCAAAGTTCCAAAAATGGCCATGAAGGGGTGGAGTTCCAAAAATGGCCACAGAGGGGTCAGGTTCCAAGAGCCAAAACGTCAGAGGAAGATGAAAGGAAAAAATGGCCAAGGAGGGACAAAGTTTCAAAAATGGCCATGAAGGGGTGGAGTTCCATAAATGGCCACGGAGGAGCTAGGTTCTAGGAGCTGGAACACCAGAGGCAAACAAAAGGAAAAAATGACCAAGGAGGCATGGAGTTCCAGAAATGGCCATGGAGGGATAGAGTTCTAGAAATGACCATAGAGGGGTCAGGTTCTATGAGCTAGAACGCCGAAGGCAGATGAAAGGAAAAAATAGCCAAGGATGAATGAAGTTTTAGAAATGGCCATGAAGGAGTTAGGTTCCGAGAGTTGGAATGTTAGAGGTAGACAAAAGGAAAAAAAGGCCAAGGAGGGACAGAGTTCTGGAAACAGCCAAGAAGGAGCAAAGTTCTAGCAATGGCCATGGAGGCATCAGGTTCTGGGAGTCGAAACACTTGAGGTAGATGGAAGGAAAATATAGCCAAATAAGTACAAGCTCGATTATCCAAGGGGTGGCGGCCAGGAAGGGATTTTCCAAAACTTCTCAAAACTTAATGAAACCTTGGCAGTTCACTTAGGCATCACAAAAACATCCCAAATCCATAGGAAACTTGTCCCAAAGTGAAAAATGAAGGAAAAAGTTAATCAAACGATCAAGGACCAAGTTAGCAGGAACAAATGAAGGGAAACCCGCAGGGGCACTTCCGCGAAGGGAAAAGACTTAGCGAAATTAGGTAGGTGAATCTAGTCAAGGGAAAGCTAATCATTCTAAGGCATGTGACCCACTTAGGCTCTAAAAAATGGGCACACAAAATGAGACAAGAGCAAAGTAGCCTATCGAGAGCGAAAAGAGGGGGTCCTTGCCTATGGTAAGGCGTGTGTACAAAACATGCACAACATGATACAACCTTGCTAGTTTTAAACCATACTTATAACGGAGTCTCCTTTACACCTATCAAAATGCTGATAAAAAACCACTTTTGATTTACCTTTTGGGGGATCAAATGAATTCATTTAAAATTATTTTTTTTGTATGTAGTCCTTATTATAAGCTTCCAAAAAAGTATAATTTTAATTAAATTAAATTTAATTATTATATTTATTTTTTTATTTCTTGTGAATGTAGGTTTTTCATCAAAAATTAAGCTCTTTGTTCTGCACATGTGGAAAAATAGAAGATTATCAAAAAAAATTGAAAAATATGATTGCACTAGATATTGAAGTCCTTGATCCAACAAAATAAATAAATTGAATTTTGATACATAGAAAAAAATGTACATTTTATACAATTTGCCTATGTTGAATTGTAATTAGTTTGACTTCAAAACTTGATTAAGAAAAAATATTGAATAAAACACTATGAAACCAATTGGAAGCACTAGATATCATAGTTACAAATCTAAATTCAAAAAAAAAAGAATTTTATCCTTCATGGAAAAAAATTTGTGTTATACAATGAGCGTCACTCCTTAAAAATGTTGTTTACTGAAATAAACTAGTTTTCAAAGGAGATGGAAAAAGAAGTGCAATCTGATTCCAAAATTTTTGAAAAAAACATATTTAGAATCTACAGAAAAAATCTCACAAATCCCTAATTTGCATCATCTTCAAATCACTCATGGTTTAGCCTCTATAGGTGCCTGAAAGTGAAGATTTTGTTAGAAAAAATTATTTCAATGTCCAGTTTGGCCAAAAACTATAAACTAGTATTGTGGGATCACCCTCACAAGATCATTATAACAAGCATAAACTCATAGGCTTCCACCAAATTGTATAACCCATCTTGTACTTATAGAGCTCTGGATAATCGAGGGGTTAGCATTTGTAGGCAGAATAACATGTGCCCAGAATAGCTGCATTATTGTTGTGTATGCATAGTTATGATAAATACCAATAAAAATCAATGAGTCTTTAAATACTTGATCCTTATGCAAAGATCTTCAAATAATAAGCACTATAATAAAGATCAAATCCTTTTGCGACATGTGTGGTGTATGCACTATAATGTATAGTTATATGCACAGCTATAAATAAAGAACAAATCTTCAAATAACTGATCCTACTAGACATAGGAGATTCAAATACCTAATGAAGATTAGAATCCACCATTAGAAACATCCTCAAAGGCTTTTTGCCTATTGACATCTCATTTGCACTGAGAAAATAACCAATTCATAACCTTTTCTACAATTGAATTCAAACCAATTTGAAATTATATGAAATTTAAAACTCTTGCTTTGAATACTCCCGCTCATATTTAAAAATCCCGCTCATTTTTTAAAATGTACATTTGAAATGTTCATTTTATTTCATCTGTCTATTTCTCTCGTTACTCTGCCATATCTATCTATATATTTCTTCCATTTACTCTGTCGTCAGTGTGTTTTGTCCATTCCATTTATTCTATCA
Source organism: Sequoia sempervirens (assembly GCA_007258455.2). Taxonomy (NCBI): domain Eukaryota; kingdom Viridiplantae; phylum Streptophyta; class Pinopsida; order Cupressales; family Cupressaceae; genus Sequoia; species Sequoia sempervirens. Next base: position 485,603,868 of record VDFB02105785.1, on the reverse strand, counting down.
TCAGGTGTGTTTTGTCCATGAGAGATGGGATGTTATGTCATAATGTCTATGACATAAGACCATAGGTGCTTTTTGTCAATGAGTTAGCTTTTCTCCCTTATCCACCACCACTAGTTGTTGATTCTCACTCTAATCCATCTATTATTTTTAATTAAAAATATCTATTATTGGCAGATGATCAATGCTCCCCTCGGGATTTGTGAAATGGACTAATTTCCTCCCATGGATCCGTTAACTCTGGCAATTGTATTGAGCAATAATAGGTTGATCTTTTGGTGCAATGACAACTGTGGGGCCAACAAGTGGTATTAGAGCCAAAGGTGTTAGGTTCGAATCCCATTGGGTAATGTTGAGGGGGAGTTTGTTGGTAGATGGTCAGTGCTCCCCTCGGGATTTGTGACATGGAATAATAACCTCCCTTGGATCCGTTAACTCTGGCAATTGTATGGGCATTAATAGGTTGATCTTTTGGTGCAACGACAACTGTGGGACCAACATCTATATCATGCTCCACGAAATTTCACATACACTTATCTTTTCCTCTTTCCATGGACTAAAGAAATATTAAATAAAATGAACTAGCAAAGGTTACGACTCAAATTTTTCCTGTATTGTACTACTATTAATAACAATATTTACAGATATAATAAAAATATATTTGCAAATATTTTCAAATTGAACTTCCAAATCTGATTAGTGGTGGGAAATGTGTTGAATTGGCCATGTTTTTTAATGGCCACTTGGCATGCCATCCCTTTGGTGATTCAAAGCACTCATTTTTTTTATTCATATTACTAATCCGGAAACTACAATTACATATGATTTTATTAATCAACATGTATTTTAACTCTACATTATTCGAAGAGAAGAAAAAATAAGAAAAATTCTATTTTATTTATTTGATAGAATGGAAAAAATTGTGTCTTAGTTCTTCCGACATGATTTGGTTTGTAGAAGTGGATAATTTATTCCTCCAAGAAAATAAACATAAGCATGTGCGTATGTGTTCTTTACTTCTTTGTTTTCCTCCATGAACCCAAAACTGTAATTATATATGATTTTATTAATCAATGTGATTTAAGTCTACATTATTTGATAGTTTATCATCAATAATGGGAAAAATTGCATGTTAGTTCTTCCAACATACAAAAAGTGGACAATTCAATCCTTCAAAAAATAACTAGCACTTGCATCCAGAGGAGGTGTAAGGAATATGCCAATAGAATTATATAGGTACCTAGAAATTTGGAGATTTTCTATTAAGGAGTTCATTGTTTTACAATATGGATATAATTCAAAGGCTCTATGCATATTTTCCATTCCTTCATGAACACTACCTTTTTCAAGTGCCACCCAAGCTTCAACATTTTTAGGTTCTAGTTGTAAAATACGTTCAAATGCTTATTTGGGTTTCTTAAGCCAACCAAGTTTGTAGCCGCACAAGTGTAAACCAAGTCTTACTAATGCAGGGAAACCATGATAAGCTCGCAAATCCTTCTTATACAACTCCACTAATTCAGTATACCGTCCACAATTGAATTGCACACAGGCTTGAGCAAGAAGTGCAGGAACATTATCAAATTGTCAATCTAGCACAATCTTGAATGCACCATATGCTTGTTCATGGTCTCCTCTTGCTAAAATAAATTGACCTTTTCCAACCCAATTGTTGTCATACCTCACATCAGCATAGCACTCATCAATCTATGAACTAGCACCTTCTTCCAATATTTGTTGAAACTCCTCAATTTTTCCTTGCTTGAAATATTCTCTTGTTATAATCAGCCATAAATCAAGAGGAGCTTGCTCTACTTTTAGGATATCAATAATGTCAGTGGCATCTTTCAGTAGTTGATGCAATGCTACTTTCACTTCTTCCTTTGAATTTTGCACTGGTATGTACACACACCTCATTCTTCCAAGTAGGTTCTTTCTCTACCACAAATTCTCCTTATATGCATCTACAAATATGCAAATAGTCATGATGAGAACTCATAAGATCAAAAGTAATGTATGTAAGAATAGAAGGCTAAAAAACATCTAAAATGGTATTTATTTATGGTTCCTAAATAGAAATTTTGAGCAAAAGATAGATTGATTCACAATGGCTGCACTATGTCCTAGTTTATCACAGTAAACACTAATGCAACAACCAAACCATAAAGAATCATAACCAACAAAAAAAATGTATTCATTCATTCATTAATTATTTCATCATTAAAAGCATCACAATTTAGCAAAAAAAATCATTGTAAGCTTACTTCCTTAAAAATAATTGGCATTTGGCATATGATGATTAGATCTAGCATAAAAATTATCCATTATCAACAAAATTTGGGTTAAATGCAGTAATTTTAGTAAAAAAATCATTGTAAGCTTACTTCCTCAAAAATAATTGGCATTTGTCATTGATAATTAGATCTGGAATAAAAATTATCCATTATCAACAATATCCGGGTCAAATGTAGTGCCAAAAATAGCATCCATAAAGAAATATTTCAAAACTACTGACATGTCCAAAAACAAATCTGGTAAAATATCCATCATTTGAACTACCAAATATAAACGATTTCATTTTCCATGACACGTAAAAAATCCATAGATGTGAGGAAAACAAAATATTCTAGATTACTATTAATTTGGAAAAAATAATTGAACTAAATATGCATATGATGAACCCTTTAATTAAAATTCAAAATATAGGGAAACAACATATAATCTCCACTTGTAACATTGTCTAAATATACCCAATTCTAGATTAGAATAATCCTAGAGGCTTTTTCTAAATTGCTTCCTAACTAATTAGTTCTCTCACCTACTAGATAAATGATACTCTTATTAAATATTTCCACTAGTTCTAGAGAAAATCATAGTAATAGGCCTGGCTATGCATAAATGAACACATGTTAACCAAGGCCAATTGAAGTGACTAGAGCCTAGTGATTTAATGATTAATGAAATAAAAGGTTTACGAATATAAATAAAATATCTAAATCAAAAAGGTAGAAAACATCCAAAGGTGCATTATGTCCACTAGAAGATGACAAGTATAGTTCTCGAGTTAAAAAATCAGAAGCGGTTCACAAAAATTCTTCACCTCCAATATCTACTAAATCACAAATAAACTTGCAATTTTCTTCTAAAAAGGGCACTTTCATTGAAGTTAAGTTCAAGTTTGAAATGTTGATTGATTTTTTGAAAGAACTGAAGAAAAATATTTTAGCTACTATATTATGAAGTGGAGATTCAATGAATTACCAAAAGAATTGAACTACAATATGGTTTTCACTCACACCCCTTGCACCCAAAAGACAATTCTTGGATTTTGACACAAAGATAACAATACATAATAACTAACATCTATGTATATTTAAGAATATATTCTTAGGTACTTGCAATGAGTAGTACAACTACTCATTGGCATATTTTAAACCAAAAAGAACTCTAACAGAACAATGCATGTGGTGCAGGAGCACCTGCGAAGGTGCAAGCATATTTGGAAGTCTTATTTTAAAAATCAATTTTATTTTGTTGTGTAAGGTATTTAACACCATTTATATTGTGTTTTAGGACCTTTTGGTTCTTAGGTTGAAAGTTAAATAAGTTGGGAATCCTTTGTGTGGTTGATTCCTAAGTTTTGTCTAAAATTGCAAAACACACTGTGTTTTACAACAAGAGGTTTTTGACTGATCTTAGGCTTGGAGAAGGAAACCTAACCATTTACAAACATTGTAAAAGTGATTTATCGACCTTTGAAGGAGGTTGGAGGATTTTGAGCATGGCAGTTTCATGAGAACAAGAAGAAACAATGATTTTTGTGTGTAAAAAGTTCTGATTTTTTGTTCTTGGCTGCGTGCCTACTGCTAAATGGAATAGACAAGGCATTTAATTGATTTTTTAGCATGTAGAGAACCCTTATAAAGCTTTTTATTGGAAATTTTAGACAAATTTTATATGGCTTTCTTTCATTTTGTAAATTATGTGTCTTTTGCTTTAGTTTTGTTTTGACTGGTAAATTCAATAATATGGAGGTTTAGACTGCACCCCTGCCATACCAAGAAGTATGGAATTGAGGGGAGTGTGGATAAATCCCATCCTTGTACATAGGTTAGTAGTAGGGGTTTGTAGGAGCTCAAATAGCATGCCAAAGGTCTATTCCTAGGCGAGCAGACTATGCCTAGTTAGGAAAGACTATGCAAAAGTTGTTTCCAACGTGCAGGGGTGACTAACCACTGGAAACCCAGGGTGTGTGAGGATTGCAGGGGACCTTACAAAGGTCTAACAAGAGGCAGGAATAAATACCAATTCATCTGGTGGCTAAAGAAAGAGAGCAGTCCTTTGGGTGTCCAAGAAAAGGCTTAAAAAGCCCTAAAATACTCAAAATTAGGATTTACCCTACGTACGGCCTGAGAAGGTCTGGAACCATAAAAATATTGAAGTGCTCCAAATTGTAGCCAAGGTTCCTTCTCTGAAGTTTTGGTGCTCATTGAGTAAGGAGGAGTAATAACCTACAACCCCGGCTAAGAGACCTAATAGGGCTCATGGGCTACTAGTCCTCATAAAAACCCTAACCTAGGGTATGGTGGCAGCGATAGAAGAAAGGAGAATTGAGCTTGGATAAGAACCTTTATTAGACCATTTTGAAGTCAAGAAATCCTATGCACAACTCTGCAAGCTAGTTAGGAGGCATTAGAGGTTTGACTAGTCTTTAAAGGAATTAAGGGCTAGATGGAGAAAGTGAGGAAAGGCACCAAGAGTTGCTTGGTAGCAGCAAATTGGAATTGATAGCAAGGTTGGAAATGAACCACAGTACCTAAACTAGCGAAGGACCTATAGGTTGAATGGTGGATGAAGTGACAGCTTAGGAGTTCTCAAGGCAAGGACTCAGAAAATTGAGACTGTGATTGTCTCAATCCAACCCTGTCCCTATCAGATTGGTATCAGAGCAGTGAAAGATTGGGGAAAGTAGCTTATATGTCAGAAGTTGAGTCAAGTGAAACCCCCGCCGTGGTGACAAATGCATAGTTAGCCAAGATGTTTAAGGAACAAGAAGAGGATAACAAGTCCCTGAAAGAAAGAATAGAGCAATTGGAGAAGGCATTGAACAATGCAAGGTTGGAAGGTAAAGTGCCAAAAGAAGAAGAGGTTGCAGAGGAGGACAAAGTCCCTGAACCTGACCCTATTCTGGAGGAGGAGCCTTTCTTGAAGGCATTAAAAGCCCTAAGTGGAAAAGGACTTGAAGGCATACCACTATTCCATGGAAAGATGGATCCTGATTTGGTCATGGATTGGATAGATGGAATGGAGAATCACTTTGAGTGTGATGGAGTCACTGAAGCACAGAAAGTGAAGGTTGCAAAATCAAGGTTGAGAGGATCATCTTTGACATGGTGGAAATTTGTCCAGACTGAAAGGGAAAAAGAAGGCAAGCAGCCCATATCAACCTAGAAAGGGATGGTTGCTAAGGTAAAGGAAGCCTATATGCCCGATGATTATGAGATCCAACTTCACAAGAAGAGGCAGAGTTTAAGACAAAAAGACCAAGATGTTAACACCTATACTGAAGAGTTTCAGAAGCTTTGCTTGAGATCAAAATTGGCAGAAGATGAGAGCCTGAAAGTGGCTACATACCTTAATGGCTTGAAGTGGAACATTCAGGAAGAGATGGCTTTACTTAGCCCCAAGATAGTCCACCAATGTTATCAGCTGGCTATAAAGATTGAAGAGAGGAATAAAAGAAAGCATGATCAGGCCTCTACGGGTAGAGGAAGAGGCAGAGATCAAAGAGGATAGCGTGGAGGTTACCAAGGTAGAGGTAATGATCAAAGGAACCAAGGAGAATCTAAGCTTACTAAGCATGGAGGTGAAACATCATCAAGAGGAGGATTTAATAGAGGAAGATGACCTCAAGGAGATTCAAACAGAGGAAGAGGATTAGGCAGAAGTAACTCTTACTTTGCCACCATGAAATGTTGCCATTGCAATCAGCTAGGTCATCCAGCTTATAGGTGCCCGGAGAAAGCATCCTCTTCTAGCAATGAAAAAAAAGTGGCTTATGCACAAGAGGACACCATGAGTGTCAAATCACCTAAGATCAGTCATATAGAATTAGAAGTAGGAGAAAATCTGATGTTTAATAGAGTGATGATCAGACAACTGGTCAAAGAAGAACCCAAGCAAAGGAGAGCTTTGTTTAGAGCAAGGTGCAAGATATTGGGAAAGGTATGCAAGGTCATTGTAGATTCTGGTTCTATAGATAATATCATCTCTGAGGAGGCAGTAACTAAGTTAAAATTGCAAAAGGTACCTCATACCAATCCCTACAAGGTCACATGGTTGAATAAAGGGTAGAGTGTTCTAGTGAATGAGCAGGTTACAATGGAATTCTCAATTGGAGGCTACAAAGACAAGCTGATTTGTGATGTACTACCCATGGATGCATGCCATCTTCTGCTTGGCAGGCCATGGCAATATGACAGAGGTGCTATATATCATGGGAAGGAGAACACCATTTAATTCAAGAAGGATGGAAGAACCTTTAAGTTGCAGTCATTGACTGAGGATGATGAGGGGCAGTCTAAGGTACCTAACATTATGTTGAGCAGTGGCAAGGAGTTCATCAAGGATCTACACCAAGGGAATGAAGGTTATGTGGTCCTAATGCAGTCCAAAGAGGAAGAAAAGGTTGAGGAGATAGTCATACTTGAAACAGTTCAAAGGTTGCTTGACAAATACAAGAGCATAGTGAGTGATGGAACACCTACAACTCTACTACCAAAGAGAGCAATAAGTCATCAAATTGACTTCATACCTAGAGCCTCATTTCCTAACAAAGAAGCATACAAACTGACCCCTGAGCAGAACCAAGAGGTGGCTAGGCAAGTGGAAGAATTGTTGGGTCAAGGTCTAATTCAAAAGAGCATCAACCCATGTGCAGTCCCAGTGGTTTTAGCAACAAAGAAAGGAGATAAATGGAGACTTTGTAATAATTCTAAAACAATTAATAGGATCACCATTAGGTATAGGTTCCCAATACCTAGAATTAAAGATTTAATGGATTGCCTTGGAGGTGCAAAATTCTACACCAAGTTAGATCTTAAGAGTGGGTATCATCAAATCAGAATCAAGGAGGGTGATGAGTGGAAGACAACTTTTAAGACAAATGATGGTTTGTATGAGTGGAAAGTGATGCCACTTGGCCTCTCAAATACCCCTAGCATGTTCATGAGACTAATGAATGAGGTGCTTAAGGACTTCACAGGGATTTTTGTGGTAGTCTACTTGGATGACATACCGATTTTTAGTAAGAGAGAAGAAGAACATTTGAAACATGTGGAGATGGTTCTCAAAAGGCTGCAAGAAGAACAATTGGAAATTAACCTTGAGAAGTGTGAGTTCTTCAAACAAGAACCTGTGTATCTAGGTTTTGTAGTATCCAAAGGAATGTTGAAGATGGATCCAAGCAAGGTGGAAGCCATCCTAAACTAGCCTACACCAACTACAACAACAGAGGTAAGGAGCTTTCATGGTTTAGCTCAGTTTTATAGAAAATTCATTAGGAATTTTAGTGGTATATGTGCACCAGTGCTAGATACTATTAAAGGTGGTTTAAAAAAAAAGTTTAAGTGGACTCAAGAAGCTGATAAAGGGTTTGAAACATTGAAACAAGAAGTGGCAACACAACCTATCCTGTTATTGCCTAGTTTTGATAAGTTATTCATAATTGAGTGTGATGCAAGTGGAGTAGTAGTAGGAGGAGTACTCAGTCAAGAAGGTAGGCCTATAGCCTTCTTTAGTGAAAATCTCAATGAAGCCAAGCAAAAATACTCCACCTATGATCTGGAACTTTATGCTTTAGTGCAGTCCCTTAGGAAGTGGAGGCATTATTTATTGCCCAAAGAGTTTGTGGTCTTCACAGATAACTAGGCACTCAGTTACATCAACACCCAAGAAAAGCTAAGCAATAGACATTTGAAATAGATGGAGTACATCCAAGCCTTTACATTTACCATTAAGCACAAGAAGGGACAACAAAACAAAGTAGCAGATGCATTAAGCAGGAGAATGTTGATAGTCCAAGAGATACAACTGAAAAGCATTGGATTGGAGAGTTTCAAAGACCTCTATGGTGAGGATGAAGATTTCTTAGAAGCCTACAAGGTATGTTCAAATTTTGAAAATCACTTTCATAGTCAATATGATGATTATACTCTACAAAATGGATTGTTATTTAAGGGTAATCTGTTATGTGTCCCAAGAGGATCAATAAGGGAAAATCTGATCCAAGAGAAACACAATGGCAGTCTTAGTGGGCATTTTGGTATTAACAAAACTTTAGAGTTGGTACAAAGGTTCTATTACTGGCCTAAGTTGGCAAGAGATGTCAGAAAATATGTGGAGCAATGTGTTGTTTGCATGAAAGCCAAAGGGGGAGCCAACAATGCAGGTTTGTATCAACCTTTTCCCATTCCCAATAGACCATGGGAGTGTGTTAGTATGGATTTTGTGGTAGGACTCCCCAAGATTAAGGCAGGATTTGACAGTATTTATGTAGTTGTGGACAGATTCAGCAAGATGAGTCACTTCATTCCTTGCAAAACCACCCATGATGCAAGTTATATAGCTCATCTCTTTTTCAAGGAATTTGTAAGAATCCATGGATTTCCATTGAGTATTGTGTTAGACAGGGATGTGAAATTCATGAGCCATTTTTGGAAAACACTATGGAGCAGATTGGGAACCAATCTGTCATTTGGATCAGCTTACCATCCTGAGACTGATGGTCAAACAGAGGTGGTTAACAGAGTAGTAGGTAACCTATTGAGGTGCTTGACTAAAGAATATGGAAAGACCTGGGATATGGTGATTTCTCAAGCTGAGTATGATTATAATGACAGTGTAAACAAAACTACAGGGAAAAGTCCATTTGAAGTGGTGTATGGGATGCACCCAAGAGGAATTTGTGAATTTAGAGACCTTGGAACAATGGAGAATAGGAGTGGACATGTAGAAGACTTCACTCAAACCATGAAGGAGATTCATGAGCAGGTTAAGAATACAATCACAGTAGCAACACAAAAATTCAAAGATAAAGTTGATGTGTCAAGGAGAGATGTGCAGTTTGTAGTAGGTGACTATGTTATGGTCCATCTTAACAAATCAAGGTTGCAGAAGGGAATTTCAACCAAAATGTAGATGAAAAGAGTAGGACCATGCAAGGTGTTAGCCAAGTATGGGAAGAATGCATACAAGGTAGAACTCCCATCAAATTTGGGCATATCTCCAGTTTTTAATGTTGCTGATTTGATCAGGTATAAGGGGACAGTTAGTGATGAAGCTTAGAACAGTCAAGAAATCTTTAAGGATATCAGTAATATACCCCTTCCAAGTCAAGAGAAACCTTAGGTAGAGAAGATCTTGGAGTCCAGGGTGAAGAAAGCTACAAGACACAAGGCATACATGGAGTACCTTGTCAAGTGGAGGAACAAACATGAATCAGAGGCTACCTGGGTTGAGGAAGCTGACTTTAAGAAGCTAGGAATTTATCTATCACTGATACCACCTTAATTTCCTTGATCTTTGTACTGAGAGGGGGAGAATGGTGCAGGAGCACCTACCAAGGTGCAAGCATATTTGGAAGTCTTGTTTTAAAAATCAATTTTATTTTGTTGTGTAAGGTCTTTAACACCATTTAGATTGTGTTTGAGGACCTTTTGGTTCTTAGTTTGAAAGTTAAATAAGTTGGGAATCCTTTGTGTGGTTGATTTCTAAGTTTTGTCTAAAATTGCAAAACACACTATGTTTTACAACAAGAGGTTTTTGACCGATCTTAGGCTTGGAGAAGGAAACCTAACCATTTCCAAAGAATTGTAAAAGTGATTTCTTGACCTTTGAAGGAGGTTGGAGGATTTTGAGCGTGGCAGTTTCATGAGAACAAGAAGAAACAATGATTTTTGTGTGTAAAAAGTTTTGATTTTTTGTTCTTGGCCTCGTGCCTGCTGCTAAATGGATTAGACAAGGAATTTATTTGATTTGTTAGCATGTAGAGAATCCTTCTAAAGCTTTATATTGGGAATTTTAGAAAAATTTCCAATCACTTTCTTTCATTTTGTAAATTATGTGTCTTTTGCTTTAGTTCTGTTTTGACTAGTAAATTCAATAATATAGAGGTTTAGACTGCACCCCTGCCGTACCAAGAAGTATGGAATCAAGGGGAGTGTGGATAAACCCCATCCTTGTACATAGGTTAGTATTAGGGGTTTGTAGGAGCTCAAATAGCATGCCAAATGTCTATTCCTAGGCAAGCAGACTATGCCTAGTTAGGAAAGACTGTGCAAAAGTTGTTTCCAATGTGCAGGGGTGACTAACCACTGGAAACCCAGGGTGTGTGAGGATTGCAGGGGACCTTACAAAGGTTTGAAAAGATGCAAGAATAAATACCAATTCATCTAGTGGCTAAAGAAAGAGAGCAGTCCTTTGGGTGTCCAAGAAAAGGCTTAAAAAACCCTAAAATACTCAAAATTAGGATTTGCCCTGCGTACGGCCTGAGAAGGTCTGAACCCATAAAATTTTTGAAGTGCTCCAAATTGTAGCCAGGGTTCCTTCTTTGAATTTTTGGTGTTCACTGAGTAGGGAGGAGTAATAACCTACAACCCCGGCTAAGAGACCTAATAGGGCTCATGGGCTACTAGCCCTCCTAATAACCCTAACCTAGGGTATGGTGGCAGTGATAGAAGAAAGGAGAATTGAGCTTGGATAAGAACCTTTCTTAGACCATTTTGAAGTCAAGAAAGCCTATGCACACCCTTGCAAGCTAGTTAGGAGGCATTAGAGGTTTGACTAGTCTTTAAAGGGATTAAGGGTTAGATGGAGAAAGTGAGGAAAGGCACCAAGAGTTGCTTGGTAGCAGCAAATTGGAATTGATAGCAGGGTTGGCAATGAACAGGGTACCTAAACTAGCAGAGGACCTACAGGTTGAATGGTGGATGAAGTGATAGCTTAGGAGTTCTCAAGGCAAGGACTCAGAGCATTGAGACTGTGATTGTCTCAATCCAACCCTGTCCCTATCAGCATGACCATCATAATTTAACTTAAAAATAGTTTTGATCTCTTATCCAATCAAAGGTTGCAACTATTTTATTCTTGGATCCATTTGGAATAGAAACTCAATAGAAGTAATAAAAAAATCTAACCCAAATTTTGTACTGGAATTCAAATTCTTCTAGTGTATATAAACCTGCTCATATAGAAGATTTTCTTCTTTTTATATTTCAAGGGGTACTATGAATAACTTATGGGATCCAATTCCAGCCTAGTATATATTTGAAGCCAACCAACATTACCTCAACAAGGCTTTAGGGTTGCACCAATTGGGTATCCAACCCATTGAGCACCCCTTGCTCGTCAGTTGATCTGCCCCCATAAATGTGTTCAAAAGAATTGTTACTTGTCCAACAATTGAGGTAAACAATAATAATTAATTTTTGTTACATAATCTGATTTGGGAAACCAGAATACTCAATTGAGGAAAGATTGGTTATCAGTATTTCAATCTCATTCATTGTGTATATAATTTCTCCAACTTACTGCTAGACAAAGTCATGTTTAGCGGTAAAAGAACATGTACTAAAAAAGGATACTATCAATTGCCTTAGGTTTGGATACATGTGCTTCTATACAAGTAAGGATATAAGCCACAAAAAAGACAATTGAAAATATTATTCTAAATCTTAAAAAACAAAAATAATGCATGTGTGTGACTGTGGAAATCTCTTATCCCTCAAAACCCTAAAAAAACTTGTATCATAATACTAAAAATATACCTTTGTTATCTTTTGAAAAGGATCACTACCTATGAAAAAAATTGTACACGCACTATATTGACACAAAATAATTACATTCTAGATAACAATAGTAGCAATGGGGCAAGGTTGTGGCATATTCATAATAGGTAATACACTAGTAACATGGTCCAAGTATGCTCCATACAACAATAAAGATAGCCCATAATCTCTACAAGTTTTACCAAGAAAATAAATGAACAAACCTAACAAATGTCTATATTTCTGGAAGAGAAAATGAAATTTAGAATAAAAATAAATAAAGATGTCACCAGGAAATGAAGTTTTAAAGTTAATAAATAATACTGGTTTATAATTGATGAAAAATTTCTCAAGCTACAAACTCTTCCTCTAATTAGTAAAAATACATATGAAAAATTGAATCTAATGAAATATCACAAGAATAATGCAACCACTAATATATCCCTAACAGATTTGATGCATATCTAACCTGGTAAAATGATTGAAGACCAAAGAGTAAAATTTACTATGGAAAATATTTATATAAAAATTAAGGAACAACCTTGTTCTGGTAAAACTGTCATTCTTATTACTTTTAACTAAATTGGTCTGTTAGAAAAGAGAACACCACATATCTAAATCTACAAACTTCATGAATATTGTGAAATATAGATGAAAAACATTTTTCATTTTAAGATCATACTTTTCACATATTCCACACTTTGTTATGGTAGCAATAGAAAATTTAAAACCGATATTCATTTCCCTCTAGTTTTTGAGAAAGTAAATGCATGAATCTAGGATAGCACAAACAAATAATCCAATATTTGGAGGAAAAATTTACACTACATATATCTGTCAACTTGAAATACATAATGGATTATAATTTGAAAACATCTATAGTCATGGTGAGGAACATAAAGAAAGTAAGTGCAAAGCACAAGCTCCACATTTATTAGATTTCATGTTGCATTTCTATGGACATGTCCAGGTGTCCTCAAGTAATCAAAATTTGAAATTAGTGATTGAAAATTAAAATCAAGGTTTCTACTTTCTACTAACCATCTTTTTCAAAATTGTAATGGAGACCTTTTGTGAATCCCCTCCTACTCTAGTTTATCCATTTAAACTTCTTAAACTATGTGAGTTAGTATCCATGTGGTAAATCAATTCGTAACATTTGCAATGTTCTGTGGGTAATTCCTATTATCTCTTTTGCTATTACGAACTGACAATGAAGAGGAGGGAGATTAATATTTGACTCTAGAATGCAACTTCTAACACTTAGTCTTCTTAAGTTATAGAACTCTGCTGAAAGTATCTTAGGGAAAAATATACTCATGGAGCTTTGAGTAACATTTGTAATGAATTGGGAGTAATCCATGCCATCTTCTCTATTGTTATGGATTGATAATTTTTTATAGACTAAAGAGGAGGGAGGCTAATATCAGAGCTCCATAAGCTTCCTAGTTCCAGTCTCCAAAAAAGTGCATTATTTTAAGCACCATCCTCCATGGACCCCAACTACATATCTCTCAATACCCCAATGACCAGAGACCCCAATGATAAGAACTAAAGGATCAATATAGGAGGTAATATTTCCTATTTGTGTGTGTCTAGTAATGTGAAAGTTGATATGTTGAAACTTTAACAACCCTAATATTAATGACTAGTGACTATGGCTTTGCAGTCAAAACTCCACCCACAAGGTGAATACATGTAAGAAAAGAACACCAATCCTCTTGTTAGGGATCAATCTGGTTTTATTCCCTTCATCCACTCACTTATAATGCTTTGTCTTAGGCTCTACACCATAGAAGATGGGGATGACTATAGTGTCGTAGGGGATGTGTTCCCTTCCATATGAAGATGCAAGAAAAAGTAGAAGTGTAGGGATCAAAAGAATTTTGCATGACAATATAAGCTACTTCTGCCCCAAAATAACTCTGACCACCCCAAATCAGCCATCATAAAGTCCCAAAACCCAAATGAGATAGCTGAGCAACCTTTCCTTTGGGAATCTCAGTACCCTTTCATGGCAACCTCTACTCCGGCCAATCTTGTTAGATGCCACCTCATTGTGCTTGAAGCACTTTACCTAACTATGATCAAAGGTCATTGGGTGGGCAACATCTACTTCCCAGTAGCCACCATGGGACCATCTTCCCCAACCTTTAGCCTCATCAGCCCTATTGCACACCTTGTACACACCCTAAATTATAACCTAAACCCTAAATAGCTTCACAATGGTGGTGCTAGCAAGATAAGGATAAGATCGCCATGATTAGATGAGATTACCTTGCAAATGGTAGAAATAAGGATAAAAAAAATTAGCTAATATTTTTCCAAAGATTATTTTCAAGTGTGTCGACTTTTTTCCTAGCTAAAAATATTTCTGGAGTGAGAAAACTTCTCGTCCAGAAGCTAGCATAAAATGTAGCCTATCGGATAAAATATAAGTATGTCACTATGTGTCATTTATTTCTTTGTTTTCCTAAATGATATTGATACATGTCTTGTGTGGATAGTCAATGACTTAGGCATTATATTGGTTAATTCTAGTAGGGCACAAGTCGAGACAAAAGTGATGACCATCTACCTGTATTGAGTGATTCTTATTGTAAAATACAACAGTAAGCTAATACATAAATTCAAAAAATAAAAAATAAAATATAATTATTGATTAGAAATTTTTTTATATGAAAATAAATAATATATAGATGGTGGCATCTCTTGACTTATAAAAATGAGAGTAAGCATCTCTATTTTTTTATTGTAAAATACAGTGGTAGGTAATCTGATACAAAGATCTAACTCTTTTAAATTCTCTTATCTAATTTGGCATGTGTAGAGAAGGGGGATTCACTACTCATGAGTCTCTTATTCTCAAGAGATTTCCAAAGGATGAACTACCCTAAACTACCTCAAGGAACAACACAAGAGTTTTAGAACTGGAAAGAGCATGTCACAAAGGTTTTATGAATAAACTGGTAGACTCTCAGCCAAAGGACGACAACGCAGAATATGGACGATAGTGTGGAACACTAGCATCCTAGAGGTGTGTACCTAGGCATCTCGTACAAACCAAAAAGTAGTTTTTCACAAAAAACAACAAAGTGACTACTAACAATCAAATTACTAAGAAATTACATAGTATAGAAAAATAACAAAAAGTAGTAGAATTGAAATAAAGTAAAGTAAATGATTGAGATAAAGAGAAGAAGAGATACAAACTTCTCACAACAACTAAAGTAATGAAGCCTCTAGCACGTGAATATCTTCAATACCTAAATGCATAAGATCTCGAGAAAATGTTGGGCTGTATAGGGGTTTTCCTTAGTCAAACCCCTGTTTTGGTGTTCCCACCTCCACGAACAACTAGATAGATAGAGAAAGTGAATAGAGAGAAATGAAATGAATGCAAGAGTGATAAAATAAATCCCCGCTCAAGGAGGAGAACCTGTATCACAAAATATAGGTGATAAAATCAATCCCCACTCGAGGAGGAGAACTAGTATCATAAAATATAGGTGTAATAAGTAGGGGATGTGAGAAATCCCAAGATGCTCACAAGAACAAGGCAAAGGAGATATTAGGAGAAAGGCTTAAAGAAGCCAAGGAGAGAGACAAAGATAGCTACAAGAGCCAAGAGAGTTGTAAAAGGTGCTATAAGAGCTTGGGAGTTTGAGGCTGATGTAGCAAGCAAGGAGAGCTATGCAAATAGGATAGTAAGAGAAAGATACAAGAATGTCTAAGATGGAAGACAATAAGGAAAATAAGGCCAAATGAGTTGAAAAGATAGCTCTTAAAGGGAGAAGAGAAGCAAAAAAAATCTTCTCAGGAAGTTACAAGGTGTCCCAAGCTATTACCATCAACAAAACTTGATGACAAGTTGCAAACATGCTCAGAAATGATCGTTTGAACATCAAAATCTTGCAGAATGCTAGCATAGCAAACGAATGTCCGTGAAACACTAGTGTCAAAACACATCATGCTACAAAAATTCGATAATGGAAAAAACACAAAGCTTAATGCAAAGTTGACACATAAAGGTAGTTGTTGAAAAGGGGTCCTGGAGCATCTTGAGAGGGGAAACAGCTAATGCAGGGGCGAAAATGAGCCTATAGAAGATGTAAGAATGTATGTGAAATTGCAAGGGGTGCAATTTTATGAAAAATTACAATGTGCAAAGTAGGTGTCATGATTTGCTCGAGGGCACCGGCTATCAAAGGATTTCAAAATCCCTCCTCCACTCCTCTTCTCACCCCTTGTCGTGATCTTCAAAGAAAGAATTCTCCCTTTGGTTGCCATGTACTATGAACTTAATTTTTCATAAAAGGCTTCCACAATATTTTGCACACCCATTCGATCAAAAACTATTTTCCATTCTTTGATCAATCTTACGATCATACATAAGTTGCATGAAAAAAATTACTAAATTAACATCATTAGAAATTAATCCTTCATCCATTCAAATATCTTTAAATGAAAAAGGAAAGGGTTATGATTAGATTTTGATTAGGTGTATGAGCTCTATTAGGGTTTTGTGGTGTCTGTGGTCACTCATGGCCCCTCTTGCATCATATTGCATTGTAAGCATAGGAAACTCCTCTTTTCCTATGTGTACGACCGCATTTAGTGCAGTTTTTGTGTTTTAATATGCCTTCAACTGTCTCTAACCCAATAGTTCATGCTGGTGTTAGTGGTTCGTCGACATTGCTCAATGGTTCCTCCTCTGAACAAAGACCCCAAAAATTTGTTCTAAAAGTCTTTCACAAGGTAAGTGTTCTGACTCCCCACCTAATGTGGTTTTTTCTTTACCATATTTTGACTCTTATTTTCAATGACTTGAGCAACATACCCTTGTTGGGAATTTTGGTAGGAGGACTCCCCCTAAAAGTGTGCTTAAGGAGTGGGTCAACAAGGCATGGGTCCCTCATGGGGTCCGCCTTGATATGGTCCAAAATTTAACCAAGGGTTTTTTTTTGTTCCACTTTGTGGAGGTTAGTCATGTCCAAGCTATCTTATCCCATGGTCCCTAGTATGTCAGGTCCTCTTTGTTGGTTTTCCAGGAATGGACTCAGGATTTTTCTATGATGGATGACACCAAGTTGCGGGTCCTGATCTAGATTGAATTCCCTAGTTTACCCTTGCCTTGTGTGCCTTTTTTTAATCATATTGTGTCCTTGCTAGGGATGGTTATTTGCATTGAGCTAGATAGGTTCTTCTAGGCTCAACCCCAGAAAAGGGTTTGTGTGGAAGTGGACCTTTCCAAATATTTGAAAGACTCCATTGATATCCAAATTAGAGCTCTCTGGCATACCCAGAAGGTCAATTATTTTAATCTTCCCAACACGTGTTATAGGTATTAGTCCACAAACCACAAGATCAAGGACTGCCCTTTGGCAATGCCTTGTACACCTTCTCTACCATGAGATGTTGAAAAACTTCATTCGATGGATGTTTTTGCTGCCAAAATTGATAAAAAATGGACTACGGTTACAAACCACAAGAATAAGTCCATGGTTTTTGGGTCGGCCCCCAAGGCCTCTGAACCAATGAAAGTGGTTTCAAACCCTTCAGTGAAGGGGAAGGAAGATCCTATTGGGGTTGACAATGTTAAATGTCGTAGTCTAGGCCAAAGACAACGCTTTAGCTTTTTGTTGTCATGATAGCACAACCAAATGTTTCTCCTCCCATGTTGGGAGCTCAAAGGTGATCTCACAATCCTTCTCCACCAAGGGAAGAAGGGGAATATGTACAAGAAAGTGGAGATTTTTCTCTCCTATCTAGATTGGGTCAGTTCCACCAAAAAATTTGCAGAATAATTTCTCTTCTCTCAATGAAGAGGAACCAGACTCTAATGATATGGAGGAGTTTCACTCATGAATTTCCTCTCATGGAATGTCCGAGGTATAAGAGACCTCTCCAAAAAGTATTATGTCAGGGATACCTTGAGTAAGTATTTTGGTATTGAAGTGCTTTGTCTCCAAGAAGTTAATTTTTTTTTTTTTTTGCTTGCTTCGGCTTGTCGCTATATTTGTCCAACTAGTAAAATGTTTTGCACTACTCATAATGATGGGCATGGTGAAGTTGTCACCCTTTTTTCCCCACAGTGGCACTTTTGTGTGGTCAACCATGATTCTGATCCCACTCACCGGCTCGTCTGGATCCTTTTCAATATTGATAATCATTGATTTGGGATTATTAATGTTTATGCTTCTAATGATGTTGTGGAACACTCTTTGCTCTGACACTGGATTGTTGATTCATTGCCAATTGTTACCTGGTTACTATGTGGGGATTTCAATATGGTTTAGATAACATATGACAAAGATGACACCTTGTCATTCAAATGGGCAGCTGGCGAAAGAGAGGCATGGTTTTACATGCACAATAAATTGGGGCTCTTTGATCCTAGTATTGGCCACCACCATTCTCATTCTCTCTGGCACACTTGATGTAATTATAGGGCTAGTTCTAACAAGGTATTTAAGTGCCTTGATCGTGCCATGATCTTGGCTCAATTTTTTTCTCTTTTAACAGTTCTTCTCTCCCGGTTAAGCTGTTAGTGGATGTGACTTTGTCAGACCACTTTCCCATTTATTTTTGCATTGAATGGGAGACTTGATAGCCTCACACATGTAAATCTCAATTCTTTTTAAACAAATCTTTGCTCTGTCACAAACCAACCCTGGCCCACATTCGTAGAGTCTAGAATTTGGAGTGTAGGCCAGCTCATCATACATGCTAGATTACTTGGTGGAATGATGCTATCACTCGCATGACTAGATTTCTTTGCATTTATGGGCATCAACTGACTATCTTTTGTAGCGACCTTATGAGGCTACCACTATTGACCTACGCTCAGATACCGAGACTTTAGTGGCCAACTATTTTTTCCCATCCTTGCAAGTCAAGGTGGTAGATTTAAGGCACAAAAAGCAAGTTTTAGAAAATTATGTCGCTAGAGGTGCACAAATTAAAGCCCGCTTACATAGGCAAAAAATTGGTGATCATGCCTCCAAAGATTTTTTTTGGCCCTGCATGCCAGGCACTCATCCCCAAGTATTAAAAAAATCAAAGATGGCATTCAGGTGCTCTCTGAGCTTCTTGGCATTCTCCAAGCATTTGTGCATTATTATCAGCAGGTTTTCACTACACATGAACCCATGCCTGTGCGACAACAAGCCCTCCAGGATTGTCTTTCTGTTGTGCCAAATAAGCTTTCCTCAGCATAGATAAATTTTTGTAATCAATTGCTAACAATTGATGACCTCAAAGAAGTTGTTCATTCCATGGCTGATGAAAAAGCCCCAGGGATTGATGATTTCCCTTGTGAGTTTTCCAAGGCCCTTTGGGACTATGTTGGACAAGATCTGTATCATGTTTATTTAGAGGCTTTTCAGGCTAAATCTCTAGGTAACTTAATAAACAAAGACAATATAGAATTCACACCTAAGTCTAGTGATCCCGAGGACATTTGCAACTAGAGGCATATCACTTTTCTCAATGTCTCCTACAAAATCATCACCAAGGCTTTCACTCTGAGGATCCACCACCTTTTACCTCAGATTGTGAGCCCAAAGCAAACAGGGTTTATCAAATTCAGGTTTATTCTGGATAATATTATTGTTGTTTGGGAAGGCACATAATGGGCTAGTTGTTGAAACCAGAAAGCCATTTTTATTAAAATTGATTTTTCAAAGGCCTATGACCACATTGAATGGCCCTTTATTCTTGCTATCTTACAAGCTTTGAGTTTTGGGCCTAATTTCATTCAGGTTCTTCAAATGCTCTTTGTGGATGCCTCTGCTTGTATCACCATTAACGGTCATCAATCTTTTGCCTTTGGACTCTTTCGTTCCATTCAGAAAGGGTACCCAGTTGCCCCCTCCCTGTATGTGCTTGCTGCTGAAGGATTTGGCTACCTTATGGCCAACTCAGTTTCCTAGTAGCGTGTCAAGGGCATTTTGCTGCCTAACTCTTAGACTCAACTGGTTAATGGCCATTTTGTTGATGACTCTTTCCTCACTCTACTAGAGGAAGAAGAAAATATTAAAGAGGCCCTGGATTGTCTTAACACCTTTTGTTTTGCTTCTGAATCTCTCATTCAGTGGCACAAAACTTTGTGTTATAGACAATCTATTTTTCTACTCCTCCTTGGTTTCAGCAATATGGTTGGAAATGGATTGAGTCAGGAGAAATTTTTTGGTTCTTGGGCATTCCCTTTGCTTTCTAGGCATCCCCAACTGAGCTATAACAAGTTGTGCTTTTCAAAGTTGAGCAAAAACTTACTTACTAGATTACTAAGCCCCTCTCTTTGGCGGGGAAATTCTAGGTGTTCTCCAAAGTTCTTGCGGCTACCCATGTTTATTATTCTTCCTGTTGGGCCCCATCAAAAGCTGCCTACAACAAGCTTAAAAAGTTGCTCTAAGATTTTCTTTAGGCCTTTTTATGAATCCCACAGAGGGTTTCACTGTGTTGCCTAGGAGTTTTGCTGCCTTCTCAGAGATTTTGGAGGACTTGGGTTGCTCTCCACTCAATGACAAGGGACTGCCTTGTGTGTAAAATGGATAATCCATGCCCTTACTGGTGGGGTGAAGCCACAATAGTGGTTTACAATTGAAGTGAGGAAGGAAAACTCACAAAAAATGAATGCATGACAAAAAATTGATTTTAGGGGTTCGTACTAACCTATTGGTTCGACTGAACCCATTAGGGGTTCTCTAGAACCTGGTTTCGAGTGAACCCTTTTAATGCTTTCCCACCAAAAAAGCCAACAAAACCCCTTATAAATGGGAGGTTCGAATGAACCCTACTTCAAACGAACCCCCTTATTCTTCACCCCCCCCTAAGACACAAAATAAACTTGAATTTTGGCACTTCAGAGCTCAGGTTGAGGGTGAAAATGAAGGAATCTTCACAAACCCAATTGGAATCACGTAGTCCTCAAAATGAGCTATCCAATGAATATGATTTTAATATATTTTAGTTTTATTATGTATTTATTTTTCTAGTTTTATTAAACATAGGTTTTTCATTGAAAATGAAGGTCTATGTTTTGCACATGTGGAAAAATAGCAGATTTAAAAAAAATTTAAAAATATGAGTAAACTAGATATTGAAGTCCTTAATCCAACAAAAACAAAATTTGAATTTCGATATATACAAAAAAAGTTATGCATTATACGTCGCTATATGAATTGTAATTGGTTTGACTTCGAAACTTGATTAAAGAAAAAATATTCAATAAAAACTATCTAACCAAGTGGAAGCACTAGATATCGGAGTTATGAATCTAAATTTGAAAGAATTATAATTTTATCCTTTATGGAAAAAGGTTATGCATTATATAGTGTGCGCCACTTTTCAAAAATGTTGGTTTTTGCAAAAAACCAATATTCGTGGGAGATGGAAAACGAAGTGCAATCTGATTCCAAAAATTTTGAAAAAAATATTTTAAGAATCTAAAGACAAAATGTGATGAGACTCTAGTTTGCATCATCTTCAAATTCTTCACGGTTTAGCTGCTATAGATGCTCGAATGTGAAGATTCAATTAAAAATAATAATTTCAGTGTCCAGTTTGGCCAAAAATTGTAAACCACTATTGTGGGATCACCCGACAATGAGGCCTGAAAAATTCTTCTTAAGCATTGTATTCAGTCAGACTTTCCAGTTCATAGACCCACTTGGAAGGGGATTGGCTTTCAAACCCTTCTAGTCATGAAGGAACCAGTACAAATTGTGGGGATTTTTGTGGCCAAAAGCATTTGGAGAGCCTGAGAGGCAACCAAGCTCTGACTCCGTTGGGCTAACTCTAGTTTCCGTAATGGGCTTTCGCTCAACCAACATAATGTTTGGTGGTCGCCTTTCTTTGCTAGCAATGGTTAGTCATTGGCTAAGTCACCTTGGCTTAAGGCGCTCATATTTCACAAGGGTATCTAGACCCTGCAATAGATATTTCATAGACCCACAATGCATATCATGCAGTGGGAAGAATTTTGTGCCCTATACAGGCTTCATAACCAGGATCATACAACTTTTGATGGTCTAGTGAATGTTATTCCTGCAGAGATGCTTCATAAAGTTGGTATTCATGGGTCCAAACCCTGGTGGAAGGACTGAAAGTAGTACCTAGATAGTGCCCCTTTCAGGAATTACAAGCCTAGGCTTGGTTACAAGTGGCTTTCACCATATTTTCCCATGATTCAAAATCTGAATCAGAGGTGGCTTCATTAATCTCTCGCTCATGTCTGGCGTAAAAAAATTGCTGCCACTTGGTCTGCAAGTGTTGAGCCGAAACTTACCCACTTTTCTTGGTGTATTCTTTTCTAAGACTTGCCTATGGGTTCTTGGTTTGTTCACCTAGGGGTCCAAGACCCTCGTTGCCCTTTTTGTGGGAAAGCTAAGATTTTTAAGCATCTTTTTTAGTTTTGTCCT
The DNA here is from genome assembly GCA_007258455.2 of Sequoia sempervirens. Classification (NCBI taxonomy): domain Eukaryota; kingdom Viridiplantae; phylum Streptophyta; class Pinopsida; order Cupressales; family Cupressaceae; genus Sequoia; species Sequoia sempervirens. Next base: position 485,581,622 of record VDFB02105785.1, on the reverse strand, counting down.
AGAGCTCAGCAGTTTTGGACTTAGAATCATGACTTCTTTCAGCCCTTTAGGGTAGAGCCGTTCTCTTGGCATATGATTCTACTAGGTAACTCGCCCAAACTTCCTGCTAAGTATACCCAACTTTGGCACACTTTTAGGGTGGAAATCCTCTTCAATATCTAAAAAGACAGAAATGCCTGCATATTCTCATTCTCAAATGGATATTAATGTTTCTTTATATGCTAAAGCTATTATTTATTCTAATGTGCTATTATAGATTCAAGTGCAGGCTAACAAAGTTGCACTTGCAGTTGCTCACCTACAAGTGCTTCTGGACCACTGGGGCAATGCCCCGTGTACTGTTGCTCAGGTGCCCGCTTCACCCACCTTCTCCTGCGGTCGGTTGCCTTCTCGAGGGCGACAACAAAATGGTTCTACGCGTCCCTACTCTTAGCCTCCTCTTCGGTGGGATTCTCACCCTCCTTGGCATACCCGTTGTCCTTCGTCGCAGGCTGGCCAGGGGTGGCCCTCTGGCGATGCTTCGGGGAGTGGCAATGGCAATTCCGGGTGGCGCAAGGAAGATAAAGAGAAAGATAAAGAAGCTGATGATGGTTGAGGTCCTCCTCTTGATGTCACTCCAGACCCCGCTGATGTATGGGAGAAGAATTTGGATGACAGAGACCCTCTTGACTCTGCTGACACTGCTCTGGCCGTTTAATGGTCTTTTTCTATATGTTTGTAATCATGAACTTCTGGTCTTATATATTTTTTGGCTTTTCGAGGCTTTGCCCATATGACTTTCAGGGTATGCCTTCTTACCACCATCTTTTTTTTTGAAAAAATATAACTTTATCTTATATATTAATATAGATAGCTGCCTATTTATAATAAAAATTAAAAAAAAATAAAAAATAAAACAAAACAAAAGTTCACACAAACCGTAAAAAGGCAAGGGTTCACCTAAACCCCCTTTAGATCCATCCATAAATGATTTTATAGACATCAATCAAACCAACTTTGAAATTCGCGATAAACTCCTATGACGAAGAAAAAACACAGAATTCCAGCGAACGAAAGATCTCGGAAATGGAACCTCCGACAAACAAATGCAGAACACCGTCGCATGAAGTCCGAACAATTGCGAAGTCATAAATCACACATTCAAGGCATGGGGCACACATGCAACGTCATCAGAAAATGACTAATCAAAGCCGAAACCACGTTGACAAGCTTGATCACAACCTGTCAGCGCCCTCCACATTTGTTAGTTCCCTTGCCAAGAACAAGAACGCAAATATCCATCTTTCTTTCGAGAGTTTTCTTTCCTTGTAGTTAATACACAAAGCTTGTCTAGATTTAGCGGTAGATTTAGAGTAGTTTTAGCCGACACTTCTAGAAGAATGGAAGCGAATAGAAAGCCGTTTTGACCGGAAATAATAAACGCGAGAAGTTAAACGCCCCGTGAAACGTAAACAAACAGAGACTTGAGCTGCAGGATTTGAACCCTGGTTAATAATTTGCATTTAAAAAATGATATAGTTTGGGGATTTCGTGTTGTACGATCTGCCAGTGAGTTAGATTTGATAAATGTGGAAGATTTATGAAGTCCTCGGTGCCGGCCTATCTTTCAAGCAATTTCCTTAATCTTTTCCTGGTCGTTTCCAGGAAGGAACATATTTGCCTCCTACATCGACAGATTTTATACAGTGCTCTCTTTTTCTGTTTACTCCGATCCCATCTCCTCTGCCCTTCCCCTGTACCAACGATCCATTTTCTCACTCCTGCTTAGCATTAAACAATGGCATCCTCATCCTCATCTCACCCAAGAAATGAGGAACATGATGCTTTCTCTGGAATTGAGCCTCAGGGCACACGGAGGAAAGTAGACGAATCTTCGAGATTGTTTGATGTTTTCATCAACCACAGGGGCCCTGATGTCAAACAAACTGTAGCCTATCAGCTTTACAAGTGTCTTACAGAGTTAGGATTACATGCATTTCTTGATTCTGAAGAGAAAGAACTCGGTTATTCATTTCCTTCAACCATTGAGAATGCCATCCACTCTGCTTCGGCACATATCGCTATCTTCTCCAACAGATATGCAGAGTCCCCATGGTGTTTGGCGGAGCTGGTTCTCATGTTACAAAGTAGAGCTAAGATCATTCCATTGTTTTACGGGGTGAAACCTTCTGATCTTCGATTCGTAGAAAAGGGAGAGTATGCTAAAGCATTCACTAAATATGAAGAGAACAAAAGATATATGGAGAAACATAAGGAGTGGAAGGAAGCCCTCCAATCTGTTTCATTCATCACAGGACACGAAATCAGCATCAATTTCAGGTAAGATCTCCGTGTTTCCATTATGCTTGGTGATTCTACATTCTTTAAGTTTTTCTTGCATGAAATTTTTAGGTTTTAAGCAGCCAAATTTGTTTCTTATCAAGATCCCCTTTTCCTTTGCAAAGTGTCAGTGACTGCCAAAATATAGTGTCAGCTGTCCAAAAGGAAGTTGAAAGGACAAAATCTCTGCATGTTGCCAAATACCCAGTGGGACTTCACAAGCTTGTGGAAGAGTTTGAAAGGCTGTGTCTTGATAAGCTTGTTGAAGATTTTGAAAGGCAGTGCCAGACGAATGAAGGTGGCAAAGAGAAGGCTCAGATCGTCGGCATTTTTGGAATGGGTGGAGTGGGCAAAACAACTCTGGCCAAAGAGTTGTTCAACAGAAAGCGGTCACAATATACTGAAGCCTGTTTTCTGTTTGATGTTAGGGAAGCCTATGCCAACAAGAGTTTTCCTTCTTTACAAATGAAACTCCTGGAAGATCTCTTCCACCAAGGTAATCTCAACATTCATTGTACAGAGGAAGGAACAAGTCATATTGAGCGCTGCATAAAAAGGAGCAAACAGTTTAGTTTCCTAATTGTTCTAGACGATATCGATCGCCTGCAACAGTTGGATGCTCTTCTCATTATGGATATGCTGAAGAAGCCAGATCAGAATATGCTAAAGTCAGTTCGCAGCCTAGTAATTATCACAACCCGTGATGTAGGGGTGCTTATAAACGCAGGAATTACTGCTACTTATAATCTAAAAGGGATGGATAGAGGTGATGCGAGAGAGCTGTTTTGTTGGCATGCCTTCGGCAAACCCCATCCGGTTAACGATTACCATCAGCTGGTTAACTCCTTTCTAAATGTTTGTGGAGGCTTACCTCTGTCTCTTAAAGTTATTGGCAGTCATGTTCGTGGCAGAGATGAGAATTATTGGAGGTTAGAATTGAACAAAGTTAGTAGGGCACTTCCTCCAGACGTACATCAAAGAATTAAAATAAGTTTTGATGCATTGGACTACCAGGAAAAGCAAATTTTCATTGATGTTGCATGCTTTTTTGTTGGTGAATTGAAAAGTATCGCCATGGGAGTATGGGAAGCATCAGGATGTAGCGCTGAACATGCCCTGGAAACACTTAAAGAAAAGTGTCTTGTTCAAGAAATAGAAGAAAGATCTTTGTGGGCTAGGGTGGGAGAAAAGAGATCTGTATTGAGAATGCATGACTGTCTGCGGGATTTAGGAAGAGAAATGGCAAATGCACTGAACCGTCCTTGTCGGTTGTGGTGCTCCCAAGATCTTGAACATCTGGTATGCTTGTTCCTCCTCCCACTTTCTGCTTTATATCAAGTGATATTTTAACTCCTTAATACAACAAAAGTCTAAGCTGTTTCTGTGATTGCAGGAATCAAAAGGATTTCAAAAAATCCTCGCTCAAACCAAAGGCAGATGTTTCCATTCATTTATCGACAAGTCCATGAATTGTCAAATTACATACTTTCTAGGGGGATCAGACGTCAGCGATGACACGACTAACATTTTGTGGTGGCTTCAGCTCGAGTTTTATGGGTTTCGGAATCACCCAAGCATTCGTTCATGGATTCCTCTTCAAAATTTGCGATGTTTAATAATCCGCAATATGTGGGTCAGAACATTGTGGCAGAGCCACGTACAGGTATTATGTTCTTCAGCGAAAATTATATCTCCATTAACAGTACTTACTTTCTTATTTCTAGTCATTGAATGTGTTTAAAGAAAATTTATTTTGAGTTTCAGGTGTCCAGCCAATTGACGGACCTCCAGATACATGATACTTCTTTGGAAGAATTTCCAGATATATCAGGAATGTCAAATAGTTTCGAAAAAAAGAAATCTGATCTAAAGAAGCTAATAGAATTGAACATTTCTATATGCCAAGACCTTCAGGAATTAAGTGTTGGACATTTGAGCTGCCTCGAAAAACTGATACTTCACAATTGTTATAGTCTGAAAACCGTGTCAGGAATATCTGATCTTAGGAAGCTGGTAGAATTGAACATTTCTAGGTGTCCTGGGATTGAGCAGTTGCGTCTAGCGGGGATGAACTCCTTGAAAAGTATCTCGGCTGATCATCTTTTCAGGCCGAAATATTTTGAGCTAGATAACTGCAGAAATTGGAAAACAATACCAGGAAATCTAAATCTTGAAAAGCTTGTAAGCATCAACATTCGTGATTGTACCGAGCTTGAGGTGTTGCCATCTCTTGAAGGTTTAAGAAACCTGAAGACTGTCACAATTGATGGATGTGGCAAGCTGAAGAGTCTTCTCTTGTCCCAGTGTCAAAATTTGGAAAGAGTGACGGGTAAAATGGGTCTAACTTGTCTTGAGAAGATTACGATTCATGGATGTGGGAACCTCAATTGTCTTCAGTTGTTCAAATGTCAAAATTTGAAACAATTATCCATATCAGATTGTTTGGAGCTTGAAGAGCTGCCTTCTTTCGCACGTCAAACTTGCCTTGAGAAGATCAGCATTGTTCGATGCGAGAAGCTGCAAAACATAACTTTGCCAACAGAACTTGTGGTACTCAGAATAGAAAGTTGTAGAGAACTGAAAACAGTGACAGCGAGTTATGATCATAGTGAATGTCTGGAGTTACAGGAGTTGGCAAGTATTACCCGACTGAGGTTGCTGAAGTGGATTACAATTGAAAGTTGTGACATGCTGCAGACCATACAAGGCTTTGATGAGCTGCAAGCATTAGAAAGTCTTCAATTGTCCGATTGTCCGTTCCTTGAAGAGCTACCATGTTTTGCACGTCAAGCTTGCCTTGAGAAGATCAGCATTGTTAGATGCGAGAAGCTGCGAAACATAACTTTGCCAACAAAACTTGTGGAACTCAGAATAGCAGAATGCAGAGAACTGAAAATAGTGCCAGCGAGTTGTGATCACAGTGAATGTCTGGAGCTACAGGAGTCGTCAAGTGTTCCCCGACTGAAGTGGCTGAAGTGGGTTACAATTGAAAGCTGTTACATGCTGCATACTATACAAGAATTTTGTGAGATGCATTCGTTGGAAAGTCTTCAGTTGTCCGATTGCCCGTTGCTTGAAGAGGTACGATGTTCTGCACGCCAAACTTGCCTTGAGAAGATAGGTATTGCTAGATGTGGGAAGCTACAAAACATAATTTTGCCAACAAAACTTGTGGAACTCAGAATAGCAGAATGCAGGGAACTGAAAACAGTGGAGGTGATTTGTCATGGTTGTGAATTTCTGGAGCTTGAAGAGCTGCCATGTTCTGCAAGTCAAAATTGCCTTGCGAAGATTGTCATTGTCAGATGTGAGAAGCTGCAGAGCATAACTTTACCAACAAAAGTTGTGGAACTCAGAATAAAACAGTGCAGAGAACTGAATGCAGTAGCAGTGATTTATCATCGTTGTGAATGTCCGGAGCGACAGGATTTGTCAAGTGTTGTCCCACTGAATTGCCTGAAGCGGATGACAATTCAGACTTGTGACAAGCTACAGACCATACAAGGCATTGATGAGCTGCATGCGATAGAAAGTATGCAAATTTCATATTGCGGTAATGCAGCAATACGGGATTGGATTCCCATGTTGAAGGTACTTATTTGAAGACTCCCTTAAACATTCAACCACGTTTCTTGCTTTGAAAGGAGAGAAACAGAGTGAAATTTCTCAGTATGGACCTTAAGTTTTGTTTTCCTTTGATTTTCGTAGATAATGTCTTAGGCCACTGGTAAATGAAAATTGAGTATTTCCTTTATTGTTTTTAATTGCAGAGCATGCCGTCAGAGTCTCTTCTTGTGGTCGGAAGAGGAGTGCAAGGAGCAGTGTCAACTTTAGAGTCACGTCTCCTTTTTGACTCTGATATATTTATTATAAAGAGCACTTCTTTCTTGAACTTGATAGAATACCCTGTAAAATGGAATGCATTCATCATTTGCGCTGAGGTTTCTGTTTGTGGCAAAGTCGAGAAATATCTTAAAGACGATTGGAAGTGGAATTTGGTTTCCGATTTCGCTTCCGAATCGTCCTCCCATTATGATCCAGATTACGTTCTTGTCAGTCCTGGCCGTTCGAAATATATGACTCCACAAGGAGAATGGATAATTACCATCGTAATAACCGACGCTATGCAAATGAGGGGCAAGCATTGGAGCCGACTTCGACAGATTCTTGATGTTGCTAGAACATTCGAGCAGGGGAAGATAGTGGGCGTAAAGAAAGGTAAAGAATGGGAAACTCAGCATATGTTATGTGCAATTATTGATATGCTATATCAGAAATAAGTGCTAGTTAGGATAGTCATCCTTTCAGAAATTATAGTGCTTATTGAATTTGGTGATGGTGGGAGAGGATATTGTTACCTGAGCATAGTAAGCAGATAGCTAATATTCAACATTTCTTATTTAAATTCATTTGTTAAATGAATTCATGTGGAACTAAAACATCAAGGTTATATGAAAAGTGCTTAATTTTGTTTCAACTCTCCTAGATACAGAAATATAAATAGTTCATTTGTAATCTTAAACTAGTTATTTAATTTTTTTTATATATTTTAATAATATTAAAACAAATTAAATAAATTGAATGATAATTTAATACTTTAACAAATGGCTTTTTACTTTCATATAATTATTAAAATATTGTCTACTTTGATTAATGCAATATCACTCTTAATTTATTTAAAAATGTTAAATATAATAAGTAATATAATATTATAAATAAGAATAAGTTAAATTAAAAAAATATTATAAGGTTTGGTTTAGCTTAATGTTTCAAATGTTGTGAATCAATTATGTTTTCTTGTAAAATTTACCTTCACATATGTAGAAGTGATCATGGTGTGCAAAAATATACTTGATCCATATAAATGAAGTAACTTAAAAGTAATGTTTTAGTAGATGTGACTTAGCTTGTTATTCCTATGTCTATAGGGCAATGTTATTGTGTTAATAGATACAATTCAAAACTTGTTAGAGAAAGATTAATTTTCCTTTGGTCAAGTCCCTCTGATGGCCAATTTGAAAGGATACACAACTCATTTCTACTTGATCTAAAAGTGTGAATAATGCAAGTAGACCAAATCAATAACAATTTGAGTTAAACAATGACAAAAGAGGAGAATATAATAAACAAAATAGGAGGCAAACGAAAGATAAAAACTAGAAAACTAAATATTAAAAAAAAAAACACAACCTCCAAAACATGCCCAATATATTACTTTACAAATAAAATTGCATAATCACAGTGCTTCACAAAAAAACAGAACATAATTAGGTGAGATAGGTAGATTGACAAAATATTTTGAGAACATTATTAATAATTTTTGCATGGGCTTATTTTCACATGAAAATTTGGGCACTCTCATACCAATAGAGAAGAAAATTTAATGTACATGTTTCAAATGAATATATATTGCACCATAAAAATATTTCTCCTAAAACCATTATATACCCTGGAAAAGCTTAGCCCCAAATATTTATGGCAATAGGAATTTAGGTTTTATTCATTTCACTTGACAAAAATGTCATAGTTATTTTCTAGTGTGACATTATCACATAATGAATCAACTGTCACCATGCCCTCTTCCAAGTATTTTTGATTAACACACAACCTAGTAAAATCTATCTTAAGAATTGGGTATATTTTATTATTCCTATTGAGATGTGTTAAAAAATAATTTATGAAATATTTACACCATTATCTATTGTTGGACTCAAGGAACATTGAGAGGGGGGGGGGGTGAATCAATGTTCAAAAAAATATTAGATTACAATTCAGATCTAAAACCATTTAGAACATTTAAATAGAAGTAACCATGCTAGCACATAAAGGAATCAATAGAGACAACAAAACACCAATATTTTTGCATGGAAACCCTATTAGGGGAAAAACCACGGTGGAGGTTAATCCACAATTTATACTTGGTTAAAAGTATGATAATAAGGGGAATGCACATGCATTCAGACACACTTCCTAGAGCTCACTGCTCAAAATAAGAAGGCTCACTACCTTACAAAATATTTGGATTACAACCAAAATTGTGAACTGAGAAAATAGCATCTACATATGCCTGAATTCAATTCTGGTGAAGTTCACTGATCAGATTCTGGACCTCCTATCTAATTTTGCACTTTGCTCTGCTCTGGTGACATGTGCACCATAAAAATCCTCTGTACATCTATGTGTAATTGATCTTCTGATATTCACACACTTTGAACACACACACACAACACAACCACACAACTTACTTCACAATTCACATCATAATTTGTACTTCAAATGATCGCTCTCATATATCTACTCCAAAAGATTTTCATTCACATTTTGGCTTAAACAAAATAAAAAATATTCTCCAACAATCGGCTCAAATCACATTAAATATTTGTTGTGCACCCATCAAAGTTGGCTAACAACTTAGCATGGACCCAAAACATAATTCCTCAAACATAGAAACATTGAAAAATTACACCTTATACAACCACAATACCTTACATGCAACAAGTCAACTTTTATGAACAAATAAATAGAAAAGTATTTTGTCAGACCTCCATACTAATACACCGATTAACATGATGACACAAAACTTGTCAATAAGGTAATACAAACACTAGAACACCTTTCCCGAATATCCACAACACAAAATAATGATCCGATGAAGTATACAAACTAACTTACCAACCAAATACCATGTTCTTCACTCTTTCTGCCGATAATACTCTGTTCTTTACTTCGTCTGCTAGTATAAGCAAATCCTACTCTGTGGACCTTATCAATGCCATAGGTTGCCATCAATGACAACAATAGAAGCTATCTCCCCAAAATTCCAACAATCTCCCCCTTTGGCATTGATGGCAACACAATGAAAAATAACTAAGTGCTTAAACCATGATTACACTGCCAAAGTCAAAACTTCAAAATTTCAAAACATACCACACACAACTCCCCCTAAGGGTTATACTGTTCTCTCTCCCATTCCACTTTTCACTACATTCTCTCCCTCTTTGATCACTTTCTCTTTGATTTTTCACTGCCTTTTCTCCCCCTTTGCCATCAATGAAAGACATTCAATTTCCCCCCCTTAGAAGTATGGCCAAAAACTTATCAACTCAAAATTTGATAAAACTTGAAGAACCACAACTACTACTGAGTCAAAAAATAATTTTATACTTAACTTTCATTTTCGAGAGGAATTTCCTCCAAGCTTCCATTGAGATCCCAATGATCAAGATCAAACTATTGTTCTGAGATGTCTGATTGATGATCTAGATGAGAGATTCCAGAATAGTAATTGCTTCTTCCAATTTTTCTCCTTTTTTCAACACCTCAATCATCTGCTTGGAATCTACATTCAATTAGATCTTTCACCTTCCAAAAGGTGTCCACAAAGACTATTTTTAGTGAATTGAACTTTAGTGTGTTCAGTCTGCAACTCCTGAATTCTCTTATTTACTACACCATCCTGATCCTGAATCATGTTGTAATTCTGACCAATCTTATTAAGCTTAGATTCATTTTGTTCCAATTTTTCCTTGTACTTTTCAACTGCATGGGGCCAATGGAGACAGTAATTATAGATGGTTTTAGCAGTATTAATGCACTGTCTCAGCTCATTCATCCACTTCTTCAACTTGATAAGAGATAACCTGAACTGCTCCTTTATATTTAGGATAATTTCTCCTTCTTTCTTGTCTTTAGACTCAGACACCATGGCTTCCTTAATATATTCAATCATTTCCCCAGGAAACACATCCTGCAAGCTTTCCAAATTAATGTTATTATGCACAAAGTAGGTACCTAGTATACTTTCAATCAAATCCTGTTCATGTGAAGGTCTATCAGACCACATGTTTGCAACCATTTGTATTCCATCTTTCTCCTGATCAAGTTGTAGAATCTTGTATTTGGATACAACATTCTTTTCTTCACTACCTTTTGCCACTTCTACATCTGGTTTAACTAATACTGGTTCATCCCTTGAAGTGTACTCATCAGATTCTTCATCAATTATGTCCAAAACCACCTACTCTTTACCTTTCTCTTTAGTTTGTGGAAACATAAGTACCGGAGGAGTGCAAACAACATCCTTTTTAGCTCTTTTCTTCTTCCTCTCCATTTCACTAGAAGAAGACCCAACCTTAAGTACCTTTATTGGAATGGAAATGCTAGATTCTCCAAACTTCCCTAGCAGTTCTATAAAGAAACTTGCATATTCTTGCTCACATTTTTCCAAAGTATTATAATGTTCATAAATTTTCTTACAGACTGGTACACCCTTTTTCCACACAACATTACTAGCTCAAAGCATGCAATTCAAAAAATACATCATAAGGCATATGATCAGTGTACCAAACCTGAAGGGGTAATCTACCTCCTTTGTTAATTGCACATTCTCCATTAGCTTATTCTCCAGCAAGCCACAAAGGTCAAAGTCTATGTCCTCTATTGTCATTTTGTGTGAGATATAGATTGCATCTGTTAAAGTTGATTGCTTTCGATTTCTAAAAAATATTTTGTAAGAGATTCCATGCGCAATGTACCTTGTAATCAGATCCTTGATCATCACAATTATCAGAGCCCTCTGATCTCCTATAACTCTAGTTAGGGTTTGGACTTCCTTGATCCAAATCAACTTCTTTTTCAGAATTTTCCCAACATTGCATAAACCAGTTAAATTTTTAATTACTTCATTCGAGATGGAATAAGGTTTATCTAGGGTTAGCACATCATCATCCAATCTATTCAGGATAAACTAAACCATTTCCATATTATGATATTGCTAGCAAGATTCAACCATGTAGTATTCGAGTCAAACTCATTGACCCATGTTTCATGAGTAGTGGTTCACAAGAGCCCATCTCTCATGATAATGAATGGTTCACTTAGCACTCATTGCATCTAGGTGATGCTCACAAAGGTGAAGCACTGGATCATCCCGGGAGGTCACCCATCCCAGTACTGCTCTAGTTCAAGCACACTTAACCACAGAGTTTTCCCCAAGGTTAAGCCCACTTAGCTTGCAACCGCATTTGCAAAACCTTTAGCAAGTGTTGTGCCTTATGAACCATCCATTATAAAGCCCCTTTCACTCATCAATTGATAAGTAGGTGGTATTTTCCACAACGTGCCAAATTATGATATTGCTAGCAGGATTCAACTGTGTAGTATTTGAGTTAAACTCATTGACCCATGTTTCATGAGTAGAGGTTCACAACAACCCATCTCTCATGATAATGAATGGTTCACTTAGCACTCATTTCATCTAGGTGATACTTATAGAGGTGAAGCACTGGGTCTTCCCTGGAGGTCACCCATCCCAGTACTGCTCCAGCTCAAGCACACTTAACCATAGAGTTTTCCCCAAGGTTAAGCCCACTTAGCTTGCAACCCAATTTGTAAAACCTTCAACAAGTGTTGTGCCTTATGAACCAACCATTATAGAGCCCCTTTCACTCATCAATTGATAAGTAGGAGGTATTTTCCACAGTGTGTCAAATTATGATATTGCTATCAGGATTCAACCGTGTAGTATTCGAGTTGAACTCATTGACCCATGTTTCTTGAGTAGTGGTTCACAATAACCCATCTCTCATGACAATGAATGGTTCACTTAGCACTCATTGCATCTAGGTGATGCTCACAGAGGTGAAGCATTGCATCGTCCTGGGAGGTCACCCATCCCAGTACTACTCCAGCTCAAGCACACTTAACCATAGAGTTTTCCCCAAGGTTAAGCCCACTTAGCTTGCAACCCCATTTGGAAAACCTTCAGCAAGTGTTGTGCCTTATGAACCATCCATTATAGAGCCCCTTTCACTCATCAATTGATAAGTAGGAGGTATTTTCCACAGCATGTCAAATTATGATATTGCTGGCAGGATTCAACCATGTAGTATTCGAGTCAAACTCATTGACCCATGTTTCATGAGTAGTGGTTCACAAGAACCCATCTCTCATGATAATTAATGGTTCACTTAGAACTCATTGCATCTAGGTGATGCTCACAAAGGTGAAGCACTGGTTTGTCCCAGGAGGTCATCCATCCCAGTACTACTCCAGCTCAAGCACACTTAACCATAGAGTTTTCCCCAAGGTTAAGCCCACTTAGCTTGCAACCCCATTTGCTAAAATAAGGAAATTCATTCCAAATATCCAAACTCTTGTGCTTCAAACCATCAAGCCACTTCAATTCATCAGTTGGCAATGATTTTCTCACATCCCTAATATTTTCACTATTATATTCATCCAAAATCACCATTCCCTTGATTTTCTTTATTTTTTCGTACCAAACAAGCTTCTATCGATTACCAAATAAGTACAAAATCGACAAGCAACTAAAATAGCTGGTGAATTCGTTGCCGAATTGACTTTCACTCTTTCAAATTTTCATAGCAGAGGCTCTCCAACTATTCTTCTTCAATACACGTTGACAAATGAGGTTTCCAAATACCCTTATATAACTTTGTACACCTAATTTTTTTGCCACATTTAATGTTTTTCCCTAGGAGTTTCGGTTGCTCTATTTTCAAACAATAAAGAAAAGATTTATTTTTGGTCCTTATACTCTTTAGGTTTCTTGTACAAGCAAACACAGATACAACTATATATTAACATCTCAACTACTAAAAATTTCCTTCATACTGGTGTCGATCTACCAATAAGGGGACAAAAGATTTACTTGAAAAACTCCCCCTAGGCCAATGGCCTAAGATCAATTCCCAAAGGAATTGCTAGACATTGTTTCCAATGCGGACTTATTTCCTTCTTCACAATTACTCTTCCTTACCCAAGTTTTCATCATCTGATCTCTGATCTCTTCCAAAGTTACTTTTCCTTTTCCCTTATCATCTTTTTGTACATTTCTTCCTCTGTATACCAAACCTCTTCTATCCATGTTTTTATTTATGCAAAACCTTGTTATATGACCAAATCTGTTACAACTATAGCATACCAAATTTCTCTATCTAGACCATTCATTTCATTGATTTCCTCTTGATCTACATTGATTAGAAATATGCCCAAATCTTCCACAAGTATAGCATTTAATGTTTCTTGTACTGACCGAACTGTTTGACATACTTCTACACTCAATTGACTTATGAAAAACTTTATTGCAACTAAAACAATGACTAGAGAATGATGGAATGCTTGAATTCATCTTACATCTATACTAATCAATCATATGACCAAACTTATTATAAAAAAAGTAGTATCCATTAAATTTTTGAGCATTCGGTTGTCTTACCAGATATCTTCTGCCTTTGTTCATTTGATTTCTTTGTTTGGAATCCTTCTATTTAGATCCAAAGCTTTCTCCCTTTTCATATCCAAGGCCTTGCCTATCATGTGCATCCTTCTGTGCTTTAGTAATCTCATCAAGCTTAGCAGAACTAACCTTAAACTTCTCCTTGTATTGATTTACAGTGTTAAGTTCATCTATGAGAATAACTATCTATCTTTCAAGCTCTTGTTCATTACTTCTAGACTATTGTAGTTCCATTTCCAGTTGAAATAAATCACTATTATTCTGTTGTATTATTTAGATCTTACTTTTAAGGACTGGGCCAAATTCTCCTCATTATTCTTTCTTTCTTTAATTTCCTTAGTCATCTTCATCACCATAGATTGCATCTCAAGCTTTAGGGTAGCATTGTCTTGAGCAAGATTTCCACATTCTTCAGTTATACCTTTTAGGGTTTGATTTAGATGAGAATCTTCCATGTTTTTTTCTTTTGCTTCAACTGATCACATAGCTCCTTCCTCTTTTCTCTTGATTTGAATTGATTTTATCCTTCAAATATTGAATAAATTTTTCTGCATCTTCTAGATTTTCTTTTAATTCCAAGACTTCTACTTTAGACTGATCAACATCATCAAGTGCCACCAAAAGCTATTTTTGAAGACCACCAGAGTCCATTGCATTCCAAGATCTACCTCAAGTTGTTAAACTTATGCAAAGGAGCCAAATCTCTAATACCAATTGTTGGACTCAAGGAACATTAAGAGGGGGGGTGAATCAATGTTCAAAAAAATATTAGATTACAATTTAGATCTGAAACCATTTACAACATTTAAATAGAAGTAACCATGCAAGCACATAAAGGAATCAATAGAGACAAACAAACACCAAGATTTTTGCATGGAAACCATGTTAGGGGAAAAACCATGGTGGAGGTTAATCCACAATTTATACTCTATTAAAAGTATGATAATAAGGGGAATGCACATGCATTCAAGCACACTGCCTAGAGCCCATTGCTCAAAATTAGAAGGCTCACTTCCTTAAAAAAATGTTTGGATTACAACCAAAAATGTGAACTGAGAAAATAACATCTACATATGCCTAGATTAAGTTTCGGTGAAGCTCACTAATCAAATTCTAGACCTCCTGTTTGATTCTACACTTTGCTCTACTCTAGTGGCATTTGCACAACAAAAATCATCTGTACAACTATGTGTAATTGATCTTATGATATTCATGCACTTCAAACACACACACCCAACAAAACCACACAACTTACTTCATAATTCACATCATAATTCACACTTCAAATGATCGCTCTTATATATCTACTCCAAAATATTTTCATTCACATGTCAGCTTAAACAAAATGAAAAATATTCTCCAACGATCAGCTCAAATCACATTAAATATGTGTTGTGCACCCATCAAAGTCGGCTAACAACTTAGCATGGACCCAAAACATAATTCCTCAAACATAGAAGCATTGAAAAATTACACCTTATACAACAACGATACCTTACACGCAACAAGTCAGCTTTTATGAACAAATAAACAAAAAAGTATTCTACCAAACCTCCAAACTAATACACCAATCAACATGACGAGACAAAACTTGTAAATAAGGTAATACAAACACTAGACAACCTTTCCTAAATATCCACAACACAAAATAATGATTCAGTGAAGTATACAAACTAACTTACTAACCAGATACCCTGTTCTTCACTCTTTCTACTAGTAATACTATGTTCTTTACTTCTTCTGCTGGTATAAGAAAATCTTGCTCTGTGGACCTTATCAAAAACATAGGTTGCCATCGATGACAATACTAGAAGCTATCTCCCCAAAATTCCAACATCTATGACATCTATTTTATATGCCCCACTGGATCCATGAAATATTATTTATTAGTAATAAGAATAAAAAATTGAATGCTTCAACACTAATATTTCAGTATTGAAACTTGACCTTATAAATTGAACTCTCTTTATTTATATTTTCTTAATCTATTCTTCATTTGGATTGTTACTAGAAATTGTATCATCTTCTATGGTGATCTCAGTCTCTATGGTTTTTCTCTACCCTTTCCACTATTGAACACCTAAAATATTGAGAGGGGGATGGGTGAATTAGTATTCCCTGAAACTCATTAACTTTATAAATTTCAACATTCATTCAAAACATCATATTAATTGTAATAATGGAAAGGAACAATCATGCATCACATCAAGGAACACAAGAACACCATATTTAAGTGGAAATCCATTGAAAGGGAAAAACCATTGTGAGGATTAGGTCACAATATACTATAATTGGTTACACTGTTGGTACAAAACGGTGGACTCACTATCTAAGGACTCACTATCTATAAAGAGAGAATGGTTCACTATCGGTGGCTCATTGCCAAGGACTCACTACCAGAATAGAAAATGATAGAAGAAGGGGTGGCTCACTATCAAATATGAAATACTAACAATACATCCAAATATGTTGAAGATATAGTTCCAATTAAGCTCTGAAAAATCACTTTACGCACTTCATACTTCACCATAATTATAATTCAAACTTCTCTCTACACTAGATATCGCATGCACATTTAATCACATCACACATATATAATGACACAAGGAATTAACCTTGTGTATACACCATAACCAACCAAAAAATCAAGTATGTTTTCCCAATTAGATGTAACATGCATCCTCATAACCCGTCAAATCAATACTTCAACACACGTGTCTTACAGAAAGAACCAAAATGTGTACACTATCAAAATAGAATGACATGACCCATAATCACTCCCATGATTCTACTCCATACATAATTTATCTATGCACAACCCCAAAACCTTTAGGTCAACACTACAAGTAAAGGAATAACAAAATGAACCAGTTGTTCATTCACAACTTGACACAAAAACCATTGAATCACTTGCCACTTGGAGCACACATACTACTGACATCCTCAGACACTTTCTCAAAACTGTATAAAAAATATTCATTTGTGGTGGAATGCAGAGCATTCCAACATACACACTACACTTGCAACTCTACCATTAGCAAGTCAATACTTTTTCAACATTATGATCAACTTTGGAAGAAATAGAACCTTGAATCTTTAGATTTAGTTACCTCCAAAATGTATTAATATTACTTGAAAAATACATGACCAAATTCTACATAGAATAGCAATGTGGACCATAAAACTAGTTCATTATGACAATGAATTGGACACTGAGACTTAGGCAAATATTTAGGAAATTTGGTCTTCTTTGGACCAACACTTCTACATCTCTATAATGGGTTGACATCAATGACAATGCCATACACTATCATTCTCATCAGTCTAGCCACACCATATTTCATCATGCTCATGTTGCCAACAATCTCCCCATTTTTCATTAATGGAAACACACTCTCACTCTCCAAAATTTCTCAAAGTACTCCCCCTTTAACATCAAGGGAAACCAGATCACTACAAAACTTTCCTTAACTCATATATTTACAAGAGAGTAACTCCCCCTCATTGCTTCTCTCCTATACACAACACACTTCTCCAACAATTTCTCCCTTAGAGAAATATTTACATCAAATTGGCTCCCCTTAACAATGTTATCCATAAAAAAAATGACCAAAAATGTAGTACAACACTATCCAAGCTAACTCTACATATGTACATAGAAATAAGAAAACTACATATATAAGACAAATGGACAACTTAACATGAAGATGGTAAAATACCCTTGTATGAAACCTTCAATTTGGTAAGGTGTGCCTCCCAATCCTTCTTTGCTACCTCCTAGTCCTTCTTAGTGAAGGCAAGTATTCTACACTAACTATCAAATTGAATGAGGAGGTATTCTCCTCCATCTTGGGAACTAGGCACTAGATTCTTTTGTGGCATCTTCTTAGCATTAGCTAACACTTTAGTCAAAGATCTAAGCCTTGCACTTACCAAATCTTGAAGTTGACTATACAACATGATGATCTTCTCTTTTTCTTCTTGTAGTGGGAAGAATTGACCATGTAGATTCTCAATTGTTGCACTTGTTGTGCCATTTGCATCATTTTCCAAATCATATGCACTAGAGGCCTAAGATATTTGTGACTCAATTGAGTCCATTTTTATCTTTTATGATCCTTGTAGAATTAGGTCATTTAAAAAAAAATGCGATAAATTTTTTTCATCTTCCAAAAATTTTTGTAATGTATCTTTCAAGTTACCTTGTAACTTGTCATGTGTTGTACCACATTTATCAAAAAATTTAGTCAATCTCTCATCACTGACTTTCTTTGCTATTTCTTTCTCTAATTTCTCTTCTAAACTAGTAGATTATTCCTTAAAGGAATCCAACAAAAAACTTCAAATTTTGTATACCGGAGAGGGAATTATCAATAGTTGCTCCAAAAATACCTTCCTACAATACCTTTATTGCTTCTTCAATCAATTTTGTGCTCTTTTGGTGTGTTTGAAGATTTTATTTCCTTGTAGAGGCATGGAAAGCATTACCAAGTTGTAACTTGTTTAGGGGATAAATCTTGTTCATGTCTACCTATCCTTACTGCATTGTAATCTTCAAAAGTTGTGCAAAAACCACTAGTTCAAACTATAAATCCATATCTAGTAGCTCCGTTAATGAATCTCTAGAGGATTTGGAGGTGTATAGGACTGAATTTGCACCCATTGTGCAAATTCCCCTTTTACACATCCTCACCTTAGGAAACTAAATCTGAAGTCGAAATTCCACATCAACTCACTAACTTCCTTCCACTTGGAATTTGTCCTTTATGTCAGTAGAAGAATATTTTTTAGGGACACCCATGTGGTGCATAGACATCTATGTGGTGCACTTACATCCCTGATAGATTCCTACGTCTGAAGCTGGTAGAGGCATTACACTTTTGTGCCATAGAAAAAAGGACCCTTTGCTTGACATGGGATCAATTCATGATAAATGTACTTAATGATGCCTTGATTTAGGTGTTGTGAGACATTTTATGCATCCACACTAGATCTTGGACCCTTCTACACTAAATAAAATGTGTTTATCAACATCTTGAAAAGGTGTTGTAGAGTCTTGTAAAGGAATTTCATGCTTTTCTAGACTTAATAAGCCCATTTCTCCTTAATTCAACATTATAAAATGTATTATATCATAATCAGAAGATGGGAGAGCTAGGCAGGAACAGGAGTGAGGGAGGGGATTCAAAATCTGCAAACGATGGAGGGGATGAGTCTGATAATGATGTGGATGATTTTGGTCAAGCGATTCCTCCTTTGGCATGGTCGTTTGTGCCTTGGGAAGTCTTTTTCTCAGGCTTCTTGGTTTGGTGGTTTCGACACACAGTGACTGAAGTTTTGTCTCATCCGTGGCCATTGTCTGGAGCCAGTCTACTATGGCTAGAGCTGGTACTTTGTGGGGTACGGAGGATGTCTTGGTTCCTCCCTTGGTGGCGTCTCCTTCAGGTGCTACCCTCTCTGTTGCTTGTGATGTGTGGCTTCTTATCTCTCCCTCCTACAAGTGGTGCTTGGTGGGGTTTGGGTGCAGATTGCCCTACCTTTATCATTTTTGGGTGGCATCCATTCGATGGGTTCATGGTGGTCTCTTCTTTGAAGAAGTGTGGTTTAAGATTGGGCCAATCTTTGCTCCTACTCGGCGTAGCAGGAGGGCTTGGGGTCTCTTCTTGTCGGCTTGGTCTTGTTCCTGCTTCTTCTTGGTTGTTCCTCACTCCTGCCTGTGGTGTGCTTGGTGCCTACTTCTTGGGGGCTCTCTTTCTCAGTTTGTTCTGGTTCATTATTTTCCCCTCTTGGTGGTTTGGTGGTGTTTCCTATTGGCAGTTTGTGAGGAGTTTTTTCCCCTCTCTGGCCCTGACCGACGTGTTAGGGTTGCTTGGTGTGCTCTCTTGTTAGGTCTTCTCTTTACTTATTTGTTGTGTGGGATCCCATGTTCTTCCTGGGGTTTGCTTGTTCCTAAGCACTCTGAGATTGAGTATCTTCTTTTTTTTGTGATCAAGCCTTTGCATTCTGTGATTGAGTTTCTTCTCTCCTCGAACCCCAAATTGTCTTCTTTTCTTCTGGGAGAGGTTCTTGGATCCTTGGCGTTGTTCATTTTGTTTCCTACTACACATCTTTGGGTCACTCTAGCCCTTCCTATGGAGGTGGTCCTATCTTCTATTGAGGGGGAAATGGATGTGGCTGGTTGTGGCCTCTCTCCTATAGAGGTGGAGCGGGATGCCGTTGAGTACGTCTGGAAGAAATGTTGGGGGGCTGATTATGCCCTGTTTTGTGGCAGCAAGAAAGTTGATGTTGGCCTTCATTCTACTTTCTTTTCTTCATCTTCTATTGAGGTGGAGATCTTGAAAAGAGAGCTGATCTTTATGGAGTTCTATCCTAAGGATAAGGGGTTTTGCAGTCACCATGATATGGTTGAGCTTGGGACTCTCTCCTATAGAGGTGGAGAGAACAAATGGGCTTTGAAGGAAATTGTGGTTGCCCTACGTACTAGTAGTTACCCTTCCTATAATGGCAAAAAATGTGGTTTATATGGCTTTGTAACTTTTGTTGTTGGAGCTTTGTTCTAGATCTGTAGTAGGTTGTTGGTCCCGTCAAAACCAATGAGTGTTAGACTCTTGTAGTTTCCTAGTTCTTGTTTGGGCTGCCCATTGGCTTTTGGCTGGGTGTTGGCTTGTTGTCTTCCTATGGTGCTGCTGGTTGTTTCTGTTCCTATCTTTCAGGCAGCTTGTTCTTCTTGATGTGGGTTTTGGGTTCGCTTAAAACCTAAAGGTTTTGGGTCCTTTCAAAACCTGTTGTAAATGGTTTTGGGTCCATTCAAAACTTGTTTTTTCTTTACCAAAAACATTATAAAATGTATTTAATTACATAATTACATCATTCTAGAAGGCTTGTAAGGTGAATTTAATGATAAACTAGTGTTGTAGTGTGTTTCACACATTCACATTGGTTCTTGTGCCTTCCAAGGCTATGTGGACCTCATTTTAGTGTTGTAAAGTGTACTTAATTACACTTTCACATTCAATTCTATGTCCCAATCCCTATTTGACATTTACATAATCAGTAATAGACTTATTTTAACCCATATTATGCATCCCGAGGATAAAATTGATCAAATACCTGACAAAGTTGTAATTTAAACCTTATTTCCTTATCCCCTAGCCTCTTAAGTGTTGGAATGGCCCTTGTGGGACCCATTCTCCATGTATGGAGAATCAATCCCATCCAAGTGGGACCCATTCACCATGTGTGGCGAATGAGTCCTATCTAGCCCCCAGTTTGACCTTTGTGTGGGAAAAAGTGAAATTTAAAGTTTATTTTCACATTATGTCAGCCTGTGATGAGGTATTATCTGGTACTAAGGCACACTTGTCTATAAATAAGTATTTTTATTCTCATTTTACATACATCAACTCATTATTACATCTTCCATCCTTCATTCATTATTTATTTTCTCATTCAAGTCAAGCAACTTAGGGTTTCTTCATTAGAAGTCTTCAATTTAGCATTCTAAAGCATTCAAGGGTTGGTTCTACATGTTTTACTACACACATCCAAGATCAATCATCATTGCAAGGTAAATTATTCCATTTTTTCATGTTTCATTCCTTTATTTCATCAATTTGGTTTAATTACCTAAAAGGGGTTTAACCAAGGCAAACCCCCATGCCTTAACAATCAACAATTTAAATATTTCTTGTCATGTTTGTATGTAGATTTAGGTCCTTTGAAGGCTTAATAATAATTGAAGATTTAATTTTAAATTTATTCAAGTCATCTCCTCTTCATTCAAGTCAAAATAATAGGGACAAGTCATTTTCAGACCCGATTTCGCTAGATTCCAAAGTAGACACCTATAGAAGGTGGAATTGCAGATCTAAAGCTACAAAATCAAGTCATTTTCAAATACCTAAAGGAGGAATAATTCACCAATCATGGAGAATTAGTCCCATATGTGGGCCTAACAAAGTGTTTTTTCTCATAAATCAGTAATCAAAATCCTATTTCTGGAAGAATTCATCAAAACCAGGACTAATTCGCCATATATGGCAATTGAGTCCTATTTGGCTTGAGAGACATCATCAATAAAAATTCCAAACATTCTATATTCATCACATTTTTCCCAAGTGCACTTTGATTTTATCCATCTCTTTCTATTATGCATATTTCATTCATTTAGTTCATTGTTGTAATACACAATGTGTTTTCAAACGAAGCATGTTTTATTAAGTTTTGCATATTTAATCATTCAATTGTCTAGATTTTTTGCATGTATTTCATTCCATTTAGTATTCATTCCATCATACACATCTTAATTTGAATGAACCCCCTAGATCTTTGAGGTCTATATCTCTTCTTTTAGGTAAAAAACCCTAAGAGTGCAAGAGTACATAGACCCCAAAAATCTACTATTCATTTTTGTGAACCTGCCTTTTGAACATATTATTTTCTGATTTGGAGTACATTTTCATCCTAATCCTAGCTTGCATTGAAGTTGCATTAGAGTTGCATTGGTTCATTTGCATTTAGGGTTTCAAATTTTTGCATTAGAAAAAAGTGCATTTAGTTTACAGTTTTGTATACAATTTCCTTTAAATTTCTTTGAAATTTTACATTCTTATCTTAGGTATACATCTTACAACTTCAAACTCATCAAAAACTAGTAAATTTTTTTGAAAAATCTTGCAAAATACCCCTACTAGGACTCATTCACCATCTGTGGTGAATCAATCCCTGTACTGATTTCTCACAGTCTAAAACGACATCAAAAATCTCATTTTTCAACTTTCTAAGGATCCTAATTGCATATACTATAATTTTGGAAAGTTTTTGGAACATTTATTTCATGCATTTCATTCAAAAACATCATTTTAGATCACTCATTCTTCAAAGTACTTCATTTTCACACATCTTTACATTTGAAAATGCTTACATTTTCTAAATTTTAGATAACGTTGATAAAATTAATTTTCACTTTTGCATATACAATGTTTCTATTCCTTAAACATTACCTTACTTTGCTAAAAGTTCCTTTTACTCTTTCATATTCATTATGTATGTTTCATCAAATCTTGCATATATTGGATAAGAATGTTTTGTCTTTGCATATACATTGTTCATATTGCTAAAGCATTGCATGAAATGGTTACATGTGCTTTTCATTCTTATTCAAACAATGCTAGTACCTTATCTAGTTAGATATGTCAAGAAACATTTTCTACCTTCTCCCTATGAGAGTGTCTTTGTGAAAGAGAATACAACTTTGGCCATTCCTCATGATCATACTTGTTCTTCTCATAATATCTCTCCTCTTGGTGACATAGATATTTTAGTAGAAGAATCAATTAATGAGAGTGTTGTGAATCTGAGTTGTTTCTCTCCACTTACCTCTCCTATTAGACATAACATTAATTATTAGACAAGAGGAAATTACACTAAGTAATCCCGATGAATACACAACAAAACATGACAATGAGACAATAAATTCTTCCCCTATCTCTCGTATTTGTGTGGATGATGTGCTAGTAGAGCATACAAACATATATACTCATAATGATCATAATTGTACTTCTCCCAATACCTCTCCTTTCAGTGATGAAGGTATGTTGGTGAAAGAAGATACAATCATTGAACATCATAAGGATATTGCTTGTCCTTCTCCTCATTCCCTTTGGTAAGATACTAAAGCACAAGAGAATGAGATTGTAAATGATGCGGATGATGGATTGGTCTTAAATAATAAAGTCTTTAAGGTCTATAACAACCCTCTTTATGGTCTTTCCCCTATCTCTCCTATTTTGGTAGATATTAGGGAACAAATAAATGAAATTATAAATTATCATGCCAATCACATTTGTTATTCTCCTAGTTGTGACAAAGATACTTTATTTTTAGAAAACATAACCAACGAGAGTCATGAGAATTTTAGTTGTTCCTCTTCACATACAAAACACCTTCTTGAGAAAAACAATTCAATAATTGATCCTTCTCATACTTGTGATGAATCCACTTCACAAATTTCAACCTTAGATGAACTTATTACAAGCTCTCCTAGTATGGTAGACAACATGGAACAAGCCAATGTAACCTTAGAAACACCCAACAATCAAACGTGCAATCTCTTCCTAATCTCCTCATTGTCAATATTCCAACACATTCCACCATAGATACCCCCCTTAGTTGTGATGAATTTATTTTGGATGAACAAAACCTTAATTATCACAAATATGTGGTTTGTTGTTCTCCTAAGCACTCTCCTTCTAGGGAGGATATGATGACCACAACAACGATAATATCCCCTTAAAATAATCTCACTTGATATGGGATGTTAGCAATATTCAACCTAATCTTATCCCTTACCCACCTTCGCATATGCTTCATCCTTCCAATCAACCTAAACTTATCCTTTATCCACCCTCACATCCCCTTCATCCCTCTAATGAATCACAACAAACTAGTACTGATACTATTGCTCATACATATAACACTCGAAACAACCTACAACCCCCACAATCAACTTCAACCTCTTTACCTTTACCCAATCTGTCTAGTGCTCCTCATTATCTCCCATAAACAAAGGAGTATGATCTTGTTGAACAATTAAAGAATACTCCTACCAAGATTTCCCTTTGGGATTTACTTCAGAATTCACCAAGTTATAACCATACTCTTCAAACAGCCTTAAAACATGTTGAAGCTTCTCATGGTACCACTCTGAATGATGTCGTAGCTATTGTCAACAACAAAAATCTTGATATTACCTTTCATCATCATGAGCCCTATCCTTTAGAGTTGTGTAATCAGTATGATTCCTTTATGATAATTGATCGATTCAATCACATAGTTATCAAACGCACTCTCATCGATAATGGTTTTTCCCTTAATATATGCAGTGTGAGTCTCCATGATCAAATAAATGTTGAACGATCACAAATAATACTTGATTCCACACCTATAAGAGGATTTGATAATTCATCAACGCGATCGCTTGGTGTAATCACTTTGCCTATTATGGTGGGGGTGGTTACTTTGAAGACTCTTGTCCATGTTATGCCTCATGATCTTTTGTATAATCTTCTTTTAGGTAGACAATGGATTCATGAGATGAATGGAATACCTTAAACCCTTCATTATATAATGAATTATGTCTATAACAATCACATCTATCAAATTGAAGTAGACCTTGATCTTGAAAGTTGCTTGAACCTTGAAAAAGGAACTACAAGTCCTCTAACAACCTTGATTCTAACATCCAATATAGATCCTATTGAAACTGAACATAACAATGAGGAATCAGTATCTAGATTATTTGGTGATGAACCGGGATCTTTAGAATTCACACCTTCATTTATGGATGAATACATATTCACACAAAATAAAGATGCAAAACATGACCAACCAACCATCATGTCAACACAAAATTCAGACAACCTTTTGAAAGAATCTGCCTCAACCACTTTATAAACACATACAAACTCCATACTAACTCTTGATGAACACAATAATGACCAACTACCTAATTCCAAAGCAATGCAAAAGCTTTATGGAAAAGGGTATAAACTGCTAAAAATTTAGGGATATAGTGGAAAAGGTTGTGGTGCTCGAGAACAAGGTATCTAAAACCCTATTGATCTTAACACACAACAAACAACTCATGGTCTTGGTTATTCTCCTTCATTCAGTGTCAATATTATCACACACAACTCTCCCAAGACTCTTCTTTATCCACATAAATAATGTTAATTGTTGCTCCTTTCCATGCCATGGTTGTAGGATCATAGCATACTCACTATCTCATGTTTTACATCCACTGCAAGGAGTAGCATACCGTCATCCATTCCAGGCTCACCTTTGTTCTGCACTAAGTGGGGAGCAAAGGGCTAGAAAGCCTTATCCCCATATGTCACTTGTCATTGTCTCTTTTTACTAATCGTTAAATTTTCATGAACGTATAAGAGCAAGCTTGAGATGTGGATGACATGTCTTGAGATTGACTTGCATGTGACATACTCTCTTACTCTCTCTTCCTTGACATGACACAGTCTATCTTTGAAACATATGACTTGGAATAGGGCTTTCCTAGTTGGCTCTCATATCTTGTTCTTCTTCTACTTTAAATCAATTGCTCATGAATGATGTGTAGCAATTCCCTTAAAGTGGGGGGAATACAATACCATAAATCATTTGCATTCTTTGTTCCTAGTGTAGCCTTGTCATTTATATGACATGTTTATTACTTTTTGGATGAATTTGGGTGTGATGTCCTTCATAAGTGTGATCTTTCTTAGCATATTACATTCCTCTTGGTGGTTTGATGTGTGCATCCCCTAAGTTGTGAATTTACTATTATTTGATTAGTCCTCTCTTGGAGACATTAGAAACAATGTTCCCTAAGTGATTGACCTTACATAAAATAAAAAATACTCTATTGAACATCTCTCACATTACATTTTCACATTTTACATTTTTGTATTTCTTGGCCACCTTGCATAACACAACTTGCATGCCTATAGTGCCGTATTTTTTAAAGCTTAACATTTACATTTCATTTTTCTTTGTGGTGCCTTGTTAAATTTATCGGGAGGTATAACTTTGGCATGGTTGAGTGGGAAGCCCAACTAGCGGCATGAATTTTCCCATAGCCACTTTTGTGTTTACGAGTGCATATCAACTAGCGTATGTATCTTACTCTTTTTTTTTTCTTTATGTTTTGGCCCTTCTCACCCTATGGACGATGTAAAGTTCTATGGGCCCAAAGTGAGTATATATTTTCTATCTTATCTCTCTTTTTATTTTTCCTTTACATGATTTTGTATCTTGGGGGCTTGGATTGCATGTGGATCTCTCTTGAATGTCTACTTTAGTGTGACTCTGAAGCAAGTTCTTCCTCTCACTAAATTGGGGGCTAAATGTGTTGTAGAAAAAATGACCCCTTGCTTGACATGGGATTAATTCATGATAAATGGACTTAATGAGGCCTTGATTTAGGTGTTGTGAGGAATTTTATGCATCCACACTAGATCTTGGACCCTTCTACACTGAATAAAATGTGTTTATCAACATCTTGAAAAGGTGTTGTAGAGTGTTTTACACATTCACATTGGTTCTTGCGCCTTCCTAGGCTATGTGGACCTCATTTTAGTGTTGTAAAGTGTACTTAATTACACTTTCACATTGAATTATGTGTTCCAATCCCTATTTTACATTTACATCATCATTAATAGACTTATTTTAACGCATATTGTGCATCCCGAGGCTAATATTGATCAAATACCCAACAAAGTTGTAATTTAAACCCTATTTCCTTATCCCCTAGCCTCTCAAGTGTCAAAATGGCCCCTGTGGGACCCATTCTCCATGCATTGTGAATCAGTCCCATCCAAGTGGGACCCATTCGCCATGTGTGGTGAATGAGTCCTATTTGGCCCCCATTTTGACCTCTGAGTGGGAAAAAGTGAAATTTAAAGTTTATTTTCACTTTATGTCGACCTGTGATGAGGTTTTATCAGGTATTAAGGAAAAATTGTTTATAAATAAGTATTTTTATCCAAATTTTACATCCATCAACTCATTATTACTTCTCCCATCCTTCATTCATTATTTATTTTCCCATTCAAGTCAAGCAACTTAGGGTTTCTTCATTATAAGTTTTCAAGTTAGCTTTCTAAAGCATTCAATGTTTGGTTCTACATTTTTTGCTGCACACATCCAAGATCAATCATCATTGTAAGGTAAATTTTTCCATTGTTGCATGTTTAATTCCTTTATTTCATCAATTTGGTTTAATTACCTAAAAGGGGTTTGACCAAGGCAAACCCCCATGCCTTAACAATCAACAATTTCTCTTTCTTGTCATGTTTGTATATAGATTTAGGTCCTTTGAAGGCTTAAGAATCATTGAATATTTCATTTTAAAGTTATTCAAGTCATCTTCTCTTCATTCAAATCAAAATAGGAAGGAAAATTCATTTTCACACCTGATTCTAGCAGATTCTGAAGTAGACACCTATAGAGGGTGGAATTGCAGATCTGAAGCTATAGAATCAAGTCATTACTTTTCCAATCCCTAAAGGAGGATTAATTCACCAAGCATGGTGAATTAGTCCCATATGTGGGATTGACAAAGTGTTTTTCTCATAAATCAGTTCTCAGTAATCAGAATCCTATTTCTAGAAGAATTCATTAGAACCGAGACTGATTCGCCATAGATGGTGAATGAATCTTGTTTGGCTTGAGAGACATCATCAATCAACATTATAGACATTCTATATTCATCACATTTTTCCCAGGTGCACTTTGATTTTATCCATCTCTTTTTATTTTGCATATTTCATCATTTAGTTCATTGTTGTGATACACAATGTGTTTTCAAATGAAGCATGTTTCATTAGTTTTGCATGTTTAATCATTCAATTTTTTATCTTTTTTGCATTTATTTAATTCCATATATTCTTCATTCCATTATACACATCTTAATTTGAATGAACCCCCTAGATCTTTGAGGTCTATCTCTCTCATTTTAGGTGAAAAACCCTAAGAGTGAAAGAGAAGTACATAGACCCCAAAAATCTACAGTTCAACTTCCCATTGGGAATGGTTTGTAACATCCCTCTTTGACCAAATGACCCCAAAAATGATAGATTCTTTCCTCTTCCCTCTTCTCCTTCAAATTCATCCATTCTCATTTCATTCCACCCTCTAGTAATTTCTCTTGATATCTTTTTGCATCCTCTAATAATTCAACTTCATTCTCTTGGCATTCTCCATTCTCAAATAGTGGTTTAGCACTCCATTACAAGAACATCACTCTTTCAACTTCATAAATAAAGTGTGGAGCAATCCATTGTAGCAGGGTCTTGAGGTTTTGCAACACCTCCCTTCATAACAATCGAGGTTGTGGTGATTGTTCAATCTTTCTTTCTCCATCATTGGCTAGTGAGATCATGGTGGAGGTGGTAACATTTTCACTCCTCTCCTTTATGATTTAGCTGAGTAGATATGTACTATTTTGTAGTGTTATTCGTATGCTTTCTTTCTTTACTTCTTTATCATAATTCTCTCCATTGTTGTTATCTAGCTATCCATGGAGGTGGAAACACCAAAACGGGGGTCTGACTAAGGCAAACCCCTTTACAGCCCCAACAAATTTCCCCTCTTTCTTTTGTGTAGGTGGACATGCATTTGGAGCTAGTTGGTGAACAAATAGTTTTGTGAGATTGTCTTCATCACCTTGGTTCTAGTTTATTTACTTTATCATTTCACTATTTACTTTGCATACTTTCTCATTCTATTCTTACCATCTGGATTGTACTAGCTAGGCTGTTAATAGGTCTTTTTTTCAGTTTCTTTGTGTTCATCATTTTATGGCTATATGAACACCAGCGCACCACAATTGACATCCTAGAACTACACTAATTTCCTCAGACAGAGAGCTTCCTGAGGCATAGAAATGACTCCAAAAAGCCAACTAGCCTAGCCCAGAGTATAATTTTGGTCTACAAAGTGATTGAAGGAATTTATAGTCCTCATCATTCTCATCCTTCACATCAAACACCCCTTTAGAGTGAGGTAAGTTAGGCTAGCATTCTGCTCTTTTCTCTCTGTGACCTGGGGCCTTAACATGGTTGGTCCCCCTCTCTTACATTTTTGGTCATCCTGACATGAACCATTTTTGTTTTGTTTTGCGATACTGAAAGACCCTTTCCTCATATTCTAGGAGCATTGTAGGTGTGAGTGGTGTAGGTGTGAAGCTAGTAGAGGTGCTACACATCCTATTGGGAATGGTTTGTAACATTCCTCTTCGACCAGACGACCCCAAAAAGGGAAGATTCTTCCCTCTTCTCCTTCAACTTCATCTATTCTCATTCCATTCCACCCTCTAGCAATTTCTCTTGTTCTCTTTTTACATCCTCTAAGCATTTAACTTCATTCTCTTGCCATTCTTCATTCTCAAATAGTAGTTTAGCACTTCATTGCAATAACAACACTCTATCAACTCTATAAAGAAAGTGTGGAGCAAGCAATTGCAACAAGGGCTTGAGGTTTTGCAACACCTCCCTTCATTATAGTCAAGGTTGTGGCGATTGTTCAATCTCTCTTTCTCCATCATTTGCTAGTGAGCTCTTGGTGGAGGTGATAACATTTTCACTCCTCTTCTTTACGATTTGGTTGAGTAACTATATACTATTTTGTAGTGTTATTTATGTGCTTTCTTTCTTTACTTCTTTATCATACTTTTCTCTATCATTGTTATCTAGTTGTCTGTGGAGGTGGAAACACCAAAACAGGGGTTTGACTGAGGCAGGCCCCTATACAACCCAAAAAATTTCTCCTCTTTCCTATGTGTAGGTGGACATGCATTTGGAGCTAGCTGCTAAATAGGCATAGTTTTTATGAGAATGCCTTCATCACCTTAGTTCTAGTTTATTTACTTTATCATTTCAGTATTTACTTTACATATTTTCTCATTATGTTCTTACCATCTAGATTGTACTAGCTAGGTTGTTAGTAAGCCTTTTTGGAAATTTCTTTGTGTTCATCATTTTCTAGCCATATGGATGCCAGCACGCCCGAGAGATGCTGGCACACCACACTGATGTCCTAGAACTGTGTTGTTGTCCTCAAACGAAGAGTTTTCTAAGGCACAAAACTGACTCCAAAAACCCTGCTCACTTAGCCCATACTATAGTTTGGTTCTATAGAGTGATTGAAGGAATTTATAGTTCTCATCATTCTTGTCCTTCACATCAAAAACCCCTTTAGAGTGAGGTAAGTTAGGGAAGCCTTCCGCCCTTGGCTCTCCGTGACTTGGGGCTTTGACATGGTTGGTTCCCCTCTCTTACATTTTTGGTGAACCTGACGTGAACCATTTTAGTTCCATTTTTCAATATTGAAAGACCCTTTCCTCATATTCTAGGAGTGTTGTAGATGTGAGTGTTGTGGGACTCCTCACCTCGCAACCCAACCTATGACCCCTAGTAGGCATAGTTGGAAGTTTCTGAAAGTGTTGCATAATGAAACCTTAGCTAGGTCACTGTCCTATCTTGTAACCTTTAGGGAGCTTTGTGAGAGTGTCATTTAGTACATGTGATGGACTCTTTCCTGCATCAACCTATTCCCTCTACACAACCTGTGAGGAGTAGTACTGGTATAACCTTCACCTCACAGGATCTTTCGATGGGCTTTAACAGAGAACCCTCTCCTCTCTACATCCCTGTGTGAATTAATAGAAACACCATAACAGGTGTTCTCATTGATCCAACGTCTCAAGTAAACATCATAACTAAGGATATCATGCTAAACAATTTTCTACATAAAAATGGGTACGAGTGATCCCACAATAGTGGTTTACAATTTTTGGCCAAACTAGACACTGAAATTATTATTTTTAACTAAATATTCACGTTTGGGCACCTATGGCGGCTAAACCATGAAAAATTTGAAGATGATGCAAACTAGAGTCTCGCCACATTTTTTGTAGATTCTAAAAATATTTTTTTCAAAATTTTTGGAATTAGATTGCACTTCTTTTTCCATCTCCCACATGAAAACCTATTTTTTTTAGAAAATAACATTTTAAAAAAGTGGTGCACACTGTATAATGCATAAATTATTTTCCATGAAGGATAAAATTCTAATTCTTTCAAATTTAGATTCATAACTCAGATATCTAGTGCTTCCACTTGGTTAGACAATTTTTTATTGAATATTTTTTCTTTAATCATGTTTCGAAGTCAAACCAATTACAATTCAGACATAGCGTGACCGTATAATGCATAACTTTTTGTATATATCAAAATTCAATTTATTTTTTTTGTTGGATCAAGGACTTCAATATTTGGTGCATTCATATTTTTCAAAAAAAAATTGATAATCTGCTATTTTTCCACATGTGCAGAACAAAGACCTTTTTTTTATGAAAAACCTATGTTTAATAAAACTAAAAAGATAAATACATAAAACCAAAACATTTTAAAATTATATTCGTTGGATAGCTCGTTTCGAGGACTACCTAATTCCAGTTGGGTTTTGTGAAGATTCCTCCATTTTCATCCTCAACCCGAGCTTCGAAGTGCCAAAATTTAGGATTTTTTGTGTCTCAGGGGGGGATGAGGAATAAGGGGGTTTCATTCGAACCAGGGTTCATTCAAACCCCCTTTCTATAAGCGATTTTGTTGTATTTTTTAGCAGGAAATAATTAAAAGGGTTCACTCGAACCCTGTTTCTAGCAAAACCCCTAATGGGTTTGGTCGAACCAATAGGTTCGTACGAACCCCTAAAATCAAGTGTTTTTCCATGCATTCATTTTTTGTGAGTTTTCATTCCTCACTTCAATTGTAAACCACTATTGTGGCTTCACCCGTACGATGCACCTGTGAGCACCATCCACATGGACGATAGACTTTTCGTACCTCCTTTAGGTAGTATTGTCTTGTTGGGTTTGGTTGGACCTAAATTTGTGAATCTCTTTTTTGATATAATCCCTAGATCTAAACTCTTCAGAGAAAAGTTGGGTATCCCCTAGTTATTAACTATGAATGTAATACCCTTGGTTGTACATATATGTCTAAAATCTATCCATGAGGGTTTTGTGCAAGTGATTCATGACACCGTTTATAAACCATCATTTTCTCATGGTAGTTACTCCTTGGATTACTCTTAGCCTGCTCCTATTGGTAATATTCCACCTATAAAGGACCTCTTGTACCAAACTTATTAAAATTACAAGAGAGGGCACTTAATGTTGAGAGTGAGATACCCTCTATTGCCTTTTGTTGTTTCACATAGGGCTTGCTTAAAAGCCGAAAGTGATTCTGCTAAGGCACATAGAAGGGGAGAATAGAAGTGGTTCCAAGATCCTCATTCTTCCTATTCCACTACTCAATCTAATGCTCCTTCTCACCTTGCTATAATTCTATTAGATCATGTTCTTCGTCTACGAGAAAATCCTATGGTGCCCTCTTGGTGAAAGCCGAAGCATCCTGCATTTGAGCTTCCTATTCTACCCATGGAGCCTAGGCCCATTTTATATGGCAAGAAGAAAGGTCCCCATGGGGAATCTTCTATACCTTAGCCTTCGTGGCCTCCTACCACTTCTACTCCTAGGCAGTAAATGGGAAGAGGCCCATTGTTGAGGCATTAAAACTAACTCCCATTGTTGTTTCTCAACCTATTCCTCCTACTCCCATTTAGGAGCCTATCCCTCCACCAAGATTAGTTGTGGAGGACACTCCTATGGCTAAGCAGGAGCCCTCCATCCCTTCACAACCTCCAGTCTTTGGTTCGAAGAGTCACATAAATCGCCTTGCATGCGAGTGCAAGCGCTGGTGAAGGGCTCTCGTAGCTGAGCAGGCTGCCTTGTTGAGGAAGGAAGAGGTTGCCCTTGCTTCAGGGCATCCTAATGTGTCCTCCTCTCTCCTCCCCTCTACTTCCATCCAACATAGGGGTATTTTCAAGACATGATGGCTTAAAAAGTGATAATATGTAAGTGATATGGTGGCCCATGTGGCTGATGAATTTTTTTCTACCAAAAATTAATGAAACAAAAAGGGTTTTTAAAGGAGATTCTCAGCTTTCTACCAATATAAATTATGCTTTACTTTGAATTTAATAAATAATTATTATTCATTTTCTATTTGAATTCTGACTAAAGTCCTGATTGATATGTTGATTGAAAAAAATCTATAGCTTTCAAACAATATCCATTTTTTGAATATAAAACATGTGTCACATTCTATGCTTCACATACTATAGGATTAAAAAAAATTAATTTCATGAAGTTTTGACCAAGTTAAGGTGGTTAGACATGATTTTTTTATATTTTTTAAAAGGTGTAATAAAAAATTCATAATTAATTATTTACTTGGAAAAAAAACTACAAAAAAATATACATCACATCGGGACATGAGTCCTCTACTTATGTCTAAAATCTTATAAAATAATATTATGATTAAATTACTGTGGTTAAGGTGGTCAGACAGACACCTACTTCTTATTTTTTCTTTGAAATTTAAGTACTACTACATTAAAATTTCAAATTTTCACCATATAGATTTTTTTTCTTTTTAAATAAACCTAGTATTTTAGAAACTACATTCAATTTTCTATAGATTCTATTCTTACATATTTTTGAAATAATATGGATAACTTATTCAAATTTTTACATCAAGTTTCCTAACTCAGATTTTTCAATTTTTTTTGCCACTTAAGGGCCTATTTTTTCCATGATGATCCTGCACATACCCCTAGTTTAGTCCCACTCTCAGCTTCCACTGTGAATACAAATGTGCCTAACCCCAAGAAGGTGTAGGTCTTCATCACTCCTTCAAAGGAGCCATCCTTGTTGATTTCCCTTCTGAATGTCCCTCATTTCCTAAAGCCTGTGGATATGCCAAACACTTCAGTAGTATCTGTTGCAGATTTCTCCTCCTCTTCCTCTACACCTTTCACCTCATTTGTGGGGATTTTGTATCCCCTAACAAAACAAAAGGTGGAGGGTGGTCCTTTCAAAAATGGAGGATGTAAGAGGAGCCTTCATTCTCTGAAAGGTGGTCTCATGCTAGCCTATTTTGTCCTAGTGATAGAACCAACCCTGACTTCCCCTAAGTTCGTCACTACTCCCAAGTCACTCGGTGAGCCTAGCGGTGAATCTCGAGCATAGCCTTCTTGATCCATTGAGGTACAACATGGCACTTCGATGAAGTGCATGTTTAATTCTCTAGATGAAGTTCCAACCTTGTTAGCGATCTTTGCATAATCACAGACCATAGCTCCACAAGAGCCTAGTGGAGGAGACCTTGTGGGGTCATCTTCCTTAGACCTTGTTGTGAGAGGGTCAAAAGCTCCTCCTCTTAACATTCCACTACTGCAAGCTTTTCCTCCTTTCCCTTATGAAGACCTAGAGTGGGAAGTGGATGACCTCTTGGTCGATCAGTGTTAAGGGGAGGCCCCTTCTTTATATTTAGATTAGATGTGTGTGTTGTGATGTGGTTCCTCGATGATCATGCTATGTGTTTCTAGATTACCCTTGTCACCCTTGTTGGTGCTTGGATATAGGTGTGGTTTTTGTGTTGTAAAATTTCTTCTATTTGTATCATCATTCTTCCATGTTTGTGATTGATTTTTGGGAAAGTAAGGATGATGCAAAGTGTTGGGGGAATTTAGGGTTCCCTTCCATGTTGACCCTATTTTTACTTTATCTTCTCATGCATTCTTCACATGGTTTGATATAGTAGGGGGTCAATGACAGTTCATTTTATATACTATTATTATACTTATATAATATTATATATATAATATTATGTATATATATAATATTATATATATTATATTATATATATAATATTATATATATATATATTTATGAGCAGCTCTAACCGTGAAATATCAAATCACCCATGTGCCCTTTGTTTTTTTTCATTTTCTTTTTTTCACTTTTCTTTTATCTTTCTCTCTTCCTTTCTTGAGTCTTCCCTTTCATGTGTGATAATGCCATTTCTATGATACTTTGATTTTCAAAAAATGTATTTGTTGCCAATGAATCTTTTCTTGAAAATATTTGCAATCTTTTTTCAAGAATCGTATTCTCGACTTGGACCCATAACAAAACATGTTTCCTTCATCATGTGTTTGCAAAGAAATAACTTGAGAACCTTCCCTTCAAGGTGGGAGAAACTTTGATCTTCCCCTCACAAGGGGTAAAATTCTTCCTTTCAAATTCCTTGATGAAGTGAATATCTTTTGAAAGGATTCCTTGATGATGAATAGATTTGAGAAAGAAACATCTCTTCTTCACTTTCAAACAGTGTGTCCCTTGAGTAGACCCCTTCTCTTTTCATGTTGGTTTCCTAAGGGACCCCTTTGAAAGTTTTCCAATCTATCGATGGTCAACATGACTGTCAGCCTACTTGCCTGCGTAGCCACTTTCAGACATGTTCTATCTGTAGGTAAACATGTCACTTTGTAGGTGCACCTACGAAACCCCTCTCCAACTCTATGGAATCTCCTTATTTGGATTTCCTCCAAGTGAGATATCTTGGGGGATTCCTCCTTGTAGGTTTGTAGGCTTGTAAGACGCTTACTTCTTTGGGTTTCTTCCATGTGAGAGATCTTGGGGGATGCCTCCTTGCAGGTCTATGGGTCTGTAAGGTGTTTTTTCAGGGTTTCCTTCATGTGAGAGATCTTGGAGGATACCTTCCTTATAGTTTTACGGGCCTGTAATGTGCTTTCATTCTACAACTTCATAGTTCCACAGGGCTATGGGGTCCTTTTCCTACCCTGCTTCCTCGACGGTTTAGGTATAAGTTTCTAACCCTATTCACTCTGATCTACTTTACTAAAGCACTCATTAGTATTTGTGCTCGTTAAAGTGGGGGAAAATTGTATAAGAACGAATTTCCACCCCTTATGCAAATTCCCCTTTTACACATACTCACCTTAGAAAACCAAATCTAAAGTCAAAATTCCACATCACCTGACTGACTTCCTTCCACTTGGTGC
The DNA here is from genome assembly GCA_007258455.2 of Sequoia sempervirens. NCBI lineage: Eukaryota > Viridiplantae > Streptophyta > Pinopsida > Cupressales > Cupressaceae > Sequoia > Sequoia sempervirens. The sequence goes on along the minus strand of VDFB02105785.1, from coordinate 485,545,555 downwards.
ATCTATCCTTTATGTTGTTAGAAGAAATTTTTTTGGGGATTCCCACGCATTGAACAGATGTTCATGCTTACATCCCTGATGGATTCCTTCATCTGAAGTTGGAAGAGACATTACACTTCCCATTGGGGATAGCTTGTAACATCCCTCTTCAACTAACTGATCACAAAAAAAGAAAATTGTTCCCTCTTCTCCTTCAAATTCATCCATTCGCATTCCATTCCACCTTCTATCAATTTCTTTTGATCTCTTTTTGCATCCTCTAAGAATTCAACTTCATTCTCTAATATCAAACAATAGTTTAGCAGTCCATTGCAGCAACAACACTCTATCAACTTTGTAAAGCAAGTGTGGAGCAAGCCATTGCAGCAGGGGCTTAAGGTTTTGCAACACCTCCCCACATCACAGCCAAGGTTGTGGTGATTGTTCAAGGTCTCTTTCTCCATCATTGGCTAGTGATATTTTTGTGGAGGTGGTAACATTTTCACTCCTCTCCTTTATGATTTGGTTGAGTAGCTATATATTGTTTTGTAGTGTTATTCATGTGCTTTCTTTCTTTACTTCTTTATCATAATTTTCTCTATCCTTTCTATTTGGTTGTCCATGGAGGTGGAAACACCAAAATGTGAGTCTGGTAGAGGTAGACCCCTATATAGCCCTAACAAATTTCCTCTCTTTCATGTGTGTAGGTGGATGTGCATTTGGAGCTAGCTAGAGAACAGACACTTTTGTTAGATTGTCTTCATCACCTTGGTTCTAGTTTATTTACTTTATCATTTTTGTATTTACTTTGCATACTTTCTCATTTTATTCTTACCATCTAGATCATAATAGCTTGGCTATAAGTAGGTCCTTTTAGCAATTTCTTTGTGTTCATCATTTTATAGCCTTACAAATGCTAGTACACTTGAAAGACGCTAGTGCATCACACTAACGTCCCAAAACTATGCTATTGTCCTTAGATAGAGAGTTGTTTGAGGCACAAAACTGACTCCAAAAAGCTAGATCGCCTAGCCCAAACTATAGTTCAAGTTTGTAGAGTGATTGAAGGACTTTATAGGGTATGTGTAAGATCATCATGGAAAAAATAGGTCCTTAAGTGGCAAAATATTTAGAAAAATTTGAGTTAGGAAACTTGACGTAAAAATTTGAATAAGTTATCTATATTATTTCAAAAATATGTAATAATAGAATCTATAGAAAATTGAATGTAGTTTCTAAACTACTAGATTTATTTATTTTTTCATCTATTTGGTGAAAATTTGAAATTTTAATGCAATAGTACTTAAATTTCAAGGAAAAAATAAGTAGGTGTCTATTTGACCACCCTAACCACAAGAAAAGGATAATATGTTTTTATAAGATTTTAGTTATAAGTAGAGGACTCATGTCTCAATGTAATGCATATTTTTTTGTGTTTTTTTTCCAAGTAAATAATTAATTATGATTTTTTTATTACAACTTTTAAAAATATAAAAACTCGCATGTTTGGCCACCTTAACCTGGTCAAAACTTCATGAAATTCATTTTTTTTTAATCCTATAGTGCACAAAGAATAGAATGTGATACATGTTTTGGATTCAAAAAATGTGATACCTTTTGAAAGCTATAGATGGTTTTCAATCAGCCTATCAATCAGGACTTTCTAGTCATAATTCAAATAGAAAATGAATAATAATAATAATTTATTAAATTCAATGTAAAGCATAATTTAAATATTGGTGGAAATCTAAGAATCTCTTTTAAAAACCATTTTAATTTCATCAATTTTGGGTAAGAAAAAAGTTGTGAGCTACATACCCTACACATACCCATCATATCGCCACTTTTTGGTCCATCATGATCCTACACATACCGTATAGTCTTTGTCATTCTTATCCTTCACATCAAACACCCTTTTAGAGGTAGGTAAGTTATGGAAGCCTTCCACTCTTTTCTCTCTGTGACCCCCAGCCTTGACGTGGTTGGTCCCCCTCTTTTACAGGAGGATTTTCCAATAGTTTTATCACTTTATCCTTCCTTCTCTCTTTGTCTCCACTTCTAGTGCATGCTTCAACATTCTTATCTTCTTTTGCAGAATTCTCACTATTCAGAGGAGGAAAGTTTTCATTTTTTTGTGCCTCTGTCATCTCTAAGACTTCTTTTTTCTCATTATATTTCTCCATAGCTAGAAGGGGAAAATTGTGTTCCAAATTTTTTATCCTTCTCTAGGATACTCTACATTTTGTCTTTCTTTTCTTCATCAACAACATTCTCCACCATTGGAGGGGAATTATTTGTAACCATTTCTTCTTGCACATTCTCCTCCATAGGTATATGATCATGTCATCCATTATCAGGCTCATAGCTTGTCAGAATAGTTGTATCATGTTGCATTTTATCTTCATTATCTAGAGACATTCCCAACTCTTTTGTAAGATCTACAACTTTTTGAAGTGTCTCCTTCTTGAGCCTTTCAATAACTTCTTGTTGGAAAGAGACACTACAATTTTTTTTTGGTGTTTTCATTGATGGAAACCCTAGTCTATGATTGGATCCGCACATCATCACTTGATCATACCAACAGTCAAATCAAAGTCAGTCAAGCCAAGACAGAGCATTTGGCAGATTTGAGTTCATCGATTCACATGAAGATTTTATGTTATTATTTCAAGTTGTGGATCTTAGGGAAGATTGTTTGATGTATGCTTTGTGTTATTTGTGAATCTCATTGCCTTGTATCAATTTGTGTGCAAGTCAGGAGATCTGGTTGGTTATTTTTTGTTTATCAACACATGAAGGTTGACTTGGTAAATATAATGTGTTGTGGATATTCGAGGAGTAATTACTTAAGTGTTTTTGTGTTTAAGCATATTGATTTGGGTCCTAACTATGTTGTGGTTGACCCTTGTGGATGTGCATTGAATATTACTCATTTTTTGGGCTGACAGTTGTAAATATTTTTCATATTCTTTTGAAGTCGACATGTTGTGATTAAATCTTTAATCATGGATATATATATATATATAAGTGATCAATTATATCATTTTCACATATGAACAATGTGTGTGTGTTGTGAATATTATAAGATTTATAGAGTGGTTATGCATAGTTTCACTTGTGCATTAGGCATTTTGTGATGTGAGTTAGAGAAGAGTAGAGCAGAAGAGCATAGCGGAAGAGAAGAATCAATCAAAAGGACAAGAGATCAATTGTTAAGCCTAACCGGAACTATAATCAGGCATTTGTAGATGCTACTTTCTTAGTTCAATCCTTTGGATCTAATCGAAACTTTTGTAGGGTAGTGAGCCTCTCTATTTCTGAGTAGTGAGCTCTAGGAAGTGTGCTTCAATGCAATTGTATTTCCATTTTGTAAAAATATTTTGAGTATACTCAAATCATATTGTGGATTGGCCATCCACTGTGGTTTTTCTCCTAATAGGGTTTCCATGTAAAAATCCTTGTGTTATGGTGTTGTGGTTGCTTGCTTTATTTTCATGCATATTACTTATGGTTGAATGTTATAAGTGCTTTGAAGATCAAATTAATAAATTTAATTTTTATAGAACACTAATTTAAACCCCCCCTTAATGTTCCTTGTGTCTAACAATTTGTATCAGAGCTAAGTTCCTCAAAAGAAGTCTAACAACTTGAGGTGGATCTTGGAAAGCATGGAATCCAGTGGTCTTCAACAACAACTTTTGGTGGCCCTAGATGATCTTGACCAGGCAAAATATGAGAACCAGGAATTGAAAGAAAGTCTTGAGAATGCTAAGAAATTCATTCAATCATTGAAAGATAAAATCAATGAATCAAGGGAAAAGAGAAAGGAACTTTGTGATAAGCTTACAAAAAAAAAAAAGTAGAATCATGGAAGATGAACATTTGAATCAAGCCTTGAAAGAGAAGACAAAAGAATTGAAAATGTTGTCCTGAAGCATGAAATGGAATCTATCATGATGAGGATGACAAAGGAAATTGAAGACATAAATAAGAATGAGAGAATCTTGCTCAATCCCTAAAAGAGAAATTTGAAGAATGTAGTAGACTTAATGATAATTTCATTCAATTGGCACTTGATTTGCATCAATCTAGGAATATCGAAGAAGAGCTCAAAAGACAGATTGCTACTCTGAGAGAAGAACTTGCTACATCAAATGAGTATAAGGAGAAATTCAAAGCTAACTCAACCAAGCTTGATGAACTAATTAAAAGTCAGAGGATTGATGGTGACAAGTGAGGTCTTGTTTATGAGGAAGGAGAAAGTTCCAGATCTGGACAAGGGAGATTTAGGCAAGGATATCAAATGAACAAGGCTAGAAGGTATCTGGTAAGACAACAAAATGCTCAAAGATTCAATGGCTATTTTCTTACCTCTAATAAATTTGGTCATATGGCTTCTCAATGTAGAAGTAGAATGAATCCAAGTGGTCCATCCTTCTCAGGTCAGTGCTTTAGTTGCAATAAGTTTGGTCATAAGTAAAATGAATGCAAAAATGTTATGAATTTTTTTGATAGAGATCTCAGATGTTATACATGCAATAGATTTGGCCATATTTCTAACCAGTGCAAAACAAGATAAAATCAATGGAACAACTAGTCTAGATAGAGAAATGTTGTGTGCTATAACTCTAAAAAATTTGGTCACACTACTAGATTTTGTTGGAGCAGAAAGGGTCTGGTAAATCAAACATCTAGAAAGATGTTACGGGAAAAGGAAAAGTCACTATAGATGTAATCAGGAAGGAAATGCAAAAGAAATGGGTGAAGAAGACTCCCTCTATTGAAGGAAATGTGCCCATACCAAAAACTGCTTCTGGTAATTCCTCTGAGTATTAGTTTCAGGCCATTGGCCTAGGGGGAGCTATCAAGAAAATCTCTTAACCCTCTACTGGTAACTAACACCGGGATGTGGATGAGTACACTATGTGCATAGATGTTCTACAAATGTTGCTGAATCAATTGGAGAAAGTATCATGCAATGTTGGAGGTTCGTAGAAGAATTATCCTTCACAATGCATGGAAAAAGGGTATCCAAATGAGTTAGGGTAAAATCATTTATTGCAACAAAATGGTTAGGTGTGTGAGTGATAAAAAATCATTTTTATCTTTCATTTGTCACTTTGCATTTTGAAGAGAAGAAGTTTAGAGAGCTCTGAGGTGAACTTCAGTGAACTATGGTGAGATTCAAGCATGAAGAAGTTTCGACAATCAAATTCTAATTCGATAGAAAGGTATTTATCAAAAAAATTATGAACCTGTGAATTTGTGATAATGGCTACTTTGTTGGTAGTTGAGGTCAAGGATAGAACCCATCTGAAATTCAAGTGGAATCCTTTCAATTCTATTGAGACCGAGCCCTTAGGTGCATTTTCATCTATTTCATATGTCATTTTTCATATTGAATACTTTAGGGCATACATTCATGCAAATATTGAGGATTTAGGGAGATCACAAATGTTGAAATTGTACTCCAATCATATAGTTGGAGATGATTTATGTGTTAAGCCTGAATTCAAAACCCTAGAAGAGAAGAAATTCATGCAATTTATGAAATTCCCCATGTTTGATGAGAGCGAATGTGTCTGGTATATTATGAGCTAAGTTCATGTTGAATTTATGTGGTTCAATCAACCTTTTAAGATTACAAAAGAAGCCATAAGCACTGTTACAGGTTTAAATTCCTCTGATGGGTTGTTGATCTTGAATTTCGTGAAGAATCAGTGGTTATTGATGCAACTGGTTCAAATTTTGACAAGAGGGCAATGACAATCGATGATATAATTGAAGCAGATGTGAAATTTTACTCGATAGTTATTGATTACAAGATTTATCATCCTAGTAGGGATAATTTAGTATCTGGTATAGCTATTTATGCAACATATTAGATGGTGAAGGAGAATGCAGTTTATGAACTATGTGAATTACTTAGGAGTTAGCTAATGGAGAATCTTGGTAAGATTAAGAAAGACAAGAAGAATTCCTTTAAGTATGGTAATCTATTGTTGTGTCTATTATTTTACTTCATGAATGAAGTTATGGGTGTAGGCAGAGTGCTTTGGCAAGGTAGTAAGCCTGTAGTTGTTCAAATTAGAGATCTTTTGTATGGAATTGGAGATATTCAAGCCAGGAAAACTACAATCTGGGGATATTTCAAGAACTTTCAAAGTATAATGCAAGCAAGAGAAATAATTCCTACTTCTATTGTGGAGAAGTACAAGGATTCAAGTTGTTTTATGTTGGACATTGATCAATGCCTAATGGAACCTATTGATCCTAGAATGATTTGGATTATGCAAATGGGCTATAAGATTGAGGAAAATATCTTGGAACTATATGCATGACATCTGTTGAGTAAGCCTCTAGATTCAGAAAAAGTGAGGTTTGGAACTTATGTAGAAAAGGACACACAAGTGCATGAGCAGTTGAAGAAACCTATGATAGTCTAGAGAGAAAGGAAAGAAGTGGAAGTCTTTGTAGAGAGCATGGGTATATCTGCAAAAGCTATGAGAGAAGCCAGAAGGAAGAGAGAACAAGAAAAATCAGAAAAAGGGTCAACTAGAATTGAATTTGCTAGTACGACAACATCCTCTTCGTGAACTAGATCAACAAGGATCTTTGCATCCCTATCTGCCCTTGTAACGAAGCCAATCCCTATGCAAACTTAGGTATCTGGTAAGAGGAAGAAGAATAAGAGAACAAGAGTCACTAAGAGAAATTAAGCATATGGGCACCCAGGAAACAAAGGTCACTAAGAGAAAATCCTTTAGCAAAGAACAGAAAGAAAAGAAGAAGGTGAAGACTGACAAACTTGTTATGTCAGTAAAAGAAGTAGAAAAATAAATGGTCAAGGATGGCAATATTAATCTGCTTTGTAAGTTGTATGATACCTTTGATAGCGTTGGTCAAAGAGTACTTGAGGAGGCTACAATAAAACATTTAAATACTTTAAATAAGGCTCTAGTTGAAATAATGTTTGGTTTACCTAAAATCCTGTATGAAGTTCTAGAAATGAGGAGAGTGAATGCTAGAACAGAAGAACAAATGAGAGAGTGAATTCTTGTAGATTTATGTCTGATAATGTCTATGGAGGAAATGAAGACAATCCTAAATAATGCTAAGAAGGAATTCAAAATCAATACAAGGGTGAACAAGCTCATGATCGAACAAACTGAAGAGGTTGTTGAAGAAACAAAGAAAATCTTGGGAGCATTTTTGTTAAAGAACAGAATCAATGTTGTCATTGAAGAAGTGCACGTTAAAGATGTTGCATCTAGTCCGATGGATGAAGAGGTAAATGAAGATACAGTTGAGGACACTCAAATTCCTCCTGATGTGTATGATATGAAAGTACCTATGAAGACTGATGCTCCTATGGTTGTGGCGACTAAAGAAAAGAAGATGTCAAGTGAATAAGTTGAGGTCCCTAAAGGAAAACAAGAATCAGTAGCCAAAGAAAAGAAGGTTCAAGAAAAGGAAGTTCTAGTGGAAGCAAGAGACATTGTAGAGGTAGTGAAGAAATTTCTTGTAGAGCAACAGGAAGAGTTTGACCTTTCAATTGGGTGAAGGTCCTATTAATTTTTCTACTCTGTCTCCAATTCAGAAATTGAAAGTTGCATCATTTTCCCAGGAGAAGGCTAGAGAGGAATTGTTGAAGTCTCACATTGAGGATAGTGAAATTTTTAGTCTTGCATTTGGAGTTCTAGAGAGAATCATGCCTACTCATGTCAATGATTTGTTTGGTTCCTCCTCCAGTGAACTGAAGAAGCTCATTAATTCTATAAGTACTCATTTTGAGTCTCTTGAGAAAACAGCCATGGTTAAAGTTCAAAAAGAATGCTACAAGGTTCAGTAGGCTGAAAGGAATTATAGCTAATGAAAAATATTTATTAGCTATCTATGTGAAGAGTGTTCAAAGTTCTCTATCCAAAGGTGGAAAGATCTATAGGTCATGTTTGTTTTTGTCTAAGTTTACTGAGCACAGTGAGAAGAAGGTTAAGGATCTTGAAAAATAGTTAGCTACTATTTATGAAGCTTTTGATCCTTTAGCTGATGGTGTTGGAAAGTAATAAGGTTAGGTAGTATCTCTACTTGACAAGATAAGGAGCTTGAAGCATGATAATGACATAATTGTGGAAAGAGCATGTGAGCTTGGAGGCCTAATTGGTCTGAAGATGGAAACAATGTTGAGTGCATTGAAGGAAGCTAAAAATGTTATGAGAGTTAGTGATCCAGTGACCCTTGAATCTATAGAAATGCAATCTTATCTATTATGTGGTCACATGACAATTCTAGAGAGTCTCAAGAAGGGTTGGGACACAAGTTTGAACCTATTAAAGAAAAAAATTGCAAATATTTTCAAGTTTGTGTAAGTTGTAGAAGTATGTTTGTACAAATTGAAGATTTTGTTTGAATTTTAGTATGTGGTTACCCCATTTTTTCCATTGATGTCAAAGGGGGAGAGTAGTACAATGAAAAATGTATATTCATCTTAGGGGGAGTTACAATTTTTAGTTGTGTTTGAAGATCTTTTTTTGGCAGTGTAATTCATGTCTAACACTTAGTCATTTCTTACTAAGTGTTGCCATCAATGACAAAGGGGGAGATTTTTTACAAGAGACACTGCAAATGTTTTCTGATGTTGTCATTGATGGCAACCCCAGTCTATGATTGGATTCGTACATCATCACTTGATCATATCGATAGTTAGATCGAAGTCAGTCAAGCCAAGACAAAGCATCCAGTAGATTTGAGTTCATTGATTCACATGAAGATTTTTTGTTATTCTTTCAAGTTGTGGATCTCAGGGAAGATTGTTTGATGTATGCTTTGTGTTATTTGTGAATCTCAGTGCCTCGTCAATTTCTATGAAAGTTAGAAGATCCAGTTTTTTAATTTTCTATTCATCAACACATGAAGACCGACTTTGTAAATATAATGTGTTGTGGTTATTCGAGGAGTAATTACTCAAGTTTTTTTGCATTCAAGCTTTTTGATTTGGGTCCGAACTATGTTGTGGCCAACCCTTTTGGATGCGCATTGAATATTACTCATGTTTTGGGCCGACAGTTGTAAATATTTTTCAAGTTCTTTTGAAGCTGACATATTGCAATTAAATATTTAATTGTAGATATATATAAGTGATCAATTATATCATTTTCACATATGTATGTTGTGTGTAAGTGTGTTTTGTGAATATTAGAAGAGTTATAGAGTGACTATGCACAATTTCACTTGTGCATTAAGTATTTTGTGATGCGAGTTAGAGCAGAGTAGAGCAGAAGAGCAAAATCAATCAAAAGGACAATAGATCAATTGTTGAGCCTAACTGAAACTATAATTAGGAATTTGTAGATGTAATTTCTTAGTTCAATCCAAACTTTTGTAAGCTAGTGAGCCTCTCTATTTTTGAGCAGTGAGCTCTAGGCAATGTTCCTGAATGCAAGTGCATTCCAATTTGTAAACATTGTTTGAGTATACTTAGATCATATTGTAGATTGGCCATCCACTGTGGTTTTCCCCTAACAGGGTTTCCACATAAAAATCCTAGTGTTATAGTGTTTTGGTTGCTTGATTTATGTTCATCCATATTACTTATGGTTGAATGTTACAAGTGTTTTTAATATTAGATTAATAAAGTTAATTTTTATAGAACACCGATTCACCCCCCCTCTTAGTGTTCCTTGTGTCTAAAGCTTCTTTTTCTTTGCTCATCAGAGTACCAACTCTCTACTTTGTGCTGAAATTCTTATTATACAACTTAGACAACTTAGCTCTATCCTCATTTATATGAGAAGAACTAATATTCTCCTAGGAAAATTTCCTCATCTTTGTATCTCCATCAAAAGCTTCTTACCTTCTAGCACTCAAAACACTTTTCAGATCATCAAGCAATTGATCTTCTATTTCACTCAAACCTATATTGAATGTTACCATATATTTTACAATAGCCTCTTCTATTGTAGCCTTATCCTCATCATTTTATTTCAAATACATTTTGGTTGTCTCTTCCAAGAGACCAAATTATGCAATGCCATTAAATAGTGCATCTAATTTCAAGGGATTGTGCTCTCTTATGGGAGGGGTCTTTTCTCCTTCTGAATTATTTTCTCTTCTTTGGAAAACAAAATCTTTCTTTTATTTTTCCCCTTCCTCTTCACTCTTAGTATCTAACACATCAACCTTTGTTTTCTCCGGACTAGTCTACACCTTAGTGGTTTGAGACTTCTTCTTCCAGATTAGTTGTGGTTTCTCTTCTTTTGTATCTTCTTCATCTTCATAGCTAATATATTTCTCCCTAGTTTCCTTTTCTTTCCTTCTCCTTTTTTGATTCTATTATGTCTTGGGGGCACTAGATGTAGCTTTCTTCTTTGAACTTCATACAGGCTTAGTTTCAAATAACTTCAAAATAGTAGGAAAAGGGGGAAAATGACCTAACTAACCTTCTTGTTCTTGGAGTACCCTATGAAGCAATAGTTGTGGCTTTGGTTTCCTCTATATAATCCTTAGGTGGGTTCAACATCTCCTCTAAATCAGCTTTCATCTTCTCCACATTCTTCTCAATATCCTTTTTCTTCTTTTCTAGATTTATCGAACTTGATTTCTCTACATATGTTCCAAATTTGTCCATAGTTTGATCTCTTGGTTTTCATAACATCATTTTTGCAAGGTTGATAAGCTCTAATTCAGTGACCACATGTCCAAGATATAAAACCCAAATAGTCCTAGGTTCAACTACTTCCATAAAGAAATGGTCTTTTCTAACAATAAAAATGTTATTCTTATAATTTTCAATTAATTTTCCCAATATCCTCTCTATTTCTTGTATTCTACCTTGAAAAGTATTGAAGAAATCTCACAACATATTTTTTGGGTTTCTAGGTCCCTTAACCTCCTCAAATGATCTCTTATTTGCACTACAACGGGATTATTTTGCAAACACACAATGTTCTTTATAGTATATGCCTCTCTAAGAAAGTAAAATAGAAAACAAACAATTAGGGTACCATACCAAAAGGGCTACCTTGATTCCTTGGTATTATGTAGATTCTCCATCTATTGTTTTCATAAGAGTTCACACAATTCTATGTTTAAACCTTCCTTTACCACTTGATGAGTTGTGCAAATGGTAGTAGTTGAAACAAGGTTCTCTTTCTTTGAATAAAATATCTTGTAGCCTATCTTCATGGATGGATACTTCACAGCCAAATCATCAACTTCCTTCATTGTTAGGGAACATTTGTCAAATTTTTCTCTAGTGAGCTTCATCAACATTTCATTCTTCATGACATTTAGTGTCGAAGTGATTCCATCAAAGGAAAACCCTATAATCGCCTTGATTGCTTTCTTATTGATCATATGCGACATGCCTAATCACATGAAATTTTCATGAATTCTACTCAAAAAATATTTGAGCCACTCATCTTCATAGTCAAAATTGGGGAAGTTGGTCCACACATCCAATTTATTCTTCATCAAACATTCATACTCTAGTTTTATTTTAAAATCATCTCTAGTCAACTCATTTACCCAGTATTCTTCAATATTCATGTGATCATACTCTTCTATCTTTGTGTGGATATAGATCTACACATCCCTTATGTGCATCACAAAATATGAAACCCTTGAAAATACACCTTTAGGATTCATCCCCATTTATTTATATTCGTTATTTTTAAATTTAGGTCTTGTTTTCTCTAGAACATCAGTTACTTAAGGAGTAAACATTTTAAACCTTTCTAAAACTAAGTTTTTGCAAGAAAATGATAAATACCTTTAGAACCTTCATCAATAGGGTTTCAGATAGCACTTGGAATCACTTAAAATCACCTTTTATCTGCTCTTCACTTCACTTACATGATTAAAAATGAATTTTGAATATGTGAAATCACATATAAAATCTTTTTCCAGTGACCAAAAATACATTGATTATAGCTGAGAAAGTTAGGTCGAAAAGTTGGTAAACCCTCATTGTGTCATCATAGGCACCTTCAATCACTCCACCAATTTCCACAACAAGCTATTTCATACTTAAGATACTAGCAAAAGATCAACCATATCAATCTACAATTGTACTAGAGTGTGTTGAAGGCATCAATACCAAATATTTGGTGGGAGCTAGTAGATTCTTTGCTAAAACTCCCCTTGAGCCAAAGCTCTTTATCTAGTTTCTAGAGGAAATGTGTACACCAAGAGTTAGCATAGACTCATTCTTCCCTTCACTCTCATCCTTTTTATTTCATATCTTTTTTATTACTCCACTAGATCAACCTTCTTTACTAGGTCAACCTTCTTCACTAGATTAACCTTCTTTTGTGAAACAAAGGGTTTCACATTCTTAATTCTGTAAAACTTGGCTATATGTCTTGGTTTATTGCATTTGTGGCATTTTACACCTTTTTTCTAACCAAAATCAGTTCTTTCCATTTTAGATATGCATTCAAAATCCCTACACTCAAATCCATTGTATGTATAATAGTAACCATTGAAAGATTGAAATATTGTGCCACTATTGTAACCATTCATCATCTGACTTTTGCATTCACTAGATTTATGTCCAAATCTATTTCATGTATAGTATTGAATGGGAAAGGATTGAACATTATGATTCATTAATCTTCTACACTCTACAACTTTATGTGCAAACTTATTGTAGAAATAATAGTAACCATTAAAAGATAAATACCTTTGTGCAAAAGGTTTTCTAGTAGGAGGTATTTTAAGTTCTTTCTTCTAGTTCTATACTTGTTTGATTTTTCTCTTCTTTCCATTCTTCTTTTTAGCATCATTTGGATTTTGATTTACCTTTAAACTTTCTCCTTTCTCAAACCCTAATCCCTCTTTGTCCTTGTTGATATTTTTATCATCATTTATATTTTTCCTAAGAGGTCATTTAGGGAAATTTTATAGTTTTAAAATATAATTCCAAGGCTAGAAAAAGTGAGTCTTAGGTGCTAAAGGAATAGAAGAGAAAAATTGAAAATAAGGAAAAGGATAATGAGATATTTGACTCTCTTTTTGCATTGAGAAAATGATATTTTTTAGTTATTACCCACATAGCACAAAAAGTTAGGGTTTAATGCCATATTTTCTTAAGGAATTGAATGAATTCTTGTGGTGGAATTGAAGTTTTCCAAAAAAACATGAATACACAAAAAATGTGATGTCATATTGTAGGTTGAGAAGGATTCATTGAGATTGAGATTTTCAATGGATTTCTTAGTTGCACCATGGAGTAGAGATAGGTAGATATAATGACACATTTTAGGGATTCATGGAAGCTGGTGAGACTCTCTAGGAGCTTGTTAAATGCCTTCTCTACATTGTAAAACTATATTCTTCCCCTCATTGTAATGCCCCTCCCAAAATTTGAACTAAAACAATATAATTAACTACCAAAAAGACTTGAAAATAATAAATACAATAGAAGTATGAAAAGATGGACTACTTACTCTAAGCTCAATTAATCAATTAAATTGTTTCATGCTCAATGTATAGAAGAATATATTCAGCCCAATTAAGAAGAGTGAACCCCAAACGAATGAACAAATATTCACTTCTAAATTAACCAGATTAATGTGATCCCAAAATTAAGTTCTACAAGAAGTAATAACATATGTATACATTGTAAATTAATCAAATATTATTAAATATTAATATTAGGGCATTGTATATACATATACATATACATATACATATACATATACATATACATATTCATATACATATACTTACATACATACATACATACATATATATATATATATACATATACATATATATACATACATATATATATATATGTATATATATGTATATGTATATATATGTATATGTATATATATATATGTATGTATGTATGTATGTATGTATATATATTTGATAAAATGAGTTATTAGATTACTATCATAAATTTTACCATTTTATACAAAATAAATGTCTCAATCTAAAAGAAAATAAATTTAGTAAACCAACTGTTGCATGGTATCCTTGGTTCAAAAGGGTAGTTACTCTTAATGTATGAGTTTCAATTTATATCAAGTTGTTGATTGTCACCATTCTTTAATCTCTAAAATATTAGTAGCAACAATTATGAATATTATATATTAGTATAGAACAAGATGTGTATAAATATGGTGTTCTTTGTTTTCAGAAAGAAAGAGCTTCCAAAATAAGTTGAAATAGTTATCTGGTAGATAGAAAAACATTATTTTAGTTTGGATCAAAACTTAACCTTTTCACTATCCTTTCCATTACATATACATATGTGTGTGTGTGTGTGTCTATACATACATACATACATACATACATACATACATATATATATATATGTGTGTATATATATATATATATATTTGTATGTATGTATATGTATATGTATGTGTATGTGTGTGTGTATGTGTATGTGTATATGTATATGCATATACATATATACATATACACATACACATACACACACATACATATATATATATATACATATACATACATACATATAAATATATATATATATATATATATATATATATATATATATATATATATATATATGAGAAATTAAAAACTATGAGAGTATAGAGAAGATTATAGTTTTCTCTAGTTGATTACATTTATATTATTGTTATCTTGATTGGGATGTTATTGGTTTATTTTAATGTGTGCAATACTACTTGGTTTGTTGAAGAAATCAAGAGATCATTATAATTCTTTTATCCATTTCATTTATTATATATTTTGTGCCCTGTTTTGCATTAGTATGTACAACATTTCACTATAATTTCCAAGCAATTTTGATCATGATCAGAAGGTACACATATAATGCTTAAAGGTTATTCTCTTTTTCTTTATGGAAGTAAAAAAGAAATAAACTAAATTTAAAACAGTTAAGTGGTTCTTTTCCCTAATAAACCTTTTATTCAGTGCAAAGAGTAAAAACTCATAATTATGCTTAGTTGCCAATATATTACGTCTTTTTTAAGAATAAATTTAGGTTGTACATCTGATTTGGTTTTCGTAGTTATTAAACTAACTTTCCATCTGGGTTAACATTGTGGTTCTAGGAGAATAATGGGAGGAGATCAGAAACAAAAGTAGATCACAGGTTCGACACTAGGGAGGGAGAAGGAAAGGAGTTTCCATCATGGTTCTTAGAGAGAGCAATGCTTTTGGATAACCCATTTCTCTCGATGTTTCGTTTATCTTATGTTTCCACCTCAATATAACATTTCTTGTTGTCAAGCTTTTCAATCTAGTAAATTTTTAGTGCCTCATTCCTTTGTTAGAAATATAATCTCAACTACCTTATCGTGTATGTCCTCACCAACTTAGCCTCCATATCAACATTAAATAAAATAAGGAGAAATATTTTTGAAGAAAGATTTCAAGAGATTTGAAATGATATGACATTAACTCCTCATTAATTTTTACATGCTTTATGGGTAGCAAAAATATTATTATTTTATACTTCTTTCACCACCATAACTGTTTTGGTTTTTAGTACTACAATGTTGTCATTTGTAAAAATAAGTAAGAAGAAGGAAGAATACATGGAAATGAAGCTCTACTGTAACTATCTAGTTTTAATACATATATGAATCTAATATTTTCTACTTTCTGTAGTGTATTTTGTGTGTGTTGTGGGAAATGTTAGTGTAATTAAATTAATTATTACACTAGCATAAGTTAACTTAGGTCATATATCATTTAGTCCTAGGTTGCATTTTTAATAAATCATTTAATAATGGGGTAATGTCCCCTTCCATGTTTGTAGGGATAAGATTCCTTCTAGAAGATGAGTTGTCCTTCTAGAACTTATCTCAACATTTAA
This sequence comes from Sequoia sempervirens, assembly GCA_007258455.2. Lineage (NCBI taxonomy): Eukaryota > Viridiplantae > Streptophyta > Pinopsida > Cupressales > Cupressaceae > Sequoia > Sequoia sempervirens. The sequence continues at coordinate 485,529,753 of VDFB02105785.1, read as the reverse complement.
TAATTTCCTAGATATGGTTCATATGTTGTCACATATAGTGTGATTGTAATACTTGGCAACATCTCATGCATTTTAGGTTTTCACTTTTTCCTATATATTCAAGGCATTTGTACATCTGTAATCATATCTAATATCCTAGATCAATAGCAATCTCCATTTGCATCCCTTAGTTGCAACACTTTCTGTGTGGTTTAATTTCTCTTGGCAAGATCCTTTGAAGTGTGCACAACTTCATTGGATGATTCAACATCCATTATTTCAACAGGAAACACTCATATGCATTTTATTTGTCTTTTTTTACTACTATATGCATATTTCAATTTGCTCTTGTTTTTTGCTACTCTAATCCTTTTCCCCTTAACCACATCTAGTATCAGAGCCTTGTTTAATCCCTTTCTCTCTCTATTTTTTCTAGATTTGATTATTTTCTTTTGTTAGCCATTAATGTCTTCCAAATCTGGTGCATCTTTGTCTAGTTTGCAATCCCCTATTTTCATAGGAAAAGAAATGAGTATTGGTTTTTAATCATGGGGTGATCCCACAATATTGGTTTACAATTTTTTGCCAAACTGGACACTAAAATATTTTTTTCTAACTAAATCTTCACTTTTAGACACCTATAGCGGCTAAACAGTGAGGAATTTGAAGATGATGCAAACTAGTGATTTGTGACATTTTATCTGTAGATTCTAAATATTTTTTTCAAAACTTCTGGAATTAGATTGTACTTCTTTTTCCATCTCCTTCAAAAACTGGTTTTTTTAGTAAACACCATTTTTAAGGAGTGACGCTCACCGTATAACACAAATTTTTTTCCTTGAAGGATAAAATTCTTTTTTTTTCGAATTTAGATTTCTAGCTACGATATCTAGTGCTTCCAATTGGTTTCATAGTGTTTTATTGAATATTTTTTCCTTAATCAAGTATATAAGTCAAACCAATTACAAACCAAACATAGGTGGACTGCATAACACGTTACTTTTTGTGTATGTATTGAAATTCTTTTTTTTTGTTGGATCAAGGATTTGAATATCTAGTGCACTCATATTTTTAATTTTTTTTTATAATCTGCTATTTTTCCACATGCGTAGAACAAAGAGCTTGATTTTCAATGAAAAACCTATATTCACAAGAAATAAAAAATAAATATAATAATCAAATTAAATTTTATTAAAATTATACTTTTTTGGAAGCTTATAATAAGGACTACATACAAAAAATAAATTTTAAATTAATTCATTTGATCCCCCAAAAGGTAAATTAAAATATGTTTTTATCAACATTTTGATAGGTGTAAAGGAGACTCCATTATAGGTATGGTTTAAAACTAGTGTTGTTCTATCCAAGGGCGCTTGGTCTAAGGTGGTTTGATCAAACCCTCTTCAATTGCAATCCTTTAAATGGAACTTTTCAATGCTTAAATCATTAGATTTTCTAAAAATATGTGATTTCAGCAAAAATCAAGATCTCCTAGAAAGTATAAACCACTATTGTGGAAACACCCCATGAAAGCCCTAATTCAGTCTCAAGATGTTTGGGAGATAGTAGAGAATGGTTATGTGGAACCAACAAACCAAGCAACATATAATGCACTCACATAGGAAAAGAAAGAGCTTTTGAAAGAGCAAAGGAAGAATGATGGAAAATCCCTTTTCTAAATTCATCAAGCAATGGATGAAAGTATACTCCCAAGAGTAGCAGTAGTAAAGCAAGCAAAGGAGGCATGGGATACACTACAAATAGCTTATCAAGGTAAAGACAAAGTTAAAATTGAAAAACTCCAATTGCTTAGATTCTATGGAATCTTTTCTACATATGTTGTTGGGCTTGTGAATCAAATAAAATCACATGGGGAAATGATAGAAGAGACAATAATTGTTGAAAAAATGCTAAGAGTTTTTCCTGTTAAATTTGATCTTTTAGTTGTGGCTATAGAGGAAACTAAGGATTTAACTTAGATGACAATGCATGAGTTGCATGCCTCTTTGATAAACCATGAACATAGGCTAAACAGATCACACACTTCTATAGAAAATGTATTTTCATATCAGGCTTCAATGAGTAATGGAAGAGATAAAGGTAGATTCACTCCTAGGGGTAGATGAAGAAACACATTTAGAGGATGTAGCAGTAGTCCTGCAAACCAAGGAGGAAGAGGAAATAACAATGATCGCTCTCATAATCATTCAATTGGTCAAATAAAAGACAAGTCACATGTTCAATGTCATTATTGTAAAAGGTATGGTCACTACTCTTTTGAATCTAGAAAGAAACAACATGATCAAGGAAAACAAAATAAAAGTCCCCAAGACAATTCTACAAAAAATTATATGTTTATTGCATGCACAAAGATTGTTGAAGCAATTCCTACAAAATCACCAGTTGAATGCAATATGGTTCAAGAGAGTCCAAATGATGTTTGGTATTTAGATTCTAGATGTAGCAATCACATGTCTAGAAATCTAGAGTTACTTTCTAGCTTGGATAAATTAGTTACTTTAAATTTTATGCTTGGGAACAATAATCAAGTGAATGTTATGGGAAAATGGACTGTTGATATTCTATCCAAAATTGGGAGAAAAAAGTCATTCATGATGTTTTGTATGTTTCTAGTTTGAATCATAATCTATGATTATTGATTAATTAGTGCAAAAAGGATATAGAATTTATATGAAGGATAATGCATGTGTTATTGTTGATAAAGCTCCTAGTACTCAACTAATAGCAGAGGTACAAATGACAAGAAATGGAATGTTCCCTTTCAGATTGAAACCTAATATCAAAAGAAATGCAGCTGAAGCTCATCATATATTAGAAAATACACAAGTCAGAGCAGCCTATAAGGCCGAAAATTCTCAAAATTGTCCTGCTAGTTCTGGAAATGAACAAGTTGGCCCTGAAAAAGAAGAAATTGGAACCAAAGATGAACAAAATGATAGTGTAACTCTTCAAACAATTTTTTAGTCAGTTGCAAAGAATGAATCTTGGTTATGGAATTTGAGATTTGGTCATTTAAACTTTGGGGGTCTGAATTTGTTGAATAGAAATAATATGGTTAAGGGATTGCCATTGATTCAAAAATTGGAAGATGTATGTGAAGGGTGCATCTTGGGTAAATAACATAGAGAGACCTTTCCTGTTAGAAAATCAGAAAGAGCTTGTAAACCTCTTGATATTATTCACTCTAGTATATGTGGACCAATGCAAAATCCTTCCATTGGAGATTGTACATATTTTCTAACTTTTATTGATGATTATACAAGGAAGACACGGGTCAACTTTTTGGGGCATAAATCTGATACTTTTGGAGTATTTCAGTAGTTCTTGTAGAGAAGTAAAGTGGTTACTACATCAAAGTATTAAGAACTGATAGAGGTGGAGAGTATATTTCTAATACTTTTCTAAATTTTTGTAGACAACATGGTATTCACAAACAATTTATAGCTTGCTATATGTTAGTGTAATTAATTATTTAATTACACTTGCATAACTTTACGTAAGTAATATTTAATTCCTAGGTTAATTAGTTGTCATCATTATCTTATTGAGCTATCTTGTTCTCAAGATAAGATTAGGGTTATGCATCTTTTCTTTTATAAATCAAATTATATCTTGTAATTATCAATTCTTGAATAATAATATTTTGCACATTCATTGCAAAGCTTTGCTTTTTTTGTTTTTCTCTTATGTGAAAGACTTTTTTCTAGTTTGCATTTCAGATCTTGGTTTTAACATGGTATCAAAGCCTTGATTTGTAGCCCCTTCTTGGACTTTCAAAAAAATCATTGCAGAGTTCATTTGGGATTCCTTCAGGGTTTCATGCCTTGAGTTTATTTTTGGAGTGTTTTGGATCAGATCGGGCATCTCCATTGGATTTAGAGTGCTGGAAAAAGTCATGATTGACTTTTATTTCATCAAAATTTTATCAAAGGTTTGATGCAAGTCATTTTTATTGTAGCCATTTTTCATTTTTTCTTCAAAAATCTAGCTTCCACTTAGTTGTAGGGGAAACAATTTCTAGGTTTTGTAGCGAGGGTCAAAATCTCAACTAGGTATCTTTTAAATTTTGCATATCTTGCACAAATCTAGAAAAAATTGTTGTACAAAAAGTGGTGCATGTCATTTTTTCTACTGGGTGAAGGTTAAAAAAAATATTATTTTTATCTTCTACTTACTGGATCAAAAAATGATTTTTGGGTTTTGTTCTTAGCATCAAAATATTTTTGGGTTTTTCTTTCTTGCTTTATTGCTTGATTGTCTTTTTGAAGGCTTTTGTATTATTTGTAAAACAATTACTTTCAATAATCATTATGTTGGTTTTTGCTTGCACAAATTGGCTCTGAGGGTTTATAGAACTTCTCTTGTTTTGTTCTGAATATCTATTGCATGTGATAGGTGATTGCTTGCAGGTGATTCTTCGGGACTATGAAGTTGGTTTTTCAACTTCTACATGGTATCTGGAGGGCTTCTCCTCTACGACTATTCATCCTATTGCGGACCAGAGGCTTAAATCAGCATTCGGTCGGCCCCTCTATACAACTGGAGGTCATATGTATGACCAAGAGCCCCGAGACTAGCCCTCGGCCGACCGTCGACATGGAATATTTTGACGAATGTAGAGTATATATTGATGTCAAAATTTTCTAGTAGGGCACATTTTTTTCCCCGACGACCTCCAAGCCATCAATTTTTTTCTTGTGAAGTACTAATGTCAACATGATGTCAGCAGCCGTATGGTGCTCCAAGCCCCCTCCTAGCCTTGATTTTCCCTAAAGAAGCACTTTTTTTCATTTTGGCATAACTTGGGCATACGGTATTGAAATTGGGCAAATAAAATATCACCAGAAAGCTGGTTTCGAGCACTTTCCAGTGGTGTAGTTTATTTTTTAGTATTTTTCTGTTTAGCTGCATTTATTTCTGTTTGAAGTCAAATGTTCATTTATGGCTTCCGAGCTCATAATTTTTTTCCACGTCTCTGATTTTCGCCATCTTTGCGGTGTTGGAAAGGTATTGAGGAGCTCTACATTGTTGTCTATGCACTTTTTTTGTATCTATCCCAAGTTTATCATTATTCCATATTTGTCCCGATGGGTGTTTTGGAGATTGCTTGGATGTTTTGGCAGTTGGAAAGGTGAAACTTGAATATTTTCACTTCATTTCAGTACCACATCATCATATTTTTTGTTTATGCACATTTAGCATTCTCTCCTTTTACAATCATTGGGTTATCGTAATAAATGAACTAAGATAAAGTTCCATCAAGGGGGTTTCTTGCATAATAAATCTGATTAGAGTGTAGTTTTCACTTTGATCTCCATCTTGTTTTGATGGAAACTCGCATGGGTTATCTAGTTTCTTAGTTTCTTTTGGCTACATCTTGCTATAGTTTGACACATATCAGATTCATCGGTTCACACTTCAGTTGAGATATTATGGTTATTGATCCGCATTGGTTCAGATCCTTCTTAGTTTGAGGGCCATGTTTTTATGATACTCCTTCCCATGGAAGAGTTTTAGTATCAGTTTGACATCAACATCGAGATACATGATTTCTAGATTTTGTCATCATCTCATCTACTATTGCTTTATAGATTCTAGGGTTGTTCCAGTTTGTGAGTTTTCCAATGTTATGTGGCGTCAGGTCTGCTGTCACATTATTTATGATTCTATTTTTGGTTTCAATTGTAGATAGAAGTATCTTTCCTTGCGTGTTAGATTATGGTTCCAGTGTTACTCCATAGTGTTCTTCTAGTGCTTCTTTGTAGTAGTCATCTCATTGTAAGGGGGTTTTGTCCCACTGGGTTTTCCTTCTCTACCTCATTATTACATTTGTACTTGGGTACAGGTAATCGAGCCTTGTTGCCAAGACCCATTCATGTTTTCTTGCATTCATCTTAGTTTTTAGATGCATGCTTTTTTAGTCTCCCTAAGTTGCACTTATGGGGGGTGTTAGTGTAATTAATATTTAATTGCACTTGCATAACTTTACTTAGGTAATATTTAATTCCTAGGTTAATTAGTTGTCATCATTATCTTATTGAGCTATCTTGTTGCTCAAGATAAGATTAGGGTTATGCATCTTTTCTTTTATAAAGAAAATCATATCTTGTAATTATCAATTCCTGAATAATAAAATTTTGCACATTCATTGCAAAGCTCCATTTTTTCTTTTTTTCTCTTATGTGGAAGGCTTTTTTATGGTTTGAATTTTAGATCTTGGTTTCTAACACTATAAACCTCAACAAAATGTTGTGGCTAAAAGGAAAAATAGAACTATCATGGATATGGTAAGGAGTATGTTGAAATCAAATCATTTACCAAATGAATATTGGGTTGAAGCAATATCGACTATTGTTTATATTTTAAATAAATGTCCAACTACAAGTGTAAGGAATGTGATTCCTCAAGATGCTTGGAGTTGTAGAAAGCATAGTATTGCACACTTCAAAGTCTTTGGTTGTGTTGCATACTCTCATGTGCTTGAAGAGTTGAGAAAGAATTTGGATAAAAAAGCTAAGAAATGTATTTTTGTTGGGTATTTAGAAGATACAAAAGCTTACAAGTTGTTTAATCCAAATACTATCAAAGTCATAATTAGTAGAGATGTGCAATTTGTGGAAAATGAAGCATGGGATGGAAGTGTAGAAAAAATAATAAGTATAGCAGTAGCTAATTCACATGATGATATGTCTAATGAAGTATTAGAACAAGGTATTCCTCAATTAATACCTCCTTCCACTCTTGGACATGGAACACAAGTTGTAGCACAAGCTACACCTCCTTTTACAACAAGATTTTCAAGAAATATAAAAATTTCACCCATACAAAAAAATCCACAAGGAACACCAGCCATAATGCCATTAGAATGATCATCAAAACTGAGTTGATAGAAGCAACTCATCAGATCCTACAATAGCAATTTTATTGCAAAGAAAAATAAGGAGTTTAAAAGATATCTATGACTCTGATTTTAATGTTGGAACATCAAATTATTTTTTAAAAGTTTTTTCTTTATTTTTAGAAGATGCTAATCCAATGCTTTTTGATGAAGCAATAAAGGATGAAGCATGGAATAAAGCTATGGATGAAGAGATTGAAGCTATTGAAAATAATAACACTTGGGAGTTGGTGGATCATTCGCAAGGAAAGGATGTCATAAGTGTAAAATGGATTTACAAAACAAAGTATGGAATGGATGGAAATGTGTTGAAGCATAAGGAAAGGTTGGTTGCTAGAGGTTTCCCTTAGTAGCCTAGTATTGATTACAATGAAACATTTTCCCCTTGTAGCTCACTTGGAAATGGTAAGAACTCTTTTGGCCATTGCAGCCCAAAACAAGTGGCATGTTTTTCAAATGAATCTAAAATCTGCATTTTTAAATGGTTTTATTGAAGATGAAGTTTATGTGGAGCAACCAGAAGGATATGAAATTTCAGGTCATGAAGACAAGGTATACAAGCTAAAAAAGGCATTCCATGGACTCAAGCAAGCTCCTAGAGCTTGGTGCAACCGAATTGATTATTATTTAATTAAGAATGGTTTTAATAGGTGCAACAGTGAGCCTACTTTATATATAAATATGGACATGAAAAAGATAGAATGTTGATTTTTTTTCTTTAGGTAGATGATTTGATGTTTATGGGGGACCTTTTTATAAGTTCCTTTAAGGAAACTATGATGAAAGAGTTTGAGATGATTGATCTTAGTCTTATGATTTTTTTTTTAGAATAGAATTTAAGCAATTAGCAAATGGAATTTTTATTTCTCAATCAAAATATGCAAGTGATGTATTGAAAAGATTTAATATGTTGAATTGCAAGCCAACACCTACACCAATTGTAACAGGACTAAAGTTAAGCAAAGAAGATGATGGTTCATTAGTTGATCCTAGATTTTTTGAAAGGCTACTTGGTAGTCTCATGTACGGTGTGATCCTTATCTCATGGTTCATGGACTGTCCAAAAGACTCCCATTGGCAAGCTCAAAAAGGGATATTGAGGTACATCTATGGAACTAAGAACTATGGAATTTTATATTCAGTTGTAGATGAATTCAAATTCATTGGATACATGGATAGTGACTATGTTGGAAACTTTGATGATAGAAAAAGTACTTTTGGTTATGTTTTTCATTTTTGAACAAGGGTTGTATCACGGGCTTCAAAGAAACAACCCAATGTCACTCTTTCTTCAAGAGAAGCAGAGTATGTGGCAGCCACAGGACCAACATGTCAAGTGGTATGGATGAGAAGAATGCTAGATGAGTTGATGCATAAACAAGATGAAGCAACAAAGATTTATTGTGATAATAGCTCATCCATTGCATTGTCTAAAAAACATATTTTTCATAAAAGAAGCAAGCACATAGATACTAGATACCATTTTATAAGAGAGCTAGTGAATAACAAAGAAATATGTTTAGAGTTTTGTAGATCACAAGATCAATTTGATGATATTTTCACTAAACCATTGGGAAAAGATGAATTTGAATATTTGAGAAATTTTTTTGGGTGTTTATGTTGAAGATAGATGCTCTAGAAATCTTTAAGAAGAATGCTAGAAATGAAAGTGGATGCTCCATAATTTTTTGAGAAGAATGTTGGAAGTGAAGATGGATGCTTTGGAAATTTTTGAGAAGAATGTTGGAAATGAAGATGGATCCATTAGAAATTTTTGGAAATGAAGATAGATGCTCTAGAAAATTTTGAGAAGAATTCCAACACATTGAGATTAAGGGAGAGTGTTAGAAATATAATCTCAACTGGGTATGTGCAGGATCATGATGGGCCAAAAAGTGGAAATATGATGGGTATATATAGGGTATGTGGCTGACGACTTTTTTTTATACCCAAAATTGATCAAACAAAAAGGGTTTTTAAAGGATATTCTTAGCTTTCCACCAATATAGTTATGCTTTATTTTGAATTTAATAAATAATAATTATTTATTTTCTATTTGAATTAGGACTAAATTCCTGATTGATAGGTTGATTGAAAAACATCTATAGATTTCAAATGGTGTCACATTTTTTGAATGCAAAACATGTGTCACATTCTACGCTTCACATACTATAGGATTAAAAAAAGAAAAATTGAATTTCATGAAGTTTTGACCAAGTTAAGGTGGTCAGACATACGCGTTTTTATATTTTTTAAAAGTTGTAATAAAAAAAATCATAATTAATTATTTACTTATAAATTACAAAAAAATATGCATCACATCGGGACATGAGTCATCTACCTATATCTAAAATCTTATAAAAAAAATATTATCGTTTTATTGTGGTTAGGGTGGTCAGACAGACACCTACTTCTTATTTTTTCCCGAAATTTAAGTACTCTGCATTGAAATCTCAAATTGTCACCAAATAGATTTTCTTTTTAAAAAAATAAACCTATTAGTTTAGAAACTACATTCAATTTTCTACAGATTCTATTCTTACACATTTTTTAAATAATATAGATAACTTATTCAAATTTTTACGTCAAGTTGCCTAACTTTGGATTTTTTGAATTTTTTGCCACTTAAGGGCCTATTTTTTCCATGATGATCCTGCACATGCCCAACTACCTTATTGTGTTTGTCCTCACTAGCTCATCCTTCATATCAGCATTAAATACAATTTAAGGAGAAAGATTTTTGAAGAAATATTTCAAGAGATGGGTATGTGCAGGATCATCATGGAAAAAGGAGGCCCTTAAGTGGCAAAAACTTTAGAAAAATTCGATTTAGGCAACTTGATGTAAAAATTTGAATAGGTTATCTATATTATTTCAAAAATATGTAAAAATAAAATTTGTAGAAAATTGAATGTAGTTTCTAAACTACTAGGTTTGTTTTAAAAATAAATAAATCTATTTGGTGAAAATTTGAAATTTCAATGCAGTGGTACCTAAATTTCAGAAAAAAAATAAGAAGTAGGTGTCTGTCTGACCACCCTAACCACAATAAAATAAAAATATTTTTTTATAAAATTTTATATATAAGTAGAGGACTCATGCCCCAATGTGATGCATATTTTTTGTTATTTTTTTCAAAGTAAATAATTAATTATGAATTTTTTATTACAACTTTTAAAAAAATATAAAAACTCGTATGTCTGACCACCTTAACTTGGTCAAAACTTCATGAAGTTCAATTTTTCTTTTTAATCCTATAGTATGCAAAGCATAGAATGTGATGCATGTTTTGGATTCAAAAAATGTGATACCATTTGAAAGCTATAGATGGTTTTCAATCAGCCTATCAATCAGGACTTTAGTCATAATTTGAATATAAAATGAATAATAATTACTTATTAAATTCAAAGTAAAGCATAATTTCTATTGGTGGAAAGCTGAGAATCTCCTTTAAAAAACCTTTTCATTTTATCAAATTTGGGTAAAAAATAGTCATCAGCCACATACCCATCATATTGCCACTTTTTGGCCCATCATGATCTTGCACATACCCAAATTTGAAATGATAATACATTAACTCCTTATTAAGTTTTACATGCTTTATGGGTAGCAAAAAAAATCTTATTTTATACTTCTTTCACCACCTTAACTGTTTTAGTTTTTAATACTACAATGTTGTCATTTGTAAAAAGAAGTAAGAAGGAAGAAGACAGGGCAACGAAGCTCTACTATAACTATCCAATTTTAATACATATATGAATCTAATATTTTCTACTTTCTACTGTGTATTTTGTGTGTTGTGGGTAGCACTCATATGCATTTTATTTGTCTTTTTTATTATTGTATGCATATTTAAGTTTTTTTTTTTTTTTGATGCTCTAATCCTCTACCCCTTTCCCACAGCCTTGTCTATACTTCCATATTTTACATGAATGTTTGCCAAGATAGTCACAACTGGACCATTTAATATAATATATCCACTCTTATTGTTAGTGTAGGTTTTTAATATTATTTTTCCTACACATTATTAAGCATACCTTAGGTTATAGGAGATGTGGATCGTGTGAGGGCACGTGGAGTAATCTATCAATTACATGTGTTTCTCTCACCCACACTTGGGTGGTTGAGTTTCACACCCTCTTTTGGCCTTTTATGCCACCTCACAAAACCACTCATTTGTCTCCTTCTAAGTAGGTTATGCCACCTATTTGGCATTTTCCAAGTAGGCATAACTCCCACCTAATTTTGTTATTTGGAAGTTATTGCCCCTCTTGGAATTATTTTCCCATATTGTGCTATATAATCAACACTCACCTCTCCCTCCTATGAAGCCTAGATGAATTCATATCAACTCAATCAGTTCAAGGGAGAGTTGAGGCATATTGTATCATTTAGTGTGTGATAATAACATCATTTTGTTATGGCACCATATTCCAACATTTTTTCTTTTGCTACTCTCATGTAGAAGGCTTATCTTGGTCTTATAGGTGATCATGGGTGCTCGAGTTCATCAACAACTCTTACATGGTATCAAAGCATTAGATTTGCAAGCCCCTTCTAGAATTTGAGAGATTTGTGAGTGTTTAAATTAGTATTACAGGTTTTAGCATGTCCTTGCTTGTCTTAGGTAACTAATTCTACCTTTGCATGCCTTTTTTTGGTTGTTGGGGTAATTTTTTGTTGCTAAAGGCATCTTTTTTACACTAGATCCACATTTTTGTATATTTTAAAGAAAATCCGCCATTTGAGTTTTGTTCACAGCAGAAAAAAACCATCTGGGTCATTGCTATTTTTTACATACAGGTTATATATTTTTTAGAAACTAAATTAGAAGGTTTCTATAGACCCCCTCTCCATTGGAGTTTTGCATTTTGTATCCGAGCTTTAGAGGCCTCTAACTCAGTCATTTGGGCTCCATTTTAAGAGGAATTTGTTTTGGATTTGGGGTAGAACTTTGCAGGGTTCATAGTGGAGTGATTTATTTTTTCTCAAGTGATCCATATTTTTGAGAAATTCAGGTTTTTCAGCAGATCTAAAGGACAACTCTCATTTTTGGAACTTCAAACAACTATAACTGTCACATATGACCTCAGATCGAGGTGATTCTTTTTTTGAAAGTTGATATTTTTCTGAGCACTATACATTAGTGCTATTTAGAGGTTCACATTTTGATATTTGATTATACTTTCAGTATTTGAGTCCATTTTGGTCACTTGTAAAACTTTGAAAAACAACTCCAGCATTGTAAACACATTGATTTATAAAGTGAAAAACCATTTTTTTTGTTGGGAGGGATTCTTTATTGAGTGAAAAGGGGGGTGTCTTTGTGTGTCTCTTCTTGCATTTTTTTCTCACATTGCAACAACAATCTAAAATGGATAAATCAGTTCCTCTACTCACACCATACAATTAATTTGAGTGGAAAAATGAAATGGAAATTCACTTAAGGAGGTTAAAATTGTATAGAATAAAAATGGGTATTGATAAGGAACCTACAAAATATGACGATAAGCCTAAATGGTTCAATAAATGTGATGAAGATTTTGGAACCTTATGCATGGTTGTATCTCCTGATCTACGCTTTCATATTATGTCTATAAAATCACCAAATGAAGTGTGGCATACTTTAAATAATCTCTTTGGTAAATAGAATGATTTGAGAGCACATTCATTGGAGAATGAACTCATAGGATTGAAGCCCATGTATTTTTGAAACCATTCAGGATTTCTTTACTAAATTGAATGTCATAAGATTGCAGTTGGAGCAATGTGGAGTTAAAAAGGATGACTCACAATTGATTTTAAATATTATTTCAAAACTTGGTCCTGATTATGCAGTGTTTATTTCTACATTTCATGCAATGAAAGAGCCTTGGGAAAAGGATTTACTATGCCTTCTCTAAGTGAGTTCACAACTAATCTCACAAAGGAGCAAGATAAATTGATTCAAATGGGAATTATTAAATCTTCCAAGTCTCAAGCCTTGACTGCAAAACAAGGCACTAATAAGCAAAACAAGAAACAACACAACCAAGGTGATAGAAAGAAAGATTCAGATAAATCTTCATCTACTTCTAAAGTAGACTCTAAATTATCTTCAAAAGATGATTCATCTAAGAAGGAGAAGCTCACTTTTGCATATTGGAAGAAACTTGGGCATGATGAACATCAATGTTACTTAAAAAAAATTGATGAGTTGAAGAATATTTTAGCAAAGAACAACACCATTTTTCCTTCTTGAATGGTTGATTTAGCTTCTTCTTCTAATTCCAAAAATTCAAAATATTCAGAATCTGATATGGAAAAGGGCCATACTACAGGGGTAGGTAAATCAAAAGGTAAAGATCTTTGTGCTTCTATAGGTCTTGGATCAGGAAGATGGCTCCTAGATTCTGGAGCTTCTCATCATATGGCTTCTACATAGTCTATGTTCTCTTCTTTTGAGCCTTGTGCTATGCCACCTATTCTGATGGGAAACAATACATACATGGATGTAATTGGGAAAGGATTTTTTGATATTGGGGATGGCACTTTCAATGATGTTTTATGTGTACCTCATCTTTCAAACAATCTTCTTTCCATCTATCAAATCACTCATGGTGGAATAGGGAAGATTGTTGAATTCACACTTGATTTAGTTATCATCAGAGACTTGGAGAGAAGAGATATAATTGCTACTAGGGTGGTTGATCATGCATCTCAATTGTATACCTTTTCAGACTTTACACCTGATGATGGCTCTGATCCTTTGGTTTTTTATCACACTCCTAGTGTGAGATTTTATTTTGAGAACTTTGGCTACTTGAACTTGGGTATTCTCACATATGATCCAGTTCTTGAGCCTTACATTCCTTATCCTCCATTTAATGTTGCATATGAAGATAATTGTGTTGCTACATTCATGGCTTCTTGTGATTCAGTGCAACATGATACACATTGTCTTCTAGATATAGCTACTTCAGATGACTACTTGACAAACATTGTAGGTTTATTTATGGAATCTCATGTTTTAGACTTGGGAGACACTATTCATGACGTCCATATCCTCTTTGATGAAGTTGATTATTCTTCAATTGTTGTGGAGGAACCTTTGGATCCTCTTTTTCATTCTCCACATGATCATTCATCACAATTTGGCGTGATTGTGGATACTTTTGAGCAGCATTTGGAGGAGGCACATTTGTCTTCAGAGGAGATATTTTTGTCTTCAAATTTTGTTCTACATTCATCTCCACTAGGTTCTAGATTTTCATCTTCTATAGTGTGGCTTGGAACACCTGATTTGATGGTGATATCTTTTGGCATCGACATGGGGACACCTGAACATAATTCAGAGACATCATACATTCTTCCTTCATATTCCTTTCAGGAATGGGAAGATATCTTGCATACATCCTTGGTTTTCTTTCTTCCTAAGGGGAGGAATAGTGTTCAGCAATCTTGGATCATCTTTAGCTTCTTGTGTTGAGCATTAACCAACAATGCAGGAGATTCTACATTGGGGGACTATATGGTCTCTCTTCTTCTCTCTTGGGTGAGAGTTTTTTCCTACCAGTTTTCTCTTTCTCATCTTTTGAGAGGTTTCATTATTGTACATGAGTATCTAACATGGCCTTGTAGCCAGGACCCATTTTTGCATTGTTTCATCCTTTCGCCCACCTAAGCTATGCTTAAGGGGGGGTGTTAGTGTAGGTTTTTTAATATTATTTTTCCTACACATTATTAAGCATAACTTAGGTTATAGGAGACATGGTTCATGTGAGGACACGTGGAGTAATCTATCAATTACATGTGTTTCTCTCACCCACACTTAGGTGGTTGAGCTTCACACCCTCTTTTGTCCTTTTATGCCACCTCACAAAACCACTCATTTGTCTCTTTTTGAGTAGGTTATGCCACCTATTTGGAATTTTCCAAGTAGGCATAACTCCCACCTAATTTAGTTATTTGGGAGTTATTGACCCTCTTGGAATTATTTTCCCATATTGTGCTATATAATCAGCACTCACCTTCCCTCCTATTAAGCCTAGATGAGTTCATATCAACTCAATCAGTTCAAGGGAGAGCTGAGGCATATTGTATCATTTAGTGTGTGATAATAACATCATTTTGTTATTGCACCATATTCCAGCATTTTATCTCTTGCTACTCTCATGTAGAAGGCTTATCTTGGTTTTGCAGGTGATCCTGGGTGCTCGAGTTCATCAACAACTCTTACACTTATTCATTGGAAAGGAAGGTTATGTGTAAACCGCCCTAGTGGAAATATAGTTAATCCTAGTTAATATGCTATTTATTTCATTCATGAGAGTAATTGCAGGAACACATACATTTAATGCATTATTATAGATTTTATTTCCTTCCCTCTATAGTAATTGCTTAAAGAAAATAGGGACTTTTGAATTGATAATCTATTTGTGTATTAGTATTGAGTAAATATATTTATCTATTTAAACATTGTTTATGAATTTTCTTAGAGACAATTATGTTTGGTGGTATTATATTTCATTCATTGTTTATCTTCACTCGACTATCTTTAGGAATTTTATTATATAGCTAGTACATGATTCTTAGTAGCATTAATCTATGATTGTTTCATTTCCAAAAATACGTTTAGTTAATGTATATTTAGTTTTGTGATGATTTAGTTATTGAACCTTTTGTATATTTGTTTCTACGGTGTATTATACTGTCATGTTTTTATTATTAAATGCTCTAAATTATATTTTAGACAAATTTGATGTTGATTTGGTTTTGTTTATCTTCATTTGATCACCCAAGTTGTTGAATTTAGTGCAGAAGACTCTTAGAAATTGATACAGTGAAAATAGGCTACTCTTCTATATTGGACTCATGCAAATTTGGAAGTCGCCAATCAGGATTCACTCAAATTACCTCAGTCTCTCTGTCTCTTCTCTTTTAGCCCTTTTCAAGAACTTTCTGTAGGGAATTCTATGAAATTACTTGTATGTTTTTCTTTTCTATTTTTAAAGCTATTTTCAAGGAATTGTTGTAAATAATTCAGGGAAGTTACCACTATTTTTTTTCTATTTGTTTTAGCCTCTTATAATAATTTTTTGTGGAAGATATATTTATGTTTTTTGTGATTTTGGTTGATCTTTTGAAGGTGTCTGTAACTAACAAGAATTTTAGGTATAGAAAACATTTTGTAGAGATTTTGATGTTATATGATGAAGTATTTTTCACTTCCTTAAGGATCTTTAAAGGAAATCTCTTGACTTGTTTTTTTTTCAATGCTCTCGATGATTCCACAACTTTTTGTTCTTGTGTGTTCCCTTTGAGGGATGTTTTGGGGAAAAGTAATAGGATCTATTTAGACATAACTTCTTGAGGGATGCATTTAGGAAAGGGAAATAAATCTATGGGGGGAGCGGTTGTGCTATGATTTGAGTTATTAAAGTATTTTTTGTATTGAAGAGATGTTTGAGGACAGTAGGGTGTTATTGCATGTATTGAAATAACTTAAATATGGACTGTGCACTCCAACACAAGTACCCATTTTTTTCTAGGTTCTCTATCATGCTCAAGCATAATCATGATGATGGTGAAAATATTGTTTCTATGACTTCTAATTGTGCTTCATTTGTATTATGATGAGTCACAGTGCTTGGGGTTTTGCATCAAATCCTATATTAGCATTGCTAGAATTTCTAATCTTGAGTAGCAACGAGCAAATGTGTTTAATGCTACATTAGATGAGATCCATTTTGGATCATTACCCCCACTTTTTGTGTTTGACTTATGCTGGCTAGTTAATGTTTTGGTAGAAAATTGATTTCTAGTAGGTGAATTTGAAATTGAGCGGAAACTTTTTGGAAAGGGCAAGTAAGACAAAAAAGAAAGAATAGAATTTTTTTTAGTAAGAGAGTGCACCAAAAGGACAAGGAGAAATGTTTAGCATAATACAATAGAGAAGAAGAAGAACTTGTGGCAGTAGAAGATATTACACAGAGTACAAAAGTCCAATGCTCCAAAATACCTGCAACAACAAACAAAATGCTCCAGTGCGCCAAAATTTGGGCAGTTTGGTGTATAAAGGAAATATAGAGCCATAGCTCTGATTTTTTTAAGTAAACTAGTTTGAATGTAATCTTTTTGTGTATGAAGAAATAGAAAATATATTTTTCCTTCTTGTCTTGTTTTCTCCTTTGATGTGCATGTTTTCATCTTTTCCCACTTTAGTTGGGATCTTTTCCCAACAAATTGGTATCAAGAGCCCTAACTTTTCTAGACATTCAGTTCTTAAAGCCCTAGCTTTATTCCTAGGCATGCAGTGACAAAACCCTAGCTTATGGGTATTTAGGAAAGCCCTACTTTTTTGGGTAGTAAAGAAAAGCCCTAGGTTTTTTCTGGGTATTTGTAGTTTCCCCCATTTAGAAAAATGAATGAAGGAGATAATAGGAGTTGGCAATAGCCACCTATGTTTGATGGAAAAAATTATGACGTCTAGGAAAATAAAATTTAAACCATTTTAGTAGCAAATAATTTTTAGTAGTTAGTAGCAAATGGGTTCACAGATGTGACTAACCCAAATGCATTTACAAAATTGAGCAATGCTCAAAAGAGTCCATTGAAGGAGACAAGAAAAAATGATGCTAAAGCCCTCAGTTTGATTGAGGTAGCCTTAAAAGAGGTTATTTTTCCCTGAATAGTAGAAGCTATTTATGAAAAAGAAGCATGGGAAATACTTCAAAATAGTTACAAGGGTACTAACAAGGTGA
The DNA here is from genome assembly GCA_007258455.2 of Sequoia sempervirens. Taxonomy (NCBI): domain Eukaryota; kingdom Viridiplantae; phylum Streptophyta; class Pinopsida; order Cupressales; family Cupressaceae; genus Sequoia; species Sequoia sempervirens. The sequence goes on along the minus strand of VDFB02105785.1, from coordinate 485,512,113 downwards.
GGCTAGTGATATTGCAACTAATAAGGAGAGAGTTTGAGACCCTACAAATGAAGAACATCGATTCCATTTCAATTTTTCATACAAGGTTTTCCACCTTGGTTAACCAATTGAGGATAAGTGGAGAATCAATGGAAGAGCAAAGGATTGTGGAGAAAATACTAGGAAGTTTACCCACAAATTTTGACCTAATAGTGATTGCAATTGAAGAGGAAAAGGACCTCTCAAAGATGACAATTGATGAGTTAATGGGTTCACTTCAAACCCATGAGTAGTGCCTAAATAGGTCTGCAAATTATTCCTAGGAGCAAGCTTTCAAAGCTCAAGCCAATGTGAGAGGTGGGGGAAGAGGAAGAAATGGTAGAGGTAGAGGTCAAAGAGGCAGATGTAGAAGCAACTTCAGAAAAGGAGGCTCAAATAGTCAAGAGGAGGCCAACACCTCCCAATCAAACTTCTAAAACACAAAGAAGAGTAGCAACTCAAATCAAAGGAATAATAAGAGCAATGTGTAGTGTTACTACTGTCGCAAGTATGGTCACTATGCAAGTGAATGCAAAAAAGAAACATTGTGACCAATGGAGTCAAAATGAAAATGTGGAAAATGAGAACAAGGCTGAAAATGAAAAATAGGCACAAGTGCTTATTGCATGCAATCATGTAGAACAAGGTAGTGCTAAAGTTTGGTACTTGGAAAATAGTTGTACCAACCACATGAGGGGTAACATAAATTTATTTTCCTTCATAGATAACAAAATTAAGTCTAAAATCAAAATGGGGAATAATGAGAAGATTCCAGTCATGGGAAAGGGCAGAGTGTGCATATAGACCAAGCTGTGTGAAGAAAGACAAATCCATGATGTCTTTTATGCCTCAGGCATGAAACACAATCTCTAGAGCATTAGACAAATGGTCCAAATTGGTTATAGAGTGCTAATGGAGAAATGGGAATGCATCATCTATGACAAGGATGGAAGCAAGAAAGTTATGGTAGCGATTCAAATGAAAAAGAACCAAATGTCTCCCCTCAAAATACAAATAATAGCATAGTCAATAGGCCTACAATAGTTAGCCTTCAAAACAGTCATCCAAGACCCATCCAAGCTATTCTATTTTAAGTCTTTTAGCTAGAAAATATATGCTTAGGGGCCTACTAGCAATTGTAGACCCTAATTGAAAGTGTGAAGCATGCATCCTATGTAAATAACATAGACAACCCTTTCATTCAGGGTATTCTAGGAGAGCAAGAGCACCATTAGAGCTAGTACATTCAGATTTGTGTGGTTCCATGAAGACCCCAACCCTAGGTGGAAATCTTTATTTCATGACATTCATAGATGATTATAGTAGAAAATTTTGGGTGTATTTTCTAAAGAACAAAACAAAAGCATTTGAAAAGTTCAAGGTGTTTAAGGCCTTGGCTGAAAAGCAAAGTAGCCACTATATCAAAGTACTCATAATGAACAGGGGGGATGGTACATCTCTCAAGAGTTTATGAAATTTTGCAAGTCTCAAGGAATTCAAAAATAGCTCACAGCCTAGTATACTCCACAACAAAATGGTGTGGCTAAAAGAAAGAACAAAACCATCATGGAGATGGTAGCAAGCATGCTAAAGGAAAAAGGTTTATCTAAGGAATGTTGGGGTGATGTTATAGCAACAATGGTCTACATTTTGAATAGGTTCCCCACAAAGGTTGTTCATGATAAGATTCAACAAGAAGCGTAAACAAAAAGCAAATGGAGTGTTGAGAATTTAAGAATATTTAGATGTGTGGCATAGGCACTCATGCCAAAAGAGAAAAGGAAAAAATTTGATGACAAAGGTGAAAAATGCATTTTAATAGGCTCTAATGAAGAATCCAAAGCCTACAAATTATACAATCCCATCACCAAGAAAGTGGTGATCAGTAGGGATGTTGAATTCATTAAAAATGAGTCATGAGATATAACAGTGGATAGCAACATAGGTATTTCTATCTCAATACCTTTTGAGGCTGAAGAAGCTCCAGAAGGTAGGTGCACTAGAACTTTATAACAAGGTAATAGTTCAAAAAATAACATCTCCAAAAAATTTTAGTAGAACAGTTGCTCCAAAAACTTTAAGCAAGGCAATTGTGCCAGAAATTTACAATAGCAATCTTCATCATCAGTCCAACAGTTAAGAAACTCCAAAAAATTCTAACCCTACGCTTACATCATTGATGCCAAAAAATACTAGAAGCATGAGGGAAATTTATGACAACACAAGGTATGATGATTTTGATGAGAATTTATATTTTGGTTTGCTTTCTTATAGTGATCCAATGTATTTTGAAGAAGTTGTGAAAGAAGAAAAATGGTGTAAGGCCATGGATGAAGAGTTGGACGTTATAGTGACAAACAAGACATGGGAGCTCACTAATTTACCCAAAGGGAAATTAGTCATTGGAGTTAAGTGGGGACCTATAAGACCTAATGTACTACAGATGGTAAGGTTGAGAGGCATAGAGCAAGGCTGGTTGTTAATGGATACAAACAATAGCCTAGAATAAACTATGATGAGACATATGCACTAGTTACAAGGCTAGAAATAGTGTAGGTAGTCCTAGCAATTGTAGCCCAACACAAATGGAAAGTATTTCAAATGGTTGTAAAGTTATCCTTCTTAAATGGAGTGTCAAAAGAAGAGGTGTATGTGGAGTAGCCACCTGGCTATGAAATCCCATGATAAGAAGACAAGGTATATAGGCTCCAAAAATCACTTTATGGTTTGAAGCAAGTACCATGGTCATGGTACACTGGAATTGGTTTTTACCTTCTAAGAAATGTCTTTAGAAAAAGTAGTATTAAGCCCACACTCTACATCAAGACAGCCAATGGTGAGATTCTTAAATTGTTGTTTTGTATTTAGATGATTTAATTTTCACAGGGAATAGTAATCTTTTCATTGCTAATTTCAAAGAGGCAATGAAAAATGAGTTTGAAATGATAGACCTAGGTTTGCTAAAATATTTCCTAGGCATAAAGGTCCAACAAATAGATCATGGCATCTTTATTTCACAAACAAATTATGCTAAACAAATCTTGAAGAGATTTAGAATGATGGAAAACAAACCAGCCCCAACCCCAACAGCTACAGGTTTGAAATTAAGCAAAGATGATAACAATAGTGATGTTAACCCAACCCTGTAGAAGAGCATGGTTGGAAGCATCATGTATTTGACAACAAAAAGACTTGATTTGATGTATGTAGTAAACCTGATTTCTAGGTTCATGGAGAAAGCTAAGGACACACACTGACAAGCAAGAAAAGGAATTCTAAGGTATGTCAATGGCACAGAAGGATATGGTATTATGTATACCACCCCCAATAAGTTTCAGTTGGTTGGGTACATAGATAGTGATTCAATAGGAAATATAGATGACAGGAAGAACACATCAGGATACTTGTTCCACATGGGTTCTAGAGCAATATCACGGGCATCAAAGAAGCAACTCATAGTTTCTCTCCCCACAACTGAAGCAAAGTACATAGCAGAAAATGCAGCAGCATGTTAGGCTATTTGGCTTAAAATAATCCTTATAGATTTGAATGAGTAGCAAGAAGATGGTACAACCATATTTTGTGACAACGTGTCTTCTATTTCCTTGACTAAGAATCTCGTCTTTCATGGATGAAGCATGCACATCAAAATCCACTACCATTTCATAAGAGAGTGATCTGATGTTAGAAGTTTGCAAATAATTTGCACTTAACTCCTAATTATAGATTTTTCCCGATCCAATAGAATTGTATGGTTAGGAATCTTAACCGTTGAAATTATGGAAACTAGCATTCACTTGTTCTTTATCAAAATCAATGAAACATAAAATAATCTCTTAAATTTCATAATTAGAAAAAAAAAATGAATCAAAATAAGTTGATGAGAATGATAAACAAAAGAGAAGAATAGAGATATCATGCTTGATAACAGAGTTCACTCAATTTTAGCTACATCTCCAGATCCACTTCTCAATGTTGGACCACTTTTATTAATATTTCCAAGCACTTGAAAGTTCCTTCTTACAATATTCAAACTTCAAAACCTGAACAAAATTCCTCACAATCTCTCTCACTTTTACAATTTTGGTGTATAATAACACCTTGTAATTCTTCTCCTCCAAAAATTCTCACACTAGAATTATTTCTCCAACTAAACTTGCTTAATTCCCAAGCCAAAACATTCCCTTTATATACCAATGTATTTGCTAATATAGGCTAAAACCATATTATTTTTCAAATATACCCATATCTCCTTTCAAAGTAAAAATATTTGCAAACTCCCCTCTTTACAATAAAATCTCCATAATAATCTCCTTAATATTTTCCATAGATGGCCCTCATCCATGATGACTATACTTTTCTTGATGTCATCAAGTCAGCCAATTTTGACTAAACTTTGAATAGCCCTATCTTGCTTGTTTAGACTCCATTTTCAATGAAACGAATGGTGTTGGACTCATGGCGATGAGCCCTTCATCATGACACTAACTTTAACCAATTTGGAGATGATGAATTTTTCACCTTTTTCCTAGCCCCCTAATTTGCCTATTTGACTGGACCTTTGACCATGCATAACTTTTGCATACAGACTCCTTTTGATCCTGTTCAAGTTGCATCAGGATCATGTTGGTGAGCTCTGCACAATGATGTTGGTTTCGTAAGATTTTGATAATATGATTTTTTTTAGGTTTTCTAGATCCACCTGGATCATTCCTCCCCATTAAGAAGCTTTTGGACCTCAAAAAGGTCTATTTTATATACAATTTGAGCTAGGGAAATGTTGCCCCACTTGCCCAGTATTATTTGTCCTTCTTGCTAGAATTTTGAACATTTGACCCATCACAAACACAAAGAAGTATGAGATAGATTTACTGATACAATCAACTGCATGTTCATCAATATTCACTCTCACATGTTGGACTCAAGGAACACTGAGAGAGGGGGTGAATCAGTGGTCTACATAAACATAAGTTACAAATCAGATCTGGAACCATTCATATCACATAAGCAAAAATAAACATGCAACCATAATGAAAAGCACATATAACACCATAACACCAATATTTTTACATGGAAATCCTATTAGGGGAAAAACCACGGTGGATGTTAGTCCACAATTATAACCTGTTAGTATAATGAGAAATAGAAAGGAATGCACATGCATTCAAGCTCACTGCCTAGAGCTCACTGCCTTACGAAGTGTTTTGATTACAACAAGAGGATGAACTAAGAATATAGCTTCTTCAAAGCCTAATTATAGTTCCATTATATTTCTTTGATCATACTCTAACCTCCTGTTAGATTCTCACTTTCTACTCTTCTTCAACTCTGGTTTTCTCTGCTCCACTCTGCTTCAAAATTGTCTCCAACTAACTATGCCATATCAATCACAAGTCTTTCTTTTATTCTATATCTTACATAAAACACCAAAAAAAACTACTATAGCCATGACACCCTAACACATACACATCCATATATATTTTTCACACTTCAAAACGATTATATATATACCTACTACTTAGAAATTTCATCCATATGTCGGCTTGAACAAAATAGAGAAAACATCCTCCAACAATCGGCTCAAGTACACATACTATTTATTGTGCACCTCCAAAAAGTTGACTAAGACTTATTTGGGACCCAAAAATAATCTTCAAACCAAAATGATTATATTATACACATCTTCATACATCTCCAACATGATACATACACAAGTCGGCCTTAAAGAACAAATAAAGAAAAAAATAACTTTGTCGAATCTCTTAATTTGAACATAGAGTAGTGCAACATCACCAAAGTTTTTGAACATGATGAAAATAATGCAAGAACACTTTTTCCAAGATCCACAATGAAAAATGATCATCTGATGAGGCATATAGATCAATAAACTGACTGGATACCCTGTTCCTTGACTGCTATTCTAGTAAAGCACTATTCTTCATTTTTTTGTCGGAATGAACAAATCCAAAAATTTGAACCCCATGGATGACTTGGGTTGCCATCAATGACAACACTAGAAGTCATACACAATCTCCTCAAGCCATATTCCAATAATCTCCCCCTTTGGCATTGATGGAAACACTTGTTGAAAAATTAGCAAAATTTAAGATACTCTCTCCCCCTTAGTTTTTCAGAATCAAAATCATAGCATTCTCTACCCCTTTGACATCAATGACAAAAATATGTTTTCAATCTCCTCTAAATTTTCAACTTAACTCACCCTTTGAAGTACAACCAAAAAAAAAAAATCTATCTCCCCAAAAATATTTTAATACTCATTCTCCAAAAAATTTACCCAAAAATTTTGAAGATTATCACCATAATCAAAAAATTACCTTGTATTTATCCTTCATCACCAGAAGGAATTTCTTCCAAGCATAAATTATAATCCCACTGATGATAATTATGCTATTATTCACTCATGTCTGATTAACAATGTAGATGCATAAAATGTACCAACTGACATTGGACATCTGATCCTGATCACTAACACCATTTCATCCTAAATCATCCCTCGGTCTAACCATTTAATCAAATATCCTTATTTGATTAAATTCATTAATTTTCCTCTCTTAATTAAATAAATCATTTTATCTAATTAAGTCTCTCTTGTTAATTAAATCAATTAATATGATCTAATTGTCCTTATTTAATTAAATAATTAATTTTATTTAATTAAATCTCTAAAGTCTATCTATTAAATTAAATAAATTAAAACCTTATTTAGTTTACTCTAACTTCATCCCCTTAGTTAAATAAATCAAAACCTTTTATTTAATTAAATCTTTAAATCATTTTCTTCTCACATTTGATTTAAATCAATCCATAAATTTAAGTCAAATAGGTCACATCATTTAATCCTTCATTAAATTAATTAACTTTGATTAATTTAATCTCTTCTCATGTCCCATCCTCAATCTTTTTCCACTTGCACATGAAAATAGATTTAATTAATTTATTAAATCTTTATTTATCTCCAACATGGCATAAAAGTGGAATATTCTTCAAGTTTGAAATTCAAATCTAAGTGGACTTTTGTCCTTCCAACAAGGAATTTACTCCATCTTACAAGTACTTTTCATTGAGCCAAGTGGTCATTACTCTATTTTAATCTTCATCCACCTTGTCATAATAACAATTTCAAAATTCAAATATATGCATTTATTGGCACATTCATCAAAACTTGTGAATCCTTGGCCCATTCACATTTGGACAAGTGGCACCTTGCCATTGGAGGAAAGTTAGTCCCACATTGCTCTATTTTGGGCATTATTTCAACTTGTCTTTCTATAAATAGAGAGATCCTCTATTGTATTTGACATCCACAACTTGAGTAAACTTATTATACTCAAATTTTTAGCAATCTTCATCCATACTTTTGAGTTGATAGCTAGGTTATGCAGGTTTTTATCTTGGAGCATTCATCAATCTTCATCAAAGTGGATCAATTTTCATCACAAAATCACCATTGCATCATTGGAGTTGGGAAAGGGCCAATTTTCACATCAAATTGGCACCAATTCCCTCAAGATATTAAGAGTTTGCATTGTTTTAGAATAGGATTTGATATGTTTTAAGTTTTGTTGTGTTCTTCATCTCATTTCCTCTTTATTTTGAAATTTAAATGAATTTGTTGAGGAATCATGTTACTAACTTGCATTTGATCTAACATAGTGTTTAATTCTTGTGTTTGTGTAGGTTTGGGATCCATGGTTTTCAGACAATCTTCACCAAAGATTCAGGAATTCTTATCTCTTCTACTAGCTTTTCTCCCTTCTTTAAAACTTTAATCAACTATTCCAACCTTCCTTCTGTCAAATCCTTCACCTTCAAAAAGGTGTCAACAAGCTTTTCTTTGTTGAATTGCACTTTTGAATGTTCAAACTATAAAACTTGAATTTCCTTACTACATCATCCAAGTCCTAAAACATAATGTAGTTCTAGCCGATTTGATTCAATTCAGTCTCAATCTGATCTAGCTTTTCCTTGTATTTCCCAACTACATGGGGCCATTGAAGACTACAGTTTTAGATAGTGTTTGCTTCATTAATGCACTATCTCAGCTCATTCATCTTCTTCTTTAGTTTAGCAAGAGATAATCTAAACTATTCTTTCAAATATAGAATTATCTCATCTTCCTCGTTGTCCTGAGAATTAGAAGCCATTACTTCCTTTATGCACATAACCATTTCATCAGGAATTACATTTCGCAGACTCTCCACATCAACATTGTTATATCTGAAGTATGCTCCCAAGGTGTTCTCAATCAGGTCTTGCTCAAAAGAGGGTTTTTCTAACCATAAATCTACAATCTTCTTCATCCCATTATCTTCTTGAATCATCATCAGTATCATTCCTTTGCTTAAGTCTCCTTCTCCTAGCTTATCCTTTGTAGCTACAATTGGTTCGATTGATTATGGTTCATCCATAGGAGTGTAACCTTCTGAATCTTCTTCAGATACATCTAGAACCACCATTTCTTTCCCTTTCTCAACTTTAGAAACTGCAAGTACCAAAGGAGAGTCTTCAATGAACTATTTGGCTCTTTTCAGCTTCCTTTCCACTTTTCCAAAAGAGGATCCAACATCAAGAGTTCCTACCGAAGGGGAAATCTTAGCTTCACCAAACATCTTCAGCAACTCATTGAAGAAATTTTCATATTCAACATCACAATTATTCAGAGTATTGCAATATCTATAGATTTTCCGACAGACTGGTTCATCTTCCTTCCATACTACATTGTTTATCTAGGGCAAGCATTTTAAGAAATACATCATAGCGCATATAACTAGAGTTCCAAATATGAATGGATAACCTATTTCCTTTGTTAGTTTAACGTTCTCCATCAACTGGTCTTTCAGTAAGCCACACAAGTCAAAATCTTCATCTTCTATAGTCATCTTGTGTGAAATGTACACTGTACCTGCTGAAGTTGATCCTTCTTAGTTCTTGAAAAATATCGTGTAGTAAATTCCATGTGTAATATACCATGTGATTGGATCATTAATTGTTGAAATTACCAAGGCTCGCTGATCACTAGTTACACCGGTTAGGGTTTGAACTTCCATATTCTGAATCAACTTTTTCTTCGACACCTCTCTGAAATCACATGACCCAGTTAAATTCTTAATCACCTCCTTTGAAATGAAATAGGGTTTATCCAAAGTTAAAATGTCATCATCCAATCGATTTAGGATAAACTTAACAGTTTCCACATTCACAAAGAATGGGAATTCACTCCTTGGTTAAGCGTGCTTGAGTTGGAGCAGTACTGGGATGGGTGACCTCCTAGGATAGACCAGTGCTTCACCTCTGTTAGCATCACCTAGATGCAATGAGTGCTAAGTGGACCATTCAATATCATGAGAGATGGGTTCTTGTTGAACCACTACTCATGAAACATGGGTCAATGAGTTTGACTCGAAACTACACAGTTGAATCCTGATAGCAATATCATAATTTGACACGCTGTGGAAAAATACCTCCTACTTATCAATTGATGAGCTAAATGGGATCTATTATGAATGGTTCATAAGGCACAACACTTGCTAAAGGTTTTGCAAATGGGTTAACAACTCAAGCGGGATTAACCTTGGAGAAAACTCCTGGTTAAGCGTGCTTTAGTTGGAGCAGTACTGGGATGGGTGACCTCCCGGGACGGACTAGTGCTTCACCTCTGTGAGCATCACCTAGATGCAATGAGTGCTAAGTGGACTATTCAATATCATGGGAGATGGGTTCTTGTTGAACCACTACTCATGAAACATGGGTCAATGAGTTTGACTGAAAGACACGGTTGAATCCTGATAGAAATTTTTTTTAACATTTGTGGAAAAACTACCTCCACTTATAATTGATGAGCTCAGGGGCATATTTGAATGGTTCATAATGCTACCAAACATTCATCTACAGGTTTCTTCCTTTGTATCTTGGACCTCTCCTATCCATATCTATGCTTTAGCAAAAGTTAGCAATGTGACCAATTTTGTTGCAACTGAAACACATAGGATTTCTTTGTCTGAATCTATCATTCCACCAATTTCCTCTAGATCTGCATTGATTAGCAACATGCCCAAATGTTCCACAAGTGTAACATTTAACATTCTTTGTTCGGATAAAACTGTTTGACATACCTCTGCATTTAGTTGATTTATGACCTAACCTTTTGCAATTAAAACACTGAACAAGAAATGATGGACCATTTGAATTTTCTTTCCTTCTACATTGAGAATCCATATGACCATATTTATTGCACAAAAAATAGTAACCATTAAATTTTTGTGCATTGGGTTGTCTTATCAAATGTCTTCTATTTTTGTTTATCTGATTTCCTTTCTTTAAATCCTTTTGTTTTGATCTGGAGCTTTCTCCCTTTTTCATATCCGATCCCACTTCTTCCATTTGCATCTTTCTACCCTTTAGTCAGCTCATCAAGTTTAGAAAAACTTATCTTGAACCTCTCTTTGTACTCATTAGTAGTAGACAGTTCTCTACTGAGAATGACTAACTATTTTTCAAGTTCTTGTTTATGATCTTTGGATTTTTGTAGTTCCATTTATAGTTGAATAAATCTTCTATTAGCTATACTTCATTCTTCATATTTTTGTTTTAGGGACTACACTAGATTTTCTTCATTCTTCTTCCTTTATTCAACTTCTTTTGTTAGCTTCATTTCCATAGATTCCATCTCAAGTTTTAGAGTAGCATTATCCTTAACAAGCTTTTCACATTCTTTAGTTATCTCCTTTAGAGTCTGATTTAAATGAACATCTTCCATGCTTCTATCTTCTTTTTGTTTCAGTTGATCACAAAACTCCTTCCTCTTTTCTCTTGACTCACTGATTTTATCTTTTAAGGATTGAATAAATTTCTTAGCATGAGCAAGATTTTCTTTTAACTCCAATACTTATGCTTTTGACTGATCAAGGTGACTGATCAAGGTCATCAAGTGCCACCATAAGTTGTTGTATAAGAGCTTCTAGAGTCCATAGCTTCCAAATCCACCTCAAGCTATTAAACTTTCAAGGAGGAACCTGCTCTGATACCAATTGTTGGACTCAAGGAACACTGAGAGGGGGGCAGTGAGTCAGTGTTCTACATAAAATTAAGTTACAAATTAGATCTGGAACCATTCATATTACATAAGCAAAAATAAACATGCAACCATAATGAAAAGCACATATAACACCATAACACCAATATTTTTGCATGGAAACCCTGTTAGGGGAAAAACCATGGTGGATGTTAGTCCACAATTATACCCTGTTAAAATTCTAATGAGAAATCAAAAAGGAATGCACATGCATTTAGGCTCACTGCACCCTAGAGCTCACTACTCAAAAGAAAAGAAGGCTCACTTCCTTACAAAGTGTTTTGATTACAGCAAGAGGATGAACTGAGAATATAGCTTATTCAAATCCTAATTACAGTTCCATTATAGTTCTTTGATCATACTCTGACCTCCTATCAGATTTGCACTTTCTGCTCTTCTTCAACTTTTCTTTTCTTTGCTCTGCTCTACTTCAAAAATATCTCCAACTAACTATGCCAGATTGATCACAAGTCTTTATTTTATTCTCTATCTTACACAAAACACCAACAAAAACTACTACACCCATGACACCCTAACACACACATCCATATATCCTGTTCAAACTTCAAAATGATTATATATATACCTACTACTTAGAGATTTGATCCATATGTCAGCTTGAACAAAATAGAGAAAACATCCTCCAACAGTCGGCTCAAGTACACATACTATTTAATATGCACCTCCCAAAAGTTAGCTAAGACTTAGTTGGGACCCAAACATAATATTCAAACCAAAATGATTATATTATATACATCCACATATATCTGCAACACGATACATACACAAGTCGGCCTTAAAGAATAAATAAAGAGAAAAATAACTTTGTCGGATCTCTTAATTTGAACACAGAGTAGTGCAACATCACCAAAGTTGTTGAACATAATGATAAGAATGCAAGAACACTTTTTACAAGATCCACAATGCAAAATGATCATCTGGTGAGGCATATAGATTAGTAAACTGACTGGATACCCTGTTCCTTGACTGCTATTATGGTAAAGCATTGTTCTTCATTTTTTTTGCGGGAATGAACAAATCCAAAACTATGAACCTCATGGATGACTTGGGTTACCATCATTGACAACACTAGAAATCATACACAATCTCCTTAAGTCATATGCCAACATCACTTTCATCATCCACATAGAAATAACTAGTAGAATAACAAGCAACAGTGTTGAATACAATCATGTGAAGGAAATAGTATCAACACTCTAAATTTCCTAAACAAGAACATTGTTAGAAAATGAAACATTCAAACCCTCCTTTACCACCTCTGGCTAAAGGCCTGACTCTGTTTACAACCTATCCTTACACTATGCTATTTGTGACACTTTATCATGATTAGAATCACCATGCTTAACATCACTAGCTATTACAAATATAAGGGTTAAATTATTGCTTGCATTTTCAATTATCTTCAAATTCCTTGTGTTTACTATAGATTTTTCATTCTTCATGTGATGAGTTCTAACATTGAATTCAATTCCATCTTTAAACAAATGATACCTATTATGTTCCTTGTAGAAAATGGCTTTTCTGTCATATAAATAAGGACTACCTAAAATCATCCCACAAATGTCAAGCGGGATAACATCAAACTCTATCATGATTAGCATCACCATGCTTATTATCACTAGCTATTACAAACATAAGGGTTAAATTACTGCTTGCTTTTTCAATTATCTTCAAATGCCTTGTTTTTACCATAGATTTTTCATTCTTCATGTGATGAGTTCTAATGTTCATTGAATTCAATTCCATCTTTAAACAAATGATACCTATTATGTTCCTTATAGAAAATGTCTTTTCTGTCATATAAATAAGGATTGCCTAAAACCATCCCACAAATGTCAAGCAGGATAACATCTAACTCTACCTCATCAAAAAACTTGGATGTGATTGCAAATCAGAGTTTACACTATTGTGACACATGTAGTTGAGCCATTATTATGCACCCAACCCAATGGATATGGTTTAGGATGAGGAGTGTTGGAAACAAGCTACACTAAGAGGGGAGGTGAATCAGTGTTGTGCAAAATTTAAATTAATTACTTTGATCCTTAATCCATTTAAAGCAGACATTCAAAGAAAACATGCATGATCAGAAAGTAAACATCCACAACACCATAACACAAGGATTTTTACATGGAAACCCTATTAGGCAAAAAAAATGGTGGATGGTCAATCCACAATATTATATGAGTATACTCAAATGAAAATATACAATAGGGAATGCACATGCATTCAAGCTCACTGCCTAGAGATCACTACTCAAAATATGAAGGCACACTACCTTATAGAAATTTGGATTAGATCCAAGAGATGAACTCACAAAATAGCTTCTTCAAAAGCCAGATTATAGTTCCAATGAAGCTCAATTACAATCTTCTGCCCTTCTGATAGATGTTGCACTTTTGCTTTGCTTTGCACTAATTCGCTTCACACAATCTATAATGCACAAGTGAAACTATGCATAATTTCACTCTTTCAAGTAGGACACACACACATACACACTAATCATCATTTATTCACTCACAAAACCCTTCTTATATATCCGCAACAAAATATTTTTGATTGCTTTAAGTCAGCTTCATATAAATAAAATATTCTTCATAAGTTGGCTCAAAACAAGAATAATTCATGATGCACACCCATGCAAGTTGGCTTACACTTAGCTCAGACCTAGATAAAAATACTCAAGCAAAAAAATAATTATGCCAATATACCTTGTACATCCGCAACATGCTACACCAACTATGTCATCTTCTAAAAGCTAACGAATAGAAAAATAAACCAACTAGATCTTCAAACAATTTCTCAGAATGATATGAGCCATAGAGATTTTTAGATAACATAGTAGACACCATGAAAAACCTTCCATTTGATCCACAACTTCAAAATGATGATCGATAGGCATATAGATCACTAAGTAGATGAAATACTCTATTCTTCATTTCCTGTTCCGGTGAAATATTATTTTGAACACTAACTACCGTTATGAGCATATAACAATCTGCGGATCTCAAAACTGACTTAGGTTGCCATCAATGACAACACAAAAGTCATTTGTTTTGTCTCTTGCCAACAATCTCCCCCTTTGGCATTGATGCAAACACTTAGTGAAAAATGACTAAGTCTCGAGACCTATAGATTCATTACCAAAATTCAGAATTCCAAAATATATCTTCTATGTACAACATTTATCCCCTTTAAATGTCAAGGCATTTTTCACTGCACTCTTCTCCCCCTTTGACATCAATGGAAAAATTTTTAAATGTCAAAATTGTACATACCTATACTGAGACTCATAGAAGTTTGAAGACATATGCAAAGTCATTCTTCAACACATTTAAATTTGAGCTCCATATACTTTTGTAACTCATTAGAATGGTAATGTGACCACTCAACAAATAGGATAGAGCTTCTATAACTTCTAGATTTAGTGGGTTAGGGGTGACAATAGCATCTTTTTCCTCCTTTATAATATTTGTTAATGCCTCAATCTTCAGACTGATTTTTCCTTTGAGCTCACACACTCTCCCAATAATCTTTTCATTCTCCAGTTTCAAAATATTTATCTGATCAAGCAAAGACATCACCCGATCCTCTTACTTACAGACTTCACCACTTAATGGATCAATAACATTAGATATTGTGGTCAACTGATTTTCAATGTCCTTCACTTTCTTTTCATTTTCTTTAGTGAACTTTGACAGGACCAAATAGGACTTGTACACTTTTTCTCCTTTAGAAAAAGAGTTGAGAGCACCTTTTATGTAGTTGGTTAGTAGACTGTTGTCACTAGCAATTAATTCTTTCAGACTAATGAATCTATTTTCCCTAAACTCCTTTTGAACTTTAATTAAGGCTGATTTCTTAAAGGATTCAAAATGAAAACTTACAGAATCTATCAGCTTCCTCAGTTTTCTAGATGAGGAGTCAAATGGTTCCAAGTGATGATAGGAATTATCTTTTGTAACACACTAGATGCAATATTTAACAACTCACTATCCTCTTTGTGAGATTGTTGAATCTTCTCACTTGCTTTGGCTTGAGAAATCTTTGAAACTTTCATCATTTGTATGGGAGACAAAGTAGATAGATTGATTGAATTCTCATCCAACTCAAGATCAGAATCATCCTTTTCTTCTATTAGAGATCTCTTTGCTTCATGGGTAGTTCCTCTTGCTTCCATTCCAATCTCTTGACTTTTTCTTTCTTGACCTTTGGGTGCTTCAGAGATTGTCTCAACCTTCACCTCCATCTTTTCAAACTGCTCCTTTTCCTCAGATAGTACCACTTTAGGAACCTCAGTATCCATAGGTGTCTTAGTATTTTCCTTATTGGGGGTAGATAGAATATCCTCATATATGTTTACAACTTCTTCATTGGTTACATTCTCCTCTACATTCTCTGAAATATTTTCAGTGTCCATTTCCTCAAGTTTGACCTTGTTCTTCAACAAAAAATCTTCAAGAATTTTCTTGGTCTCATTTACCATAGCATCTATTTCTCCAATCATCAACTTATTCACCCTTGTCTTTCTTTTGAATTCCCTTTTAACCTTTACAAGTAGTGAATCCATTTCCTCTAATGACATTTCAGAGCACAAATCTGTAAGAACTCTTTTCCTCAGATTTTCTTCTTCAGTTCTAGCAGTATCTCTTCTAGACTCCAAAATCCTTTACAACTTCTTTGGAAAATCAGACACGATATCAACAAGAAATTTATTAAAGATGTTCAAGTGCTTTATTGTTGCTTCTTCAAGAATTCTCTGTCCAGCTTCATCAAAAGTTTTATAAAACTTATAGAGAGGGTTACGATTATTGTCATTGATTGCTACATTTACCACTTCATCAACTAACATTGCAAGCTCATCAACTTTAGCCTCGTTCACTTTTTCTACCTTCCCAAAAGATTTACTTTTGTCTAGCTCAATAGATTGAGCTATGTTTTCTTTTAATTCTCTTAACCCTTCCTCTAACTCGGTTTCCTCTTCTTCATCTTTAGAAGTAGCTCTATAAGATCTTGTGCTTTTGTTCTTCTTTCTTTTCTTAGAAGCTCTGGTTTGGGTTGGCTGGGCGAAATAGAAACTTCAGGTGGATCTAGTGTGGGATGAAGGTTTTCCCTGAATGGCAGGTTCTGATTTTTTCTTCTTTTTTGCTGCTTCAGTCGCCTCTCTTTTTCTTCTTGATTCTTTTAGCTTTTCCACTGGTATTCCCATGTCCTCTGCAAAGGTTTCTACCTCTTTTCTCACTCTCCTGACAAATGCTAGCTTTTTCAAGTCTAAATGAATTTGCATACTCTTTTCTGCATATGTACCAAACCTTTCTTCTTTTGGATCAAGAGGTGATTTAAGAAAATGATCTAAATAAATTTTTAGAATTCCTTCATCTACTCCATACCCCATTGGAATTATCCAAATTGATCTCAGTTCAACAACTTCCATATAGCATTGATCTATGTCTACCATGAAACAAACAATGTCTTTGTACTACTCAACAATTGAGGTTGGAATCCTTTCCCTAGCTTGCATCATTTCTTGGAAAGTTTTGAAGTATCCCTAGAGAGTAGCATTCTGAGTTTGACAATCATTGATGCCAAACAACATGTTCCTTATTTGAATAGCTACCGGCTCATCATTTTTCCAATGTACTTTACCAATTCCTGGAACCTCTTCCAAAAAGTAAAAGAATAGACATACCAACAAGCTTCCATATTTGAAGAAATTCTTTTTTTATTTCTTGATTTTTTCCAGATTCTCCATTAACTGGCTTCTAAGAAATTCACAAAGATCATATTCTATATTTTGTTTCACCATTTCATATGCTGCATAGATGGCTATACCGGATACAAAGTTTTCTTAGCTTGAGTGATAAATCTTGTACCCAATCACCATTGATACAAACTACACTTATGTTTCAGCAATATCTGTAATTGTCATTGCCCTTTTATCCCATTGAGAACCTATCACTTTAGTAACTGTATCATTCTTCACATATTTCAAAACTGGAAGTTTGTTAGATGCATTTAAAATTGTAACTGCACTAATAGCCTCTTTCGTGATTTTGAAATGTATGTCCAACCACATAAATTCATCATGGACACGAATCAACACATATCAAACCCATTCATTTTCTTCAAATATCAGAAATTTCCTGAATTGCGTGAACTTATTTTCTTCTAGGGTTTTGAATTCAGGTTTAATAGTAAAGTCTTCTTCAATTATGCTATTGGAATACAAATTCAACAACTAAGAGCTTCTTAGATCCTCAATGTTCACATGCACATAAGCCCTAACATCTTCTATGTATAACACTCCATGCGACACAGATGAAAATGCCTCAAAGACTTCTATTTCTTCATACTTATATGGATGCCATTTAAATTTAGGACAGGGCCTATCCTTCACTTCTACAACCAAGGGTTTTTCCATTTCTATGAATTCATAGGATTTTCAAGATTTCACAAAAAATACCTTTTCCTTGGATTGAAGATTGCATGCCAAATTTTATTGACTTCAAGAATCATGCAACAATCTTGCCTCAGATAGCCTTAGAGTACTCCAAAATATTTCTTCTCCAGGATACAAAGTGGTGAATGAATGGAAAAAGTTACTTTTATCATTCACCCAACTAAGCTTTTTATCACATTAAATGCTTTTACCCTAGCACATTCGGTTAGCTTGTTCCATATGCACAGAAAGACACAAACCTTCTACGTACCTCACAAATTGCATGATACATCCTTGAAATTATGATAAAACATCTATATAGCATCAGAATACTTACTGAACTTATCTGCAATTTGGTGTCAGTTACCAGTGAGGGGGTTTGGAATATTTTTTCTTTACTGCTCTTCTTGGGCCAAAGGCCTGGGACTAATTCCTAGATGAGTTACTAGTAGCAGATTTAGGTGTTGGCTTATTTGTTTTAGTAGAGGGATCTTTATTTACCCATTGCTTCTACATTTGCTTCCTAATCTCATCTACAGTAACTTTCACTTTTCCTTTGACATCTTTCTACATATTATGTCTTACCGAACATCTTGAGTTCTAACAAAAATGAGCAATGTGACCAAATTTATTACAGTTATAGCACACTAGACTTCTTTATCCAAACCACCTATTCCACTGATTTTTCTTTGATCTACATTGATTAGCAATGTGTCTAGATCTATTGTAAGCATAGAATCTAACATCTTTCTGAAATTTATTCATCACAACTCTGCATTCACTTGAATTGTGACCAAAATTATGAAAGTTAAAGCACTGACTTGAGAATGATGGTCTATTTGAATTCATCCTACTTCTACATTGAGAAGCCATATGACTGAATTTACTACAGGTAAAACAATATCCATCAAATCTCTAAGAATTTGGTTGTCTTACCAAATTTCTTCTGGCTCCATTTATCTAATTTCTTTGTATGCATCTTCCTTTTCTAGGATTCCTCTATTTAGAATTTATTTGTCTAGATCTTAAACTCTCTCCTTCTTCATAGCCAAGGCCTCTCTTGTCACCATTAGTCCTTTGTCCTTTAATCAACTCATCAAGCTTGGAAAAACTTGCTTTGAATTTTTCCTTATACTCATTTGCAGCAACAAGTTATCTGAGATCATCAAGCTATTTTTCAAGCACTTCTTCATGGTTCTTAGATTGATCCAATTCATCATCCAATCAACTGCATTGTTCAAATTTTTCTTTTAGAGACTATGCCAAATTTTCTTCATTCTTCTTCCTATCTTCAATCTCTTTGGTCATTCTCATTATGACAGATTCCATTTCACGCTCTAGGGAAACATTCTCTTTGGACATCTTGTCACATTATTTTGTTTTCTCCTTCAGGGAAACCTTTAGTTTTTCATCTTCCATTCTCTTTTTCTTCTTGATCTATTCACATAATTCTTTCCTTCTCTCCCTTGATTCATTGATATTTTCTTTCAAGGACTCAATGAATTTCTCTGCACTAGCAAGGCTTTCCTACAGATCTCAGTTCTTAGATTTAGATTGATCAAGATCATCCAAGGCCACCATAAGTTGCTATTGAAGACTACTTGTATCCATCTCCAAGATTTCCCCAAGCTATCAGACTTCTCTAGAGCAACTAGCTCTAATACCAATTGTTGGAAACAAGCTACACTAAGAGGGGGTGTGAATCAGTGTTGTGCAAGATTTAAATTAATTACTCTGATCCTTAATCCACTTCAAGCATACATTCAAAAAAAAATGCATGATCAGAAAGTAAACATCCACAACACCATAACAAAAGGATTTTTACATGGAAACCCTGTTAGGGGAAAAACCACGGTGGATGGCCAATCCACAATATTATATGAATATAATCAAATGAAAATATACAATAGAGAATGCACATGCATTCAGGCTCACTACCTATAGCTCACTGCTCAAAATGTGAAGGTGCACTGCCTTACAAAAAATTGGATTAGATCCAAGAGATGAACTGATAGAATAGCTTCTTCAAAAGCTAGATTATAGTTCCAATGAAGCTCAATTACAATTTTCTACCCTTCTGACAAATACTGCACTTGTGATCTACTCTACACTAATTTTTTTCACACAATCTATATTGCACAAGTGAAACTATGCATAATTTCACTCAATTTCTCTTTCAGGTAGGACACACACACATACACACTAATCATCATTTCTTCACTACAAACCTCTTCTTATATATCCACAACAATTATTTTCAATTATTTTAAGTCAGCCTCACAAAAATAAAATATACTTCATAAGTTGGCTCAAAACAAGAATAATTCATGATGTGCACCCATGCAAGTTGGCTTACACTTAGCTCAAACCAAAAAAAAAATCCTCGAATGGAAAAATGATTGCGCCAATATACTTGTACATCTCAGAACATCGCCATGTTCAACTATGTCGGGCTTCTAAAAAGCTGATGAACGTAAAATAAACCAACCTGATCTTCAAAAATTTCTACTATATGAGCCATAGAGATTTTCAAATAATATAGGAAAACACTAGGGAAAACCTTCCATTTGATCCAAACTTCTAAAAATTTGGATTGATGTGCATACAAATCACTGAGTAGGATGAAATACTCTTCTTCTACTTTCTGAGATTTCTTTTTCCAATGGAATATTTGTTCCTGAACACTAACCATCGGAGGAGCATATAGCACCTATGGATCTCAAACTAACCTATTTTTACATATCAATGACAACACAAAAGTCATCTATAGTGTCTCTTTCCCAACAAAGGAGTTATTTTAATCTAAATTTCTTACAAACATGTTTTGAGATCAAATTAACTTCTGTGACCCACCATGAAGAATAACCTTTTACACCCCTAAATAAAACTAGCCTTTCCTTTAATTCCCCAATAGGTACTCTATCATGTACCAGAGAATGCTACAAGCACTGACAACGTGAGTATTTACCTTGATACCCACAAATAAAATCTCGCTTCAATTTCATTAGAACCCCATCCCAGGCCCTGCACATAGTTGTGTCTCTACTTACCCTTGCTCGATCCTTGAACCACTTTGGCTTCTGATCAGGATGCAATTTCCAACACTTCGCATCTTCGTTCCCTTCCTTTTTGCAGTGTGAGCAATACGAATTTTCATACTCTTTCTTTGCAGTAGTTGTTCACTGTGATTTCTCTTTCCCTTTCTTGCTTCCTTTTTGCTTATTGGATTCCATCAACAGATTGTCATGGCTATTCCTTGAGTTTGTTTCCAAATGGATAGCTTGCACACTAACTTCATCAATGTTAGTTGGATTAAACATAACTATGGTATGTTTCAAACTCTCATGTAATCCACCTATGTACTTTAACAAACTTTCTTGTGTGTACAATGGAATGCCCAAAATTAAAGCCCTCTTCCTAAACTCTTGTGTATATTCTTGCACACTTTGTCCTTTCTCTTTTCTTAATGATTTTAGCTCATTACGCTTTTGTATATGTCCTAGTGGATAGAATTTTTTCTTTTAATGCTCAGAAACTCAAACGAAGAAGAAATAATATTTCCATAAAGACTTAGATCCTCCTATGTTCCACTCTCCCACCAAATTAAAGCTATGCCTCCTAGGGAAAGAGTAGCTAATTGGACTTTTTGAGAATCCTCAATAAAATTCTGAACTCTACAATAAAATTCAATTTTATTGATCCAATTATCTAGTTTATTTGCATCTAGTTCTCCATTATAGATTGGAAAATCAAATTTAACATCCACTCTTTAAATTAAAGGTGTATTTAGCTTTAGACCTGCATTGTGTTGTTTTTTAGAAGAGTTAGATGAAGAGGAAGAAGTGGAGGGAAGAAGATGAAGAAGAAAAGAGGAGGCCTGGTGAGGTCACTACCACCTCTACTCCTTTACCTTTGTCTTCTTTGGACAAGGATCCAACTTGCTCCTTTTGTTCTTGGAGTCTTTTTCCTCATTGCTCTTGCCTCTCTTGGAAAAGAACTTCCACCATTGACTTCATTTTGAGAAAATATTTCTCATCAAGCTCTGTAGGACTTTGTTCAACTACCATCTTTGATTGTGGAAAATTCCTTCATTTTCCAATCTCAGGATTAAATTCTTCAAGTGCACCTTCTCCTTGCTTCAATTTCAAACTGGTTAACATTCACCACCTGCAATTTTCTTGTTAAACTGCTTGGATACCACTTTGATATGATGTGGAAGAGATCGATGATAAAATGCTACAAAGTGAATGTGTGTAAAGGTGAAAAGTCCTTAATGCCCAAAGTTTAACTGAAAAGACATCAAACAATGATCAAAACAATAAAGGACAAAAATATAGCATTATAGAGATAGAGAGAGGAAGACATATTTGATTACGGAGTTCGTCCGAGTGGACTACGTCTCTAGGTCTTACTCAACTGAGTGACCAATGTATTATTAATGCTCAACATGCAAGAACATCTTGAACTACAATAAAAAAATTTGTAGGACAACAAATTCTTGACTCAATTCCTCACTCAAATCACCTTGCATAGAAAGGCTCACCAATAGCCACAAGGGTGATTTACCAAGAGCAAGAATACAACTTTTCCTAAAAAACACTACTACAAAAAACTGAGCATCATTACATCTAAGAGAGAAATATAATCTCCCTTCTTGAGAATTCTCTCCACAAGAAATTCCGTTGCAAAATTTCCTCTCCAATTCTATCTCCACCTCTCTAGAGTGGAGAGATTGAAATTACCACTACATCCGACTAGTAGCTTGTCGATATTTTCTTAGTAAAGGCATTGTCAAAGATTCCTTTAAATGCCTAAGAGATAGGCTTGGGATGATGGAATGCTCTTAAACTTCGGTTCTAGAAACTTAGAAAAGTGTCAAAAATATGGATAGGTATAGGCAAGATAGATCTAGAATGCAAAATAGGTGCAAACATGTTTGCTCTGGAAAATTTGCTCCAATGCTCTAGAACTTTTTCTCCAAAAATTTTTGCTCCAGAAGCTTTGCGTCAGAAGTTTTGAAGAGTGATGAAAAAAAAGAACTTTTGCCCCAGAAGCTTTGCTCCAAAAATTTTAAATGATGATGAAAAAAAGGATGGCTCAAGATTAAGGAGTGTTGGAATTTCTAATCTTGAGCAACAACAGACAAATGCATTTAATGCTACATCAGATGAGATCCGTTTTGGATCATTCCCCCCACTTGGCATGTCTAACTTATGCTGGCCAGTTAATGTTTTGGTAGAAAATTATTTTTTGGCAGGTGAATTTGAAATTGAGCAGCACTTTTTTGGAAAGGGAAAGTAAGACAAAAAAGAAAGAATAGAATGTTTTTTCAGTAAGAGAGTGTAGCAAAAGGACAAGGGGGAAATTTTAGTAGAACATAACAGAGAAGAAGAACCTACAATAGTATAAGATATTGCATAGAGTGCATAGGTCCACTTCTCTAGAATAATTGTAGTAGCACACATAAAGCTCCAATGTGTTGGAAGTTGGGCAGTTTGGTGTATAAAGGAAATATAGAGCCATAGCTTTGAGTTTTGTATGTAAACCATTTTGAATGTAATCTTTTTGTGTATGAATGAAATAGAAAATACATTCTTCCTCCTTATCTTGTTGTCTCCTTTGTTTTGTGTGTTTTCATCTTTGCTCACTTTAGTTGGGATCTTTTCCCAATAGGCATTTCACTTTTTGTGTAGGCATCTTGGTATTTTACCTTGTTTCCTAGAAAAATAAGATTTACCTCCATCATAATGGAATTTTTTTTTTTTATGATATGTTATCTCTGGATCATCCACCTTAACTGGCATAGAAGCTTTAAAGTCTTGAAATAGGTGTTATAACTATATCTTTGTATTCTTGTGAAATTCATCCCTAAACCACACGTTTTTCATTGTAATGGAATAAAGTTTTATCATATATTGCTACTAATCGGCGATAAAACCAAAGCTGAAAATAAATGTTATTTATAATTTATAGATCGAACCATTATAAAATTAACCAAATCTCTAATATCTTTGGAAAAATATGTATGCAAATTTTATAAATAATTATAAATATAAATATATATATTTTAATTTAACTTGGGCATGGTAATAATTAATTGTATTCCATTTATGCTCAATTGATGACTTTGCTAGTATTTGGTTCATAATTCTTGTGTCTATTGTAGGATAGATTTAATGAGGGGACACTATATTTTCTTTTGTCTCTCCTTTTTAATATTGACATTTTGTTCAATTGGGACATTGGGTTTTGTTGTCATGTTAAGCATATTTTAGGTTTATTTTATCAGGACTTTATTCTTACTTGTTAACTCTATCATTGGTATAGGTAATATCTATCTGGAATAAAGTATACTTACACTACTATTAAAGAAAGAGAATTTATAAATGTATCTAAACATAGTAATGTTTAAGTTAATAAGCTCATGCTAGGTTTGTAAGTTGTTTCTTATAATATTAATTCCTTCGAGACGTTAGTAATTTTTTGTAAGCATTACATGTTCTCTGTTAACATTAATATTTCTCTATTATAATTTCAATTATTAGATATTGGTTTCACTCAAACAACTTGAAACAAAGAATACCATATTGATATACATCTAGTTGTATACTATTGTATAAAATTCATATTTGTTGCTGCTTTGATTTTAGAGATTAAAGAATGGTGACAATCAGCAACCCGATATAAAATAAAACTCATACATTAAGAGTAACTACCCTTTTGAACCAAGGATACCATGCAACAACTGGTTTCCTAAATTTAATTTTTTTCGGATTGAGACATTTGTGTTGTATAAAAATGGTAAAATTTATGATAGTAATCTAATAATTCATTTTATCAAATATATATATATACAATGGCTTGATATTAATATTTAATAATATCTGATTACTTTATAATGTATACAAATGTTATCAAACAATTTAATTAATTAATTAAGCTAAGAGTAACTAGTCCATTCTTTCATACTTCTATCATGTTTCTTATTTTGAAGTTTTTTGGTAGCTAATTATATAGTTTTAGTTCAATTTTCAGGAGGGGCATTACACTCATAGTATCCTAGGTATTATTTACATGAATCAAATCTTTATATTTTGTAGGGTTTTGTGTAGAAGAGGGTCCTAAAATATAAAGGTTGATCAAAACCTATGGATTTGAAGAGTGTTTGAGAGGGTTCTTTTAAGTATATAAGACTAGTGTCACGAATTTAACAAAAACAGTATGTATAGTGTCATCATCTTTAAGTATTATAGTCAAAGAATGTTATTGAAAAAATCTTAAAAAAGGCACATGCTCATCTTTGAGATAGGGAATGCAAAATAAGAAGAAGAATGAGTGTTTGAGTCATGACGGGGATTTTAAGAGTAGAAATGTAATTACAAAGATTGTTCAAGTGATTCGTAAGTATAATAGTCTTTCCATAAGTTTCAGACATTGAGAATCCTAGTAGAGACTGAATAAATCATAATGAGCAGTTATACATGCATAAAAAAAGAGTAGAGACAAAGAAAAAATGGTCTATGTGCTCACTCAAGAAGGCTAGACAATCATACATTTGAGGTTGTGAAGGATTAAGTTTCAGATTAGCAAGAAAAATAGTCCATAGATGATCAAGTTCATAATAACATGATATTCTCATTCACAATGTAGAGAGACTCCTAGTCCAAAAAACACAGTCATATGAAGGTTGGCATGTCATTAAAGAGGGAAATCTACTATAAGACTGCCCTAGGAAATTCAATGTTGATAGTCTTCACAAGGTAGGTTTCATGATAATTGGAGGACCATGAAAGCAATGATAAGTTACTATCACATTAAAGTGATGGTCACCTCAGTACATGCATGAGCAAACAATTGTGCAAGGTAGGGTTCATGGAATGACCAAAGAAATAGTTTGTGTATACAATACCAAAGGACAGTCAAGGAAGTAAAACAAATGGATATGAAATCCCTAAGGTAATCATACACAGGCCATTAAAATTTGTGGAAAATAATAAATGTAAGAAATGAATGATAGTTATTTAAATAGGGGAACCCTTATAGAAGAAGCATAACACAGTGATAGAAAAAACATAGGAAATATTGTCACAAGACAACCACCATATAGAGAAGGAAAAAGTGTCACAAAGATAGTGAATTCCATGAAAAAAAAAACTAGTTCAAGAAGAGCATGAGAGCAAGGTTTAAATAATAAATTTTCTGACCTACAATAAACCATATGACAACCACTTTAAAATTTTGCAGATAGTTATCAAATTTAAAGATAATGGTTTGAAGATTGGAGAGATTCTCTTCATAAAGACATTATGAAGGAGGAGCTCATGAAAATAAGGACAACTATTATAAATATGATAGCCTTCATGAGTGATGTAGATCAAGGATAGGGGTTCTTTTCAAACCACCCAGCCAAGAAACCAATTCTTTGGAATTTCACAACTCAAAGCCTTCTAGGAAAAAAAATTGATTCCATTAAATGAATTCTCAATTCTTACAGCCAACAATAGATGAAATACATAAAACCATATGCAATAAACTTTTCAAATCAATTTTATTGGAAATAATTTATAATTTTAAAACTCATAAATCTGGTTGACAACTCCATACAAATATCATTCTTTGAATATATGTGAAACCATAGGAAAATTTTGTTGCTTTAAAAATTAGATTCATAAATCACCAAAAAAAAATCATGAAATACATGACAAATATGATTTAAAACAAAAAATAAACCTCTCAAATTTTGAATTTCTCTGTTCAGGGCATTAGGATCTTCCTTGCAACCTCATTGTTGAAAACCCCTTACCAAATTTTATTCCTTTCAACACAAGCATTTTTTTTCTCATTTTTCGAGCTGCAAATTAATTATTGAAATTACTCCCATTATTGTGTTGAAAACCTCTTGCAACCCATTACTTGAAATTTGAAAATTACATGCAGAAGTGTAAATCCCTTTTACAATAACTCACAACATGCCTGGCACCCTAGAATTGGATCCTTGATGTACATGGTGTTGGAAGACTATTGGAAGTTTGTCACTGTTCATGCTGTTTGGCACCATGACCATGAGGTGTATATAATGATTTATCTAGAATTTTCATTGATTTCAACATTGTTATTATCATTCTAGCATGGATTGGAAGCTTTCTTGAGGACATTTGGATAGAACAAGTTGATCCAGAAAAAAATGGTTATACAGGAATTTGGCTAAGTATTCCTTCTAACAATATTATGGTTCAATACGTTAGCTTTTTGGTTTGCACTCTACCACAAGTGGAGATATTACTCTCTGATTCTAGCTATAGTTTTGAGATCACCAGATTCATCTACATTAAAGATTTCATGACATTTTGTGAGGTATTCTAAAAGATATGAATGACAGAGTTCAACTCTATATTTTGTAGTCATTCCTTATATAGTATATCAATGTGGGATATTTTGCAATTTTTCATGGATAATTATTTTGTTCTGTGATGATGATGATAAGCTATTAGATATTGGCCCTAAGTGGGAAGTCAAAGGAAGATCACTTTTTGAAGTCACACGTATGGAAAATTATATGTACAAATGAAGGTTTTGTGTTTAGGTCTTATTTTTGGGCCGACCTAGCATGTTTCATGTTTTGTGGAGGAAAAGAAAGTAATTTTATCTTATGTGTTATCTATATTAGGTCTATCCTAACCAATCTTAAGATGAATTCAATTTGAAACTATGGAACGAGATGTGGATATAATGTTTTTAGGATGACATGTTTAATTTTGTGTGTTCTAATTAGGCTGGCCTAATTGAGGTTACACTTGATATGGATATATATAGGAGATTAACTTTGAAGCTTTTGGTGTGTGGTAAATGGTTATGATGATGAGGAAAGATTAGAGAGAGTGGGTTTTGTATAGGAAAATTTTGGATAAAATAAAAAATGATAAAACAATAACATGCATTACCTAATCCAAATCTTCAATACCTCAAATAGACGCAATGATGGATGAATTGGTCGATTGATTTGATATGTTGGTTGCTCAGTTTAGTAACATAACATTAAAATGGAGATGATAGATGGAGGATGATAGGTAGAAATGGATGAATGATTTAAGAATGATTTAGACAACATAATGATGCTTGAAGAATCAACGCCCCCTAATCTCTTATGAGAGTGTTAATTTATAGGAAAGGTCTGATTTGGATTGATGGCTGAGATTGAAAGTCAATAAGATGTCTTAATTAATGGCCAAGATTAATAGATGAGGTATGGAATATGGTTAGGTAAAAATTAGGGAAAATGATAAGGATGAAAGGTTGAGATTGAATAATGAGATAATTCAATCAAGGGCTAAGATTAAATGAGATGTCAAAAGATAATATTTGATGTGGAAGAAAAGATTGGCACAAATGAAGAGGTGAGAGGAGAAATTAAATAATAAGCATTATTTAATTTAAGTGACCACTAAATAATTAAATAATAAAGATATTATTTAACTATAGAAGAATGTGACATAGGAGGAATCATTTTGAATTAAATAATGATTTAATTCAAAATTCAAGATAATGGACCAAATTAAATAAATAAAATTTATTTAATTATAGTAGAAAAGTGGATAAAAATTAAATAAATAAGAATTTATTTAATTTTAGAAAGAAGAGAACTTAATTAGTGACATAATTAAGTAAATAAAGTTAATCAAGAAGAAATAAAGAGAGAAATGAATTATTTAAATAATTAAAATTATTTAATTAATAGAAGACATGTGACATTAGAAAATAATTAAATAATTAAAAATTATTTAATTATGAAGAATGAAAGGGGAAATGATGAAGAATCTAAGAGTCACAAGCCTAGGAATTTTTTAGTGTCTACATTTTGCTCCTCTTTGAGATGATGCTCGAGATGATGAGACTTGTGTCAAGTAACATCATTTCAAAGAAGCTAAAGTATGGATAGAGGAAAATGGATGATGATAGAAAGATAGGATGATGATGCCCCCTCAAGAGGATAGGCGGGTTGAAAGAGCATGGGTATGCTCTCAAAATGAAATGATAAGGAGCGACATGATGAATGATACAATATATGAAGTGGATGAAGGAGATGAATGATACGTTATGCTGCCAGAAAGTGAGCAACCATGATGTTTGATGTAACACTAGACATGATGCACCAAGGTATAAGGACCAAGGTGATGATGTGTCTCATGCCCCAACACTATACAACCTTATCTAGATACAAGATATGAATATTAACTAGGAGTAATTCAGATTTGATGCAAATTCAAGATAAAAATGATAACACACACAAGCAAAAAAGCAAGCATGTACAAATGATACAAAGACAAATAAGGTATTTCCTCTATCAAGTTGTAAACCAATGATTAATTGATTGATTTATGATGATGATAGTGTTGTCATTGTGGGTAACGACATATCCCTATATCAACACAAGGATGATTGATTAATTCACTGATTTTGATTGATTAGTTTTACAACAAGATTAGGATCATGACCAAAGGATGTGATTGGATAATTTGGAAAGATTGATCAACTTGATTAGTAACGATTAAGGATTGCCTTGCATTTGGATTATTGCCTCAATTGATTCGATTGATTTGATTTGAAGAAGTGATTTGGAATGATATGATGGTTGATTTGATAAATTGATTGGATGAAAGGATGTGATGAATTGAATAGAAGAATTTATGTGATTGATTGATTTAAAGGAGTTGAATTTGATGCGTTGAGTTGTTTTGAATAATTGATTGGAAGAAATGATTTGGTTTGATTTTATTGCTTGGTGTTTTGTTGGCTATTTTATTTTTTTGTCTTTTTTAGGACCATTTTTTTTCTTTTTTTTTGTATTTTTAGATATTTTGTTTTGAACATTGATTTTTTGATTTTTGAAATGTTCTGATTTTTTGGATTTTTGAAAATATTTTGATTTTTTTGGCTTCTTGAAATGTTTAAATGAAATTTCAATGGATGATAATTTGGGTAGCCTTTGTGCTAGATACCAATGACAAGGGAGAACCAAGTCTAGGTGAAAAGAGATAGATGGGATTGATGGATGGAAGGGTTGGTGATAGGATAAGGGATAAAAGGATCATGATTGATGGATGGATAAAAGGATAGGTAATAGTGAATGGAATAGATGTATACATCATCGGAGAGCAAGGACATGATCTCCAAAGACTATGTCACATAGGAATAATATGCCCTATTCGAGGTACAATACTTAGGATTTTTCATGAAAAATATTATGAAAATAGGATAATGATATGATTGGTTAGAAAGGATGAGGTATGTCAAGAGATATCCAAAGAATGTTTCAACACTTTGCCCCTATATCTTCATCAGGATCAAAAGGAGGAAGGGATGATGAATGAACTCAACATGATAGACCTATGTATGACAACCCAAAGATGGTAGGTAGGATGAAAATGATGTGATAATAAGTTACATGATAGGATAGATATTGCGGATTGTTAGAAGGAAGCTGGTATATCTTAACAATTAAATGTGTAGATTAATAAAACAAAAGAACTAAAAGAACATAGAAGAAATTATAACACAAAGAATTTTAAATATTGGTTCACCCAAACTTGGGCTACGTCCACCAACAGAGAGTCCAATATTATTATCTAGTAAATAAAACCGATTACAACTAGTAATCCTTGCAACTCAATACCACTGAAAATGCTACAATACAATGTCAATAGAAACCCTAATCCTTAGCCTTATATCAAGACTTATGTCAGTTACAAAAATAGGGTTTTTTGTGCTCCACCAATAGAAAAATAACAATCGATTCCTTTATAAAATAGAAAAATGTGAAGGCTCCCTCCTAAAATCATCATGGAGAAAGGTTGTTTTCATATCTAATTGTTCCAAAATGAAAATCTTCAAAAGAGTCGTAATACTTAAAACAATATGAATAGAAGTCATCTTGTAACAACTGAAGAAAAAAATCTCAACAAAAATCTTTTCTTACTCCCCTCCATCCTATTCTTTCAACCTATAAATTCATTTGTTTGGTGTAAATCCTTTTACATGTGAAACTTGCATAATTCCTAAGTCTAATTTTAGCAAGGAGTCCATTTCTTCTTTCCATTCCATGTCTCAATTCTGGTGCAGAAGCACCTAGGAAGCATGAGGTAGCACTAGGCAAATTTGTGAGCCTAGGATGAAATTTTGTGATTTTGATGTTTTAAGGTCATGTTGACCTTTTAGTTGTGTTAGAGGTGTTAGAACATGTTAGGAGGAAGGTGGATCAGTAGCTCATGGTAGAAAGGATGAGTTTCACAACTTGTTTTCACTAGGATTCACTAGGAGTTGGAAATAAAGCCCAAAATGTTGCATTTGAGCAATTTTGGCCTATTGTGGTGGTTATGTTTGACCAAGCGAGAAGTAACCACTTTGTGAACCTTTAAAAGGTGGACTTCGAACTAGAATTGGGGTTGGAAAATTTTTGTATCATTTGAAGTTTGTAGTTCTTATGGAAAAATAATGAAACTCTTGTATTTTTTTGGTTTTTAGCTCTTTTAGTGTGTTAATGGAGGGTTCTAGGCACTGAGTAGTGTGTGGCATGTGTAATAATTGCTTTTCAAGCTTTGTGTGGTCATTAGTTGAGTTGTTTCATCATTTTCTAACTTTGTTCTTAGTTAGTTTTGTTTCTTTCCATTACTGATCAGTCCGACAACTGTCAATCATAGAGACTTAGACCTCTGTCTTCCACTATACCTAGTGTATAGTCTATGGGGGTTGAGGCTAAGCTCCATGCCTATAAATAGTATAGGTCTAGGAGTCCTTAGGAGTCAGAAAACTATGGCAAAAGACTATTCCTAGGCGAGCTTGGCAGTGCCCGGTTAGGACAGTCAAAGAGTGCAAAGCACTAAAGTTGCAGGGGTGTCAATCCCCTAGAAAACCCAGGTGTGTGGTGGATACAGGAGGCCTTACAGAGGCTTGGAAAGAAGAATGGAGCCTTGGCAGACCACATGGAGGAAGAATAAACTGACTGTTCAAACAAAAGGTTAGAATTTGGCTTAAAACAAGCCTAAAAGTGCTAAGATCATGGTTAGGGTAGTGTACGGACAGTACAGGCTCCAAACCCCAAAAATCTTCAAGGTGTGGCCATAGGAAACACAAACCCCAAGAAAAGAACCTAGGTCATTTGGAGGGTTTTGGAGTGATTTCCACTTTTCTCGGGTTAGGAGGCCTAATTGGGGCTCAAGGGATAGTAGCCCTTTGTAAACCCTAGAATAGGGTTTGGTGAGAGCAATGGAGAAATGGTGATTGGTGGTTGATCAAGAACCCTAGAGGGATGGTCTTGAAGCAATGGAAGACATCACACACCCTTGCAACGAATTAGTGAATGTTGGAGGTTTAGCTAGCCTTTAGGAAGATTAAGGGCTAAGGAGAGAATGGAAGAGAGAGCACCAAGATTGGCTTGGTTAGGAAAATGGAGATGATAGTAGGGTTGGCTAGGAGAACCAAGGGTGCCTAACAAGCATTAGGGCTTATAGGTTAAGAAGGTGGAGAGTGACACCAAGGGTTTTACCAAGGTGAGACCCAGAGCATGGGACAGTGAGTGTTCCATCCAACCCTACCCAATCAGATTGATATCAGAGCCAGTAAAAGATTTGGGATAGAATAATATATGCTAGAGGTTGAGTCTAGTGATTCTTCCATCATGGTGACAAATGCATAATTGGCCAAGATGGTTGAGAGTAGGAGGAAGATAATAAACTATTGAGGGAAAGAATAACCCAAATTGAGCAAGCAGTGAGGAGTGCGCAATTTGAAGGAAGGATACCAAAGGAAGAAGAGGTTGTGGAGGAAGACAAGACCCCTGAAGCTGACCCTATTTTGAAAGAACAACCTTTCTTGGAGGTGTTGAAGGCTTTGAGTGGAAAAGCACTTGAAGGAATACCACTATTTAGTGGAAAAATGGAAGCTGATCTAGTCATGGACTGGATAGAGGGAATGGAAAACCAATTTGAATGTGATGGAATCACTGAGGCACAGAAGGTAAAGGTGGCAAAATCAAGGTCAAGAGGTTCTGACTTGACATGAGGTGGGGGATTCATTGAGACAGAGGGAAAATGAAAACCAGCTGACCTATCTCTGCAGAGGGAATGGTTGCCCAAAGTAAGAGAAACATACATGCCCGGTGACTATGAGATTCAATTACACACAAGAAAAGAGAAGCCAGAGCTTGAGGCAAAGAGACCAAAATGTAAACACTTACACTAAGGAGTTTCAAAAACTTTGCATGAGGTCTAATGTGACAAAGGATGAGAGTCTCAAGGTGGCTAGATACCTTAACGGTTTGAAGTGGAACATTCAAGAGGAGATGACTCTTCTAAGTCCCAAGACAGTGCACCGATGCTATCAATTGGCCATAAAGATTGAGGAAAGAAGCAAGAGGAAGCAAGACGAGGCTTCTAAGGGTAGAGGCAAAGGCAGAGATCAAAGAGATCAAAGAGGACAACGAGGTGGCTACCAAGGTAGAGGCAATGACCAAAGAAACCAAGGAGAGTCTAAACTCACAGAGCATGGTGGTGAAACATCTTCTAGAGGAGGATATAACAAAGGTAGAGGTCCTCAAGGAGGTTCAAATAGAGGAAGAGGAGCAGGTAGGAGAAATTCATACTTTGCAAACATGAAATGCTACCATTGTGGACAAGTAGGTCATCCTACTTATAGATGCCCAGAGAAAGCATCTTCATCAAGCAATGAGAAGAAAGTGGCTTATGCACAAGAGGACACCATGATCCTAAGTCATATGAGGTCAGTCACATTGAATCTAAGGTGGGAGAGAATTTGATGTTCAGTAGAGTTTTGATCAGACAACCGGTCAAGGAAGAACCAAAACAAAGGAGAGTTCTATTTAGAGTAAGATGCAAGATAATTGGTAAAGTATCTGAGGTCATAGTAGATTCAGGTTCAACATACAACATAATCTTAGAGGAGGCTGTAATGAAACTGAAATTGGAGAAGGTACCCCATACTAACCCCTACAAAGTCACATGGCTAAACAAGGGACAAAGTGTTTTAG
Source organism: Sequoia sempervirens (assembly GCA_007258455.2). Classification (NCBI taxonomy): domain Eukaryota; kingdom Viridiplantae; phylum Streptophyta; class Pinopsida; order Cupressales; family Cupressaceae; genus Sequoia; species Sequoia sempervirens. The sequence continues at coordinate 485,478,504 of VDFB02105785.1, read as the reverse complement.
TAAATGAGCAAGTAACAGTGGAGTTTTCCATTGGAGGGTACAAGGACAAGTTAGTTTGTGATGTTTTACCCATGGATGCATACCATCTACTATTGGAGCATGCATGGAGATGCTGATGGGGAAGAGAGAACACCATCTCATTCCAAGAAGGATGGGAAGACTTTCAAGTTCTGATCCTTTGTGGAAGAAGAAGAGGGACAGTCAAAGACACCAAGCATCATGTTGAGTAGTGTGAAGGAGTTCCTTAACAACCTACATCAAGGGGGTGAAGGATATGTGGTTATGTTACAACCTAAAGAAGAAGACAAGGCTGAAAAGATAGTCATACCCAGAGCAGTCCTAAAGTTGTTGGATCAGTTCAAGAACATTGTAAGTGATGGTGCACCTGCAACTCTACCACCAAAGAGAGCCATAAGTCATCAAATTGACTTCATACCTGGAGCCTCATTGCCTAACAAAGAAGCTTATAAGCTCACACCAGATCAAAATCTAGAGGTAGCTAGGCAAGTGCAAGAGTTGTTGGATCAAGGATTGATTCAAAAGAGCATCAGCCCATGTGTAGTACCAGTGGTCTTAGCAACAAAGAAGGGAGGTAAATGGAGGTTATGCACTGATTCTAGAGCAATAAATAGGATCACCATTAGGTATAGGTTCACTATTCCTAGAATTGAAGACTTAATGGATTGTCTTGGAGGAGCTCAATACTACACAAAGTTGGATCTCAAGAGTGGATACCATCATATCAGAATCAAGGATGGAGATGAGTGGAAAATAGCCTTTAAGACAAATGATGGGCTGTATGATGGAGAGTGATGCCATTTGGCCTCTCTAATGCCCCTAGCACCTTCATGAGGCTCATGAATGAAGTGTAAAAGACTTTATAGGGATATTTGTGGTATACATGATGACATCCTCATATTCAACAAGACAACAAAAGAGCATTTAAAACATGTGGAGTTGGTTCTTAGAAGGTTGCAAGAGGAGAAATTGGAAATAAATCTAGAGAAGTGTGAGTTCTTTAAGCAAGAGCTTGTATATTTGGGTTTTTTAGTGTCTAAAGGATCATTGAAGATGGATCCAAGCAAGGTGGAAGCTATCCTAAACTGGTCTACTCCAACCATAGGGATAGGAGGTAAGAATTTTTCATGGATTGGTTCAATTTTATAGAAAATTCATAAGGAACTTTAGTGGTATATGTGCACCAGTCCTAGATACCATAAAAGGAGGCTTAAAAACTAAGTTTAAGTGGACACAAGAAGCTGAGAAAGGGTTTGAGAAACTGAAACAAGAGGTGGCAACTCAACCTACTCTTATTACCTAGTTTTGACAAATTGTTCCAACTTGTTGAATGTGATGCAAGTGGAGTGGCAGTAGGTGGAGTGTTAAGTCAAGAGGGCAGGCCTATAGCCTTCTTTAGTGAGAAGCTCAATGAAGCTAAGAAGAAGTATTCGACCTATGACTTAGAACTTTATGCTTTGGTTCAGTAACTTAGGAAGTGGAGGCATTACCTTCTACCCAAGGAGTTTGTAGTTTTTACTGACAATCAGGCACTTAGCTTTATCAACACTCAAGAGAAGTTGAGTAATAGTAATTTGAAGTGGATGGAATACATCCAAGCTTTTACCTTCACCATCAAGCACAAGAAGGGACATCTAAACAAAGTAGCAGATGCATTGAGCAGGAGGTTGTTGACGGTGCAGGAGATACAAGTGAAGAGCATAGGGATTGATAGTTTCAAAGATCTCTATGGGGAAGATGAAGACTTTTCAGAGGCCTACAAGGTATGTTTAGATTTTGAGAATCATTTTCATAGCCAATATTCTGAGTATACTTTGCAAAGTGGTTTGTTGTTTAAAGGAAATCAATTATGTGTTCCAAGAGGGTCAATGAGGGAAAATCTTATTCAGGAAAAGCATAATGGAAGTCTTAGTGGACATTTTGGCATCAACAAGACTTTAGAACTAGTGCAAAGATTCTATTACTGGCCTAAGTTGGAAAGAGATGTTAGAAAGTATGTGGAACAATGTTTTGTGTGTATGAAAGCTAAGGGAGGAGCTAGTAATACTGGTCTATATCAACCCCTACCCATTCCTAATAGACCATGGGAGTGTGTAAGCATGGATTTTGTGGTAGGCCTTCCTAAGACCAAGACTGGTTTTGACAGTGTCTATGTAGTAGTGGACAGATTTAGAAAAATGAGTCATTTTATCCCTTGCAAAACTACTCATGATGCTAGTTACATAGCTAATCTCTTCTTCAAGGAAGTTGTAAGGATCCATGGATTTCCTTTGAGCATTGTTTCAGATAGGGATGTGAAGTTCATGAGTCACTTTTGGAAGACTCTATGGAGTAGATTGGGTACCAACCTGTCATTTGGATCAGCTTACCATCCTCAGACTGATGGTCAAACAGAGGTGGTTAACAGGGTGCTAGGTAACATTCTAAGGTGCCTAACTAAGGAGTATGGACAGACATGGGATATGGTTATCTCACAAGCTAAGTATGATTACAATGATAGTGAGAACCGGACCATAGGGAAGAGTCCTTTTGAAGTTGTGTATGGGATGCACCCAAGAGGCATATGTGAGCTTAGAGATCTTGGAGCTATGGAACATAGAAGTGGACATGCAGAGGACTTCAGTCAAACCATGAAAGAGATTCAAGAGCAGGTGAAGAAGACAGCCACCGAGGCTACACAAAAGTTGAAGGAGAAAGCGATTTATCCCGAGAGAGGTCATTTTAATTTCTTTGATGGGGACTATGTCATGGTCCCACCTTAACAAGTCAAGGTTGGTGGTGGCCTTGTACTTGCTACTTGTGCCTTGTGCTTGCTTGGCACTTGTAGAAAGAGGGAATGTAAAACCAAGTTGCAAATGAAAAAGAGTAGGACCATACAAAGGTATTATTAGCCAAGTATGGGAAGAGAATCCTACAAGGTGGAGTTACCTACCAATTTAGGAATCTCACCAGTGTTCAATGTAGCTGATTTGATCAAGTATAAGGGGACAGTCAATGATGTGGATCAGAACATCTAGGAGATCTTCAAGGACATCAGCAATGTATCCTTACCTAATCAAGACAAGCCTTAGGCAGAGAAGATCTTGGAGTCAAGAGTGAAGAATGCTACAAGACATAAGGTGTACATGGAACACCTTGTCAAGTAGAAGAACAAGCATGAACTAGAAGCCACATGGGTACATGAAGATAAGTTCAAGAAGTTTGGTATTGACCTGTCATTGATCTCTCCTTCCATTCATTATTGTTTGGGTAGAGAGGGGAGAATCTTTAGCGGGGAGCACCACAAGGCATGAAGAGGTAGCACTAGGCAAATTTGTGAGCCTAGGATGAAATTTTGTGATTTTGATGTTTTAAGGTCATGTTGACCTTTTAGTTGTGTTAGAGGTGTTAGAACATGTTAGGAGGAAGGTGGATCAGTAGCTCATGGTAGAAAGGATGAGTTTCACAACTTGTTTTCACTAGGATTCACTAGGAGTTGGAAATAAAGCCCAAAATGTTGCATTTGTGCAATTTTGGCCTATTGTGGTGGTTATGTCTGACCCATGGAGAAGTAAACACTTTGTGAACCTTTAAAAGGTGGACCTCGAACTGGAATTGAGGTTGGAAAAGTTTTGTATCATTTGGAGTTTGCAGTTCTTATGGAAAAACAATGAAACTCTTGTAATTTTCTGGTTTTTAGCTCTTTTAGTGTGTTAATGGAGGGTTCCAGGCACTGAGCAGTGTGTGGCACGTGTAATAATTGCTTTTCAAGCTTTGTGTGGTCATTAGTTGAGTTGTTTCATCATTTTCTAACTTTGTTCTTAGTTAGTTTTGTTTCTTTCCATTACTGATCAGTCTGACAACTATTAATCATGGAGACTTAGACCTTTGTCTTCCACTATACCTAGTGTATAGTCTGTGGGGGTTGAGGCTAAGCTCCATGCCTGTAAATAGTATAGGTCTAGGAGTCCTTAGGAGTCAGAAAACTATGGCAAAAGACTATTCCTAGGCGAGCTTGGCAGTGCCCGGTTAGGACAGTCAAAGAGTGCAAAGCACTAAAGTTGCAGGGGTGTCAATCCCCTAGAAAACCCAGGTGTGTGGTGGATACAGGAGGCCTTACAGAGGCTTGGAAAGAAGAATGGAGCCTTGGCAGACCACATGGAGGAAGAATAAACTGACTGTTCAAACAAAAGGTTAGAATTTGGCTTAAAACAAGCCTAAAAGTGCTAAGATCATGGTTAGGGTAGTGTACGGACAGTACAGGCTCCAAACCCCAAAAATCTTCAAGGTGTGGCCATAGGAAACACAAACCCCAAGAAAAGAACCTAGGTCATTTGGAGGGTTTTGGAGTGATTTCCACTTTTCTCGGGTTAGGAGGCCTAATTGGGGCTCAAGGGCTAGTAGCCCTTTTTAAACCCTAGAATAGGGTTTGGTGAGAGCGATGGAGAAATGGTGATTGGTGGTTGATCAAGAACCCTAGAGGGATGGTCTTGAAGCAATGGAAGACATCACACACCCCTGCAATGAATTAGTGAAGGTTGGAGGTTTAGCTAGCCTTTAGGAAGATTAAGGGCTAAGGAGAGAATGACAAAGAGAGTACCAAGATTGGCTTGGTTAGGGAAATGGAGATGATAGTAGGGTTGGCCAGGAGAACCAAGGGTGCCTAACAAGCATGAGGGCCTATAGGTTAAGAAGGTGGAGAGTCACACCAAGGGTTTTGCCAAGGTGAGACCTAGAGCATGGGATAGTGAGTGTTCCCACCCGGCCTATCTTATCGATGTAGCTCAAACTTGGATGCAAAAACTAATTTGAGGCAAAAGGTCAAGGTTTCAAGGGTTAGGGTGATAGGAAAATGGTATACGAAAAATTGAAACTTTGATATCCCAAAACACAAAGAAACTTGAACACAAAATACCCAACACTTGGACATTTTCTTGGATTTTTATAGCTTCCAATAGATGAAAGAACCCACTTGATATTTCCCAAATTAGTAATTAATGGTTGATAAAATAAGGCAAGGGCAACAAAGGGGAAGGGACTCAAGCAAAATTTGGAACTATGAAATTTAGTCTCAATAGTAGGCTTCATACAGTTCAAGTAAAAATAGAGGGACTAGACTAATGGTAAGGATACAGAGAGACTAGCTAAAGTGGTGCTTGTAGGGTTGCAAGGTGTTATATGGTCACCTTCACATTATGATAAAATAATTCAAGAGCCCAGAGATCCATGATCACTAGTCAAATAACAAATATAACAAAAAGCACACTAAGCAAAGCATATTAAACTACAACCCAATCATACATCAAGGTAAAAGAACATCAAAATCAATGACAAAGGATCAAAGATATGAGATATATTGTGAATCATTTACCGACAAGGTGACCTATGGACTACTGCCAAAAAAAATGAAAAAGTTTGTTATTTAATAAAACTAAAGGAAGTGCATTTAGATTTCCAAGTGAAAATTACTTTGACAACAAAGCTTTTAGACAAAATAACACAGAGACTTAGAATATTTTTTTGGCATGGTTCAAAAAATATTTCACTAAATACATAAAAAAAATCTATTATGATAAAATTTCCCATTGCTAGAATAAAATCAAAATATTAAAGACTAGTAAAAACAAACTAAAAACTATATTCTAACCATTTTAACCTTCAAATTTACTAAACATATTTAAAATCTCTAATTAAAAATTTAACTACACTACAACAATAAAAAAAATGTATTATCTTCTTCAAATACATATAAATAGGAATCTATCTTGGTGTGTAATGGGTACGCTGAAGAGGTGTGGAAGGTCAATTAAGGAAATTTTTGGTCTATTAGTTGCATATATTTGTGTAGTACATGAGGTCAATTTGCAAGTCATTTAGCGAATGGTGTTTGTGCAACAAGGGTCTTAATAGAGAAGTGGTAGTTTCAAATCAACTATACATCCACTTAGAAGGATCCAAACACAATTGAAACAAAACCTCTAAGGCTTCTAATCCATTCACTATTGTATTAAATAGAGGGGTCAAATGCATTGGGAGGTTTGAGGTGCTCTCTATCTCTAGCGGTTTCTCTCTCTCTAACTTACATTTTAAATTTTAATGTTGAAATGTAATTTATTATATAAATTAAAATAAAATTTTAAAATATAATTAGTGTACAATAATTTTTAATTTAATAATAAAATTAATTATAAATTAAATTTATTTTAATAAATTTTAATTATTATTTGTAATTTTATAAGAAGACAAATAATTAAAATAAATTTCAAATCTAAATCTAAATTAAAAACTAAAATAGAATAAACTAAATATAAAGTCAAAATATAAATTTAAAAAAAAAATTAAACCGAGTTTTTAATTTTGTAGAGTTGAAATATTAATAAAATATGTACATAAGAAATATAATTAATATATTACAACCAATATAAATGTTAATTTACAATTATTATAAAGTTTAGCATAAATATATAAATATATAGTTAAATTATTTTTTGAAAAAAGGGTAAAAACTTTATTGCAAATCAGAAACCAACATTACATCCAAGCCAAGGGCACAAGCCCGAAAAGAACAAAAGCACCAACAGAACCAAAAACCAAATTAGTCTACACCCCCACTGTCCTCAGCAAGAACCCTCTCCAAATCCAACCTAAGCTTCTAATGGATATGTGCCCACTCATCAACCTTCCAGTCCTCCAGATGCTCCGAGGCCCACTTGGCTATACAATCAGTAGTCCTCTTCCATTCACACAAAATATGGACAAAAGACACTCTTTCCATAAGATTACCAATTTGTAAAATTTGTTGTACCATCACTGCCAGCTTCCAGTTCACACCCGACGTCCTCCCTTGATTGAGAAGATTAATCAAAACCTGAGAATCAGATTCACAAATAACCCTACGTTGGCCCCTCTCATAGGCCCTCTCCAAGGCAAGAAGAATTGCCCATCCTTCCATAAGGTTGATAGTCTGTGTCCCCTTATGTATGGAAAAGAGGAAAACCATAGAACCTGAAGAGTCCCTGCCCACCCCACCAACTCTAGCTGGACTAGGATTACCCCTGGAAGAACCATCAGTATTAATCTTCAAGGTACCCGCAGGGGGAGGCTGCCAATTCCCTAGCCGTTGGACTCGTTGCCCCACCCGCCTACCTTTCTGGCAACAAGACGCAACAGGGGTTAACCCCTGGATACCCAACCGGGCCACCAACTTCGCATCCTTCTTCTCAAGTGGCAACTCCACAGCCCCTTTGGCTTGAATTGTCTCTTGAATCATCCCAAGAACTCTAAACCACACCTGTTGAACCTGCAACAACTCCCCTCTGAAAATCCTCCTATTCCTTTCTAGCCAAACCTGCCACAAAAAGAAAATAGGCCCAACATACCACGTATCCTATAAAAAGGAGGCCATCTAGGGAGGTTTGCCCAAACTGTTCCAAAAATCCACAAGGGAGGAAGCATGAAGACAGGGACTATTCCAAACACTCCACCAAGAGTGCTAGAGCTGCAAGGTGAAAGGACACCGAAAGAAAAGATGTGAGGAGTCCTCTTCACCATTCCCACACAACACACACTTAGACAGGCTCTGAAACCCACGCTTTTGGATATTATCCCAAGTCAGACACTTGTTCCAAGCTAAGATCCAGGCAAAGCAGTTACACTTCGGCCAAGAGAGCTTATTCCACACCCTCTTCCACCAAGGAACTTCCACCCCCTCAGCCCTTTGAGAAAGTAACCTTTGATATCCTGACGCAACCGTGTAGTAACCTTTCGGATTAGGTAACCATGCGAGAATATCCCTATCCCTGAGGGGAGTGCACTGTCTGCCAGAGAGAATATTATGCAAAATCCTACAATCCTCTTCCATACCAATTACCGTCCATTCCTTAGGAGTTTTCCACCTAGCACTCACGAGCTGACCCTGAAAAGAAAGCACCTTAAAATCACTTACCCTCGACCAGCCAGCATCACCGAAACACCTACTCAAGGCCGCCAAGTCAAGGAACTGAGTGAGGATGGGAGGATGACCATCCCAAGAGTCGTACCAAAACTGAACCTCCATCCCACACCTACAGATCCAAAATAAACCATCCTTGATGAGCGCAACCCCCTTCTTGAGGGTAGCCCAAATAACCGATCCCTTTCCTACCAAGGGGTAGTGAGGGATATCTTCCCCAAAACACCCTAAAAATACTTATAGGAAAGGATCCTAGCCCAAATCCTATCCTTCTCTGTGCATCACCTCCAATAAAGTTTCACCGCCAAAGCTGTCCCTGCCAATGCGGATTGCCTCAACCCCAAACCACCAAACTTTTTAGGACAACAAACGATATCCCATGTAACCAAACTCCACTTGGAAGACATCAGACTGCCCACCCATAAAAACTGTCTTGCCAAAGAGTCCAAATAAAAAACAAAGCCCTTTGGGGCCACCTGAAGCATACCTCAGTAAATGGGAAGAGCCTGGACCACGAACTTTAGCAATTGAACCTGCCCAGCAAAGGACAACCATCAGTTGGTCAAGTGAGTAACCCTCAACCGAAATTTATCCAAGATAGGCTGCCAAGACTCCCTCGTTAGTTTTCCCACCGCAATAGGAAACCCAAGGTAAGACAGAGGAAGAGTCCCAATCTGAAATCAAAGAATCTGAGCAATTCACCTCTGGATAAGATTCAGAGTATTAAAAAAATAAATGGAAGACTTGTCATCATTAATTGATTGACCCAAAGCTTCAAGATACATATCCAACACCCTGTAGATATTTTTTGCCTCCCGAATAGTGGCTGCCCCCATCAAGGCAGTAACATCCACAAACTGCAAATGGGATTGAGGGGGTAAATCACCTCCACCCCTGAATAAGGCCCAACTCCACCTGCCGTCTCAGAAGGCACCCCAAGCCTTCCACAAGAAAAATAAACAAGTAAGGGGAGAGAGGATCACCTTGCCTAATTTTGCAAGAGGCGCCAAACAACTCAAAATGCTCCCCATTAGTTCGAACAAAGAAAGAAACTGACGTGAGGCAACTCATGACCCAAAGAATCCAATTTGCCCCAAATCCGAAAGCAGCTAGGATCTTCTGAAGAAAAGACCATCTGACTCTGTTGTATGCCTTTACCATATCCAGTTTGATAAACATAGCCTTTTCTCAAGAATTTTCCATAGAATGGATGGTCTCAGTAGCTATAACAATCCCATCCAGAATCTGTCTACCCTCCACAAAACCACTTTGCTCCTTAGAAATGAGAAACTGCAACCACTTTTTCAACCTATTAACAATTAACTTTGAAATAATCTTATAAACCACATTGCAAAGGGAAATAGGCCGAAATCGGCTCAACCTATCCACCCCTTCACACTTGGGAATAAGCACCAGAAAGGTGGAATTCAGGGCCTTTAACATTTGCTTATTCCTCTGCGACTCTCTAACCACCTCTAATAAATCAAGTTTGATGTTCTCCTAGAACTCTTGGAAGAATTCAGTTGGGAACCCATCCGGGCCAGGGACTTTTCCTTTCTTCATTTGAAACACCGTCCCCTCCAATTCCTCTAGAGTGATCTCACCCATAAGATCCTCCATCATCTCCCTAGACACCAACTGAGGGATACAAGAGAGGACCTGATCTTCCTCCACCGAATTCCCCAGTAGGTCCTCTCTGAACAGGGAAGAAAAATAATGAACAACTTCATCAGAAATACTCTGAAAAGAAGTCAAAGTCTCTCCCCTATCTGTAACCAAAATAGGAATAGAATTACCATGCCTCCGCGCCTTAACAAAATTAAAGAAGAAAGCAGAATTTTATCCCCCTCTTGAAACCATTCAATCCAAGCTTTTCGTTTCCAAAATATATCCTCCCTCAATTCCCATTCTTCCAAAGCTTTCAAAGCCCTAGATTCCTCCTACAACAACTCGCAGACACCCCATTCTCCCTAATCACCCTCGTAATACCATCCAGCTTAGCTTGTGCATCAGAATTGGCCTTAAAAATATTACCAAAACATTGCCTATTCCAACGCTTAAGTTTATATTTAACAAACTGAAGAAGCTTAGAAAAGACATACATTGCCATACCGAATGAAGGTCTTCCCTCCCGCCACCACTGAGCAACATAATCATGGAGTTCAGGTTCATGCAACCACATAAGCTGGAATTTGAAGGAGGGCTTGTGGGGCTACCCAACCAAGAGGATCAAAAGTTTTATAGGCCAATGGTCTGAGCCTCTCCAGTCCAGAATCTTCGAGCTAGAAGACCACCTATCACCAACCCAAAAACAAGAAACCATAAAGCGATCCAGACGCTCCACAATGCAGCTTTCACCAGATCTCTGATTGTTCCAGGTAAACTGTCCATTGTCGGGCTTGATATCAACGAGATTCAAAGCATAAATATTGTCCTGGAATAGGAAAGCTGAAGCCTCCAATCTCATAGTACCACCTCGTTTCTCAGCAATCTTAGTGATAGCATTGAAGTCACCCCCAATAATCCACGGAAGATAAGGATCCATACTTCGTACATAACGAATATTCAACCACAAAAGTTGCTTGCCCAGCATATCCATAGGTGCATAAATGTTGGAAAAAAGAACCAACTCCCCAAATTCATAGCAAGAGGCCATCATAGAGATAGAGGATTTGGAGGACACCCACCACTAGGAGCAAATCTTCCGAGGGTTCCATAAGCAAGCCACCCCTCCATAAGATCCCTAAGCACCAATGCATTGGCATTCCCCATTCATCCAAAGCTTGGGTATAATATCCATCATACATTCCACAGAAAGCTTGGTCTCCTGCAAAAAGAGAATATCAGGAGAATGACATCTAATCAAATTCCTAACAAATTTTTGTCGAGGGCAACTGTTCAAGCCCCTAACATTCCATGATAGAACAATCATTTCAAAGGGCTCGAGAAATGAGAATCCAGAGTCTTGACTGACCCTGATTCCACCAAATTTTCCCCTATCAATTTAATCTTCTCCATATCCTTTTTCCTACCTCAGTTTAGTGACTTTCTCCACCCCCCCTTTCTTAAGATCTTTTTACAATATACCCAAATGAGGAGATGACTTACTACTTTTTCCCACCTCCGAGCCTGTCCACCTCACGGGATGAGACAAAGCCTCACTGTCCTTCACCACAACACTACCTGATTCTTTCTGAGCCTCCATCTTTAGGTCTGATTCTAAATGCAAGGTCCCATCAACCTGCGAGCATGAGAGAACCTGGGACTAATGCCCTCCTGACCAGAGCCTCCCCCATCCAGCTCAGCCTCCTGTAAGCCCAAACTCACCACCTGATGGTTTCCTGCTCTAGCTCAACCAACTGCCCCTGCTGATCAGTACCCAAAATTCCTTGATCCAAATCTACCAAACCTGGATTCACTTCCTGCTGGCTAAGATCCTCCAAAACCTTGAATCTATTAAAAATATCCTCATCCTGCCTCTCTTTCAAAGTCCTTTTATGCCCCTTATTTCTGTTTGAGATCTGACAGGAATAAAGTCGTCCTCCCCAGTACCACTACCCTGAATAGGGCCCTTACCCCTTGTCTGCCCTAGGCGGATAACTGGAGGGTTGTGAAGAATTATTCTCCAAAGGCTTGGCCCTTGGGCATCGACGTAGTAAGTGGCCATACTCATGACACAGACGACATCTAAATGGTAAAGTCTCATAGTCAAGCTGTTGAATCCATGTGTAAGATCCTGCACACACTTCCAGAGAGTCTGGCAATGGTTTACTTAAATCAATTTCCACACAGAACCAGGAAAATGTCATTACCTTTTTGAACTGCGTCTGCTGTGAAGAACCCACTGGCTTACCAAGCATTGAAGCTAGTAGATGCAAAACATCGTCACGCCAGCATTCGACCGGGAGCCTCGGCAATCTAACCCAAACCGGAACCCGACTTGGAATCTCCTCGGCCGGATCGAAGCCCGCATGCCACGGCTTGATAAACAAACCCACCTGATTGTAAAAATAAGGGCCTCCTTCAAAAACCTTGATCCTATCTGCCATGCAATCGAAGGTAACCATAAAATAGTTATTTGCAAGGAGCCTAATCTCCATTTCTCCTTCCGGCAACCAAGTCCTCTGGGCCCAGGCCTCCAAAAACTGCAACGAGATTTTCAATCCCAAAAACTTGTAGTAAAGGGAATGTCATGAATAATACTCAATATCTTCCGTGAGCATCTCCATCGGGATTACGACATTCGGCCTTTCTTTGCACCTCTCTAGGCATCCATTAATCTTTGGCAATCGAAGCCCACCAGATGGTCCCATCTCATTCTGCTTCGGGTTCTGAGCAAATAAATTATTGTCATAAAGCCAAGACCCCTGTGACAAGGGTTTCGAGCCAATAGCAGAGCGGAAATCCATCTTGGGTCCTGCCCCCGACGACTCCCCTTGCGCCATAGAATAGAAGAAGAAAACCCCAATCAAACAAGCAAACCCTCAAGAGCTCAAGAGCATGAAGCCCCACACTAGGGTTAGCACCCCTCAAACCTCCACCTTTAAGGAAAAGCGCACAGGCACACCTGAAACTCCTCCAAGACTCCCAAGAGTCAGCTTCAAAAGAAGAACCCTACACCCTAACGACACAACTCGCAGCCCCAGAAGAACGACCGCACAAAGCACCCCCACACCTAGCATACATAGCCCCATGCGGGCGGGAAAGACCCTCCCTATCGACATAGTTAAATTCTTAAATAAAGTAAATTTAAAAAATTAAAACCCTATTAAACTATATTAAAATTGTTAAAGATAAAATTTTAACTTTTATATAAAAAATTGCAAGTAAAATCAAATTGAAAAAGTTCAAAAAAAAAAAGATACCTATTAAAAAGGTAAAATATAATACAAATATAATTACTAGTAACTTAACCTACAATCGGGAAAAGAAAAAAAAATTAAACTAAAATTTAAATTATATGTATCTATTTTAAGTATAATATTATAGAATAAATTATTTATTTAAATAAAATATATTTATTTATTATTATATATTATATTTGAATTGTATATAATATAAATTATATAAAATATTTTAAAAATATTATTATATGCTAGAAATATATATTTAAATTAAATATGTTACATATTTATTTTTTAATTATATAAAAAATTTAAATTATATTTTTATTTATTACTATATATTATATTCTATATATATTATTAAATGTAATCATAATATATAATCAATATATAATATTTTTCAATATAATATCTCTCCTCCGATATTATTAAAAAAGAAAAGGACAAAATTAAATTAGAATTATAAATTTAATAAAATTATTCTGATAGCCTTAATTTAGGGAAAAAAAGGTGTGGATTCCCCATGGGAATAAAGGAAAATAAAATAGGCGAAATAAAATAGCGACTAGAATTAAAGAGAACGACAAATGTGAAAAATGGCGGGGAAAAAGACAGACATGAAAAATGGCGACATAAAAGGTGAACAGCCGGTGACGATCAGTCAGATCGTCTTTCTCTAACTAAACCTCATCGTCGTTGATGGGCAAAGTGAGCTCAGTGAAACTCAAATAAGATACACCTTTGACGTAAAATATTTATAATTAACAATAAAAATGAAGGAAGAAGATATTTATTATCTCTTTCACATGCATATAAATATTTGTCCATATCCTAATAAATATATCTTTAGTATTGTAAATTTACCTCACATGGTTGGTGGCTTTAATAAACTTGTGGTCGATGTGATAGGACATCAATAATTTTTCAATGCCCAACTACATTACTATGTGGTCCCACGAATGTTTTGTACTCTTTTTTTAAAAGGTTTCTACGTGGAGTGAGTTGTCTTCTAGGTACTATTTTAAAATGCACTAAGATGAGCAAACATTATTAAAACACAAGGCATGTCCTCATTGAAGAAGAACCTCTAATAGTAGATTGTTCTAGATAGTTTTTGAGGTTGTCCCCTCTCGTTCTAAATTTCCCTGTTGAATTGAAAGGCAAGTGACTTGATAGATCACTATCTTGCCATATAAAATTCCTCCATGCAATCCCAAGTACGAAAAAAATATCCTCTTTTTCTTGCTAGTGGCTATGAACCCACTTGCCTTATTTCTTCACATGTCTATCTTTTAAAGAATAATTTGCTCAAGACTTTAGGTGATAGTAGACTTTTAGTTAGGAGGAGTGAGTGAAATGGGTATTTTTTAATAATATTTATGAGATAAAGTAATAATACCCACAAAATATCAAGATAAAATATAATAAATTTACTTATCTCATTTCAATTTTAAGATCCTTAGAAAGATGGTGAGCACTAGAACATAGTTCACATGTGGGGTAAGTTGGAAAAGTGTTACAAGTGGTTTGTATAGATAGGGTTAAAAGTGGTGTTTATAGATAATACAACTTGCTTGTCCAAAGAGTGTACCACATGAATGGTACTTGATACAAATGTCCACTCATACACTTGGGTAAAGGCTTATCTCATTAGAACGAATAATATAGCCACACAAACTTGTAAGTAGCATTATATTATTTAAGAGGCTATTATTCAAGTAGAATATTAATTCATCCTCTTTTCAAGTCTAAAGGATGTGGAAAGGTAATTAATTTATTTGGGTTATAACATTTATTTTTATTTGTTTTAGATTGAAGGCATGTAGCCTCCTTTATATATTTCAGTGTGTCTTGGTAATTTTTTTTTACGTGGCCGGTGATGTTGGTGCACGACACGTCCTTCGATACCACAGGGATGATGGGAGACTAGACCTCGTGACCTATTGTCTACAACAAAATGCTTTAGCCAATCGAGCTAGACCCGCCGCCCCAATTTTGGTTATAGTGTTCAAATGTATAATTTGAAGTCAATAAAATTTAAAATTATAAATAGTTTATTTAATATTATATATTTAAGTAATGTTTGAAAGATTTAAAAGTTATTTTTATTAATTTATATTCTATAAATAGTAGTTTATAAGAAATAATTTATTTTATTAATCATAAATAATTTGTTTAAGGGAGAAGATCTAATAGTTATGTATTCTAATTTTGCACTTCATAAAATTGTAGGTGTTGATTTTCAATTATTCATTATCTATAATAGTTTATTTGGCAAGTTTACTACTTAAATCTAAGGCTTTAAGTCTACCATGAAATATGATATCACATTAGTGTTTTTTTGTTGAGATGTTATGAAATACATACAAAAAAAAGTGAGTCCAATAATATGCATTGTCATGTTTTTTGATATCACGTGACATTATATGATTTGTTGTCTTTTTGGATGAGACTTGTTCTAATGAACTCATTTCATTTAATTATTAGCAATAATAATAAATATCAAGAATCTTGAAATCACAACTAAATATGTTATAATATTAAAATGCACAACATTTTAATGCTTCATTGTACTCATAATTATTAGACCTCACTCAGCTATTGGGTCCTCTCCCTCAATAGTTGTAAAGGAATAAATCACCTCTACATAAATTTATCTAGGCTTATTAATTTGAAGTGCTCAACTAGCAAACAATTAACCTAGATAAATGAGTTGGGACTAATAATTTAAAATGTTGAAATTAAATACAATGAATAGGTTGAGATTTGATGATGAAGATGTATTGTGATAGATGGTAGAAATTGATTTTCTAAAGTATTAGAGTGTTAAGGCTTTGCTTGAATGAAGATTGTAGACTCTACAAACTAATTATTTGTTGCTCATGTTCACCTATGTGAGTGCAAACCTAAACAATAACCCACATGTCTAAATCAACAAAATATGGACTATTAGAATTCACTCATATTGATCTTCTAATATCCAAGTTTGGTAAAAAAACTGGTGATGTTTACAAACAATTTTAAAGAATCTGCTAAACCATGAAGATCATGTTTACCTTCGACAAACCCCTAGCTAGACCAATTCGACAATAATGATTCAAAATGAAGAACAAAAAAAGCATGAAATACACCTAAGATGATGTGACTAGAGAGCTCTCATAAATACTCCATAAAAATCCTTTTAGATAAAAATATCATCCTCCTACATGATTCCAAACGCATGAGTCAACGTCTTAAATACAACCTAGTACACAAATCAACATTAATGTGTGTTAGGTTGGCTCACAAAAGCTAGTGAAGTGATCAATAATGTTCAAATTTGAATTTTTAATTTCTAAAATTTACAAGGCATATCAACAAATGTAAAAGTGGTCCTTAGGTCAAGTTCACATATGTGAATCTAATCTAAAAAGGTGAATGATAGATTTAAAGACCAAAATCAAATCTTCAAAATCAATAATAAAAAAATAGAATATAATAATATTATGAACCAAATTCACACAAAAACATACTACTTATAAACTAATTATTACATTTATAACGCACTAATTAATTCAAAATACAAAATATATATAAATAATAATATTAAAAACACCCATCCCAATAACATTACACTTCTAAGGGAGTTTTTTTTTGCAATGATATACTAAAGCATTTACAATTATTAATTTTAGAATATCCAAGTAGTTAAGCTATTTAAATAAAAGGAGATACCCAAATGGAACATGTCACAATTATTTGGTTTTATATAAAGGACGTACCCTAATGTTGAGGCCCAAGCCAATTTAAAATAAATACTCAATCCCATCAATTTGCTTTGCTTTGGTTAGACTATAAATATTATAAGTGAGGCCAAATTACGGCAATGATTATGAATTGAAATATTATTTCACATTTCATTATCATGGCTGACTTTGTATTTATATTTTCTTATTATATATCTATTTCATTGGCAATCTTTATATTCTCTTGTTTATTGGATCAAACATTTATAGAATCCATATTATGATGGACTTTGGTGCCATGTGATACTATAGATTTGGTTATTTTATTATGATATTTTACAAATCTTATGGTCTTTATCATTCAATTAAAACAGTGTTATATCTAATCTTAGTGATTGATTTTTTCAAAGCTTATTGTCACCTTTAAGTAAGAGGGCTTTGAGTATATTGAGTAATAATATTATTGTAATGGTTAAATTATATTTTCATGCTGATTTTTATTTAATTCTGGTAATAGTGATATGTATTTGAGTTGGTAATAGTGATAAATAGTTTTTTAACTAAGTTTTTTCTTTATTTATTTTCATTTTTATATATTTGTCATTATTTATAGTTTATCTATATTTATGTATGGAATGTGAGAGAATTATTTATGTATTATTCTCTAGGACTTATAATATTATTATAATGGCATTAACATTTGGGAGTTTATAATTGGTCGAAGTTATCAAGTTGTCATCATAAATAAATTTAACCATCTTGAATGTAGTGTTTGGGAGTTACATTAGGAAGAGTGGCATCTTGGTAAAACATGTGGGGTCTACTTTGTTCGTAGATTCATGGTATATTTATATACTTAGGAATGTGTGCCCACTAATTATTATTGGTCAAATATGTTGTGTAATTGATTGTCATTTATCTTGAGTATTAGTATAATTACACAAGGTGAAATGGATTTTTTTGTGACCATGGTTTTTGTGATCACTTATTTTTATAAACAATTTGTTGTTTCTTGTTTATCATTCCTTTATAAATTAGATGCATTTGATAAAGGTTTTATATTGTGTTACATGTAAAGAATTGTTACACTATTGAAATGCAATCATATTAGAGAGTTAAAATAGATTGAATTGATGTAATAGAATTATTCTTGATTAATACGGGTTCAATGTCTATTTATTGGTTGATTTTTTTTGAAATTATTTCTCTATGTACATACATCTATTTTTTTTATTAGAGGTAAAAAATGGGTTTTGAAGGGGCCCGAAACCCTTTACAGAAGAGAGCAGCTGAAACTAAAGAAAACTACATAAAGTATATATCAGCCCAAATGCAACAAACCATCAGCAAAACATCAACCAAAAAGGAGGACCCCAAACAATAGCACTACATGTTCTCCAGGATATCAACAGCCTCCACATCGCTCGCCACATCCTTCTGACCATATCCAAGACATTAGACAGTTCTTTGCCAGGACCCCTAGCTTGAGCCTTGGTCTTGTTTCTCGTTCTAGCCCCATGCCCATCTGTATTCACCTCATTAATCAAAACATTATTCTTATCCCCACCCCTATCAACAAAAACCTTTTCCTCCATTAGCTTGCCACCAACACCAATCTCTTCAGCATGAACAATTTCCTTGCGATTCTTGGCACTAACAAAAGGAGAGGTAATACCAACAGACTCAAAATTAACCATAAATTTAGTCCCCTCCCCACCCTTGACCATGTTAGCATAAATTCTCTCCAATTGATCCTCCAAGGTGAGAATTCTACCTTCCAAATTTTGCTTTGTGTTTCCTCTGCCACAATATTCAAGGAGTTTAACAGTTCACCAATTTGGTTCTGAACTAAAGACTCGTCAGCTTTACTCATAGCACTTCGTACTTTAACATTTGTCATATTAAGTTCATGGAACACCCATTTGAACAATTTGAATAAAATAATTGAACCCTCTCTAGCAATTCCTAGAACATCATAAATATCTTCCCTATCAAAGTTGAAAACCCCCTTACCCACAACATCATCCTCCTGAGAGGAGCTTACCTTGTCCTGACTGGCAAAGACATCCTTACCCTTCCCAATAACAATCGGCATTTTCATTTTACCAATGGATTCTGCAATCTCCTCAACCACATCCTTTCTTTTCTTCTGTTGATCTAGGTCCACAATTGGGGTATCCACAACATCATGTCCGCTTTCAACCACAACCTTTCCTTTCTTTTGCATATTCAAGTTCACAACCGGAGAATCATCATCACCCTGTCCACCCATGATCTTGAGGGGAGAGTTCCTCTCCAACACATGACTCGTAGACCTTAAAACTAGTTTCTTCTTACTTCCCACCTCAAGCTCCTTCCTTTGCTTAGTCACAGGGGTGACAAAGACGCCTCACCATACAATTCATTCTTCTCCTTCAAGCAATTACTCAAAAAATTAGCAGCCACCTCATCACTGCAAGTCTCATAACCCTTATTAGGGCTCGACACCCCTTTCTTAGACTTCCCCACTGCAAGGGGTTGTGGAGCCACCTCCATGGTAGCAAGAGAGTCTGGGACGTAGTCCACATCCTCCTTAGATTCTAACTCCTTTTTGAAGACAAGTTTCCTCTTGGGTAAACCCACAAAAGTGGTTTACAATTCAAGTGAGGAAGGAAAAGTTGCAAAAAATGACCCCATGCAAAAAAAAATTATTTTTGGGGTTCGAATGAACTTATTGGTTTGAGTGAACCAAAAGAGGGTTTGCTAGAACCCTGGTTCGAGTGAACCCATTAAATGCAAGGTCCCACCATTCCTATCAAAGCCCATAATTTTGAGCTTCGAAGCTCAAGTTGAGGATGAAAATGGAGGAGACTTCACAAACCCAACTAGATGATGATAGTCGTCAGAGCGAGCTATCCAACGAATATAATTTTAATATGTTTTGGTTTTATTATGTATTTAGTTTTTTAGTTTTATTAAACATAGGTTTTTCACCAAAAATCAAGCTCTCTATTTTGCACATGTGGAAAAATAGCATATTATAAAAAAAAATTGAAAAATATGAGTGCACCAAATATTGAAGTCCTTGATCCAACAAAAAAAAATTGAATTTTGATACATAGTATGCCTATGTCTAAATTGTAATTGGTTTTGACTTTGAAACTTGATTAAGGAAAAAATATTCAATAAAACACTATCAAGCTAATTGGAAGCACTAGATATCATAGTTACAAATCTAAATTCGAAAAAATTAGAATTTTATCCTTCATAGAAAAAAAAAGTTATGTGTTATACAGTGAGTGTCACTCCTTAAAAATGTTGTTTACTGAAAAAAACTAGTTTTCAAAGGAGATGGAAATAGATGTGCAATTTTATTCCAAAAAATTTGAAAAAAATATATTTAGAATCTACAGACAAAATGTCACAAATCACTAGTTTGCATCATCTTCAAATTCCTCACGGTTTAGTTGCTATAGGTGCCCGAAAGTGGAGATTTAGTTAGAAAAAAATATTTCAATGTCCAGTTTGGCCAAAAATTGTAAACTAGTATTGTGGGATCACCCTCTTCTTCCCTTTTAAATTACTAACCAGCTCCTCTTTAGAGACTCTATCATACTCCTCCACCGGCTTTGACTACTTACCCTTAGGGGTAGCAATTGGCTTAGCCACCTCAAAAGATTTAGCATACTTAGAAATTAAAAGGATAAGCCCCACATGCAGAACTAGATTTTTGGGGTTTCTCTTATGGTCCTTGAGACCACAATCCAGTGACGCCAGGAGATAATAAGGAAAGGAGATTCTCTTTTTGTGGCAGAAATGATTAAGCATAAGGAAGTGGTAAGCATTTACCACAGAGAAGTGTCCTTCCAGGGTGATATATCACATGAGTTCCTCAACCACATCTCCCCATAGCGCCTTGAGAGAGCTCCTCTGGTAACCCTCACTCTTTGTCATCTTCAGGTCTTTAGCTTTATTCCCTTTGAAAAAAATTTGCATGGCAGTTTGCAATTCCTTCTTGTCTCTAAAAACTTTCATTCCATCTGTAGGCAACCCAATGATATTGGCTATAAAATCTTCATTTACATCAAACTCCATTCTGCCCAACTTCAACACCCTGTTGTTCCAAGCTTTTGCATACAATGTCATTTTCTGCGGGTTGTTACCATGCAATCTCTCCAAGTATGGAGTCAACCCTCCTTTCTCTAACACCTGCCAAACCTCATGCTTCTTCTTGAAAACTTCACAAGAGAAGGGCTCTGTGCAATTCCTATCACCACCCATGTCTACAAAATTTGTAGAGTCAATAAGCTTGAGATCTCTAAATGCAATGAGGAGAAACCTCAAGAAGGTGATACAAAGAATGCTCAGAATCCATGTGAAAATGGAATTAAGGCAGGAGAAATTAATGATCCTTGAGTTTTGTTCCCTACGGATATCAACCACTATACCATTAGCTCATTTCAAATATGGCTTACCATCCCTCCACATAATCACCGACCACGTGAAGATATTCATGCATGCCCCAAGCCATAATAAATCATCAAACAATTTAAATTTGGCAATCATGATTAATACTTGTTATTGCCTCTATAGGGAGGGGGTCGTTCACACCCCATTCCCTAACACCTCTAACACCAAGATTAGTGAAGACATCAACTAATTCGTTGCCCTCTCTCAAAATATGAGAAATATAATATTCATCAAAAGATTTAAGAATATCAATAGAGTCCCTAATCAAAGATTCAATAGTCCATGAAGGGGCAGCACAATTCTTCAAATTATTGATGTTGAGAGAATCCCCCTCAAGCCATACTTTCTTATAATCTTTATCTTGTGCCAACTTTAGACCATGGTAGGTTGCAACCGGTACATACATCTATTGTTATTATGGTTTGATAATTTAATTTTCTAGTATATGCTTCTTCATATTAATCTAACGGTTAATCACACACTACTATAATCTATCAATTTTATTTTTTCACTATTTGCATATATTCTTTCATTATATCTATTTATCCTATTTCTCAACACCTAACATTTCATTCATCAATATTTTTTATACCAATTATGATGGATTATCAATAAGAAACATGTGTAATAAAAAAGGCAAGTCAAGAAGAACACCCAAGAATAATAAATGAAGAAAAATATTATAATACATGTTGGGATGATGATTATCTTTTGGATGAGGATGATCTTCCCAAAAAAAAATTCATGATAAATGAGCATCTTATATACTTATATATACTTATATATACCTATATACATTCATTCATTGTTGTAATTTTATCATTTTTCATTAATTACTTTTGGCCTTTTTATTACACCTTGTTTGATGTTCTTTATATTCTTATGCCACCTTCTATGTCTTATTGCATTATTTCCCTCTCAATTTTAAGATACTTTAATTCCTTGACTTCTTAACCCATTATGCTTCTCTTTTTCGCATTTATATTATGTGTTATTTTATTATGCCACTTGGATTTTTATTTTAAACATTGTTTCCTACTTTTATGATTGGTGTGCATCCTTTTGCTTGATTTTAACCATGATTGTTTGCATGTTTATTTCATGCCTATATACTTATGATTCCCATATTCTAGTTTGAATATTTTTATCATACCTAGACCACGTGTCTTTCCTATCTTATCATTTATGAGCCCTATCATCATATGTAGAATTCTCTTATGTGCCTATGATTATTATTTACATCTTATCTTGTCATATTTATTGGCTTCCTCTAATGGTTCACTAACTAAGCCCTTAAATTTGTAACTTAGAGATTAGATATCTGAACTAAGTAGTTATATTGCTTATCAGGTTCATTTCATTGTCAACCCAAGGACGTGAACTTGAAATGGGTCAGCACTGTCTATGCAATAGGACTCAACTGTAGTCATCCTTATCCTATATCTAGAAAGGAAACAGTACTGAAAATAAAATGCTTAAAAGGAATTAGCATAAATCAACAACTAAATTGAACTGGAATGAATGATAGAAACAGGAATCTCAACAAACATACAAGAAGTTACTTTGTCTGCCTTGGTTGTAGGAACATACACAAAACAGAGTTCCAATGGCTACAGGAATAGACAACTTCTAAGACCATAACTAATTACTGAACAGAAAAGTAACTACTAAACTAAATGGGTGGAATTCTCACCAAGTGGGCCCCCTTGAATGAGTCTTCCCTAAGCTAACTCAGATGCAACAAATCAAAGTATCATTTTATTCATCAAAAACATGATTACATCATGTCAGCAATATGACTGTATTACTTGAAACTAAAAATGCAAGTACAATATTAGAACATCCAACCTTGTGAAGAGGGACATCTAATCATTATTTATAGAGGGAAAGCTTCTAATTAACCCTAACTAACTTGGTAGTTGACTCCAATAGAATAGGAGGATGCCATTTATTGAAAGCATGAAAAAGAGGAAGGAGGTTATGCATGCGCTAGATTTAGTCAAACCAGACTTGCCTCAACAAGGATCCAGCATAGCAACACCTCCTAGATTTATTCAACTAATATACATGATCATTTAAAGGTAAGTTACAACTTCCACACAAGTTGGGAGTTTCCCTCCATTGGAAGTTTCCCTCCATTGACCTTTTTAATGAACATCTTTTTGACTTCTTTAGCAACCGACCAGTTGGCATGAACTTCTTCCACCTTGCAAGCTTCATTTATATCTGCATCTTAATGTGAACCTGCATAATGAGATTAGTGTGCACAAAATAATTGTATATCCATAATCACCTTAGAATAACATTCATTCAATCACATGTAAAATTAATATAGATATATCACATAGCAGGTTAATACTATCAAAAGTCACAAGGATAAGTTCATGCCCAAGGTTCATAAATTTAGGGAAATAACATAGAGTGTCAATAACTAGGTGTTAAAGTCCCATAATAACAACAACAAACATATGATAAACCCTATAAAAAATGAGTCATTATTTGAACTCATCAATATTGTGTCTTCATTTTTATCTCATCCTATTATATTTGGATGTACTATGCTTCCCCCATGATACATTATAATTTCATTGTCCTATCATGCTTCTAGAACTATCCTATTAGATTAGGGGCATCTTTTTTAGCCCATGCTAGCTACTATTTCCTTATCATGAGCTATCTCATCACACCAGGGGCATAACATCTTATCATATCCTATTATATGTGCTTACATGTCTTATAATGTTATAAACACCACAATCATTATGTCATGACTTCCCCATATCACCTAGATTACACTTATATAGAAATTTTCACCTTATCATTGCCCCATAATAGGGTCAACCTTGTACCTTGATTCTTATCTCCAACCAATATTATTTTGAGCCTATTATTCTATAGATGTTACTTTCTTGTTACATAATGTTTTCATGAAAATCATTAATTTTCATGATCTATATGTTTATATTCTTATCTTACATTTACTTTTCATGTACTATTTTTCATCTCCTCCAATTCTCTGCATCTAATGGCTACAACTAATTAAAGGGGGTATATCATATTGCTACCACTCCTTTGTTGAGTTTACAAATATTTACAAGTATTGATATAGAGACTCCTTTATCATGTGTATATGGAGCTTTATTACATGACACAGTAGTTACCAATATCAATTTTGATCACACGATGTGGTGCCACATGTTTTATACAAGTAAAATGATCTTAAACCTACTCCTAATTTTTATTTTCCTAGGAAATTAAATAAAGTTTTTGTTATGTGTATTCCCCACATAGGATAAATTCTACTTATTGGAGTTAATGGTGAACCCCAAAGCTCCAAAAAATCATAGGTGCAAGCAATTTACCTATCACAATTAAGAGAAAAAGAAAGATAGATTTGCTCAACAACCTAAGAATTGTATTGATGCAATAACTTGAATACTGCAAATTATTATAATGAATGATGAATTCTTATAAAAGAAAAAAAACAACCCTAGATGAGACCCTAGGTAAGGACTAAATTCAATCATGAAATGTGTCCTCTTCCTATAGACACCCGAAATTGACCATTACATTTGGTCAATTTATCCTAATTTGTCTTATCCCTAATCCCTATATTAATTAAATAATGTTTCTATTATTTAATTAATATTCACTCTCTCGATATTCATCTAAATTCATTCCCTCTATTTCCCCTAAGGTCCAACCTAAGGTAAATAATTATTCCTAATTATTTACCCATTCTTATTATTTTTCTTCTAGAAATGAATTAAATATTTTTTCTTATTTATTTGATTTCTCTCACATGTCACATCCTCCAACTTTTTTTATTAATTTGTAATCCACTCCCTAGTCATGTGCATACAATTTTTGATTAAGTGAGGTCAAATCTCCTTCACCCACCTTTACTCTCTCTCTCATCAATCCTTCCCCTTTTGGAAAAGACCCCATGTCCTTGGGCACATGGGTCTTTCTTCAAAAGTACCCAAAAGGCATTAAAAATTCATATATTCCTATCATCTCCTTCCCTCTAGAGCATGAGGATAAACCTTACCTTTATGGAAATATCTCTAACACTCCAAAGTACCGTATCCCATCTAAATTCCTCTCATGGTGCCACTTGTCACCATCCCATGAGTTGAGAGATTACATCTCATCTCCACTATTGATATCTTGATCAAATCTCAATCCTTCATCTCAAATACCCTCAATCTATATAGTCCAACACTTATCCATTTTCAGATAATCTCACCTATTTTCACATGGAGTGTTGTTATGTTGTCAAACTATTATATGAGCACACATCATATCAAACATTATGGGAAAATATACACAACGAGGAGATCAACATAGTTTGACTACACCTGATTCTATGTTGGTTTGGTCTTCTCTTGCCTAATATGAGTATTTTTTATTTTGTGTTTTTTTAGTTTTAATGGTTAAATCATTCACTTTGAGAGACATTTCATACACACACATCCTATGCTATGAGAGAACATGACCTAAAATAGATCAATCTAATAATAATTTTTTTCCTAAGTATAGATTAAGTGCATAAATTTAAAGGGGCCTAATAAGTAATAATGATTAATTAATTATTAGGCGATTTTCCTATTTACTCTAACACCCCCATTAAGATAAACTTAGGGAGAATCTAAAAACCTAATTATGAATGCAATGATGGATGCAAAATAGGTCTTGGCTAGTACACTTGATGAGGTACACATGTACAAACAAACAAATCTCTCATAACCAAATAAATGGAGAAAGCCTCATGAAAAATCCTCTCCAAAAGAGAGAAAAAAGAAATAAAAGCATATGTGTGACAAAATAATGTAGGAATCAACATGTCCCCCCAAGTACTGCTTTGGTCACATAAGTACAATCAAGATCCTTCAATAGGAGAGAAAATAAGAGACATTGAATCCCTCTATAAGGAAGTAGCTCATTTGCCAAAAGTGAATGCTCAAAGAAAAATGCTAAAGATGGTCCAAAAGCAAAAAACATTGTCCCCCCCCTAGGAAGAAATAAATCCAATGATAAATATAGAAGAAAATCCATCAGTAGAAGAGGTCTTAAGATAGGTAAGATATGCCAAATTAGATGAAGCAAATCCAAAAAGCTATGAAGATTCGTGTAGAAAAACCTCTGAAGGAAATGATGAAGTGATGATAGGTGGGTTGTACATATAACACCAAAGAGGAAGTGATTATCCTCAATCATGTCCCCAATATATCTGCAATGTGTGACTCAACAAATAATGCTACAATATTTAGCAAGAATTCATTACACAAATTTGAAACTAAAAGATAACTAACATCTTGTCGAATTGAACTAATCTCTAAAGATGTAGGATGTGGAAGCTAAACACAAGTCTCATGAACCAAGATTGGTGATGGAAGTACACATAGGTTCAAGTGACCAATATTATCCTCAAATATATGATCCACTCTAGATGCACATGAGAGTGTAAACCAGTCAATGGTACTACAAGCTCATCTAAAGAAAAATGTGAGAAGGCATAGAATCAAGATGAACAATCAATTGTCCCAATTGCAATAATTTTATATTGTGCAAGTATCTAATAAGCATTAAATCAAGTGTGAAATTAATTGCTTTCCCTTCCCCACTATGTCTAATCTAATAGATGGACATGAGATATGATGATAATGAAGGGACATAAAGAACATCATAAAATGTGTTATCATCAATATCAATAGATCCTTTGTCAAAAATACTCATATAAGTGTTGTTCCCATCAATACATATGGTGAATCATGAGTCTCATATGAAGATAGCATACCCATAGATGAAGACATGTGATGTGGGGTTCATGAATCAAGAAGGCACCGACTAGAGTGAATATTGGTGGATGCAAAGAGTTCATGGCCTTTCATCTCGTCTATTGTTCTTGCCATACTAGCTAACCTGGATCATGTAGGTAATGGTATGGATGAAGAGGATGTACCAAATTTCATAGATGAAGGCAATTGAATGTTATTCTTCTATAGAAGGTGTTTCATCTCATCAATTTTCTTTGCATAACATTGATACTCATAATGTCCTGAATTTTTGCAATATGCACACTTTGGTCTCTCCTTCTTAGATGATTCCCCCTTAGAAGAGGAAGAGGACTCAATAGTATCTTATGCACGTTATTCCTTTTCTTTCTTAGTGTTCTTGGAATCCTTATATGTTTTTGTTTCTTTCATTTTCTATTTGAAATCTTCAGGTCTTTGCCTTGTGTTGTAATAAAATCCTGTGGTTTCAAAGACTATAATATGCCCATTTGTACCAAATTTTTTTGCTACTTGGCAAGTGATGAAGCAAAATCATCAAGTGAAGGCATGGTAAATATGGTACCAAGTGCATCTTTAATAGCATAGAAGGTAGACACAAAAATTGAATAATCAAGACCAAGCTTGGAAAGGATGGAAAGAATTAATTGGGAGTCTTGTTTCTCAATACCCCACTATGTCAACTACAATCTAAGAGACTTGATTTTGGTGAAGAAGTCCTAGATTCTATCAAAATTTGTAGGATTCAGACTAATAAGTTCATTCTCCAATTGAAATCCTCTCAAGGTATCATTCTTCCCAAACAAAGACTCCAATTGACTCCAATTTGATTAGGTATGTTAAACCATTTTCTCTTCTTTACAATTCCATTGGATTCAAGTTATGTACCCATGGTCACCCTATACAACCCTTTTTTTAACCCATAAAAGTTGTATGGTGTGAGGGGAGTTATGTTTTTTTTATCCATGTGTTTTTATTGCCAAAATATATAATTTGACATAGAAATAATAATATTACCCTCATAATGCAAGAAATTTGACCCCTTGTTTTGAAAAAATGACCTTTGTTTGCATGTTTATCAAGAAAATAACAAAAAAAACTTGATATTTGATTGAAATAACAAGTACGTAGTAAAATTATGGAAGAAACAAGTCTGAGATATATGTAGAGGCTTGAACCAACTTTCTAATGTTGGAAGAATCATGAAAAAAATGATATATAAGTAAAAAAAAATGAACCTTTGAGTGAAAACAACTTGATCAAAGTTCAAAGGCCTATAAAACTCATTAGTAGAAAAATATAGAAAAAACAACAAAACCATTGGATTGGTCTCAAAACTAGCTTTCCAATGGTATATGGTTTGCAGAAAACAAAGATAATAAGAAATTCTAGACTCTTATAGGTGTGTGAATATGGATAAGGCTAGGATAAGTTTATTCCCCAACTTATAAGTAAAATATACCAAATTATAGAGTAGTTAATGTATAAAGGATGGCGTAGTTTTTATGGGCCTAAAATATAAGGGAGAGTTGCATGGGTATGCAACTTTTAACATTACATTTTTCTTCCACTTCGTCTTGAACTTGAGCTACTATGATAATGTATGCCAAAGTAAATCAAGAAGCCAACATGAAAACTAAATACATTTAGATACTCATAAAAAGAATATGGCTATGAATATATATCATGTGTGCTCTCCTTGCCATAAGTGCTTCATCTCAAGAAATTAGAAACCCAAAAGTAAAATGTTACAATGAGTAGAATTTGTTAATAATTAGAGGATGATCATAATTGTGACTACTAAACTATCTAAAAGAAGTAAAAGAGGAGTAGGGTAAGATATTTTGACTAAGAAAAAAGTAATATGGCTCCAACCAAGATGAAAGTGTGAAATTGATCTAACCAAGAAAAACATGTGAAGGGGCTTCAACTAAGTGGCAAAAGGTTTTATATGTAGAAGAGTGGTATCAAATTTCTTTAACCATGCATAAATATTACATCGTATAAAAAGTGACAAGGGCTCCAACTATGTGGAAAATGTGATATAATTCATATAGAAATGACAATGGAGATTTATTTAGTACTAAAAAATTATCATAAACATCATAAGTGCATCATTATAATCATAATAATTAAGTAACATCAATGATAATATATGCCTCCCTATAAGTGGTTGCATACAATAAATGAAATGAATTAGAGGTAAGGGAAAATATATAGTATCATATAAATCACAACAATCATGCAACAAATTCCAATGAAACATTGTGTTCAATAGTAAACATGTATATATCAAATGATGAGTAGGATATAAGAATGAGAACACATAAAATAAAGGGATAGAATATGTCCTTAGTGGTGAGATAACATAAAGATAAGTTCTATAAGTACAATGAAACATGTCATGAAATAAGTAAGCATTTTTGGCACCAAAATATACTTGATGAGAGATAAACATGTCTATTAAGGCTTGAGAATAAAGGCACGAGATATAAAAGAGATAAGGTCACCTAGGGTGAAAGGTAAAATAATTAATGGCACATACAAATGTAAATAGAATAGAGGTAATAGATAATGGGTTGAGTCTACAAATATATACAACTATCCCTTGTAGTAGTACAAATCCTACCTAGTAGGTGAAATGGTAAGGTATCATTAAATGGATCATCTATAGCTATGTAGAATAATATCAATAATGTAAAACTATAAACAATAATATCATATAGTTTTATGCCCAATAAGTAATTTAGTGATTTATCACATATTTTTAAAATTTCCTTTAACCTAATGGGTATCACCATGTTCTTCATGCCTTGGGTTATCACAAGCGATCTAGTCTCTTTGGTTAATATTTGAGATCACATGTGTCATCGATCCCATTCATCCAAAAACCTATGGAGAGTTATGATCATTTTTTTCTTTTAGTGTCCAAGGCCTTTGTCGACCACCCATCTCAATAATCTAATATACTTTAACTTGTTGGAAACAAAAGGGAATCTCTTCAACATTAACATTTAACATTTACTAATTTATTTTGATGGTGGATCCTTCACAAACAAGTGTTTGGTATGTGGTACAAAGAAACACGTTCTTAATGATAGCATCACATTTTGACTAGTTGATAGGGTTTGAAGGTGAAGGATAAATTTATATTGGTGCACACTCTACCAATCGTTACATATTTTTATGAATATATTGTAGAACTAAAGGGGCCTATAAGCAAAAAGATATGAACATTTTTATTGACCATTTAACTGATCTCATTCAATGACCCATGATCTCTAGAGACTAAACTCAATTACAACAAAGTAGGAGGAAGTATTGTTTCTACATTTATGTAGCTTAATGACCCATTATTCTTTAGGAGTATGCACAAAAGGTGAATTAAATGGAGAGGTTGAGGCGTGATCTAATTCCAAAGATCAAATCTCTACCAAGGCATTCAAATTTTATCCACTCTTTACAATTTCACAACGTATGACCATCCCCCTTTATAAGCTTGATACATGTGACCATTTCTCTAGTAAATTTAGGTAGTTGTGAGTAGTTGCATGCACCTACTCAAAGACATTTATAGGGTCAAATTTTCCATAGCCTAGGACTTATAAAGAATAAATCTAATGTAACTAATAAATCATCCAATCTAGCCATTCTTCTGGCCCTCTTGTCTCCTTCTCTTTTATATAAGTAAGATATTATCATTCATTGTAAAGGGGTGAAAGTTAAAATATGTGTCCCACTTAAGGCTAGCTTATTAGCATAAATGAAGTTAGGAATTTCTAATTGAAATTCAATTTCAGTCAAACATACTCTCTTACTAGATTCATTCTACCTGAATTATATCTAGGCCACAATTTTTTTAGCTAGAATTGTCCACCAAATCACTTTGGGGCCAATTTATCAAAAGATATAATTTTAAAAGCTTGATGTTCTCACAACTCCTACTCATATAAATAACATTTAAAAATATATAAATACCCTTTTGTACATCTATAAAGTCGTTTTCAAACAAATCATTTTTAAATTTTAATTAGTGTTTATGTATAACTAAAAGTATGTCATTAGCATCAAAATATAAGGTTGATTTCCTTCTCAAGAAAATATTAAAGTTTATTAAAAAATTAAAAATATAATGCATTACAAGAGAGATTCCATGTCTAAACGATATATTTTTTTTTTTTTGAATAATTTGATGCTACAAATTATCAAGTCATTCACAATGACCAAAATCATGATGTTGACTAGATCAAAATGATAGGATCATAATTTGATTATATGGATCGCCTATTAGAGAAGGAGCAACATTTTAAACTATTTGTAGGACTAATAATTCTTGATAATTATATACATTGGCAAGTATTTGAGAGCAATAAGAACATCACCCACTTTATCTAAAACTTAACAAAGTTTACAAAATGATAGTATAAGGACATTATTCAACATATAGTTGAGTTAGATCTCAATGCCAAGCTAGTCATTTAGAAGCATCATTTAGTCAACTCAAAGGTTGAACCACTAATGAAGAAATAATTGTCTAAGTTAGTGGGTTCTATTGAGAAATAAAGTAAACTACTATACAGAATACTTAAATAAATATACTTTATTGATTAAAGTAGTATATGATTAACCATTAAAATACCATGAAGAAGCAAGTAGAAACATATATTATCAAATTAAAATTAGCAAGTACTCACAATATTGGATGTATGTGGAGAAATCCTTCTCGATAAAAAAATCCACCACCAAAGAGACACTTCAATTGTATTAATCATAAATAATTTATAAATATTAGATTTGTAGATCCAAATCATATTCATAGCTACATAAAAGTTAGATCCACATGTGGATGATCAATCCTATAGTTGTGGAGGTGACCCATAGTAGTAGATAAAGAAGCCAATGCTTCTAGAGCATTTGTTTGTGCTTCAATTATTACTTTTCTATTTGAAAAATCAATTTCTAACA
Source organism: Sequoia sempervirens (assembly GCA_007258455.2). NCBI lineage: Eukaryota > Viridiplantae > Streptophyta > Pinopsida > Cupressales > Cupressaceae > Sequoia > Sequoia sempervirens. The sequence goes on along the minus strand of VDFB02105785.1, from coordinate 485,446,778 downwards.
TCTATCACAACTTATCTACATAGAAATTCTAACTAAGTACCTTATTTATTTATTTTATTTTTTGAAACATTTATTTTAACACATATTCCATTCAACATCTCGATATTTTTATTTTCTTAGAGTATTTGTTTATTATTACTTTTTTATTTTATCTTAGAAATTTCATGAAAGCGGGTTATTTTATGGTATCAATACAAGCATGGGGTTTGGGATTCAATTGAATAATTTGATGCTATGAATTATCAAGTCATTCATAAAGACCAAAATCCTGATCATAATTTGATTATATGGATCACTTATTAGAGGAGGAGCAACACGTCAAACATTTTTAGGATTAATAATTCCTAATAATTATATGCATTGGCAAGTGTTTGGCAGGAATAAGCACATTACTTACATTATTTAGAACTTAACAAAACTTACAAAAGACCTAGTCCCAAATATTGAAAAAGTCTAGCGCAACTAGGTCATACAACTCAAGACTAACAAGATACCTAAAGGACTAGTGACTCTTGAAGATCTATTTTAGTCTTAATGATTAATTTAGGGATTCAAGGACGACAACAACTAATAAAAGGGATTACCATGATGTTTTAGTTACTTGAGGTTGTGCTATGAAATATGAAAAGGTATGCACTAAAGAAGAAAATATCTTATTTTTTATCTCTACAATAGATATGATAGAGTTATGGGCTAGAATTATGAAGACCTAAAAGGATATGATAAGGACATCATTCAACATATAGTTGAGTTGGATCTTAATGCCAAGATAGTCATATAGAAGCACCATTTAGTCATCTTAAAGGTTGAACCACTAATGAAGAAATAGTTGTTTAAGTTAGTGGTTTCTATTGAGAAATAGAGTAAACTACTATAGCGAACACTTAAATAAATATAATTTATTGATTAAAGTAGTATGCAATTAACCATTAAAATACCATGAAACATTTATATTACCAAATTAAAATTAGCAAGTACTCATAACACTGGAAGTATATGGAGAAATCCTTTTGGGAAAAAGCTCCATCGCCAAAGTGACACTAAGATTGTATTAATCATAAATAATTTATAGAGACAAGATTTGTAGATCCAAATCATATTCATAATTACATACAAGTTAAATCCATAGGTGGATGACCAAAACTTACAAAAGAGCTAGTCCCAAAGATTGAAAAAGTTAGGGCAACTAGGTCGTACAACTCAAGACTAACAAGATGCCTAAAGGATTAGTGACTCTCAAATCTATTTTTAGTCTTAATGATTAATTTAGGGATTCAAGGATGACAACTACTAATAGAAGGGATTACCATGATATTGTAGTTACTTGAGGTTGTTCTATGAAATACGAAAAGGTATGCACTAAAGAAGAAAATATCTTATTTTCTATCTCTACAATAGATATGATAGAGTTAAGGGATAGAATTATGAAGACTTAAAAGGATATGATAAGGACATCATTCAACATATAGTTGAGTTGGATCTTAATTCCAAGATAGTCATATAGAAGCACCATTTAGTCATCTCAAAGGTTGAACCACTAATGCATAAATAGTTGTTCATGCTAGTGGTTTCTATTGAGAAATAGAGTAAACTACTATAGCAAACACTTAAATAACTATAACTTATTGATTAAAGTAGTATGTGATTAACCATTAAAATACCATGAAGCATTTATATTATCAAATTAAAATTAGCAAATAATCATAATACTGGAAGTATATGGAGAAATCTTTTTGGGAAAAAGCTCTACCACCAAAGAGACACTAAGATTGTATTAATTATAAATAATTTATAGAGATAAGATTTGTAGATCCAAATCATATTCATAATTACATACAAGTTAAATCCATAGGTGGATGACCAAAACTTACAAAAGAGCTAGTCCCGAAGATTGAAAAAGTTAGGGCAACTAGGTCATACAACTCAAGACTAACAAGATGCCTAAAGGACTAGTGACTCGAATTTATTTTTAGTCTTAATGATTAATTTAGGGATTCAAGGATGAAAACTACTAATAGAAGGGATTACCATGATATTGTAGTTACTTGAGGTTGTGCTATGAAATACGGAAAGGTATGCACTAAAGAAGAAAATATCTTATTTTCTATCTCTATAATAGATATGGTAGAGTTATGGGCTAGAATTATGAAGACTTAAAAGGATATTATAAGGACATCATTCAACATATATTTGAGTTGGATATTAATGCCAAGATAGTCATATAGAAGCACCATTAGTCATCTCAAAGATTGAACCACTAATGAAGAAATAGTTGTTTAAGTTAGTAGTTTCTATTGAGAAATAGAGTAAACTACTATAGTGAACACTTAAATAAATATAATTTATTGATTAAAGTAGTATGTGATTAACCATTAAAATACCATGAAGTATTTAGATTATCAAATTAAAATTAGTAAGTACTCATAATACTGGAAGTATACGGAGAAATCCTTTTGGGAAAAATCTCCACCACCAAAAGAGACACTAAGATTGTATTAATCATAAATAATTTATAGAGATAAGATTTGTAGATCCAAATCATATTCATAATTACATACAAGTTAGATCCATTGGTGGATGATCAATCCTATAGTTGTGGAGGTGATCAATAGTAATAGATAAAGAAGTCAATACTTTTACAGCATTTGCTTGTGCTTCAATTATTACATTACTATTATAAAAATCAATTTCTAGCAATTCTAACCAAGTTCCTTATATATTTATTTTATTTTTTGAAACATGTATTTTAACATAGATTCCATTCAACATCTCAACATCTTTATTTTCTTATGGTATTTGTTTATTATTATTTTTTATTTTACCCTAATTTTTTAAATAAAAAGTAGGTTATTTTATCCTTTGCAAACATATGAAAATAGAGCTAATACAAAATAGTTGGGTTCAATTGAAGACAACTATATATATGAATCTCATTGGAAATATGTATCAATAGTTTATACTAATATAAAATTATTTTTATATCTTCTAATTGCTAAATATGATGAAGCTTAAGATATTTGAGAAAAATGTATATTTTCATGTACATTATTAATAATTTATTTCATGAAAGAGACCTTATTACATTACTCAACCTATTCGTACATTTTTGTAGGGGTTAAATTTGATGGCCAACTTTGTCTATTAAGTATTTTTTTTGGATAGTGTTCGTTCAAATGTCCTTTAAATATTAATACATACCTGACATATAAAAAAATTATAGACTAAGTATATATATAACTATAACCTTTTACAATTTTTGACATTTTACTCAAAATATTTTATTTCATATAATATAGTCTTTTAAATATTTTGATTTTATTTTTATATGATCAAAATTAAATACATATGATCATCAAATTTAACCGTTACATCTTGGAACCTTTAATATTGGCATACCCAATTTCATTTAGATGGTGTTTTTTTTTGTATTGTGTCAAATTATGTGATGTTTCATCAAGATTCAACATTCAACCACACAACTTTTAATCAATCTTAATCAACATGTCTTTCATAAATGGTTATTTATAATGACGACGTCTATGCAACCAACAAAATGCATGTTTGACTATATTTATTAATTAATTAAAAACTCAAAATGCGTTCATTTTGAGTTTTTAATTAATTAATAAATATAGTCAAACATGCATTTTGTTGGTTGCATAGACAATACGATTCATAATGGTTCACGTGAAACTTTCCCTACAATATTCAAAATTATTATTCTAAAAACATTCTAACTCATCTTCATGAACATATTGATCGATTCATTCTTCTCACTCAAAATCTTAATTTATTTTCAATTAATTAATAAATACATTCAAACGTGCATTCGCTACATAGACAGTATGATTCATAATGATTCACATGAAACTTTTCTCACAATATTCAAAATTATTATTCTAATAACATTCTAACTCATCTTCATAATTGGATAACCTATCAATTGATTCATCCTTCTCACTCAAAATCTAAAAAAGAATATATCTTTTTTTCCATTCAAAAATCCTATCTACCATCATTAACCCAAGCAAATTGAAACCTAATCTTCCACCTAATAGTGTGTCCTCCCAAGGGACACCCAAGTCTAATAATATGGTATAGGAAAGAACTAGCCAGAAGAAATCCAAGATTGCCTAGAGTCCTAGGCCTAGGCAATAGTGTTGTCATCCAAACAAGCATATATGTCTTTAGCCCAAAAGCTAAAACTCCAAACCAATAAATTGGCACACTTTTTGATAGAAAGACAAGGGTGCAATGAACCAGGGTTGGTTGTTGAGTAGTAGGAGTAGGAGCATGTTGGCAAAGGGCATCTAAGAAAGTAGCCTTGGGAGATGGACTTGGATCATAGTATTGGTGATGGAGCCCAATATCCAACCATTCATTATTAGGTATATGTTTGTGTGCATATGAGGAGAACATAGGCATGGAGCAAGCATATAGTTAAGGCATGGGTAAAGGACCTTCCCTTTCGTCCTTGTGCCCCCACCTAGAGTGGGCCCCCCCTATCACCCGGCCAAGTACAGATAGAGACAAAGTTATGACACCGGGAAAACGAGAAAAACCGGCGCCGGCTGTCGGGATATCATTATACACAAAGCCACGACGGCTGTCGGAAACCTCGCAGTTACCGCCGGCAGGAAAGGAAAGCCTAGTTTGGTGGGCCCCACGGCCGCGCTCCAAAACGAATCCAGGTGCGGTATTGTCGGTCGGCGGAAAATAGTAAAAATATGACGACGATCGTCCTTAGCCGCCGTTTCGAACGGCATTGGTCGAAAGCCCTGTTTTTAAGCCGGAAGAATCCCGGGGCTCTGAGTAGGTGAACGGATTTATATTGGGGTAACTCTGGTTAGGACAAGAGTCAAAAAGAGCTTGTTTTTGAAGATACCAGGGGTTAAGGTAGCGATAGATTTTTGTATTGTTTGTCTGAAGGCATCACGTGGCAGCCATTCACCAGCCCATGCATGCGAGTGCGTAGAGACATATCGGCAAACATCCGCGCTGTAATTATTTTAACCGGCGGTTTTGTGGGAGGCGGTAAGCGGTTTGGGTGTTGTTTGTTTGCTGGCCTTCTTATAGTGGTGTGCCTGCAGTAGCAGAGGCAGCAGCAGAAGATGATGGAGGAGGAGGATGGATTGCAAGGCCCTGCCAGAGGCTCAGAAAATTAGAAGGAAGGGCTATTATTATTGATGACGACTGATTTGAGTGTTTTGTAAGGGAAGTAAAAGCAACCAGTTTTGTTTCGTCTTTATTTGAGTTTTAGTGTTTGTGGGTAGATCTAGAGGGCTCCCGTTCTGAGACTTGGAAGCTCCGAGGTGGTGGGATCTTTTGCTGGGTGTTATATCCCCATGTGTGCGAAGTAGTAGAATGGATTTCTCGGCGGTTTGTTTGGACGGGGTGTTGGGAATGAGTCATAACCAGCTTAAGCATTGCCGTTCGGCCTCAGAGATGGAGTTGGAGCAGACGACGTCAAGGGATCAAGACTGGAGAAGTGCACCCAAGATGGCTCGTACTGAATCGTACCTTATGCGGAGTGGTTCTATTGTGTCTGATGCTTCGCATAATACTTCTTCTGAGTTGCTTGAGTCGGCAGAGCAACAGGCCAGTAGGCTTATGAGAAGTGACTCTGTTGTTTCTCCTTATAACAAATGTCTTACTAGCTTGCCCTTTGGTGGATACCAGTATACTACGTCCAGTAAGCCTTCAGGTACTGTGCTTAATTGTTGGTAATTGGTTTTTGTTTTGGTGGATGTTTGTGTTTGTACGTGGGCTTTTCTTGTTTCTTGATTTGGGTATGGGTTTGGGTTGAAAATCTGCAACTGTTGTTAGGTGCAGTCAAGTCTGTTTACATACTCTTTCATTTGAAAAAACGGATTTAGAGAGTGCAAATTTGAAATTTTTAGATGGGTAACAAAGTTTCACGTTAAACATTCTGTCTACGGTTGTTTTAAGGGCTTCTGTTGTGAGATTTTGTGTGCTGTGGATGTTTGAAATCTGTAAAACCTTGCAGCAGTGTTGCCCATGGGTGGGTTGGTCACTAAGTGGGACTTCAAACGTATGGTATATATTTGTTGAAGAAAACTGTGGAAGATTGAAATCTTTGAAAAAATGCTGCTTTTGGATCAGACGAGTGTAGTACCTCAAATGTGGATTTTCGTTTCTGTTGACAAACTTTTGTTTGCAACAAACTTATGAGAGAATCAGATGCTGTGACATTTTTTCATATAACAAAATCTGATTTTGAGTATTGTATAGAAGCTTGAAGTGTTTCATAACGTGCAGGAATGCTGCCTGTGGCTGTTAACAATGGAGGCAACGGCATGCATGGAATATTTGGCGGTACACGGTTGAGTCCGTTTACGCCGTCGCAGTGGCAGGAGTTGGAGCACCAGGCCTTAATTTTCAAGTACATGATGGCCAACGTACCGGTACCGCCGGAGCTTCTGATTCCGATTCGTAAAAATCACCCCTTGAATATGTTCTCCTCTCTGTCTTCACCAGGCTTAGGATCCCTCCGCCCCAACTGTAAGTCCCGTTCCGTTTCAGACCCCAATGCAGTGCAATTTATGTATGTGTGTTAATGGTGTTTGGTGTGTTTTGATGCAGTGGGGTGGAGTTCTTTCCATTTGGGTTTTGCCAACAATGCGGATCCGGAGCCAGGAAGATGCCGCAGAACGGATGGGAAGAAGTGGCGTTGTTCCAGGGACGCCGTTCCAGACCAGAAGTATTGTGAACGGCACATGAATAGAGGCCGTCACCGTTCAAGAAAGCCTGTGGAAGGCCAGACTACCAATCAAACTAGCACCCATGCCGCCTCCACCGGCGGCGCTGCTAACAATTCCTCGTCTGCAACATCAACAAGTCTGGCTGCTGCTCGTAGCGCTACAAATCCTGCTAACAACACCAATGCTAGTAATAGTATTCATAATAATAGCAGCGTTTCCTCTCTATCAAATTTACGCCAACCTCAACAACAGCACCACACAGGGCTTAAGCACTCCGCCTTCGCCGCATCCATCGACGCTTCCACCACTCCCTATCAAATTCCGCTCAACGTCGACAGGTAAACTGGAAAGAAAACCGTAACATATTGCACACTTATGATAAACCTCTTTGAGCTATTCTTATGTTTTGTTTACCTTCAAGTTTACTGAGCTTCTTACAAGATTATGTTTTCTATATGAAGGCCTATTAGATTACTTCCTTAAAGACAAGAATGTGTGTATTGGATGTTTTCCACTCATAATTAGTTTTACAGAACTGTACAAGTTTAGTTTTTGTATTCTTCCTGCATTTTGAAGCTGTTGAGACTACTGAACTGATAATAAAAAAGAAGTCTTTTGGTTCATTCGGATATTTGTGGGCTTTGACGGCCTGTATGCATCAGGTGCTGTCTCAACATACTGTTCAATCAATGACCATTTTTGTTTTGTTTTTGTGGTTCGTTTTTTCTAAGCCATTGCATTTTGATGAACATCAAGACTTTCTACTGTAGAATTGATTCCAAAGTAGGGATTTGGGAATTTTGAGAATAAAGTGCTAAATTCATATCAATTAAAAGAAGTCAATTGAAAAGAAAGTGACATAAAATTTCCTTCAAGTCTATCGCGTATTAGTTTCAGTCTCGAGTTTTTGGATTTGGGCGTGTAAGTATTTTCCACCCATGTTTATCATACTTTATAATCCAACATCATCAGAATGAAGATACCCGATGAAGATATTCAAATAACATTGGATCATGGAGTATGATCTGAAAATGGTTACAAATCTACGGACTACAAACTTATGAATAAATACAGCGTTTGATGAATTCTGCTGCTAGGAAAGGGAAGGATCTTATTAGCAACTTATACTGACTGGTTTTAAAGATCTTGCCAAGGGTGTTTCGAAGATAGATGACAATTTCAATCAATTCCTGTTCAGTTCTTGCAAATTTGATATTGGTCCTGTCGTTTGCATTGCATTCTTTCTTGCACTTCTCAGTTGATTTGAAAGTAGTGTTTTGATAAGATTCCTGAGGGCTACTGTGAGGTGAAAGGGACAATTCCTTAAGAAACTGTCAACAATATTGTAGAACTGGGTATACCTAGTGTAGTCCTTTAGTCCTTTAGTGTTTTTAAATTTGTTTCCAAGTCTTCTCCACATCTATAGACTTTATTAGTCATGTCTATAACCTTGAGACTTGTGAGAGCCATAATAAAAAGCTTTTCACATCGTGTTTTGTGGGCTTTATTGGTGCCTGTGCTGACAGCGGACCTCGAAAAGACCACTCGCATACAATGCATTTATGATCGAAGTTACTGGTTAACCTTTCCTTCTATAATATAATACTATTATAATCTGTTCTGTTAGTTGGCATGGACTTTTTTTTAACCGTTGAATTTCTTTGAAAATTGAGTACATGCTGTTAGATTATAGATTGCCGAGAAAAAAACACTCTTCATTGCGGTACGCTTTGGGTGGAATTAAGTCTCATGTTTTCGAAATTTCTCATAGATCTCGATGAATGTTCTGCCGTTTTTTTCTGTCCTTTTTTCTGTCGTGGGCTTCAGCAGTTTGTGTTTGTGGGCTTGACAGGTATTTGAACGGGATGAAAAGTGATATATCTGGGCAGTTTTTTGACTCCACGAACAGCAGCCTTTTTAATGACAATGCATGGCGATCAAGAATGGTAACGCCCGGGGCAAAGACTAACAATCTGATAAGCTTTGAGACTCGAAGTCTTGTGGAGGAGGCCCCAGACTTCGGGCTGGGCCAGATGAATATCCTGCCTCTGACAACACAACGTAATGAATCCCAGCAACAGCAGCAAAGGCCGGCGGGCATACGCCACTTCTTCGACGACTGGCCCACCACCACCACCGCCACTACAAGAGACCACCGCTCAGCGGCGCTCTCATGGCCGGAGATGGAGCACTTGCGCAGCGCCGCCGCCGCCGCCTCCACCACCACATCCACTTCCTCCGCTACCCAGCTCTCCATTTCCATCCCCTCTGATTTCCCCTCCCCCACTTCCCCAAACAACAAGCTAACACTCTCGCCGCTCAAGCTCTCCACAGCCCGATCAGATGACCCGCTGGTAATGGACATGGGGCTGGGCATGGGCATGGGTCTGGGCATCGAATCCGACCAACACCACCGCCAGCGGCAGCAAAGCCATCACCACCAGCACACAAGCTGGATCCCAATAACATGGGAGAGCCCAGTTGGTGGACCCCTAGCGGAGGTTCTCAACTCCACCACTGCCACCCCTAGTGCAAAAAACGCCTCGTCCTCCGCCCTCAATTTGATGATCGGCGATGGGTGGGACTGCAGCAGCAGCAGTCCTGGCCGCGGGGACACTTCACCGACAGGTGTCTTGCAGAAGACTTTTGGTTCCCTGTCTGATAGCAGTACAGGCAGCAGCCCCCGAGCTCTCAAGGGTGACTCTGGTGGCCTCTGTGATAATCTCAGGACTGTAGCGTTTGTCACTGCACCCTCTCAAATCTCCACCACTTAATCAGGTAAAAACAACTTACATCAATTGCGTTTTAATGAGTATCCTTAGTATGTATCTGTATCTTGCAGTTTTGTTTGATTACGACCTTATTGCTATTCAGATGAACAAACGTTTTTTATCCTCTACATCGCTTGGCTGATTCGAAGCACAATGTTGTTTTGTCCTATACTCCGTTTTAGCAATAGTTTGATACCATTTATCCGATGACAATTCAAAAAAAATCCGTTTCTAGTTTTGTTCTTTGAGATTCTACTTTTTCTTTTCTTCATATCTTATTGTTCTGTCCCTTTCTGTATTTCCTCCACGTCATTTAGGTGCTATTCTGTTACTATTACTAGAAAGATTATTTTGAATCTCAATTCTGTTTTCGTTTTCTACTTGCCTTGAATAGACATTCTTGTTTTCTGTTTGGGACTAAATAAAGAATATGGTCCCAGCTGTTGACGCTCCAGTCATGTTGCCTTCTTTATTTGATCAAGAAAGTGTGTTTTATTGAAACAGTAATAACTTTTATTAATGGTAAGTCAGGCAAATTCAAAAGAAAGTGTGTTGCGTCAACTACTAAATTTAGGTAATGATTTCCATCTGCAAAAATAGAGGTTAATTCAAATGGGTCTCTACTTATTTTAACTTAGATTGAACAAATTTCTGCTCTCCTGGAGTATGATCTGAAATGTTGATTTTAATGGGTCTCTACTTATTTTAACTTAGATAGAACAAATTTCTACTCTCTTGGAGTATGATCCGATATGTTGATCAGTAAAATCCAGAAACCCCATTACTATGGAAATCTAATGGCTCTAAGTGTATAAGCATTTATTTCTTTGTCAAACAACTTAGTATTCTAACATATTCTTTTGTTCACAGGACGTCTCCGAGATTATTTTAGCCAGTTGCTGTGGTTAGTACGCTTCAAATTGCTGTAGTAATTTGCCATGGAAGATCTGAGACCTCGACCTTGTCATGCAAGCTTATGTTGCTTCACAACTAAAGCTGAAAGATCAGTTGACACAATCAAAATCCCAATGCCGATAACAATGAACCCTGGTTTAACTAGATCATTCATGTACAATGATCATCATGAAATCATTTGCTGATACTTAACCTGAAACAGTAATTGACAGAGTATTGCTTTCTTTTGACTTGTGAGTTTATTTATTTGTATGAATTGTTGCCTTCTTAGAAAAGAACAAAAAAAGGGGAGAAAAACTTAAAAATCCATCAGCAGAAGCAGAAAGAAGACTATGTATGTGTTGTTAATGATCAATGTCAAATTCTCAGATACATTTCTGCTAAAATTAAACATGGCTCTCTGCAATCTGTGATATCAATGCAGTAAGAAAGCTCTGTTTGAAATTCTGTATCTGTCATAATACTATTTGTGGTACTTCCTTGATTGAATGAATGACAGATTAAATGAGAGCATTTACGTAGAGTCTTAACTCTCGACTGAATTTGTTGTCTCTGTTTCATAAAAGCTAGCAGTACTCTTGTTCTAAGAAAGGACCTATTACAGCTCACTTGTCAAACATCAATAAATGAGTATATTGAAGTTAACAATTGTTTGTCACGAGACTTTAAGACTGGGTAAATTTGTAGGCCTTACAATTAATAGGCAATAGCAAATGAATTAATTGAAAACTTCTAATAATGTTGTTATATTTCATTGAGAGAAACCCTTGATCCATAATTGTATTTAGTTTATCTTCTTCTTTTGTAATGTTATCTTTCCATGAGAATATAAATTATTCTGCCAACTATATCCTGGTCTATTGTTCATGTTACTAAAGCATCTGCGTTGCTTTCACTTTCAAGACAGTGTAGGGAAGAATATATCCTCTATCTCTCAGACCTTCAATCTTGACAATGAAGTACCAAGTACGATGAATTTGTTGTCTTCTTTCCTAAAGAAACCACTTAGTTTTGATCAAAATATTCATAACTTTTTTTTGGTTACAACAAACATCATTTTAAGTAGTAATTCTAAGAATGAATTTTGTTTTTACAATTATTGAGACACTATATATTTCTAATTTGAATTCATCATAACAGCTTAAACAGTTAATATGTTTATTGAAATTACAAAGATTTCTAGCACTTCTATTAGCACTTAGATATCTAAAGGAGGTTCAAGGATTACACCGATGGATGTTAATATATTAGAGAGTACATGGATTAAACAATTAATAAGTGTTAAATAATGGAATGAAATAAACTTTAGACAAATCTAGATTTTCACTTAGACAAATCTAGATTTTTTCCTACATCAATAGAAAACTATATGGATGTTAATATATTAGATAGTACATGGATTAAACACTTAATAATAAGTGCTAAATAATAGAATGAAATAAACTTAGACAAATCTAGATTTTCACTTGCACAAATCTAGATTTTTTCCTTAAAGAAATTAGGTATTATTTCATTTTGAAATATTTGCATGCAAATTTAAAACATTGTAAATGGAAATAAAATATTCTCACCTAATTGACAAATCAATATTTATCTAGTTTTTATATGATAAGTGAGATTTTGGAGGATTTCTTCTAATATTTGGGAAGCTTTTACTATTAAACGATAGTTTTTTACCAATTAATGATAGTGAAACTTGTTTTCTGATGAATCAATAGTTGTTTGTAGACATGAGACTTGTTTCAAGCTCAAATCTTACACTATATGTAGCCTATCGGTTAACAAGAGTTTTTACATCAACATATTATTGAATCATATTGGATCATACTCCATGACATTTTGGATCATATTGAATCATACTCCATGATGTTTTGGAGCATACTAGATCATATCCCATGATGTTTTGGATCATACTGAATTATACTGGATCAAACTCCATGATCTATTATTCGATCATTATTTTATTGTTTGACACATTGATCTTGTATCATATTCCAATACGTATATGTTCTAAAATATTGATGTAAAAATTTCTTACACAACTATATTGAAAAATGTTTATGTATTTTCAATAACATAAATGTGAAAATAACAGGTCTATTAAGGATGTCGGTTGCTTAAACAGCAGACAAGCTGCTTATGATTCAAAAAATGACGTACTGGGCGTCTACTGTGAAGCTGTAACTCCATGTAACAGAAGGCAAATCAATGTCATGCCGGTCATCATTATTGTCAAAGGGACCAGCTAGCATGTGAATAATGATACGTATGATGTGAAGCATGTGAGTTGGTACATTTTTGTTAGCTTCTACTTCTCGTCCTATCAGACAATGCTTTACTAATTTGTGCGCCCCACTTTCCCAGCTTAGCAAAGTACGATCATTCTTCTCCATAAAAACATTTCAGAACTTGTCTGCCCATGGTAGTTGGCTGATTCAACTTCAACAACCAACCAGCATTTCTTATCATTGTTTCAATTTTCCTTTGCTCTGATTATAAAATGTAATTGTGGGGAAGGGTAATCAAGTAATGTTTTAATTTGATATGAGATCTATCAATGAAGATTTTAGAATCTTAAAACAAAGGTCATTGCAATAGTAGAAATCTGATACGATATTTTCAGGGTTCAAAATTATATGGAGAGAATAATTAAAATCCTATAACAATAAAAAAATCTTTGACATGATAATTTCAGTCTTAAAATATATTCTTATAAAGTATTAAACACCTAATTTGAACTTATATTAGGAAGCATGATTCAATTCTAGTGTGTATTGAAGCACCATTTTTTAAAATTTAGCTTTAGTAATTAATCAATAAATAAACATTAGGGTAATTCGTCATAGCTAACTTTGCACATTCATAGATTCTAAATGATACATCAAAATTCAATGATTCTTTTATGTCCTTTCTGTATGCGACTTATTTGCTTATATAAAATTTTTTGGCCTGTGTGTAGTAACAACACATGTTGTAGAACTCGTTAAGTGAGAAGTGGTCAAAAATAGGTGTTTTCAATGTATCGTCCACTACATAACAACCACTTCGCCACTACCCATTCATTGGACAACCAATAAAAACTTTAAAAAAATCAAGGTGTTTTCAATGTGTTTTCATTGGAAATAGATGTAACAATAGTTGTTCAATTTTTTTGGTCAACTACACATTCAGTAGTGAACATTTATAGGTGCAAGATGCAAAAATTTATTGGCATAATTAAAATTATGTAATGACTAAAATACAAACGATTATTGGGGGGTCAAGTAAGCATGGAGTAAACGGTTATTGGAACTATGTTAGTAATTGGTGCTCTTCCCCTAATGATTTAAGGGTTTAGATATATATTTGAAATGATTGAAATTATTTGTGGAAGTTAAACAAATTAAATGGGATATGTAGTTTGAAATTTGATGAAAGTGTTAATTCATATATAAAAAAGTTGATTTGTCAATTTTTTTTAGGATTGATGTAGATTTTTTTTTTAGATTTTGTAAAACGGTTGTTCAATTATAGGTAGATGACCTTTGCAAGTTTGAATTTGCATTGACAATGAAGAGTGTTGTAATTTCTATTGTTGAATATGTGCAAGGATGAGCATTGATAACATCATTGGAGATTTTGTTGAATTGTGAGGGTCAAGTTTTCATGTAGACCCTTAGTAGATTGATTTTGCAATTCCAAATAAACAATCAAAGACGTGCAAACATGAAATTTCCCTAGGATGATGAGTGTTAATATAATTATTTGATAGTGTTGCTAGATTTTATATCCTTTTGCAAATGGAATTATAAATGAGCTTAGTAGAATCTTAAGTTATTTCTAATGAGTGAATGGTTATCCTTAAATACAATAACGTAGTGCATAAATCAACACATAAACTAGGTCAACTTACAATAGCTTGGAGGTAGTTGACAGGATTAAACTTGAATTTCAAAATTTAGGATATAGATTCTTGAGCGTGACTTGACATGGGTCAATTTTGCACGCATGAATTAGAAATTGGGTTATGAAAAATTGATCTTGTGACCAAGAAATGAGTTTCATAGGATCAATAATAATAGGATTAAGATATTGGGATGTCATGATCTAATTATGCAATAACATGACTTGTATGCTTATTGTTGCATTTAAGGCACTGATCTAATTGGGTTAAAAACACAAGCAGAAAGAGAATGGGTATGCAATTTCATCATTACATTTTCCTCCACTTTAACATGCATTCAAATTACTAGGAGGATACACATGTCAACATAAAATAAACATTCAACATTTAAATTAATCATTTTGGACACTTAAAGGATGCACATCCATCTTAAGTAATGAACATTCTTGAATTCTTCTCTTAGTGAGCTCTCCATAGGAACCTATAAAATAGAAAAGTTAATGAGTAGCATTTCTCAAGCATTCAATATTAGCATAACTACAACATTAAATAAACTATCTTTGAAAAAAGATAAAAGTAGAAGGATATAGATGATACATTTTGCCTATTATGGAAAGTGATACATGCATTGACTATGCAAACAAGACTTGGACCAAGTCGATGGAATCTTTGACTTTGTAGACTAGTTGGTAAAAGCCTCCCTCAAGGTGGGAATGACTATGGACATGTCATTGCACAAAACAAGTTATAAAGGAACATTAGTGACATATATAGCTCACTTCCTTTGATTCCATACAAGGGTTGTAAGGTGTCAGAGGAGGGCATACAAATTTATAAGCATGATAAAGCATGTAGTAGTAAAAAACATTGTATGATAAACATGTAGTATAAGTTGGATAATATTGTAGAAGTATGTGTAATTAGGGAGAGGAAAGATGCAATGCCTCTTCCACCCCGACAATATAGACAAGTGATAAAGTAAGGATGGTCCTAGAGGCTAGATAAGGATCATGTAGGTACAAATATGATGTAAGAGATATGGGTATGGCAAGGATCATAAACATGGAGTCATGCACATGATAGTTATTAGAAACAAATAATCATAAACATGTAAGACATGAACATGATAATCATAAGATAATATACATTTGTAAGCAAAGATTAACACAATTATCATAGCATATCATAAAAGGTAAGCATCATAAGCATGAAACACAAATAATCATTGTAGACACTTAAAATTGTCTTGACTAATAATGCACACTTGAATCTGATTATTAACATCGTTTCATCATAAATTCACCTTCTTTTCAACTATTTAATTGAATGATCCTGGTTGTTTAATTAAATGCATCAATTTCTCCTATTAATTGAATGATAATCATTATTTGACTAATTCATCCTCTTTCACACTAATTCCCATCTTATTTAATTGAATAATGTGAATTATTCGATTAAATTGCTTATGTCAAGTCTCATTTAATTAAATAATCATAAATTATTGAATTAAATGTCATTTGACCCTCTTTCATTAAATAAATCAATTATTTAATGGGCCTCCTAATTTCACTCAATTTGCACAATTAAAAATTTGTTTAAATTATCTAATTCTTATTTTCTCTCACCCTCCCACTTGCATGGGAATATTCTTCCATTTGAACTAAAAAATGGAATATTCTTTTGTAACAAACTTTCTAACAACTGTGAAGGTGTGCTTCTTTGAATCATTGTGAACCATTGATTAACTCTTTGATCCATGTGATCTTGCATTCTCATCCATTGATGAGAATCCTTGATCCAGGCCTTCACTTCTCATGGCTTCTCAACCCTTGATTGATCAAATCAATCTTAGCCATTGATTAACCAAATTTTCTCCTATAAATACTTCCCATTTTGGAGAGAAATGGATCCATCCATTTTAGGAAAGTTATGTTGCAAATTTCATCACTCATCTTCATTCATCTTGCATCCATCTTTAGCTTAGTTTTCATCATATTAGCTTAGTCTTCATTAATGGAATTCATTTAGATGCTCGTTTTATCAAAGGGATTGGGAAAGGGTTTCCATTCCATATTAACATGACACCAATCCCCCAATGGGATGAGGTTTGAAGCATTTAACTAGGTTCCTTTATGCATTTCTTGATAGGTTTTGTTTAAATGACTTCTTTGTTCTATGATTTTAAACATTTCATTGGGATTATAGCTTAGTTAGTTAAATATTACATAACATCTATTGAATTTGGTGTATTTAGCTCATACTATGATTATAGTCACAATCATATAACATAAGAACTAGATGAAGCATATAAGAAACATATAGAGTATTATCCCAAGTGAGGAAATAAAACATAAAGCATAATATAGAAGCTAAATGAGCATATACAAAACACAACAATCATTGTATAAATAATATTGTTATCAATCAGATATGCACCCTTTGTCAGATTTGCAAAAATCAAACTATCTGTTGAAACATGGAAACTCTTTAGATGTGGGTGATCTATGTGAAAAGAGAATCTCCAAAGTGAGCTGGTTCTCCGAATGATAGATCCTATTCTAAGTGATCTTCTGGGAAAAGGGATAGAGAATATGACTGAAATGTAAAACCTATCTAATATGATCTCAAACTTAATAATGACTTTGATATTCTACCCACAAACAGTCTTAAAAAAAATAGCAATGAATTCACAACCTCTCATGAACACCAATACAAAATTGATTTGCATGAAGGTTTGGACTTAAACACATCATGCAACCTGCAATAAATGAACTTTCTATATCAATGATCTACAATAATAGGACATGAAAATGATCTGTAAATAGAATCACAATGTAGACATCATACTAAAACTGCAAATAGAGACAAAAATTGGAGATAAGAATGCTACTTTATTGAATGAAGGAGTGAAAACTCTCAAAATCTGAGTACAAAGAAGTTTAAAAGCTCTCAGGATGTGTATTAGAGCAAGAAACAATAATCTAAACTGAGAAAACACTAAGTTTTCTTCAAGATATACCTCAAAAACCCTAATCCGAGCTCAAGAAGAAAGCTCAAGGAAAAGCATCAAAAACTACCCAAAAAGTTGGCACAAAAGTGGAAAAGTCACACTTTTTGCATGTACATATTGAAGAGCTTCTAAAAATAGGTCTGATTTGCTTTAAAAGCAAAAAAAACACCTTATCTCTCCACCAAGAAGCTCAAATCCGACCAAAAGAAAGATTACTCACAAATCTGCTAAAGATAGCAAAGAAATAAAACAATTTGTTTTATTCTTGCTTTACATGGCATGCAGATTCTCAATTTGACCCAATTTTGTAATTAAGATTCTGAAAATCTTTGCAAAAATAAACTCAATCCCCTCTACAAATCTTGATTTTTCTCAAAAAAAATCATAAAAAATGATAAATATTATCCTTACATTGTAATTGATTTCTTTTAAAATCAATTAAAAAAAACAAAGCCAAGGCACATATTTTACCAAGGCAATTAAAATAGAAAGCCTTAGTCATTTATTTTATAAAATCCCACTCTATAAGATTGATTTCTATCAATAAAATCTAAGCATGAATATTATTGATTTCTCTAAAATAAAATAAAAATGAAATCTAAGGCATAAGCAAAATAAAATCAAGGCTTCTATCGGCCACCATGGGTATTTTGGCATAAACCCTAAAGTCAAAGGTCATAAAAATATTTCATTGGCAAGCCTAAAGACTTAGTCAAAAAAAAAAAAACATGGAGATCTCCCATAAGGCTCGACCGATGAGTTATGTATAAGATATATCAATAACAATTATCCCCTAAGTCAAATTAGGGTTGGGGAAAACCCTAAAGACAAAACAATTGACTATTGTTTCATTTGCATCATTTGACTTGGAAGAAAATGAGCTATGTTGGGTGTCGCCATGTGCATTAGGGTTTTAGCTAGAAACCTTCATTCGAGCCTCCAATCAAGCTCCCAATTTCTCAATCTTGATCATGCTCAACCTTCATAACTCATGGTAAGTATTGTTGACTGTTCTCTCTTCATTCCTTGGGTTTTTGATGAGAAAAAGGCCTCATAGGCCGTGGCTATGAGATGGTTATCTAATGCACCCTTTGCTTTGTGTTTCCCTCTTTTTTTTGTGTTCTTGGCCACCATTGTGAGGGCTCGACCTCTGCATATTGAAGCTCCTTGAGAGAGCTTGGCCATGAATTTCTTACTCCTCCATGACGCGCATGGTAAGCTCTACCATTCCTTTGTATTCTTCTTGGCATTCTTTCTTCAAAACAAGGGCTTAAGTAAGCTTAATAACTCTGCAAAAGGGTCACCTCCATTTATAATTTCAAGGCCATATACAGGCCGCACCATGCTTATACTCTAAAATTTGTATGATTCCAATTGTTTCTCTTTAGATTCTGGGGCTTAGCATTCATACTTAAGGTTTTCCATTTCAAAAAGAAACTTGAAGCTGAAAACCCCTCCATTTGGCCACAACCATTCCTGTGAACAATGGGTTTTATGTTATTTATTGGGCTCGACCCAAGAGATTATATTGTATATTCTACATTTCTAGAAAACTAGAGCTTGAGCTTGACCCACCTTTGTACCATTTCTGCATTTTTAAAGAAACCCCATGTGGGTATTCAGAAAATAGTAAAAAAAATCTGAGTAAATCTATATTTGAAGAAAATAATGTCTATTCTCCAGGGATCTCTCCAAAATTTGAGCTCGACATGAGAGCATTGTATAAATATTTTGCATTTGACAAAAACCCCACATGGGTATTCTAAAAATAATAAAGAATCTGTATGTTTTGTTATACATCCAAAATTTGGGCTTGACCCATCATGGCATTTCGTTTACATTCTGAATTCTATAAAAACCCTTACATGGGTAAATGTTACTTTTGAAGAAAACTGCATTTCTGAGATAAAAAAATCATTTGGGTATTTCAAAATTCTTGTACAAAGTGCATTTCTGTATTTTAGCTATTTACCCTTCATTTTCGAAAATGGGTATATGTGATCTTTGCATTTTATTTCCAGTTTACTGCATTTATCTTGGCCACCATAGAAGAAACCCGAGTTCGGCCCTTGCAATATTTTCCCTGAATTTCATGAAATTTTTGTACTCTTCCCGGGACAATGAGGCTAGTCCTTCAGAAAATTGCAAAAAACATGTGAATCCTTCATGGGTATTGTTGAAAAACTTTAGTACATGGGGAACATTCTTTCATCCTGCACACAAAAATTAATTTTATTTGAATATGTAGAATGTTTGTCCACTTCTATCATGCTTGACTGTCCTTTAAATGCATAGACATAATGGAAATAACTCTGTAACTTATTTTCTTCACAATATTATACTTTTCATCTCCTAGTGATATCCACTTGCACATGCCCAGAAATGCCCTCATCATTCTACACTTCCCTTACATATTCTTGGTGGGTTAATGTCTTCTATTTGGCACTCTTCATGCATTTTTATGCTCCATTATGAAAAGACCGTTTTATGTACTTGCTCTCTTCTCAAATGAAAATCTGAAACTTTTCACATGCTTCCTTTATTGAACAATGCTCTCGTTAATGAGGCACTATGTATGCCTGTTCACTATCACAATCATGAGCATATACACTGTTGTAATTTCTCATAACATCATGAACATGATGAATAAATAATATTCATAGTAGCAAAAACAAATAGTACAATAACATTTAAACTTGCAAGTATGACATTGAGGAATCTCAGTTGAATTGATTAAACTCATTAAGTCTACTATTCACCTATAGCTCTCAAAACAACTTATCACTTGATTGTTATGAATGAAAAATAGGCTTAATGGCTTTGATGAATGAAACTCTACTTTACTCCTTTAGAATAATTCAGATGAACATAGGAATTGCATTCCTTCACTCAGCCCCATCTATAATGTTTAAGGGGCAGCATGCCAAGCTCTACCCTTGTGGGAGCCCATTTTTCACCACATGCTTGGTCTTCATAAGGTAATCAGCTACATGAATTTTCCTATACCTGCAAAAGGAAACAAATGATGTTAGCAATAAAAATAATATATGATAAATGTTTCCCTTTTCAGCTCATGTTCCTGTCCTTTCCTTTAGTTGATTCTATGCATTCCAAGGATTGAAATATATCTCTATTAGTATGACATGTAGTATAGTTCATATCCCGAGCTCTTAATTGACACTCATCTCAATCCTTTGTAGGTACAACCAAGAATGAAAGTGGAATGGAGCAAGCTACAAGGCATCAACCGAAGATCAACTCAGGCAATGACGGATATGTCCCATGTTACTTGCTTCTCTCTTTCAGTTGTATATTTCCTTTCTTGTAATGAATGGAACTGGCTAAAACCATGACTTGTGTGAGTCTTTTAATTCCTTCTATCACTTCCATTCTGAAAGAAATGCATTGAAATGAAAAGTTGTACCATCATTTGTATTCTTGCAATCAAATGAAACATGTAATGTGAATAGCTTTATGGAATAAATGTAAGCACTCTGTTATGCTAAATAATCATTTGTATACTTAGTTTTGTACTCCATTTGATTTGTAAAATATTTGAGCAATACTTCTGAAACTCAGTTGTCTCAAAACATTTGCAAAAACTGGTACTTGATACTTGTTAAATACTGTGCAAACAACACTTAAGCACATGTAGAAATAACTATACTTTCACTTTCAAATATAACAATATTTAATTAGCTCCACCAATTGAGCTATAGCAAAAAATTGGTAACAAATATAGAAGGTAAGATGAGAATAGGATATGTGTATATGTATCTATACATACACACACACACACACACACATATATATATATTACACATATATATATACGTATATATACATATAAACATATACAAATTAGAGTTGTTTTTGATTGAGAAAATCACCTTGATTCCCCTAAGGTGGTGACCACTTCAATCCCTTAGGGGAAAACCAAAGGTATAAAGAATAAGCATACTGACTCTACTCATACCTCCCCCCCGACTATTAATTTGGGTGACCCTCTACCCTAAATGATACCTCGCTGCTCAGCATCCCCCTAACCTCATTAGGCATAAACCTTCACCAAAGACCCCTATTTTTAGCTAGTATCAAGTGGCTCAAGGTCTATGCGACCTTAAGAATAGTCCCCCTACTCATGGCTTAGGCAAAAGAGAACAAGTGGAATATTAGAAACTCCCCCCATCAAAAAACAAAAAAATTCCTCAACGCAGATCTTGGTAGAGAAGGTCAATGTGGATGAGCACAGGGTTGAGGATGTGAAGGATTTTTTCAGCTCACAACTTGGAAAATCCAACCATCTGGCGGGCTGACCAAAGTCTACTGAAAAAGAGGTGATGGAGGATGCTCTTGAGCAGGATGTGAGCTTCTTTAGTGACAAGGAGGAGGATGAGTCTAATTCCAAAGGTTTAGAGAACACTAGTGGGAGCCAGTATAAGCACATGGTTAGTAGTGTCACTGCCACTTTGGACCTATCTGGTGAGACATACAATTTCCCTTAGTGTGTTGCTACGACTAAGGAGCTTGCAGAGCTTAAAGGGAAGGTGCTAAAACTTGAGAAAAAGATGGTCAGCCTATCCAAATTTAGTTCCAAGGTTATGCAAAAATTGGCCACTACCTTGTGTATTGTGCAAGACAAGGAATTGAGAAGGATGGAGATAAGGATGACAGTCACAAGGAACTTTTCAATTTCCTCATTGAAGATTGGGGCCAAGTTTTTGGCTAGGCCTTTGCTCTTTTTCGACTTTGACATCTCCTTACTATTTTCTATTTAAGACAATAATGTTTTGTTAAAGTGTTGTTGATGTGTTGTCTATGGTCTATGGAATTTGTTTTCAACCTTTGGGCTCTCTATATATGGGCCAACACCCTTGATTTGTTGCTTTAATTATCAAAAACATATATGTATATGTATGTAAGATATATGTACATATATGTATATTAACATATGTTTCTATACATATACATGTATATCTACATATATACATATATATGTATAAATGTAGATATACATATGTATATGCATATATATTATGTACATGTATATATGTATATACATATATGCATACATATAGATATGTATATATACACATATATGTATATATATACACATACATACATATATGTACATATATATGTATGGATGTTCTCATATGTATTCTACTCATATATATCATACAAAATCTCAATCTACCTTGTCATTTAGACAAAATATGATGGGCCTATATCTATTTCCTATATCCATAGGTTGGTAGTTAAGATGAATCGCTAGAGGGTCTTCCCTCTCACAATTGAATTAACACTATAGAGTGTGATCATGATGGTGACCATGTTCATCTTCATGAATGAATCATGGTCATGGCCATTATCATCCCCTCTATTGAGTAATATCTATGTCCTACATGTAGTTGATCCCTCTTTTCCTACAACTAATCTTGCTCTCCCTAAAGTTGATGTCCTCTCTTTTCTAGCTATTTTTCATCCCACCTCATGTTCTAATCTCTCCATCAATAGAGCCCTCACTATTCTTACAAAATCTCATTTTACTTCCCCCTCCTACAACACTTCTCCCATGACTTCCTCCCACTCTCTTCTATCCTACTTGAGCTCTACCAAGGTCTCCACCAAGTTTTGGAATGTTGCTCAAGCCATCATAGATCAATTAAATAATGGTACAACTTGAATGATGCTCTTGGCTACTCAATTTTATAAACTCTTCATTTTTTGGGATCTCATCATAATTTGAATTAATTTTTCCAGAGGGCCTATTCCTTTCTTGTAGTACAAAAGGCATGTATTTTTTTTACCTTGTCCAACCAACATTCAACTAATTTTCTAGAGCTCCTAGGAAATTTTTAATTAAGATGGTTTCTTTATTTTTATTAAAAAATATTATATCTCCTCTATTGATCCACACATAAATTTCTATGTATAGCCATTCACTAGTAATGCCTTTCTCATTAGCAGCTTATTTAATTGATTTTAGGACATCATCATGAGAGTCATTTTTTTAATCTTTCTAATAGGGGTTTACATGATTGCTTTATTTTATTTATAGATTTACTTGTTGGCACTATTTTTTCTTTCATCACCCATTTGGGTCATAATTCTAGTGAATTTTAACATCAATTTAACTTAGAGACTAAAATTTTGCATGCAATAATGAATCCTTTTTCCTAAAGGTGAATCCTCCACAAGAAAAAGATGGGTAAGTGCACAAATATATGGGACAACAAAATGGCCACACCACTTTTTGGCCCCTTAGAGACCATAATGTGAGAACGCTATTTTCTACTAATGATAAAAATAAAAAACACAATCAAAACTTCATTTTTGAGTGTTTCCCTTAGCCAAGCTACGACCTAAAACTTTCTTAAAGCACACTAATGTTGTGGGAGAGGTCTTTCATTAGATCATTTCTTAACTAAATTTCCACCAAAAAGCCACCACAATGTTGCTAAGGTTAAAGACTTAAGATTTTTTAGATTTCTAGTGTAAAAGTTTGATTAAATAGATAGATTGAATTAATTTTTGAATGGTCTTTTTAATTTTTAGGAGTTGATAATGCATCACCTGTTGATGAAAACACTGATTCACTTCCTCATCAAAACCCTACTAAAGAACAACCACAACAAAACCCTCCTTCAATACCTTGGCATCCTCCAAAAACACAAGAAAACATAGTAGGTCAAATAGGAAACAATAAAGGAGAACTTGAGAGAATAATTGAAAGGTTGAAAGATCTTGAAGAGGAGGAGATTCAACACCCTCAAGATGACGAGGTCCAAGGGGGAAAATAGTCCTCAACTATCGCAGGGACCAAGGCTCAGGTTACAAGTTGAAATGATAAAAGGTGATTATTTATGTTTTATGTGAAATTAAAGGATGAGGGATTTAGAAATAAGAAGAGTAGGCCACAAATATTCTCTACAAAAACTAGAGAACTCTTGGCCAAGGATGACAACACAACACACAGATGTCCCCACGGTGTGCTGGCATCTCGTACAGACCAAAACCTGAGTTTATACCAGTGTTGTCCATGTTTTAAACTTGGAAAATTTTAAAACTTTTGTAAATCCACTATATTCCACTGCTAAAAATTTTCCAAACCTTCTCCAAAATAGAGTCTGGTGCATCCTGAGCAATTTAACATGCCAAATTACAAAAAAAAAATTAATTCTAGAAATTCGTAATAGTTGATGCAAAATCCTTTTGCAAGGTTGATCCTAACTTCATTTTGTCTCATGTGGCTGATTTTCGTGTAGAAACACCTTTCCATTTGAGAAATTGTAAAGCTTTATCTTTCAACAAGATAGTTTGTGGGAAATGTCAAAAATTGAATTTTGGGTGTCTGAAGAAATCCTAATTTTTGGGTTATGCTCTAGGGAGTTCACACATCATCCAATCAAAATTTCACAGAAAAATGAGATTTCAATTAGGAGATATAAAAAATTTCATTTTTTGGCTCGAGGTTGTAGTTACAAAGTTCCAAAGTTTAATTTCCAGAATTTCTCCAAAAATTGTTTTGGGTTTCAAAATTTTATAAGGTTTAAAATTTCTTGTCGAATCCAGGAAAGGTTGTGACAACCTTGTCGAAATCAGACAAGGTTTTCACAACCACATAAAATCTTGACAACCTTTTGAAAGAGAAAAAGAGAGATAAAAAGAGGATTTCATTGGAGGTTTGGGGAGGCTGTGAAACCTCCATCGACACCTGAAATGATTTTAGTAACATTAAAGGGACAATCTGTTATGCGAAAAAGAGAAGGTGAAAAGATAAGTCCTATTTTTTGGAACTTTATGGCAATTGCAAAATAAATAGTAGATCCCAAAGAGAGTTTTGGAACCATATAATTTCCTCGATCAACAGGTTTGGAAGTGCTTGACAAAGCGATCCTGAGATCATTACTAAATGTTTTAAGAAAGGTTTTCAGTTTGGTTCTTGCAATTTTCAATTGTTGTTCACAAGAGGAAGGCTCCACAAGACAATAGATATATTATAGAGGATCTAGAAAACATTTTCCCAAATTCATTGGAGAGAAGTCACAAGATCTTGACAATCATATTTAGGAATTCATTGTTGCATGTGGAATTCTAGGTGTCTGAGAAGAAGATATGTTTGTGTGACTGTTTATTGAAAGCCTCATTGGGCGTGTTGTAGAATGTTTTCAGAACTTGGAAAGCGGATGCATAACCATCTAGGATAGCTTGAAAGAAAAATTTCTCAACAAATTTAAATCTATGGTTGATGTTGGTTCTTTATTATGCCAATTTTTCCAAATTATGAAAGAAGAAAGAGAACCGATTAGAGACTTCATAGACCATTTCAACAAGATTTTGAAGTGGCTTCCTCAATCCAATCGACCGAGTAAGCAAAACTAGTTTCATATTTTTATTTTAGCATTGCATCATGAAGTCCAATTCATTTTGAAACATGATAAGGTGTGTGATCTTGGGAAAACACAATCAAGAATATATCAAGATTGAGGATGAGTTAATTTTATTTGGGTTGTGGAAGGAGAATCATGTTAAGGAGTATTCACAAGAATGTATGACACAAAAGTGCAAAACCTTGAGTTTTTAGTATATACATTCATTGAATCTATTAAGTCTTCCATTTGAATGTTCCAATCTCTCCATTTTTTTATCAAAAGCATTTTTGTAACAATAAAGTAAGTGACCTTGGAATTAAATCTTATAGTGCTAAAATATATAACTTCAACTATGAGGTGAATGAAGATAGTTCTAACACTTCAAGTAATGAAGAAGATAACTCTCCTAGTGTACAATAAAAAAATATCACACCCTTCACTTCATCTACAACAACTACTAGACAATCTTCTATTGGTATGAGTAATTGGGAGTATGAACAATTTTTAACACCCTCATTTTAGAGGCCCACTAATGTTCAGTAAACTTGGTGTCAACACACAATTTAGAGGGGGTCCTATTGAATAGTCCACCAATGTAACACCCCGCTAAGGAACCCTAGAGGACAACACATGTAAGCTACATTAATGGAACAATTTTTTATTTTAGGAAATAATAGTAAACTACTGTATAAGAGCGAATTTGCACCCCATGTGCAAATCCCCTTTTTTCCTTTATCCACCTTAGGAAACCAAGTTCGGAGGCTTAATTCCACCTAAGCCCGCTACTTGCATCACACTTGGTGCCTATTTTGAGCATCAGTGGAGGCATTTCTATCGAGGACGCCCACGTAGTGTGTAGACGTCCATGCGGCACGCTTACATCCCTAACAGATTCCCATGTCTGGAGCCTACAGAGGCATACACTTCCCATTGGGGGTCAATTTGTAACACCCTCCTCGGTTGACCAATTGAATATGGTCGTTTCCTTCAACTCCTTCTTCAAATTCACTCCTTGAACAAGAATTTCATCTTTCTCACAGCTTCTAAGAGCTTCTCCACTTCATTCACAAGCTTCACAATCCCTTCACAAGCTCTAAGCAGCTTCCTCACCATCTCTTCAATCTCCAAACATTTTACACTTCCCAACAACAACATCAACACTCCACCACTTTAGTAGAGCAAGTATGGAACAAGACACCATTGCAACAGAGGCTTGAGTTCCTCTCATTTTCTCCCTCATTAGCCTTGAGCACTCATGGTGGAGGTGGTAAGCTTTCACTCCTCTCCTCTATTACTTGGTTGAGTAGCATAACATTGTTTTGTAGTGCTTTAGTGCTCTTTACTTCATTTATACTTTTCTCTCTATCCATCTGGCTGTCCGTGGAGGTAGAAACACTAAAACGGGGTATGAATAAGGTAGGCCCCTATACATCCCCAATAATTTCTCTCTCCCTCTTGTGTGTAGGTATTGAAGACACTCACGAGCTGGAAACTTCATCATTCGCACAGTCGTAAGTATTTCCTTCCTTCTCCTTATCATCTTCATTCCATTTCAATCTTATTACTTCTTGTTGCTTCATTACATTCTAGAGGTTCTCAGTAATCGGAGTGCAAGTCGTCACTTAGCCATTTTCTGAGACATTCTTGCTTTTTGGTCCCTACGAGACATTAGTGTGTCTCGGGGACGCCAACGCGCCGCGCTGTCATCTATATTTTGCATTGTTATTCTTTGGCTGAGAGCTTGATAGTTTGCCCAAAAAATATCTATGACCTGCTCTTTCGGATTTTGAAACTCTCGCCGCTGTTCCATTGAGGTAGTATAGGGAAGTTCACCCCGTGAGGCTCTCTGAGTGAAGAGAACTCATGAGTAGCGAATCCCCCTATATTACAACTACATAACAAAACATATAAACTAAACTTTAGAAGTCCTCTACAGTTCCAAGACTGCATTACTAACACAAATATAAATAAGAACTAGAAATATACCATTAAGAAAAAGGCTAACGTGATTTACCTAATGAACAAGTACATTTTAATCCTCCACATTAAATGAATTAACAATATGAATTTCCATAATGGAACATTAGATAAACATCATTATGGATCCTTTACAAATAACCAACAAGTACATATATATTTACATTACATGAGAGTATATCATAATCTATTACATCATTATATTGTTTACAATTATGCTTCCCTGAATCACAAATGGGAAGGATGCATCAATATTACATTAAATGGTACAACTAATATGCAAGTGCATTACATATACATAGAGACTGTCTTCTCAAACTGGTACAAGATCTAGAATCTGATATACAAGTACAACCTCCACGCACACGAACAAACAACAAGGAAACCCAATGGAGGAAAAAGCACCAACCTCCCTACCATGTGGAACCATAAGGTCCACCCCCATGCTAGGAGATAACATAAGGTCCCACTACAAACAAGTAGTCAAGAAGACAGTAGGCTAACATATACAAGGGATACACATGACTCCAACACAACACTGCAACAACATTAACATCACATCAACACATACATCACTTCTAGAGGCACACACACAACAAAAGGGGAACACATAACTAGGGAATACTAAACTGCAATAGGGAAGAATGTCATCACATGGTCCTAGCATGAGTTATCCTGATAGTCTTTCACTAGATGCCGACCCCCATTTATGGTTATCTTGACAGTCTCTCACTAGATGCCGACCCCATAGGGTGACACATGCAAAACCAACATTCCTTTCGTGAGGACAAGGAAGTTGATCTTTCCAACTAGGCCTTCTCAACCCATCCTTAGCCTAAACGAGCACTACAGGCATGGGTGAGGCATCCAATTATATTGTTTAATGTGAGATCTACCCATTCTCCCTAATTAATTTTAGGTTATCACTAGATTAAGAAACTCTCAAATGGGTTATCCTAGACACCACTTTGGGTTACGACCCCTATTGAGAGCCACTCCCCCTACTTGCAACTAGTAGACCCTACAACCATGCAAGGTATAAACCATCTTGTACACTTAACAAATTCACATGAAACCATACACTGTGAAAAGAATTGTCCCTCTCGCACACATAATACAACCACATAAAGCTATACACAGTGCAATGCATTAACCCTCTTGCACACAACTCAAACACATTAACAACCACTTCTAAATGAGATAAACATAAGACTCAAACAAACAAAATACTCCCTCCTAACCTCTGGAAGCCAACTTTAATCCACTTGCAGAAAAGACTCCCACTTAAACAATAACCCAAAATCATCTTAATTTTGCTAACCAAACACATTATATAAAACACGCACACAAATAACCAATGCAACCATAAATTCAGCACATATTAACAAATCATCTATTGATTGATTCTACAAGAAGACAAGATTTTAAAAGATCATCCCATTCACTCATTTAACTAAATCCTTCAATCAATTAAATATAATTAAATCAGCTTCTCCTTTATCAACCTTCTAATTATATACATAAATCAACTTTCCTTATTTATTTTTCCATTTCGCTTTTCTACATAATCATTTATTCTCAAGACTGAAATAATCTTTTGTTATATATATATATATATATGCATATATTTGTATACATATACAAATATATGCATATACATACATACATACATACATACATATATATATATATATATTTATATATGTATACGTATATATAAATATATACATATACAAATATATGCATATACATATATACAAATATATACATATACATATATATATATATATATACAAATATATACACACACATATATATACACATACATATATATATATGTATATATACCTACATATATATATTATTACAAACTACAGTTTACATTACAAAATAGTGTGGCAGATTATATTATGATAGATACATAAATATATACATATACATACATACATACATACATATATATACATACATATATATAATTGAATTATACAAATCGAATTACTGAACATTAACATAGTCTCCAAGCATTCCACATTACATTACACATAGAGAATGGAACTCAACTAATAGTGTTGATTCAAGAGGGAAGATCCTCAAGATACGACGCAGGAACAAAATCATCCAATAAAACTCATTGAACAGGAACCAAACCCAGCATGTACACCACAATAAGTTTGTTCTACATCGTCACCCAAAGAAACATTGGGAAATAAACAAGGCTATTGAACAATATAACGTTGAATCCCCCCCCCCCCCCATATCTATGCAATGACTATCTAGTGAAGAGCATAAAAAATGAATTTTTCATGGGATAAAAGCAGTGACTAAAATAAACATTAACACCATTTAATAAACAATGACAGGGGTGTGAAAAAGGTTGGAAGAAAGACCAAAATGTCCCAAACTAAAGTCATCAGTTGGGGTTTAGGCCGAATGCCTCCATGATATGCTATTTAAAGGGGGTGCAATGGTTGCAAACTACACAAATCATTTGGTTGGAAAGGCTTAAGAAATTTTCAAGCAAAAGCAACGAGCTGAGCAAAGAGTGGCATCAAAATGAATTTCCTAAATAGACTTTAGAACTCTCAATCAAATGCAGATTTTATTTATTCCTACATGGAATTAAAATGGATGGAAATCACTTTTTTTTAAGCAACAATATACAGTCAAGTATTCGTTTCAACAACATAAGAGCAAGAATTCGATTGCAATAATCAGAGAACAAACAAGAACAAAAAAAGAGCAAAAAAAACTCCAACCTGGATCCAACGTAGGCTGAGCGGAAACTTGATGCCAAGATCAATCTTCTACAGCCACCACCACTTCTTCAAAAATCCCCAAGCAATCCTTTTCAATAATTCCCAATTAAATTTTCTAGAATCAATCAATAGAATTCCATTGTTTTTCAAAAAAATTCTTGCTAACAGAAGTATTATTTTTCCTTTCGGAAACAATAATCAATCCATAATGAATACCTCTCCAAAAATGATAATTGTTCACAACAAGGAAAGCTGTTTTATTTTTGAAAACAAAACCAAAAATCTAACAAAACTCAAAAATCTCCAATAGGCAACCAGTTTCCTTTTTCGACAATCAGTTAAAAATAGTGCATGCGTTCCACAAAATCTTTTTTCTATCTTTTTAATTATTTTTATTGCTTATTAATTGCAATATTCCATTCTAATATTTATTTTATTTTAATATTTCATTTCACTTTTAAATTTGTTATAAACTTTATTTTTTTAATAAATACATTTATTTTTAATTATCCAAGTGCCCATTTAATTAATAATTTATTTAATAAATTAATTAATCAAAACAACATTTATTAAACAAATTTAAATTAAACAACTAGATATCAATAACAATTACCTAAACATAATCAGGGTTGAAAACAAGACCAACTGACCACAAGCATCAAACAATGTTGACGAGGTAACCAACTGGATACTCATCCTCTTCGAGGATGATGGCTAGGGTAGGGGGCCATACGTTATCTCTGAACAACTGTTCCATTGGGTTTAAGACATGCTTAGACTTGCTAATTCAGGTGGAGTCAATTCCTGGTTCCTACAACCTACATCCCACAAAACAGTCAAGCATATACATAATCATACAATCAGGCACACCATCAAAGGGAATCGCAGCGTAGTAGGATACTCGCAAGGAAGTAATGTGACACTGTCCCTTTCACCAAAACACATAAAACAAGTAACCACATCACACATAACAATCAATTACATAACAAACAAAATAGGAACAATCACCAGATAATCACATAACATCCATGATCAAATAATTGCATACTGCTCATAGTAAGATTAATCCACATAATCAAATAAACCATATATCAATCATAACATGAGCATAAAACACTAATAATAAAAGTATCATCAAAATATCATCATAGCAGTAAGTATAACATCAACAAAGTTTCATAACATATGATCCTAAACAAAACAACTATCAGTCTAACAGATGACAGTACAAGGGGCACTACATCCTCCCCCTTAGAATCATGCTTACTCCTAGAAGCCTGCAAACAAGTAAGGGTATAACTCTCACATCTGGGATGCATCCTCCCAAGTAGCTGAAAAATCATCATTAGGATCCCACTGGATTCTCACCTACTCAACGTCTCAACCCCTAAGGGCGAGCCTCTTGTGTTGTAGAATGCCAACAGGCTCCAAAGCCAGCTACCTGTCCTCTACATGTAAAGCATTCTAGTCAAGAACATGAGAAAATATGGATAATAAGGCTTGAGAACAAAAACATGGAATACATTGTGAATACGTGATAGACTGGATGACAAAGCAAGACGGTACACAACAAGACCAATCCTCTCCAAAACCTCAAATGACCCAACAAAATACAGTGCGAGCTTAGAGCCTTTTCCATAGCGGATCAGACTCTTCTGCAGACACACCCATAAGAATTACCTGGTCTCCAACCGAAAACTAACAATCAACCCTATGAGCATCTGCATATTTCTTCTGCCTGTCCTGCACTACCACCAAATGCTCTCTAATATGAGCAACCTACTACTCCATCTCCTGAAGCATCTCTGGTCCTAAGAGAACTCTGTCCTCAAGATGTTCCCAACTCAATGGAGTCCAACAAGGATGACCATACAATGCCTAAAAAGGGGGCATACCAATAGAACTGTGGTATCCAATGTTATACGCAAACTCCACTAAATACAAGTAATTCTCCCATCGAGACTATTAATGCATGACATACATCTTGAGCATATCCTCAAGAACCTGGTTGACCCTCTTAGTCTACCCATCTGTCTCTGAATGGTAAGTAGAACTAAAGTTCAACTAGGTCCCCAAAGCATGTTGCAAGGACATCCAAAGTGCTCAAGTGAACACTGGATTTCTATCGAAGATAATCCTATGAGGAATCCCATGCAATTTGACTATATCCTCCATGAAAATTCTAGCCATAGAAAAAGCATTATACGATGAACAAACAAGAGAGAAATGTGCTACCTTAGTCAACCTGTCTATGGTGACCATGATGGAGTCATGGCGATGAGATGGAACAAGAAAACTGACTATGAAATCTACTGAAATAATATCACATTTCCATTCTAGTACAAGATGTGGCTACAAAAGACCTGCGAGGTGATGGTGCTCTGCCTTAACCCTCTGGAAATCCAAACACCTCGAGATAAAATCTACAATATCCCTCTTCATTTCAGTCCAAAAATACAACTAACAGAGGTCTACGTACATCTTCTTGACACCCGGATGAGCTAAGTAGGGTGCCCGATGTGCCTCTGACATAATTAGGTTGCAAATACCCTATGAAGGAGGAACATATATGTGACCCAAGTATCGTAAGAGACCATCCGACTCAAGAGAATAACCTATAAATCTACCCTCTAAGGCTTTACCGAACTTAACCTCCAACTTCACCTCTTGATACCAACTATTTGCAGGAAGTGTTGTAAGAATCCGACTCCTCAAATCTACTCCAAGAGTTACTGCTGACAGCTCATGTCTCTGTCAACTAAGAGCATCCACCACAACATTTTCCTTTTCTTGGATACATACTTCACCTCAAAATCATACTCGCACAGGAACTCCATCCACTGCCTCTACCTAGCATTCAGGTTTGGTTGTGTAAATATGTACTGTAAACTACAGTGATTGCTATGTAAATCAAACTGATGCCCCAGTAGAAAGTATCTCCATCTCACTAAGGCATGAACAACGAGGGCTAATTCCAAGTCATGTGTAGGATAGTTCAACTCATGATCCTTGATTTTGCGAGACTCATAGGCTATCACAAGACCATCTTGCATCAAAACTACTCCTAAACCCTCCAAAGACACATCAGTACACACCACAAAGTCTCTAGTAGGATCAGGGACAGCCAAAATAGGTGCACTGGTCAACCTCTCCTTGAGAGTCTGAAAGGTTGACTGACACTACTCTGACCAAATGAACTTCTTCCCTTTTCTTTGAAGGGATGTGATAGGGTGAGCTATCCTTGAAAAACCTTGCACAAACCATTGATAGTAACCTGCTAAGCCCATAAAGTTGCAAACCTTTGAAACATTGGTGGGCTCAGGCTAATCTATGATGGCTTGGATCTTCAAAGGATCCATGATAATTCCTTCTCTTGAAATAATGTGCCCCAAATATCTCACCTCTATCTGAAAGAATTCACACTTAGCTAATTTCGCATTTAACTGATTCTCTCTCAGACACTACAAAATATGTCGCAAATGCTCCTCGTGCTCCTCCATAGGTCTCAAATAAATCAAAATATCATCCAAGAACACAAGGACAAATCTGTCAAGATAGCTGCAAAATACTCCATTCATCAAACTCATGAACACAAATGGTGCATTCGTCAACCTGAATGACACAATGGTGAACTCATAGTTCCCATAACGAGTGTGAAAGGAAATCTTATGAATATCTACCTCAAAGATATGCAATTGATGATACCCCAACTTTATATCAATCTTCAAAAACACCTTGGCTCCCTTAATTTGATCAAAGGGATAATCAATCCTTAGTAAGGGATATTTGTTCTTCATTGTCACCTTATTTAACTATCGATAATCGATACACAACCGAATGGATCTGTCTTTCTTCTTCACAAATATGACTAGTTCTTCCCAAGGAGAGACACTAGGACGAATGAACCCCTTTTCCAACAACTCTAATTACAACCAAAGCTCCTTAAGTTCTTGAGTGGTCATTCGATACAGAGCTTGAGAGATAGGTTCTACTCTGGGAACAAGATCTATCCTGAAATTGATGTCACGCTTAGGTAGCATCCCTGAAATCTCACTGGGAAAGACATATGCAAACTCCCTAAGGATAGGATGATCATCAAGGGACACCTCTTAACTCTCCCCTAACTCCAAATCATTTACCACCACAAAAAACAATTGGCAACCCTAACACATACATATCCTTAACTACATAGCATAAATCATATGCAAGGAGATGGGCCTCTGAATGCCAACTACCTCTACCTCTCTGCCTGAATCATCCAAACACCGTATTGACTTATGCCGAAAATCTATGATTGCTAGATGAGCATCCAACCAATCCATACCCAACACTACATCATAAGATCCTAGGGGTATGATGCAGAGATCCACCATGGTAAAGAGAGATCCAATCCTCAATCCACATCCATACACAAGGGATTCTATTGCTACTTTAGCTCTAGAGACCAATTTGACCCGCCACCTAACACCTTGCTTTGTTGCTGCTAGTCCACATCGCTCCACTAAGGAAGGGGAAATAAATGAACCAAAAGCACCAGAGTCAAAAAGATATAAATACCAATACCCTGCAATACACCTGTAGCCTCCACAATTGTGCCCTAATGCTTTGCTTGGCAATTATCAACCACTGTAAACACTCTGTGAGACCTGCCTACATCGCCCACTATCAGCTTTGAAGTTGCTGACATCTAACTAAATCCTAATGTGCTCTTCTAAGGACACTATCTAGCTATGTGGCCCTACTAGTCACAAGAAAAACACTTTGTACCTCTTCCATATCCCTTGCCAGCTAAGGGTGCACTAGACTGTTGAAAACTGCCTCTACTGACTATAGACTATGTGCTCTGAGCTAGCTGATTAAAACAATCATGTTTGGCTCATTGCCAACTCTGATTTTTCTTAGACTAAAACCTACCACCTTGTTGAGACTGAGAATTCTTAGGTTTCAACTGGAAATGTTGTTGTTGTTGTTGTTGCTCACCCTTAGTGGGTGCATGATGGCTCCTAGAGGAACCCACTGCCTAAGACCTACCACCTCGAGACTCGAAGCCTGTTGGAGGCACACTACCAATCTACACACCTATATGACCTCCTAGTGCCATGGCCAAATTCTCCTCTACCAACCAAGCCTTCTCTACTGCCACCTCCATAGTCTTCAACTCAAAGACATGGACTCCCCCACTTATACAGGCATTTAAACCCCTAGAAATGTTGGACCAACATGGCCTCATCATCACCAATACCTACATACTACTTAAGCTCATAGAAGCTACGCTCATACTGCTCCATGAACATACTCATTTGTCTCCACTTGTGAAATTTATCAGCATGACGTTGCCTCTAGTGATCTGACAAAAAGTGAGCTCTAAACCTCTCCAGAAACATCTCCCAAGAAATTGAACCAATATCTAGATGCAATTTTTGTTCCTCCAAATGCTACCATGTAGAAGCAAAACCTCTAAGGTGCATGATGGAACATCTCACCTTGGTGTTGCTACCATATGGATTCATGGAAAAACACTTGTCCAAATCTATCAACCAAGTCTCTGCCTCCAAACCACCACTAGAACCATCAAAAGTAGAAGGATGTGCCCTCAAGAGATCCCTCATATGACCTGCTAAAATAGCCTCATGCTCTGCTGACACATCTCTCCTCCTAGGAGATCTTTCTCTTTCCCTAACCACCTGTTGACTACCCTCCTATCTAGGGCCTAGGCAGGCAAGAACCTCCTCAAGAAAATGATGCAACTGAGCTCCCTCTAACTCTGACTGACTTGGATTCTGACCCCTTCTTTCTTGATCATTTTGGAAGCCCTGTTGTTCCTCACGGTCACTCTTGTGGGAACTCTGAGAATGGGTGTTCTAGAGGTTAGCCCCACGGCCACCACCATGACCCCTACCTCAATCTCTAGGCATCTTCCTACACAACACCACCAAAGAACAAGTCTCAATTACTAGGCGAGGATGACAAAAGGGGAAAACACAAGCTCAAAAGTCTAAGCACTAGGACAACATAATGGGCTCATATGAAACTAGAGTACCCAGTGTTAGAACTTGGGCTCTAATACCAAGTGTAACGCCCCCCCAAGGAACCCCAGAGGACAACACATCTAAGCTACATTAATGGAACAATTTTTTTTTTAGGAAATAATAGTAAACTGCGTAACACAACATATAAACTAAACTAAGTCCTCTAAGGTTCCAAGACTGCATTACTAACACAACTATAAATAAGAACTAGAAATATACCATCAACCAAAATGCTAACATGATTTACCTAATGAACAAGTAAATTTTAATCCTCCACATTAAATGAATTAACAATATGAATTTTCATAATGGAACATCAGATAAACATCATTATGGATCCTTTATAAATAACCAACAAGTGCATATATAATTACATTACATGAGAGCATATCATAATCTGTTGCATCATTACATTGTTTACAATAATGCTTCCCTGATCACAAATGGGAAGAATGCATCAATATTAAATTAAATGATACAACTGATATGAAAGTCCATTACATATACATAGAGACTGTCTTCTCAAACTGGTACAAGATTTGGAATCTGGTATACAAGT
The DNA here is from genome assembly GCA_007258455.2 of Sequoia sempervirens. Classification (NCBI taxonomy): domain Eukaryota; kingdom Viridiplantae; phylum Streptophyta; class Pinopsida; order Cupressales; family Cupressaceae; genus Sequoia; species Sequoia sempervirens. The sequence goes on along the minus strand of VDFB02105785.1, from coordinate 485,409,778 downwards.
ACATCCTCCACATACACGAACAAACAACAAGGAAACCCAATGGAGGAAAAAGAACCAACCTCCTAACCATGTGGAACCATAAGGTCCACCCCCCATGCTATGAGATAACATAAGGTCCCACTACAAACAAGCAATCAAGAAGACAGTAGGCAAACATATACAAGGGCTACACATGACTCCAACACAACACTGCAACAACATTAACATCACATCAACAAATACATCACTTCCAGAGGCACACACACAACAGAAGGGGAACACATAACTAGGGAATGCTAGACTAAAATAGGGAAGAGTGTCATTGCATGGTCCTAGCATGGTTTATCCTGACAGTCTCTCACTAGACGCTGACCCCCATCTATGGTTATCCTAATAGTTTCTCACTAGATGCCAACCCATAGGGTGACACATGCAGAACCAACATTCCTTTTGTGAGGACACATAATTTTATCTTTCCAACCAAGCCTTCTCAACCCATCCTTAGCCTAAACGAGCACTACAGGAATAGGTGAGGCATCCAATTATCTTGTTTAATGTGATATCTACCCATTGCCCCTAATTCATTCTAGGTTATCACTAGATTAAGAAACTCTCAAATGGGTTATCCTAGACACCACTTTAGGTTATGGCCCCCATTGAGAGCCACTCCCCCTACTTGCAACTAGTATACCCTACAACCATGCAAGGTATAAACCATCTTGTACACTTAACAAATTCACATGAAACCATACACCATGCAAGGTATTGACCCTCTCACACACATAATACAACCACATAAAGTTATACACAGTGCAAGGCATTAACCCTCTTGCACACAACTCAAACACGTTAACAACCACTTCTAAACGAGATAAACATAAGACTCAAACAAACAAAATACTCCCTCCTAACCTCTGGAAGCCAACTTTAATCCACTTGCAGAAAAGACTCCCACTTAAACAATAACCCAAAATCATCTTAATTTTGCTAACCAAACACATTATATAAAACAAGCACACAAATAACCAATGCAACCATAAATTCAACACATATTAACAAATCATCTATGGATTGGTTATGCAAGAAGACAACATTTTAAAAGATCATTCAGTTCACTCGTTAACTAAATCCCGTTGAAAATGAAGGTAATATTGTAGCTTAAAACTTGTAAAACTATGAGACTATAGATTTAATTAAGTGTTCTTTGTCAGAATTCTTTGTGTATGATTATCTATTTAGATCAATTTTACCAATTGTAGAAAGAGACAGAAGATTGTAGAAGAATGAGACAAGAAGGTAGAAGTGACACAACAGATACTTGGAGAAACCCTTTTGGGAAAAAACTCCACCAAAATTAATAGTGCTTGTATTATTTAACCTTAGAAGAAAATTACAATAATACTGTATCAATCCTTGATTGATATGCTTCCTTGATTGATATATACAGGTGTATAGTTGTAAGCAATAAGAAAATAAGATTGTGACTTTAGAATATTTTAATCTATGAAAATTTAAATGGACCTTGGAGTGGTATTTTTTTCCATTGAGCACAGTTCACTCCACTTGTTTACTTCTATAGCTTATTTGCAAAACCACATCTTTAAGAGTATTTATTAAATATTTCATTAAACAATAAATTTCAACTTATTAGAATTTAAATAAATACCATAATATTTTAGTTTAATTTAATTCTCTAATTTAACAAAGGCTTTTATCTTTATAACCTTAAATTAATGACATAATCAAAGAAGACACTAATCACAAGCTTAACTAAAATGGACAGACCAAGCCTCATACAACAACATGGCCAGGACGAAGCACGAAGGGGCATTACAACAAACAACTCTTCAACCACTTTATAGACTCTCTCAACTGATTTTTCGAAATTCTCACACTCTTAATGATTGTTTCTATATTCCTCCTAACTAATTTTATCACCATGCTCTTCTTCGCTCTCATTGTTGGTCACATCTGTCTCCAATACCACCATCTTTGTCATAGGTTTTGAGACTGGTGGGAAAACCCAGAGAGGAATAATTTCTATAAAGTAACCCAAAATCAAACCTCAACCTCCTAATAGCTTTAGGTGCATAATTTATATGGGCCTAAAGTGAAATTTCATAGACAAATTACATTCAATACACATTACAAACTATATATCAAATAACTGAAATATAACAGTACCAACTCGACCCAACATGCCGAGAAGGGCGGAAACCAAAATGAAGGAAATAGTGAATACAATACGAATTACATGGGAGGATAAGACATTAGAAAAGGTACAAACTCAATGCATGAAATTCTACATATTCTAGCTAGCACACCTAGTTTAAATTGGGTAATTCCCCAAAGTTCAAATACCACACAACTCGCCTATAGGAATTTATTAACTATACAATCCACTGGTTTCGAATAGACACTTAAGCTCAATATCAAAGCTATACGGCTCTAGAATAGCTTGCATGGTGAACAATATATCAATTGAAATCAAGATTGTATCAAGTAAACTCTACATAAAACTAGAGGAAATCGAATGACTTCAAGTCTTCAAGTACGCATTGAGGATGATAACGAATGAAACAAAAATTTCAATATGAAATCAAATGATAATTAAAGGGATGTAAACAGCGGATAGAGCATTAAAGCTTAAGTAAATTGCATGCCGATGGCTGGACATTTGAACCTCAATGAGTACAAAACAAGTATCGAATCTTTAGATTCGAGCTTCCCTTTTCTCAGAGCAAAAGAATGAAGTTCTTCAAATACCATCACATGATTGGATGATACATATAAAATTAAGGGTATCAACATACAAGAAAGCTACAGAAGAATATGACTCTGTCCAGGTAAGGAAATGACTTAAGACAAGATTATCTATTGACGAGTACAAAACAAGGGCGCCACTATCTAATTATTTTCAAGAACTCGAAACAGAGCATAAATCAAAATTTTGAAGCATGGCTAACAATAATTTACAGAATATACACAATATTTTGCAGAGATATTTCAAGGAGTTCTTTCAAGAATCATTCTAATAAAATATTTCAAGCAAGAGTAAACTGAGGTGTAAATTAGAAATAGAGGAACCTGATTAAAGTCATTTCGTTGGGCTAGAAATGATGCAAAAGTTGATTCCTCCAATTTACAGCTACAATATTCTTCAAAATTCCTCAATACTCCAAACTCCCAATTCCAAACTTTCCAAAAACCTCAAGAAAACTTTCAAGAACCAGAAATATTCATGGCCAAGAGAAGAAAGATAAGTTTCTCAAAAAATAACCAAAAAGCCCCTCTCTCAGTTAACTCTAACTAATTTATTTACTCTTCTTTATTGCCTGTTACACCATGCACTCTAGAAATCAATTACTTTATTTAATTTTCTTTTATTATTTCCCACACTTAATATTTGCACACAAAAGATCAAACAACTAAAATATTTAGTTTATTAATTTAATCCCCTCATCTTAAATTGCTTGCACAATAAAATAATTAACATATAATTATTTAAATATTTCTTTATTAAACTATAAGTTTTAATTTATATAAATCAAATAAAACATTAATAATATTTTATTTATTAAAATTTACAAATATATTAAAACATATAATTAAATTATCAAAACACCTTTAAAAACCATAATACTCTTCCATTTGTTATAAAATCAATCAAGCAAATAACTCAAATGGACTGTATACCCAACAATACCTCACCGCAAGGTAAAATGAAAGGCAAACAACAACAACATCAACAAAGCAACCTGAACTGACCACCCAAATAGGGAATGACAAAGAGATGCTCATCCTCGTCAAGGATGATGGCTCAACTTGGGGGACCCATCACTATCTTCACATCAACAACCTCCATTGGGATTAAGGCATGCTCAAACTATAACGCCCCGCCAAGGAACCCAGAGAACAACAAATAAAGTAATAAAATAACTAAACAATTTTTTTTAAAGACATTCGACTACAACACGAGTACAAAAGAAACATATACACATACGTTCTCAAGGTTCCGTGACAACACTACTTAAACATTCACAAGTAAGAACATTATATCATTAAACCCAAGACATTAAACATAAGGATAAATCATATTAACACAGAATGATCCAATCATATAATCATGATATAGTCAAGTTACATATTCAAGTTACATCAAGTGAGATTGTGACAAATCTCGTTACATCATAATAACGTTACAATAAGTTCAATCTTACACATCAAGTATACAATATAGATGAAGGTCATAACACATCTGTCAACCTCGTTCATGAGCACACTCAGCGTCCAACTTCACAAACCCTATAGAATCAAGAACCTGTCACAAGAAAAATATTATCTACAAACAACAACACCTGTAAGGGGACCCAATGGAGGAAAAGGCACGTTCCTCCCAACCATGTGGTACCTGAAGGTCCACCCCCCATGCTAGGAGATAATATCAGGTCCACAAAGACAAACAAACATGAAGATACAACATAACATTTATATGGCTTGACGTACACATTACGACTTAACAATATCTATACCACATAATAACAAACAAAGCTTCTAGAGGTAACAACATAAACAAGGGTAAATCTACACAAGAGACCACATATTATTCATTAGTAAAAAAGTGTCATCACATAGTTTATTGTAGGTTACCCTAGTGAATCTTCCTAGATTACCGACCCTCATATTGAGTTACCTTGGCAATCTCTACCGATTCCCAGCCCCTAAACAAACTCATGTGGCATCGAAATACCTTTCAAGAAGACAAAGTAGACGATCATGCCATTCCAAGCCATCTCAACCTACCCTTAATCTATAAACTAGGCGAGGAAATCCAATTATCTAAAATATTTAATGAACCCCACCCATCCCCAAGTACATTTATTAAGGTTTCAACTGAATTAATAACTTCCGATAGGTTACCCTGGCTACCACTTAGGGTTTCGACCCCTATCAAAACCCACTCTTCCTAATAACATAACTCATAATCAATTACAAAGGATAACCATCATGCACATTGAACAACTCCAAGAATGTGCACATATCAATCATGATATAGACCATATAACTTCCATAATACCTCAAAGGTAACAACAAATCGTGCAAGGCTAAGTCCCAAATGAAATCATTGTAATTGAACAATAAAGTACAAGCATAAGAAGCTTAACAGAACAAATTTTCTTTCCTAGCCTCTGGAAGATTAAAGAACTCATAAGTCAAAAGTATACTCATAAAGTATAACCAATACATTACTACTTGTCATATACAATCATCAAGTCTTCACAATCTAAATAACACAATCCACAAATATTTCAATGTAAATATATGCACAACCAAGATTTTTTTATTTCCATTTAATTTAAAATCATGATTAATATTTACACCTATATATATATATCGATCCACTTAATTGCTATCTTGCTACAAAACATATCAAAGACAACAAGAACGTACAATTATAAATAACATAGACATATAAGTATTAATTTACATATTCATTCTCTACACAAACACAAGACTACAAATTCAAATTAAAGAGACAAACAATCAAATTATAGTTATCTCTATTGACTCCTTGTTCACAAGGGAAAAATGCATGTAAATTAGATTGAGAACTTTCTGTTAGAAACTCTGAACAGTTCATATTTAATACACATGCATCAAAGGATAAGTTCAGACTTAGCAGGATAATAGAGCAATCAAACTCTATGCCTAAAGATCGAAGACTATAAGCTCAAGAAAGTCGCATGCAAATGAATATAACACATCCTAAGATTCGTGGTTGTTAAGAGAGCCATAAACAATCGCATATACACTATCAACATGGAATTGTATCTACAACATATTTTACATGGATCATAGAAGATTAAAGGATGGTGTATCAAGAGCATTTCCTCACAACATAACTATGTTCACCAAAAAATATTCTTAATGTTTTCAGATGTATGTTTACAAATGCTGATCTAATATGTTTCCAACATTATTTCGCTACTAAACAAAAGTTTAGAAAAGGCAGACACTGAACTGTATGGTGTCTTAGATGTATTTGGATATCTCATATTGCGGTTTTAAACACGTCCAACGATACGGCTGAGGGATTCTCACAAAATGGATCTTAACAAGGAAGTATGGGATAAAAATGAGGGAAAATGACTAACGCCAGCCTCCGAGAAATTGTAAATCAAAGGCTAAAAGAAGTAATTCCAAATCTCTTTCCATCAAGGTGTCGCTAGCCAAAGTTTCAAGGTGTAGTAAAAAGAAAGCCAGAGGCTACAAGAAACTGATTTTATTTTATCATACTTTTGGGTCGAAGTAGATACAGGAAACTAGAATACCATAAATATTCTCTCACAAATTTTCAAAAGTCTTTCAAACAAAATCACTAAGTGACTGGGTAAATAAGGCAACATAAAATTTCAAGATTCGGGGAATATTATTTGGCTAGTAAATAAAGTTACAGGATATTTCTAAATTAGAACATTTGTTTGTCGCCATATGGAAACAAAATTACAAAGAAAAACCAAAGATTACAAACATATTTTGCTAATTTTTACTTTTAAATTTGAAAACTCATCCTCATTGTTTCTTTGTTTGAAAACTCATCCTCATTGTTTCTTTGTTGCATATGCAGGTTTGGCTAATTTAATCTTTTCCATAGGCAGTATTTTTTTTTCCAGAGCAAGCTAAATATGAACATAATTTTTTTTTAAAATTATCTTTAAGATTCAAATCAAATAGAAAAGGAAGGAACCTATTTAACCTTGCTTGCTCACACGAAGATTAGAAGAAGAATAATTATAGATTTCAACTAACTTTAAATATCGCGATCTTCAAACCCAATCCACAACCAAATCACAAAAATCCTTCCAAATTCCTTTTTACAGAGCTTTCGAATACAAAAATATTGTAAAGAAATTTTTTCCAAAAAATTGCCATGTAGAAACCTTCTCAGAAAATTATTGTGAATGATATTTGCATAACCAAAGCTTTTAATTCCTTTCCAATTAACTCATAAATCATAAATCTTAACTAACACTCAGCATGCAATCAAGCTTGATCAACTAGTTTCAACTTAAACAATTACACTAGATTACACTTTCTAACTCCATATCAAGATTCTAACTCAAAGTCTATATTTCAGATATTATTTATAATCTATTGAAAACAAACTCTTTCAAAATATCTATTTTCCATTTATTTAAATTTGCACATTGAAATCAACAATTACATTCAAATAAATATCCTGTTAAATTGAATTTAATAAATCAAACCATAAACGCAAATATTTTAATTTAATATTTAAATAAAATTACATTAAATCAAATTAATTAATTAATAAACCATTTAACTAATTAATTAATTTCCAAACAAGACGCAAACATGAACACCACAACAAAATAAAATGACAATACTATGACAGGCGACAACACAGATAATCATCCTATAAGAGAACGATGGCCAAAGAAGGACCTAACATTATCTCTGAAACAACATATTTCCATTGGGTCAGGGCATGCTCAGACCTAACAAAGCAGGTGAAGCCGATACCCGGTACCTGCAAACTGCATCAAACGACACTATTAAACATATATGCAAAAACCAACAATCATACCATGAAAGAGAGTCACAGTGTAGTACGATACTCATGAGTGAGTTTTTCTACACTATCTCCTTCACCAAGACTAACATACAATGTTGCATCATAAACAACATCAGATACATCATCATAAACACACTAATGCTCTAAAACAACATAAAAGCATAACACACATAATGTTTATCATAATGTCACCACACAAACATAATCAGATGATCAACAATGTCTCTAATGTATCATCAACACAATATAAAACCAGCATAGTATCAGTGTTGTAACTGACATAAAGTAACATAGTACCAAAATAGCTAAAGCAACTATCAACCGGACAAAAACAAACTGAAACAATGTGCAACAACTAGAGGGACACTACATCCTCCCCCCTAGGATAAAGCTTATGTTGTGCCCTTAGCACACACGCCCCGTTCGGAACAGGGACCCTCTCTTTCCTTTACCTTGCCAGGTTGTTTTATCACCGCCTCATTTTGCGTGCCCTCATTTTGGTGTCCTAAGTGGTCAGCGTGCCTCCAAAGTCTCATCTCAAGTTGACCATTTTTCATCCCCTCCAAATTTTCTAAGTTCTAGGTCCTCACAGAGTTCCTTTGCCAGCAGCCTTGGGGCCCTCCGAGTCCATCATGGCGAGTATCCCTTGCCAGATTTCCAAGTTGCATTTTTTGTTCCAAAAGGTCTAGGGGTCTGCATCCTTCCGTGCCCCAAAGCCTGACATCCTGATCGCCCACCTCATTACTTCGGGTTCAACGGATCGTCCTTCACTCGCGTCGGGCCAGCTCTGCCAGATTTCCCTACCCGGAACTTCGTTGCACATCCACTCTTCATAAATGGCCATCCTCCACCAAAATTACACTCATCAAACCCCATGTCCCTCTTTGCCACTGATTTTTCCACTATATGTTTAAAACAACCATTGGCTCACGCCCTTCCGGCCTTCGAGTTCCAGACCCCACGCCGCTGTTTTCAAATTTTGAAATCATGAACTTTTGAGCTCGTTGTACATGTATTAATTGGGTGCATTAAATGCACTTGGGGGTATAAATACTTGGGTTGACCTATCATTTTCATATGCCAGGATTAGCCAGAGAAATTGCAGAGACCCAAAGCTTTTGTTGACCGTCGCCTCCAAGCCCGCTGCCTTCACTCGTCGTTCCTTCACGGATTCAGTAACTCCATTCCCCGAATTCTTTTGGTGAGTTCATCGTCCACCGTTCCTCTATGATTTTCGGTGATTTTGTGTTGAAATAATGGATGAAAAAGGATAAAATTGCATTCATTTGATAAATGAGGGCTAGTTCTAGAAAACCCATGTGATAGAATTTCTAGAAACCCATCAAATCACCATGTCATTGAATCCAAAACTTCCATGCCTCAGCGTTGTTCTTCCCACAGATCATTAGCACCCTCTGGACCTGAGCTTCCTCCTCCTCCTCATCAAATAAACTTCAAAGAAAACAACTTTAAAATGGTGGACTCTATTTTTAGTTATGCAATCTCGAATTGCCCTTGTCGAATCGTCGTTGGAATTTAACAAAATTGAATTCCTGCCTCCATCCATGCTTCCGGGCCCGCTCCCACGAGATTTCGTCCCTAGGATGCCATCTACCTTTTGTTGTTTCCCAAATGTCATCCCATCTTCATCTATCCAATCCTTGAGATTCATCCCTCTATTTGTCGCCTAAGCTAGAAGTTGAAATGGCCACTTCCTTAGTGCCCTCTGGGTCCCAGTCCATGAACTTCTGTCCATGGCCCTCTGTTGCGAAATTGTCATTTTCCACAACTATCAGATGGCTACTTTCCGCCCTCCGGGTCCCAAGCGTCCCAATGCCGTATGAACAAGAAACAAAAAATTAAGAGTCTTGGCCTTAACCAGGTTCATCCCACTGGATTTCCGTTGTCGGGACTCTATCCCATTTCGATCGTCGTGAAAAGGAAAAACTAGTCCATCCTCCCGGCCTCTGGGGCTCGATACTCCGATCGTCGGTAGAGTTAGCAAAGAAAATATGGAAGCAAAGTCTAAGGCCGGGTCCAGTCCTCTGGGATGCTCCCCGGACATCCACTCATTGCTCATCATTCCAAATAACCATCCTCAAACAGCTTCCTTACCCTCTTGATCCGAAGACTTGAGATATAAAGGAGTATTTCCCACCATCTTTCACACTCGTAGGTCTCGGACCCCGGAACTCCACCCCCAAAATGTCGTTTCATCAAAGTCATCTCAAATAGAAAACTCCTAATGGCTTTCCCTCCTCATGAATCTGAGTGCCCCAATGATGATCCAAATGACCTCCAATCTGGAAACAAATTTTGACCCAAGTGCTCAAATGGGACCCTCTCATGCATGTAACTTTCAAATCATCTTAATTTGAAGGCGAGAGAAACATGCAGATTGCCCTGCCCTGTTCGCCCTTCAAAACAACCATCCTACCAGGGAAGTCCGACCCCCGGGACCCAGACCATCCAAAATCCTTCCAACAAGTTACTAATGGCATTTTGGAGTAAATGTTTGATTTCTTGAATGATGTATCATCTAATCTGACTCCATCCATAGGAATTTTGGCTAACATTTGTGTCTTCATGCTTGATTATGCTCATCACACCTTTGTTTGCAGGATATATGGAATCGGGTGCAGGACCCCCAGGGGCAGCTGTAGAGAAAGACAAAGGAAAGAAAACAGGCAGAGCTCCTCGCGGAAAGGAGGAAAAGGATCAGATGAAGTACCAATTCCAAGGGGAACCATTGCATTCCAAGGTCACCACAGCATGGAAGGAAATTACAGATACCAACATTGGGCACATCGATATGATGAATTTGAACAAAGAGTCAAAATCAATCCTAAGATAGAAAATGTCAGATTGATCAGAGGCAGCGGAATTGCTAAGGTTGCAAGCTTTCCTCCATCTCTTATCACCCCTGAGTTGGTAATGGCTTGTAGGGTAGCATACCAACTGGAAACCAGAACCATTGTAGACAAAGATGGGAACATTCTAGCTGACATGCCAAGCGAAGCAATAACGAAGACCTTCCACATCCCTACCTTTGGGGAGATGGAACTACCAACCATAAAGGAATGTAAGGAAATGTGGGATCACAACCCAATTGCATGTAAGAAACACATAAATCAATATTGGCTCAAAGAGAAGTGGGGCAGTGCTGCTAAGGTTCCCTAGGAGCTCTTCCATAATGATTTCCATGAAGACTACCATGACCTAGTAACCTTGCTGAGCAGAATAATGGGCCTTCCCACTACTGTGTACTTTCAAGAATGGATGGTCTACTTTGTTGAGAAAATTCTTTGCGGCAAGTAGGATGATACCACACAGACCACATTCTATTGGGGAGGGATAATAAGTGATTGCTTCCATGAGCAGTTCATGAATGTTAAAAAGACCTCCAAGTTGCATATGACGTCCTATCTGGTCTATTCTTTGGCCGAATGGAGGCAGTACAATGGTTTGTTAAGGGCTCCAAATGAAGAATCTAGCAGGGAACTGAAAGTCTATGACAGATACCCTCAACTCCAGTTCAGAAACTTCAAGAGGGATTATTGTAGAGTAAATGATGCTTTCATAGGTCATATAATTAGGCTCCTCAGGGGTGATTTTGAAAGGAGAGTCTCCCATAGCGCTCGGGCCTTCCTCAAGCAATATGCTTTCCTATTCATCCAGTACCCAAAATTTACATACATCCGTGCCCAAGGGGTTTTAGAAAGACTGAATAAGCTACCCCAGTATCCTAACGACTGGATGATATTGTTGGAACTCTCTCAGCAGCTACGACATGTACACACCTTGCTAAGCAGCAAGTATTTGGCTAGTATTTTGTATCCCCTTTCTTTTAGCCAAGGGATGTATGAACTACATACCTCTCAATGTGCAAAAAACTCAAAGAAGGAGTTGATCGAATATCACTTCAGGCTTCACACCGCCTGACCACGAATGGACCCATATGGGCATATAAGGAAGGCACTTGGACCTGACTACACCCATCTGCATCATAGTGAATATTTATGGGAAAATTGTAAAGATGATAAGGAGGTACGGATGAGGCATTATATGCAGATGACCACATACTTTGTAAAAAGGGTGAATCTATTCACCGTGCTTGATCAAGTTGAGGAAGATCAAAGAAAAATTATGGACCGTCGATACAATGTAGTTTCCAACTTGTCGCTGCCCTGGATAGATTGGGATGAGCAAGAGGTTGATGACCTCGATATTATAACCAAGCCCATTGAGGCTTGTACCAGAGAATGGCTCAATGGTCAAGCGGCCCGATTAAGGCAACAAGGGGTTGTCCTGACCTATGAGGGGCTCAAAAGTGAGCCTAGTGCAACAGATGATGGAGCTGCTACAACCTTAATAGGAGAAACATCCAAATCCCCTCCGATCATGAGATCAAGGAAAAGAAAAGAGACCGAGGAGCAGCAACCTAACCTAAAGGTGTATGCAAGAAAGGCTTTGGAAGGTGAACCTTCCAAGAAACATAAAAGGTCAGGTAGTACTACTACAATTCCTATTATTCAAGAGGACCCGCTCCATGAAGGAGAAGAAATGAAAATAGATGAGCCAAAGTCTCCACGGCTACTTCCATTGTTGCTGCCCCTCCCCCTACGTCTCAGGCCATGGTGGCTACCTCTCTGCCTATAGTGGACATCTCAATCCACCTTGCCATTTCTTCACCGGCTAGACCAGTCATGGTGATTGATTCTTCTTCTTCCACCACATCTCCTCTTTCTTTTGCCTCCATGTCACCAACTATGTCCCTCTCATTGGAAGCAGGAACCGTATCTATGTCGACGCTCTCCCTTCCAAAAGCATTCTCATGCCATATACAGAGTTCCCCCACCAAAATTTTTGAAGTGTTATTGAATCCTGCTATCCAAGTTTCCCTAGCATAGGTTCTCACTAGTGTTCTTGTATCAAAGCCCCCAATTGAGCCTCCCGAAATGAGGGATACAATGGAAATATTTGAGGAATTGGAGAGATGGGAAAGGGAAGCCACCAAAGAATTGGAGGAGGAAGTGGATGAATACCATGAACATCCAGAATATCAACACTTGAAAATTGACAAAGTAGTCCATGAAGGAGAAGAGATAAGATCCACTGAAAGTGGGTAGGAAGAAGAAGATGCCAATCCCAAATTTATTGTGCAAAATTTTGATCCTAGCTTTGAGGAAGAGCTAGCTCGACAACTAAAGGATGTCGGAGAAGAAATACAAAGACCACCTTCTGGAGAAAGAAGGGGGAAAAAGAATGGAACCTCCAATAGATGAACAACAAGAGGAAGGCCCTAAACATGATGAGGAGATGTCTCTCTCTAAAGGGAAAGGAGAACAAGAAAATAAAGAGCATGAAGATGTGCCACCTCCACATGAGGAAGAGGAGAATATAGAAGAAAATAAACCAGAAGAAGAGGTTCAAACTGACAGGAGCCTTGAGATAGAGCAACCAGAGGAACACAAGCATGATGAAGAGAGGGAAGAAGAGGAAGTAGGGGATGTTGAAAAGGAAAGTCCTAAAGAATGCTTTCCCACTAAATCCTCCATCAAGCACATGGTGTTCATCTAGGACTCCCATGAAGAAAAAGAAGATACAAGGGCATAGAAAGAAACACTTAAAGATAAAGAGATTGAAATCAGGAGAAGTGAAGAAGAAGGTGATCATGAATCACCTAAGGAAAAGTCTCCAATGCTAGAATGGCTGAAAAAGCAACTTGAAAAGAGAGATCCTGTCCCAAGTAATCCAAGAGTGAGACTAGAGGCCATCTTAGCCCCAACACAAATCAACACCAAGAAAGAGAAGCCCAAAGTCAGATCCAAGGTGACAATGGATGCTTATGGATCTCAGACTATGCAAGTAGCCACACCAGTGGTAGGGAAAGAAGGGATAAGCTATAATGTGTCCACTATTGACTTGGGGACGACCACTAGAGAACAAAAAGTGGACCACCTTCAGGAGTCCGTCGCCACGGTTGTACACCTGATTTAGCAGGATAAGATTTCAAAGGAAGAGCTCAAGGCACAAGTGGCTGATCTAACAACTTACATCCAACAGTGGTCTTCAGCAGAGGAAATTCCTACCACATCTTCAGCCCTACCACAGTCGTTGTCTAAAGAATGAATAAACAAACTTGAAAAGAGAAAGATCTTGGATAAGACCACGGAGAGCTGGTTCTAGCAGGTCTTATACATTGGAAATATGAGCATCAGTCATGTTGTTAGAATAGCGAACAAGTTATTGGAGTTACAAAGGTCTCTTGAAAGCACAAGGAAATTTTGTACATATTTCCCGGGGCTATATGGGTCTACATACTCAAAAATTGAGGCCATCCTCAAGTTGCCAAAGAGAACTTGGAAGGAGGAGCTCACATTTAAAGAGGACGATCATTGGCCCATGGAGATGTGGAGGATGGATTTTGAAAATCGAAAGGAAAGGTTGGAACAGGTGCTCGATAAGGTGGATCCAGATATTGAATGGTCTAAGGATGTTAGAGCAGATTGCATCGGATACTTAAAGCTAATGATGTACTTTGATATGCCTATCATGTAAATTGATCCTAAGAAGATAAAGCCTCATTTCCAAAAGAAGATGGAGGATGGGATGTCCGTCGAGATCACCACCAATTTTATGATTTTTTCTGCCTAAGCCTTCACCCAATCTGAGCTATTCAAAGACCACACTGTCAAATATGATGAAGAATGGGAAAAGCTCGCTGACCGGTCCAAACAATGTGGCTACCAAGTGCTATAATCTCAAATCATGGAAATTGATAAGCTCCAACCGCTGATCTTGAAGTTCATGGAGTACGCCGCTTTGAGGAAACAAGAGGGAAACCCTATTATAGATGATGAACTCCTCAAAGAATAGCTGCAGCAAAGAGCAATCAGCAAAAGACAAAATGCTATAGTGTTGCCACTAGAAGACAAAATAGGGATAAGGACAAGAATGTATTTTAAAATGTAATATATTTGGGGGGTAGGTAGAACCCTAGTTTGTAGTAAATCTTGGCCACACAATGCAGCTTAATCTTGGCCATTCATTCTAGTTTTTGGAAACTATAAATAGGGGGTCTTCTCTCATTTTCAAGAGAGAGTTGAGTTGTTGTAATGACATGCTTTAGAAATTTTAATAGAAATATATTGACTTTGGTGGATTTTTGAGTTTTTTTGCATGTTTTATGATTCATCTCCAGTAGTTAGTTGATCTAGTTAGATTTACATTGTTGTTTAGTTAGTTATAGCTTGCTTTGATAGATTTGATAATGTTGTTATGTGGTTTTGAAGATTTTTTCTATGTAGATGCCTTCCTAGTCCATACTTTTTGTTGTTTGTTGATGGTAGATGGTTGTGTAAAGTTAGTCTGGACTTAAATTTAAAGATGCCTCAAACTTTTATCTTTGTTCATGCATGTACATGGTGAATGAATGGTAAAATATTTGTAGTCCTTAGAAGATAGCATAGATTTCTTGATACTGTGAAATTTCTAGTTAAATGAAATTTTGTTTTAAGGAAGCTGTCCATAGTAGAAACCTCCATGATCACTATTCATTGTTAGTTGCAAATCTAGGAATCCCCTCTCTTCCTAGCCTTTTTCCTTTTTTTTTAGAAATAGCCTATGCTAAGGTTCATTGCACATTGTAAAGCTAAAACTGAAGGAAAACATTGAGGTTTTAGACTGTTATTCAAACCTGTAGCGAACTGCACATCAACTTCCATCCTAGAAACTTCAATTTACAAAATCACTTCATTTCATCTAGCTTCGTAAGTCTTCCCTATGATTACCAGCAAAACCACATCAAACAACTGAGATATTCCAAGCACTATCAAGACCTAACATTAGAGACCTTGGGATAGTGTTTTGCAATTTGATTATGGAAAATTGTCTTTCAAGAGAGGTGATGCATCTACGCATTACCTGTGTTGAGAAAGTGTGAAAAACACTGCATCAACAATATTGGAGCTAGAAGGAGGGCCAAGCTAAGCTAGATCGAATTGGATCATTCTCCCCTGAAAGGTTTTAGAGAATTTTAAGGTTAACACCAAACAAAGGGGAACTTCAAGAGCTGCAGCCCCCCATAAGGGCTAAACGAACTAAGGGAGGAGACTCTACCTCTTCCTCTTTCTCCATCGCTTCCACTTCCCTTCCACCTTCACCTTCCTTCATCGTTCATCCAAAATCCACCCAACCACTCCAAACTTCCTTCAGACCTCATTCTTCCGGAGGCCAAGAAGTTGTCCCTCTCCTAGCCCTCCAAGTCCAAGGCGCAACCCAAACACCTGCGACCTAGGTACAACCCCAGGATGTTATTCTACAACAAGTGCAGCCCCAGATTATTATTCCTCAATAGTAGGTACCACCTATGCCGCCTCTCATGGCTTGGTTAGCACAAAATCCCTCTCCATTGCAATTCAATGCTTATCATGATATGCCCAAAAATCATGAAAGCTTATGCATGAAGTTCAATCCTCGCAACCCATAGAGGACGGCTGAAGAGAACATTAGAATATTTTAGACGATGCTGGAAGACATGCAGATTAATCAAGAGGATGTGGCATGTAGAATTTTTCCTTACTCATTGGGGGAGGAGGCTTTCTATTGGTACGTCAACCTGTCGGCTGGTTCCATCACATCTTGGGACTTGCTAATGAATTCCTTCCTACATAAATATAAGATTCCCATCAGCCCTTCAAAGTTTTACCAATAGTTTATGGCTATTTGTAGAGAAGTCAATGAGCTAATAGGCTCCTTCAACGACCGATTCCACCGGGCGTATTCGAGGTTGTAAACTCCTTATGCACTTAATGATGATGGCATACTGTCTGTCTACTATAATTCCCTGGACAATCTCACCTCAACGTTTGTGAAAGAATGAATTAGCTACCTGCCAGACTAGTAGACGCTTATGCCAAAGCTGTTAAGGCTAGCACAGACTTGGGGAAAAATATTTTTGGCCCACTACCCTCTTTGGTGCAGGTTTCTCATCCTATGCAGATTCAGGGGCTCAACTAGACGCTCCAACACCATATGCCTCTTATGAATCATGTGCCTCAGTTACCTATAGTCCCTCATCTAGGGCAACCCATGAATCAGGCACCTCCCATGCCCCACTACTTGTAGCCTCAACAACAACATACTTACCATTAGGTTACCCAACAACAACAGATGTATCCTCAACAACCTCAAGTACCATTGTACCTACAAGGACCAAAATTCCCTCTAGCACATCAAAATCAGCCGGTAGTCCCACCCGTTCTTCTCCAAAACCCAACGCCACAGCCAAGTAACACGGAAAAGGATTGACTCGATGAGTTAACATAAATGATTAAGAAAATGTCCATGGAGATGACACACTTGATAAATCAAAACAACCAGTTGTAGGCTTCCCAATGGAGTATCTGAGCCAATCTCAATAGAGATAATAGGAACAATTGAGACCACCGAGATGATCATCATACCAACACCTCTTCTGAACAGAATTACGACAGAGGGAAAAATTAAAATCAGAGATTTGAAAGGAGGCCTTCCCAAAGGCAGAATCAGATGAGGAATACAAGGCCAAACAACAGAGTTGTTCCTACCCTGTTGAACCAACCTACGAGCATAGAAAAGACAACTAGTGGTGTATATCTTCTTGAAGCAGCTCTTTCCAGATGATGTAGGATTCACAAGACTAGCAGACACTTTGAGTTGGATTGTCCCGAGTTCCTTACAGCCATAGAAAATTTTCAAGTTGAAGTTCAAAATGTTGTGGACAATGTTGGATGTCGCGACATAGTCCCATCTAAGCCATACAATTCTTCTGTGCTTGTGGTCAATCAAGCCCCGTTCCCGAGAAGCGAAAGCAACGGTCCTGAGGATGCGACTTCCTTTGCAAAGGCTGAAGAAGTGAAAGAGGTAAGTAATAGTGAAGCCTTATCTCAGTTATTTGATTCAGTAGATAATGGTCCTCTAGATGATGAAGAACCCCATGAGGACGAACTACATGCGTTCCATTAGAGAGCCACACTGTATTATTTGAGGAATAGACAAGTAGGGGGGCCATTCACTACATTCACCCTGCGTAATTACTTCGCTACCCCATCGGATCCAAATGCTAGTAACAATTGCAGTTTCCCTCACATGCCCACTCAAAATTTTAGCAAGGATACGTCATTAAATCAACCTCATAATCAACTACAAAACCAGGCTCAAGGGCAGCCCCAAAACCAACCAAGTAAAACACAAACCTAGCCTGTTGGGTCTGCCATAGGTAGAGCCTTTGAGTCCAAAATTGAACAAATGGGAAAGTATGTCGCGGAGGAGTTCAAGAAAGTTAAAATCAACCTATCCTCCTTTGAGTTACTTAAGGTTCCTACTGTAAGGCATGCCTTTTTTAGGGTGATTAATAGAACCCAGTCTTCTAAAGCGATGCAAGAAACCTCAGCCAAAAGGGTCACCTTTGAAGAACCTAGACAAGAACCCAAGACATGGGAAACCATAGGGAAAAGGAAGGATATTCCCTCAAATCAGCCCATGGGTGAACAACTCATGAAAGAATCCGACCAAAACAACAAACAAAACCTAAAGGATCAGTCCTCTTGGAAAACCAAGGATAGAACTGGAAATAGGAACAAGGCTCAAGTAGCTCAGATAGACACACCCACAGGCCTTTTCCAAGGAAATTTTGAAACTCTGCCTTTCCTTACCACCATCTGAATATTTGGGAAGAATTTGCACAATTGCCTGCTCGATTCAAAAGCGTCCATTAATGTTATGCCCCTTGCAATGTGCAAAGCTCTTGGGATTACTCCTACCCCTTCAAGAAGGAAAGTGACTCAGCTAGACAAAACAGAGATCAACATTGTGGGAGAAATGAATCGAATCCCAATACAGATTACTGTAGATCCAAGGATACTACAAGTCATTAACATTCAAGTGGCAGACATCCCCGATACCTACAGACTCATTCTTGGGCGAGATTTCACCAGAACGTTGAATGGATATGCCACAACAAATCATTCTCATATGTGTTTGTCGTGGAAAGGGCTTCCTAACCAAATTTGCATAGATCGCGAGCCACATATGAAGTACATGATCACAGAGTACAACAATACCAATGAGGTGTTGTTTGTTGAGACAAAATTAGGGAATTACCGCCCCTTTACTTTTCAAGGAGAATTAGAACCCCAAGAAGAGGAATGTGTTGCAGAAGTACTCTTAGTGCAATGCAGCCTTCCAACTAACCTCACTCACATGCCTCAAAGTACAAAGACATTGGTAGAGTCGGATGATCAACCAGATGAAGACAAAAACTTGGGGTTATTGAACAATTTCTAGGAATTCATGGAAAAGTGTGCAAAGGATCAAGTTAGCCTAGGTGCTCGAATGGATTTCCAGGATCTCTTGCTACCAAATTGGTGCAGAATTCACAACACTACCCACTCTGAGTTTGAGTGCTTCCTATGCCAAACAATGGTAGAACACGTCAAGGGACTAGCTGCTCCTCAAAGAGAAATGTCAAAAGAGGTGCAAATAGAGCTACTTGTTGCCAATCGAATTGAACCAACACTTCATCCAAAGGTTGCAGAGACAAACACCAAGCCAAAATCCAGTGAAGACCTCATTGGACCGGGTGTCAGTTTTGGACGCTTTGATTTGATGGGTTTCAAAGCAAGTTTTGAGTAAGGCGCTTTGATTTGATGGGTCTAAGTCAAAGCAAGGTACTGGTGCCAGATTCAAACTCATCATCCCAATGATGTAAGGCATTTTTTGTTGCCCATAGGTTGGAGTTTTATTGCACTAATAATGTAGTCGAGTACGAAGCTCTAGTGTATGGTCTTCTTATGGCCCTAAAGAAAAATGTCAAAATGTTGCAATTCTTTGGTGACTTCGAGTTGGTAGTCAAACAAGTTAGAAAGTTGTATTCCTGCCATGACAAAAGACTTTCCAATTATAGACACAGAGTCTGGGATCTTCTAGAAGGTTTAGATGCTTTCAATATTCAGCTTATCCCTCGCTCTCAAAATCACAAAGCTGATGCTTTGGCTCAAGCAGCCAACACACTACAGCCACTTGCCCTTTCAAGCCTCAAATGCTTTACAGTTGAGTTAACATCCACTCCATCCATTCTGGATAATGTCACTCACTTTCACGTCTTTACTGATGATAAACACATCCTTGAGTTCATCATGAGCTTTGATGTCATTTCCACCCAAAAAATAGACAAAGGTGATCCAGAAGAAGCTAAGTTAGACATAGAAGGAGTTATCAACCTCAAGACTAACACAATTCCCAGAGGAATGGTACAACTCAAGCGTATATTTGATTTGGATCAAATCATAGACCAGGACCAGCAAGCCAAGAAGGAATCTATCAGCAATCAATGTGATGTCCACAACCTCAGAACTACTGAGGAAAAAAAAATGTCTTTATTGGCAAAGTGTGTACTGCAGAAGAAAAGAAAGGGATCGTTGATGCTCTTCAAAAGTATCATGATTTGGTTGCCTGGAGCTATGAATATTTGAAAACTTACAATACTTCCATCATAAAACACACCATCCCTCTCAAGCCTGATGTGAAGCCCTTTCGACAGAGACAGTGTCCCATAAACGCCTTGTTGGAGCCAATTATATACAAAGAAGTGTAGAAGTTTCTTTCGGCAAGGATTATTTTTCTGGTCTGGCACTCCACATGCGTGCCCAACTTGGTCCTAGTTAGAAAAAAGAATGGAGAAATAAGGTTATGTGTGGATTTTTGCAATTTGAACAGAGCCTTGAAAAAGGACAACTACCTGGTACCTTCACTGGATGAAGTACTGTAGATTGTTAATGTTTCACAGATGATGTCCTTCCTTAATGTCTATTCCAGGTACAATCAAGTGATGGTGCAATATGAAGATCGCCATAAGACAGTATTCACTACCAAGTGGGGTACCTTCACCTACAAAAGAATGCCATTTGGGCTCATTAACACCGGTGCAACCTTCCAATGTTCTATGGACATCGCATTCAAATATTTGATCAGGAAGTGCATACTCATCTATATGGATGATCTAATGGTGTTTTCAAAGAAGTAGAGTGATCATGTCTCCGATCTATGCAAAGTATTCCAGAGGTGCCGAGAGTTTGGCGTCTCCCTCAATCCTAAGAAGTGCATCTTTGGAGTTACTAAAGGGAGCTGCTCGGACATGTTATCTCAGAGCAAGGAATCTCCATTGATCCAGAGCACATTCATTCCCTATTGAAGATCCAGTTGCCAGGCAGCAAGAAAGAGCTCAAATCTTTCTTTGGAAAGATTAACTTTGTGCGGAAGTTTATTACAGGCTTTGTTGAAATTGTTAAGCCACTCAACACCATTCTGAAGTAAGATGCCAAGATTGAGTGGAATCCCGAAGTGAAGCAGGCCTTTGAAGAAATTAAGCAAGCAATTGTTGAAGCACCTGTGTTGGTCAATCCAAACTATCTAAATCCTTTCTACATCTATTCATTCGCTTTAGATCACTCATGCGCCAACATTCTAACTCAAAAAGATGATGAAGGGAGCGAGCACCTGATCGCCTTCATGAGTGCCCCTTTGAAAGACGTTAAACTGCGCTATCACAATGTAGAAAAATAAGCATATTCCTTTGTTAGGGGAGTGAAGAAACTTAAAAATTATATCTTGCATAATAAAGTGTTCACCATAGTTCTTGACCCAACCGTGAAAACATTGCTTATGCAGAATGAGTTAGGCGAACGAAGGGAAAAATGGGTTATGCTATTACAAGAGTACGATATGGAAATCTAGCCAATGAAGCTGGTGAGACGACAAGTGCTTATTTGAACAATTGTTGAAGCATCAACTGATGTAGGGCCAAAGCTCACAGTGCAGCAATACCAGCTTGAAGACGTTTCCCCAGGGGACTGGTATGAAGACATCGTTTATTATTTACTCAATCATAAGTGTCTGCCCCACCTAGAAGAAGTTCAGAAATGTGCTCTTCAACTAAAAAGAAGCAGTTACATGTTGCAAGGGTCCATTTTATATAAAATAAATCATGAAGGTATCTACTTGAGATGCCTTGGCAAAGAAGAAGCAAATTGAGTCTTGAAGGAATTTCATGACAAGTTTGACACTCGTCATGGATCTGGACCATCCACCACACATCAGATATTAAGAGCAAGATATTATTGGCCGACAGTCTTCAAGGATTCCCCCATCCATGTTCGCTCATGTCACACATGCCATACCGCCGCTACTAAGGAGAAGAATGTTGTTGTCCCGCTACAACCTATTCTAGAGGTGAGACCGTTTGTGCAATGGGGTCTCGATTTCATTGGTCTGGTAAGCCCTCCATCATTTGCAAGACACAGGTACATTCTTACCACCTCTGATTATTGCACTAGATGGACGAAAGCAATTGTCTGTAGGAAATGCACAACTAAGGTAGTCACTAATTTTCTTGAAAGCTCTATTTTAAATCGCTTCGATTGTCCTTATGCATTAGTGTGTGATAATGGACCTACATTTGCTTCATTAAAATTTGCTAGTTGGGCCTTCAACTATGGGATTTCCCTTAAGTTCTCGTCCAATTACTATCCCCAAGGAAATGGCCTTGCAAAATACACAAATAAGAATCTAATAATCGTGATTAAAAAATTGCTTGATAAGAATCCCAAGGACTGGCACACCCAACTCTAATTCTCCCTTTGGGAAGATCGTACTCATCACAAGGTTGCCCTTGGTGATTCCCCATTTCATCTGGTTTATGGCTTAGATCTTGTCTTTCCAATCCACCTGAAAATCCCCACTCTCCAGTTTATCAATGATTTTTACGAAGGGGGAGACCGTAGAGAAGCTCGGTTAGCTAATATTTTACACTTAGAAGAAGTATGAGACAACACAATAGAAAAATTTTCCAAACACCAGGGCTTAGTCAAACGTTGGTTCGATCGACGAGCCAAGATTAAGGCCTTCAAAATTGTTGGTCTAGTCTTATGTTGGGACAAGGCCCACGAAAAGAAAGGGGGACATAAAAAATTTGACAAGCTTTGGCTTGGCCCCTTTCAGATAGCTAAAATATTGGGAGAGAATGCTTTCCGCTTAAAGACCCTCACTAGTGAGGATGCCTCGTTTCCAGTCAATGGGAAACATTTGAAGCATTACTTCCAAACCTGAGCTTGTGTAGAGCTATCCCTGTAAATACTTGTACATAGGTTAGAGTAGGTTGCCTTTTGGTTTTCTTTTGTTTCATTGTTTGCATCGCTTCATTTTTCTTGTTCCTTGACTGATTGGTGTTGATAAAGCGCTCTCTATTCCTGTTGCAGTGGTCATGCTCGTGCAATGAACGGTTCGCTTTGTTGTCTGTCCTTAGTGTTCTTTGGCTAAACATTCATTCTCGACTACTAGTCCCTAATAGTTTCCTAGGTATGATTTCTTCATTTGAACTCTGCTTTAGAACTTGACCCTTGGTTGAATCTTTTTACATTCATCTCATATCTTGCACAAAGCGCATGTTAATTATTTCCAAAGGGTTGTGCAATAGCTGCTATGATAACTTGGCGAGTGAAAAATATTAAGTCCTCTCCAGTGACCACTGTGATTCTGATACCCATCGTAGGCTTCAGTGCTTACACGGTTGAGCAAAAGGATAAAGTACGAAAAGAAATATCAAAAGGAAAGAAAGAAAAGAAAATTATAAAATAAAGCAATCGTATGGGTGTGTGAATAACTCTATTGGGGCTATGGATGCCCGACAAGTAGTAGAGCAATATTCGTGGGGTCACAGCGACAACTTTGTCAAGGCTATGGACGCCTAACTGGCAACAGGGCAATGTCCAGGTTACTTTTGGTGTTGGATGCTTTATGTAACTTGCTTCATTTGATTGGCCACTACTTGTCATGGCTTCCGTGGAAAGGGAAATGAATTCACAATGCACACTTCTGAAATGTTTCATAGTTTAATTCAGCTAGGGATCCTATTCTCCTAGTTCACTTTTGGAAGTTGGCCCTTGGTTTACAAAGCCAGAGATTCTGAGTTCTGAATGAATGCTTACCCTCAGAATGCTCAGGAGCGTTCCCCAGTAGAGTCACCATTTGTTGTGCCCTCAACACACACACCTCGTTCAGAACAGGGACCCTCTCTTTCCTTCACCTTGTCGAGTCATTTTTTCGCTGCCTCATTTTGTGTGCCCTCATTTTGGTGTCCTAAGTGGTCAGCGTGCCTCCAAAGTCTCATCTCAAGTTGACCATTTTTCATCCCCTCCAAATTTGTTAAGTCTTAGGTCCTCGCAGAGTTCCTTTGGAAGTTTTCCTTTTCCAGTGGCCTTCGGGTTCTCTGGGTCCGTCATGGTGTGTCCTTCCATGCCTTGAAGCTCAACATCCTGGTCGCCCACCTCATTACTCTGGGTTCAATGGACCATCCTCCACTTGCGTCGGGCCCATTCTGTCAAATTTCCTTTCCCGAAACTCCGTTGTGCATCCACTCTTCCTAAACAGACATCCTCCGCCTAAATTCTGCTCATTGGACCCCGGGACCCTCTTTGTCGGTGATTTCTCCACTTGATGTTTAAAATAGTCATCAGCTCACACCCTTATGGCCTTTAGGTTCCAGACCCCACGCCGTCGTTTTTGAAATTTGAAATCACAAACTTTTGAGCTTGTTGTACATGTATTAATTGGGTGCATTAAATGCACTTGGGCATATAAACACTTGGGTTGACCTATCATTTTCATATGTCAGGATTAGCCAGAGCAATTGCAGAGACCTAGAGATTTCGTCGACTGCTGCCTTTGAGCCCCCTGCCTTCACTCATCATTCCTTCATGGATTTAGTAACTCCATTCCCCAGATTCTTGTGGTGAGTTTTTCGTGCATCCTTCCTCTATGCTTTCCGATGATTTTGTTTTGAAACAATGGATGGAAAAGGATAAAATTGCATTCATTTGATAGAGTAGGGCTAGTTCTAGAAAACTCATTTGATAGAATTTTGAGAAACCCATTAAATCACCATGTCATTGAATCTGGAACTTTCGTGCCTCAGCATCGTTCTTCCCACAGAGCGTTAGCGCCCTTCGGACTCAAGCTTCCATGTAACCATCGAATAAACTTCAAACAAAACAACTTTAAAACGGTGAACTCTCTTCTCAGGTCCGCGATCCCAGATCGCCCTTGTCGAATCACTATTGGAATTTAACGAAATTGAACTCTTGCCTCCATCCATGCTTCCCGGGCCCGCTCCCATGGGATTTCATCCCTGGGATGTCATCTACCTTTTGTTGTTTCCCAAATGTCATCCCAGCTTCTTCCATCTGAGCCTTGGGATCCATCCCCCTATTCACCGCCTGAGTTAGAAGTTGAAATGGTTGCTTCCTTAGCGCCCTCCGGGTCTCGGTCCATGAACTTCCATCCATGGACCTCCGTTGCGACATTTCCATTTTCCACGGCTATTGGATGGTTGCTTTCTTCCCTTCGGGTCCTGAGCATCCCAATGTCGCATGAACAAGAAATGAAAACCTAAGTGTCTTGGCCTTCACCGTGTCTGTCCCACCGGATTTCCGCCGTTGAGACTCCATCCCATTTCGATCATCATGAAAAGGAAAAGCTAGCCCATCCTTCCAGCCTATGAGGCCCTATACTCCGATCATTGGTAGAGTTAGCAAAGAAAATATGGAAGCAAAGTCTAAGGCTAGGTCCAGTCCGTCGGGCTGCTCCCTCGGACTTCCACTTATCGCTTGCCACTCTAAACGACCATCCTCAAACAGATTCCCAGCCCTCTTGATTTGAACACTTAAGCTATAAAGGATTATTTCCCACCATCTTTCACACTCGCAGGTCCCAGACCTTGGAACTCTGCCCCTGGAATTTCGTTTCATCAAAACCATTTCAAATAGAAAACTCCTAACGACTTTCCCTCCTCATGACTCCGAGTGCCCCAATGATGATCCAAATGACCTCCAATCTAGAAAAAAAAATTGACCCACGTGCTCAAATGGGACCCTCTCCTGCATGTACCTTTCAAATTATCTTAATCTGAAGGCGGGAGAAAACATGCAGATTGCCCTACCCTATTCGCCCTTCAAAACAACCAACTTGTCAGGGAAGTCTGGCTCCTGGGACCCAGACCGTTCAAAATCCTTCCAGCAAGTTACTAATGGCATTCTGGAGTAAATGTTTGATTTCTTGAATGATGTATCATCCAATCTGACTCTATCCATCGAGATTTTGGCTAACATTTGTGTCTTCATGCTTGATTATGTTCATCATGCCTTTGTTTGCAAGATATATGGAATCGGGTGCAGGACCCTTAGGGGCAGCCACAAAGAAATACAAAGGAAAGAAAACTAGCAGAGCTCCTCACAGAAAGGAGGAAAAGGATCAGATGAAGTACCAATTCCAAGGGGAACCATTGCATTCCAAGGTTACCACGACATGGAAGGAAATTACAAATACCAACATTGGGTACATCGACATTGATGAATTTAAACAAAGAGTCAGACTCAGTCCTAAGATAGAAAATGTCAGATTGATCGGAGGCACTGAAATTGCTAAGGCTGCAGGCTTTCCTCCATCTCTTGTCAACCCTGAGTTAGTAATGGCTTGTAGGGAAGCATAGCAGCCAAAAACCAGAACTGTTGTAGACAGAGATGGGAACATTCTAGCTGACATGTCGGGCCAAGCAATAATGAAGACCTTCCACATCCCTACCTTTGGGGAGATGAAACTTCCAACCATAAAGGAATGGTGGGATCAAGACCCAATTGGATGTAAGAAACTCATAAATCAATATTGGCTCAAAGAGAAGTGGAGCAGTGCTGCTAAGGTTCCCCAGGAGCTCTTCCACGATAATTTTCATGAAGACTACCATAACCTAGTAACCTTTCTGAATAGAATAATGCACCTTCCCACTGTTGCATACTTTCAAGAATGGATGGTCTACTTTGTTGAGAAAATTCTTCGCGAAAAGGAGGATGATACCATGCATACCACATTCTACTAGGGAGGGATAATAAATGATTGCTTCCACGAGCAATTCATGAATGTTAAAAAGACCTCCAAGTTCTATATGACGTCCTATCTAGTCTATTCTTTGGTCAAATGGAGGCAGTACAACAGTTTGTTTAGGGCTCTAGATGAAGAATCTAGTAGGAAACTGAAAGTCTATGACAGATACCCTCAGCTCCAATTCAGAAACTTCAAGAGGGATTATTGTAGAGTAAATGACGATTTCATAGGCCATATAATCAGGCTCCTCGGGGGTGATTTTGAAAGGAAAGTATCCCATAGCGCTTGGGCCTTCCTCAAGCAATATGCTTTCCTATTTATCTAGTACCCAAAATTTGCATACATTTGTGCCCAAGGGTTTTTAGAAAGACCGAATAAGCTGCCCCGGTATCCTAACGACCGAATGATATTGTTGGAACTCTCTCAAAATCTACGGCACGTATGCACCTTGCTAAACAACAAGTATTTGGCTGGGATTGTCTATCCCCTTTCTTTCGCCAAGGGATGTATGAACATACCTCCGAATGTGCGGAAACTTCGAGAAGGAGTTGGTCGAATATCACTTCAGGCTTCACACTGTCGAACCGCGAATGGACCCATATGGGCACATAAGGAAGCAACTTGGACCCAACTATGCCCATCTGCATCATGTTGAAGATTTCTTGGAAAATTGTAAAGATGATAAGGAGGTACAAATGAAGCATTATATGCAAATGACCACATACTTCGTAAAAAGGGTGAATCTATTCCTCGTGCCTGATTAAGTGGAGGAAGATGAAAGCACAATTATGCACCCTCGATACAATATAGTTTCTTATTTGTCGCTGCCCTTGATAGATTGGGATGAGCAAGAGGTCGATGACCTCGATATTATAACCAAGCCCATTGAGGCTCATACAAGAGAATGGGTCAATGGGAAAGCGGCCCAGTTGAAGCAACAAGGGGTCATCCTAACCTATGAGGGGCTCAAAAGTGATCCTAGTGCAACAGATGATGGAGCTGCTATAGCCTCAATAGGAGAAGCATCCAAATCCTCTCCATTCACGAGATCAAGGAAAAGAAAAGAGACTTAGGAGCAGCAGCCTAACCCGAAGGTGTATGCAAGAAAGGATTCAGAAGGTGAACCTTCCAAGAAACATAAAAGGTCAGGCAGTACTACTACAGTGCATGTTATTCAGGAGGACCCGCTCCATGAAGGAGAAGAAATGGAAACAAATCATCCAAAGTCTCCACCGGCTATTTCCATTGTTGCTGCCCCTCCCCCTATGTCTCAGGCCATGGTGGCTACCTCTCCACCTGCAATGGACATCTCAGTTCACCGTGCCTCTTCTTCACCAGTTGGACCAATCATGGCGATTGATTCTTCTTCCGCCACCACCTCTCTTATTTATTCTACCTCCATGTCTCCAACTACATCCCTCTCATTGGCAACAACAACCATATCTATGTCAACGCTCTCCCTTCCAGAAGCATTCTCGTGGCATATGTGAAGTGCCCCCTCCAAAATTTCTGAAGTGTTGTTGAATCCTGCTATCCAAACTACCCTAGCACAGGTTCTCACCAATGTTCTTGTCTCAAATCCCTCAACCGAGCCTCCCAAAATGAGGGTTACAATGGAAAAATATGAGGAATTGGAGAGACAAGAAAGGGAAGATGCAAAGGAATTGGAGGATGAAACAGATGAATACCATGAACATTCAGAATATCAACACTTGCAAATTGACAAAGTAGTCCATGAAGGAGAAGAGACAGGATCCTTCAAAAGTGGGGAGGAAGAAGAAGATGCCAATGCCAAATTTATTGTGCAAACTTTCAATCCTGACTTTGAGGAAGAGCTAGCTCTGCAACTAAAGGATGTTGGAGAAGAAATAGAAATACCACCTTCCAGAGAAAGAAGGCAAGAGGATGATAAGACGAAAGAAAGCATGGAACCTCCAATAGGTGAACAACAAGAGGAAGGCCCCAAACATGGTGAGGAGATGCCTCTCTCTGAAGGGCAGGGAGAACAAGAAAAGAAAGAGCATGAAGATGTCCCACCTCCACATGAGGAAGAGGAGAATATAGAAGAAAATAAACTGGAAGAAGAGGTTCAAACTAGTAGGATCCTTGAGATAGAGCAACTGGAAGAACACGGGCATGATGAAGAGAGGGAAGAAGAGGAAGAAGGGGATGTTGAAAAGGAAAGTCCTAAAGAACACTTTCCCACTGAATCCTCCATCAAGTGCACGATGTTCATCCAAGACTCCCATGAAGAAAAAGAAGATACAAGGGAAGAGAAAGAAACCCCTAAAGATAAAGAGATTGAAATCAAGAGAAGTGGAGAAGAAGGTGATCATGAATCACCTAAAGAAAAGTCTCCAATGTCGGAATGGTTGGAAAAGAAACTTGAAAAGAGAGCTCATGTCCTAAGTAATACAAGAGTGAGACTAGAGGCCATCTTAGCCCAAGCACAAATCAGCACCAAGAAAGAGAAGCCCAAAGTCAGATCCAAGGTGAAGATGGATGCTTTTGGTTCTTGGACTGTGCAAGTATCCACACCAATGGTAGGGGAAAGAAGGGATAAGCTATAATGTGTCCACTATTGACTTGGGGATGGCCACTAGAGAACAAAAAGTGGACCACCTTCAAGGGTCTGTCGCCATGGTAGTACACCTGATTTAGCAGGATAATATTTCGAAGGAAGAGCTCAAGGCACAAGTGGCTGATCTAACAGCTTACATACAACAGTGGTCTTCAGTAGAGGAAATGCAAACCACATCTTCGACCCTGCCACAGTTGTTGCCCAAAGAAAAAATAGACAAACTTGAAAAGAGAAAGAACTTTGATAAGACCACAGAGAGCTGGTTCTAGAAAGTCTTATACGTTAAATATGGGCATCAGTCGCGTCATTAGAATAGCGAAGAAGTTATTTGATTTACAAAGGTCTCTTGAAAGCACAAGGAAATTTTGTATAGATTTCTCGGGGATATATGGGTCTACTTACCTGAAAATTGAGGTCATCCTCAAGTTTCCAAAGAGAACTTGGAAGGAGGAGCTCGCATTTAAAGAGGATGACCATTGGCTCGTCGAGACATGGAGGGTGGATTTTGAAAATTGAAAGGAAAGGTTGGTGCAGGTGCTCGATAAGGTGGATCCAAATATTGAATGGGCTAAGGAAGTCAAAGCAGATTGCATTCGATACTTAAAGCTAATGACGGACTATGATATTCTTGTCATGCAAATTGATCCTAAGAAGATAAAGCCTCATTTCCAAAAGAAGATGGAGGATGGGATGTCCGCTGAGATCACCACCAATTTTATGAGTTTTTCCGCCCAAGCCTTTGCCCAATCTAAGCTATTCAGAGACCAAACTGTCAAATATGATGAAGACTGGGAAAAGTTCACTAGCCGGTCCAAACAATGGGGCTACCAAGTGCTACAATCTCAAATCATGGAAATTGATAAGCTCCAACCGCTAATCTCTAAGTTCATGGAGTACGCCGCTTTGAGGAAACAAGAGGGAAACCCTATTATAGATGATGAACTCCTCAAGGAATAGCTGCAACAAAGAGCAATCAACAAAAGACAAAATATTACAGTGTTGTCACTAGAAGACAAAATAGGGATAAGGACAAGAATGTATTTTAAAATATAATATATTTGGGGGGTAGGTAGAACCCTAGTTTGTAGTAAATCTTGGCCACACAATGTAGCTTAATCTTGGCAATTCATTCTACTTTTTGGACACTATAAATAGGGGGTCTCCTCTCATTTTCAAGAGAGAGTTGAGTTGTTGAAATGACATGTTGTAGATATTTTAATAGAAATACATTGACTTTGGTGGATTTCGAAGTTTCTTTGCATGTTTCATGATTCATCTCCAATAGTTAGTTGAATCTAGTTAGATTTACATTGTTGTTTAGTTAGTTATAGCTTGCTTTGATAGATTTGATAATGTTGTTATGTGGTTGTGAAGATTTTTGTTGTGTAGATGCCTTCCTAGTCCATACTTTTTGTTGTTTGTTGCTAGTAGATTGCTATGTAAAGTTAGTCTCGACTTAAATTTAAATTTGCCTCAAACTTTTATCTGTGTTCATGCATGTACATGGTGAATGAATGGTAAAATATTTGTAGTCCTTAGAAGATAGCGAAGATTTCATGATACTATGAAATTTTTGGTTAAATGAAATTTTGTTTTAAGGAAGTTGTCCATAGTAGACACCTCCATGATCACTGTTCATGGTTAGTTGTAGATCTAGGAACCCCCTCTCTTCCTGGCCTTTTTCTTCTTTTTTTTAGAAATAGCCTATGGTAAGGTTCATTGCACATTGTAAAGCTAAAATTGAAGGAAAACATTGAGGTTTCAGACTATTGTTCAAACCTGCAACATACTGCACATCAACTTCCATCCTAGAAACTTCAATTTACAAAATCCACTTCATTTCATCCAGCTTCGTAAGTCTGCCCTGTGATTACCAGCAAAATCACATCAAACAACTAAGATATTCCAAGCACTGTCAAGACCTGACACTAGAGACCTTGGGATAGTGTTCTGCAATTTGATTGTGGAAGATTGTCTTTAAAGAGAGGTGATGCATCTACGCATTACCTATGTTGAGAAAGTCTGCAAATCACCGCATCAATAGCTTACTCCTGGAAGCCTACAAAAAAATATGGATAAAACTCTCTCATTCATGTCACATCCACCTAATTAGCTGATGCCTCATCACTAGGATCCCACTAGACCCTCACCTAATCAATGTCTTGACCCCTGAGGTTCAACTCCCGACGTTGCAGGATGTGCATGATTTCCAAAGAATGATACTTGTCTTCTACCAGAAGTCTCTCCATCTGCATCTCCTACTATTCGCTCTAAAGCCACTGGTCCCTGACTAAATCTAGAAGTGTCCTTCTGAGGACACTATTGAGCAATGTGACCCTGCTGACCATAAGTGAAACATCATGTACCTCTATTGAACCCTCTATCACTTAGAGGTGCACTAGACAATGGAAAACTACCTCCACTAATCAAAGACTAAAAATTGTTACCCTGTTGAGCTTGAGAATTCTTATTCTTCGGTAGGTAACATTGCTACTACTATCCACCCTTAGTGGGTGCTTGTTGGTTTTGAGAGGAATCCCCTATCTAAGTCTGACCACCTCACAGACCAAATCCCACACTAGGTGCACTACCAATCTAGGAACCTATATGTCCACCCAAATCCATAGTCAAATTCTCCTCCACAAGATGTTCCTTCTCCATGGCTACCTCCATAGTCTTCAACTCAAAGACTCAAACTCCTCCGTTGATATGAGCATTCAAGCGCCTAATGAATTGTTTTACCAACATAGTCTCGTCGTCCACAATTCCAGCATACTATTTGAGCTCATAGAATCTATCCTCAAATTGCTCAACTGTCATGGCCATCTGACACAGATCATGCACGACATTGTCTCCAATGCTCTAACAAGAAATGCACTCTGAATCTCTCCAAAAACATGTCCCATGAAATTGAGCCAATCTCCAGATGGAGCTTCTACTCCTCGAATTGCCACCATGTAGAGGCAAAGCATCTAAGATGCATAATGGCACATCTAGCTCTAGTGTTGCTACCATATGGGTGCATAGAAAAATACTGTCCCAAGTCTATCAGCCAAGTTTCTACTTCCAGACCACCACCAGTATCATCGAATGTGGGAGGGCATGCCCTCAATAAGTCTCTCATATGCCCTGCAACAATAGCATCTTGCTCCATAGTCTCAACAACTCTCGTAGGTGATCTGTCTCATTCTCTAGCCACATCTTGTTCAGCGTCCTGTCTAGGACCAAGTCCAGCAAGAACCTCCTCCAATAAGGACGTAACTATGCTCCCTTTATTTCTGGCTATATCATATTTTTTTCCCCACTCACTTGATCCAATTAAGGACACTGTTGTTCTACATGCTCACTCTCATGAGAGCTCTAGGAGGGAGATTCCTGATGGTTAGCCATTCGGCCAGCACCTCGATCTTGACCACGACCCCTGCCTCGATGACTAGGCATCGTCCTACACAAAAATAAAGGACAAGTCTCAGTTGCAAGATGCAAGGGACAACAGGAAAACACAACTTAAGATTCTAACATCTA
The DNA here is from genome assembly GCA_007258455.2 of Sequoia sempervirens. Classification (NCBI taxonomy): domain Eukaryota; kingdom Viridiplantae; phylum Streptophyta; class Pinopsida; order Cupressales; family Cupressaceae; genus Sequoia; species Sequoia sempervirens. The sequence continues at coordinate 485,377,124 of VDFB02105785.1, read as the reverse complement.
GGACTACCTAATGGGCTCACAAATATCCAGAGTACCTAGTGTTAGAATCTTCACTTTGATACAAATCTGTAATTCCTCACCAAGGAAGCTAGAGAACAACACATAAAGTAACAAAATAACTGAACATTTTTTTAAAAAAAGACATTCGATTACAACACAAGTACAAAAGAAACATATACACATACATTCTCAGGGTTTCGTGACAACACTACTTAAACATTCACAAGTAAGAACATTATATCATTAAACCCAAGACATTAAACATAAGGATAAATCATATTAGCAAAGAATGATCCAATCATATAATCATAATATAGTCAAGTTACATATTCAAGTTACATCAAGTGAGATTGTGACAAATCTCGTTACATCATAATAACGTTACAATAAGTTCAATCTTACACATCAAGTATACAATATAGATGAAGGTCATAACACATCTGTCAACCTCCTTCATGAGCACACTCAGCGTCCAACTTCACGAACCCTATAGAATCAAGAACCTATCACAAGAACAATATTATTCAAGCACAACAACACCTGTAAGGGGACCTAATGGAGGAAAAGGCATGTTCCTCCCAACCACGTGGTACCCGAAGGTCCACCCCCATCCTAGGAGATAATATCAAGTCCTCAAAGACAAAGAAACATGAAGATAAAACATAACATTTACATGGCTCAAGTCGTACACATTACAACATAACGATATCTATACCACATAATAACAAACAAAGCTTCAAGAGGTAACAACATAAACAAGGGTAAATCTACACAAGAGACCACATATTATGCATTAGGAAAAGAGTGTCATCACATAGTTTATTGTAGGTTACCCTGGTGAATCTTCCTAGATTACCGACCCTCATACCGAGTTACCTTCGCAATCTCTACTGATTCTCGATGCCTAAACAAACTCATGTGGCATCGAACTACCTTTCAAGAAGACAAAGTAGATGATCATGCTATTCCAGGCCATCTCAACATACCCTTAATCTATACACTAGGCAAGGCAATCCAATTATTTGAAATATTTAATGAACCCCACCCATCCCCATGTACATTTATTAAGGTTTTCACTAAATTAATAACTTTTGATAGGTTACCCTAGCTACCACTTAGGGTTCTGGCCCCTATTGAAAGCCACTCTTCCTAATAACATAACTCGTAATCAATTACAAAGGATAACCATCATGCACATTGAACATCTCCAAGAATGTACACATCTCAATCATGATATAAACCATATAACTTCCATAACACCTCAAAGGTAACAAAAAATCATGGAAGGCTAAGTCCCAAGTTAAATCATTGTAATTGAACAATAAAGTGCAAGCATAAGAAGCTTAACAAAACAAATTTCCTTTCCTGGCCTCTGGAAGATTAAAGAACTCATAAGTCAAAAGTATACACATAAATTATAACCAATACATTACTACTCATCATATACAATCATCAAGTCTTCATGATCTAAATAACACAATCCACAAATATTTCGATGCAAATATATGCACAACCAAGATTTTTTTGTTTTCATTTAATTTAAAATAATGATCTTAATATTTACACCTGTATATATATAAATAAATACATATAAAATATATATTTACAATATATATATATATATCGATCCACTTAATTGTTGTCTTGTTACAAAACATATCAAAGATAGCAAGCACGTACAATTATAAATAACATAGACATATAATTATTAATTTATAGATTCATTCACTACACAAACCTAGGACTACAAATTCAAATCAAAGAGACAAACAATCAATTATAGTTATCTCTATCGACTCCTTCATGTTCACAAGGGAAAAATGCATGTAAATTAAATTGAGAACTTTATGTTCGAAACTCCGAACTATTCATATTTAATACACATGCATCAAAGGATATGTCCATACTTAGCAGGATAATAGAGAAACCAAACTCTATGCCTAAAGATTGAAGACTATAAGCTCAAGAAAGCTGCATGCAAACGGATATAACACATCCTAAGATTTGTGGTTGTTAAGAGAGCCATAAACAATCATATATACACTATCAACATGGAATTGTATCTACAACATATTTTACATAGATCATAGAAGATTAAAGGATGGCGTATCAAGAGCATTTCCTCACAACGTAACTATGTTCACCAAAATAGATTCTTAATGTTTTCAAATCTATGTTTACAAATGCCAATCTAATATGTTTCCAACGCGATTTCGCTACTAAACAAAAGTTTAGAAAAGGCAGACATCGAGCTGTATGGCGTCTTAGATGTATTTGGGTATCTCATATTGCGGTTTTAAAAATGTCCAATGGTATGGCTGAGGGATACACACAAAATGGATCTTAACAAGTACGAGATAAAAACAAGGGAAAATGACTAACGCCAGCCTCCAAGAAATTGTAAATCAAAGGCTAAAAGAAGTAATTCCAAATCTCTTTCCATCAAGGCGTCGTTGGCCAAAGTTTCAAGGTGCAGTACAAAGAAAGCCAGAGGCTACAGGAAACTGATTTTATTTTATCATACTTCTAGGTCGAAGTAGATACAAGAAACTAGAATACCATAAAGATTCTCTCACATATTTTGAAAATTCTTTAAAACAAAATCACTAAGTGACTCGATAAATAAGGCAACAGAAAATTTCAAGATTCAAGGAATATTATTTGGTTGGTAAATAAAGTTACGGGATATTTCTAAATTAGAACATTTGTCTATCGCCATATGGAAATAAAATTACAAAGCAAAACCAAATATTACAGACATATTTTGCTAAGATTTACTTTTAAATTTGAAAACTCATCCTCATTGTTTCTTTGTTGCATACGCAAGTTTGGTTGAGTTAATCTTTTCCATAGGCAGTATTTCTTTTCTTTTTCTTTTTTTCCAAAGCAAGCTAAATACAAACATAATTTTTTACAAATTTTATCTTTAAGATGCAAATAAAATAGAAAAGGAAGGAACCTATTTAACCTCGCTTGCTCACACGAAGATTCGAAGAAGAAGAATTCTGGATTTCAACTAACTTTAAATATCACAATCTTCAAACCCAATCCACAACCAAATCACAAAAAACCTTCCAAATTCCTTTTTACAAAGCTTTCAAATACAAAAATATTGTAAAGAAACTTTTTCCAAAAAAAAATCGTGCAGAAACCTTCTCAAAAAAATTGTCGTGAATGATAGTTGCATAACCAAAGCTTTTAATTCCTTTCCAGTTAACTCATAAATCATAAATCTTAACTAACAATCAACATGCAATCAAGATTGATCAACCAGTTTCAACTTAAACAATTACACCAGATTACACTTTCTAACTCCAAATCAAGATTCTAACTCAGTATATAAATTTCATATATTATTTATAATCTATTGAAAACAAACTCCTTCAAAATATCTATTTTCCATTTATTTAAATTTACACATTGAAATCAACAATTACATTCAAATAAATATCCTATTAAATTTAATTTAATAAATCAAACCATAAACACAAATATTTTAACTTAACATTGAAATAAAATTATATTAAATCAAATTAATTAATTAATAAACCATTTAAGTAATTAATTAATTTCCAAACAATACGCAAACATGTACGACACAACAGAACAAAAAGACAATACTATGATGAGTGACAACACAAATAATCATCCTATAAGGGAACGATGGCCAAAGAAGGACTTGACATTATCTCTGAAACAACATATTTCCATTGGGTCAAGGCATGGTCAGAACTGACAAAGCAAGTGAAGCCGATACTTGGTACCTACAATCTACATCAAACAACACTATTAAACATATCTGCAAAAACCAACAATCACACCGTGAAAGAGAATCGCAGCATAGTAGGGTACTCACGAGTGAGTTATGCTACATTGTCTCCTTCACCAAGACTAACATACAATGTTGCATCATAAACAACATCAGATACATCATCATAAACACACTAATGCTCTGAAACAACATAAAACCATAACACACATAATGTTTATAATAATGTCGCCACACAAACATAATTAGATGATTAACAATGTCTCTAATGTATCATCAACACAATATAAAACCAACATAGTATTAGTGTCGTAATTGAAATAAAGTAACATAGTATAAAAATAGCTAAAGCAACTATAAACCAAATAGAAACAAGCTGAAACAATGTGCAGCAACTGAAGGGACACTACACAAACTTGGAAATTCAGGTGGATTCGATGCCTGGTACCTGCAACCTACAGCAAACCACATGGTCGAACATGTACATAGACAAGTAGTCAAACAAACTGTGAAGGAAAAATTGCAACGCCACAAGGCACTCACAAGTGAGAGATGCGACACTATTCACCTTCACCAAAATACATCAATGCATGATAATCAGATACTAAAATCATGATAAGAACATACATCAAGAATCGCATAATACTTATGGAAATAATAACCCACTCAGTCAAATAAACCATAAAATAGTCATGACATATACATAAACATCAGTGATTAAACAGTATCAACTATCATCATAGTAATGAGTCCAACATCGAGCAATGTATCATAATGTCTAAATGAAAACACGTCACTATCAGAAGCAAAAAGCAAATTGAGGGGCACTGCATCCTCCCCCCTAGGACCAGGCTTACTCCTGGAAGCTTGCAAACAGAAATGGGTAACACTCATGCACCTGGGATACATCCTCCCAAGAGACAGAAGACTCAACACTAGGATCCCTCTAGACCCTCACCTAGACCATGACTCGTTGCCCAAGGGTCAATTCTCGATGCTGCAGAATGTGCACGGTTTCTAAAGAACGTTGTTTGTCCTCTACTAGAAGTCTCTCCAAATGAACCCTGGTGATCGGCCTGGCGGTTATCCACCACTGCAAACACCCTGTGCGATATGCTTGCATCTCTTACTGTCGACTCTGAAGTGGCCAGCCTCTAACTATATCCAGATGTTCCCTTTTGAGGACATTGTCTAGCAATGTGACCCTGTTGACCACAAGAGAAACATCTTATGCCTCTACCATAACCCTAACCACCTGAGGGTGCAATAGACTACATAAAACTACCTCCACTGACCGCAAACTGAGAGCTCTTAGCAGGCTAGTCAGGATGATACTGTTGAGCTCGCTGCTAACTCTAATCTTTCCTTTTTTGGAACCTACTACCATGCTGAGATTGAGAGTTCCCAGGTTTCGATTGGGAGTGCTACTATTGATGCTCACCCTTAGCGGGTGCTTGATGACCCTTGGAGGAACCCGCAGCCTAAGATGGACCACCCTATGATCCGATACCAGCTGGAGGTGCACTACCAATCTATACACCTATTTGTCCACCTAAAGCCATAGCCAAATTCTTCTCAACTATCTGAGCTTTCTCCACAGCCACCTCCATTGTTTTCAGCTCAAACACATGAACACCCCCACTGATATGAGATTTCAAGCCCCTGATAAAGTGATGTACTAACATACCCTCATCATCACCTATGCCAGCATATTGCTTAAGCTCATAAAATCTCTACTCATATTGCTTAACTAACATCGCCATCTGTTTCAGCTCATGGAACTCATCCACATGACGTTGCTGCCAATGATTAGACAAGAACTAGGCTTTGAATCTCTCTAAAACATCTCCCATGAGACTGAATCTATATCCAAATGGAGCTTCTGATCCTCCAAACACCACCACGTGGATGCAAAACCTTGGAGATACATGATAATGCACCTACCCTTGGTGTTGCTACCATATGGATCCATAGCGAAACACCTGTTCAGATCAATTAACTAGGTCTCTACCTCCAAACCACTACCAGTCCCATCAAAAGTAGGAGGATGTGCTTGTACAAGGTCCCTCATATGTTCAACTGCAACCTCTCTCCTTCTAGGAGACCTATCTCTCTCTCGAACCACCAACTGCTCACCCTCTTGTCTTAGACCCAGATAGGCAAGAACCTCCTCAAGTAAGTGACGGAACTGTGCACCCTCCAACCTTGTTTGATCTTGATTCTGAACTCCACCTCCCTAATTATTTTGGGAGCCCTATTTTTCCTCACAATTAGACTCATGGGAACACTGAGGAGGGGAGTCCTAGCGATTAGCCCCATGGCCACCACCACGACCTCTACTCTGCCCTCAACCTCGACCCCAACCTCTAGGTATTATCCTACATTGACACCACCAAAGACAAGTTCAGGGTGTTAGATGAGGTCATCAAGGAAAACGTAAACTTCAGAATCTAAAAAACTAAGACAACATAATGGGATCTTGTATATACCCAGAGTACCTAGTGTTAGAACTTGGGCTCTCATACCATGTTGGTGCAGGAGCACCTACACGTCATCCTCCATTTTTGCTCATTTGATGAAAACAAGTGGTTAGAAGGTTAGAATGAGTATTTTTGAGTATTTTTGTCATGAATAAGGTCTAACAAGACCATCAAGCATGATCAAGGTTAAAGTTTTTGAGTTTTGAGTCAAAATGTAGAGAATTGCAATCTTGCAACAATTGTTGTCTTTGTAGCCTTGAAAGACACAAACTTGAATTTGTATATGTAAAGGAAAGATTGGATTCATGTACATGTAATAAGGCTATTTAGGAGCCACTTCAATTATTTTTGAGGTCTTAGGTGATAGGAATCAAAGTTGCTTCAAAAAGATGCAATGTTGTCATAATGCAAATTGTTGTAAACTCATCATTAGAGTTGTAAACACCTTAACAATGACTCCTTTATTCAAAAAATAGTTAAAGGCCATTGGGGAGGATGGGAACATGTTTATAAAGCCTCCATGGGGTCGAGGCATGAAAGGGGTTGAAGTTTTGAAGCATTAATAAGAAGAAAACTTTGTTTTTTCACTATTTTTCCTGCGCTTTTGACTGTTCTTGTGTGTGGTACTGTTTGGTACGTTACTATACAACCTCCAAATTGGCATGGTTCGATAGAGGGTAGAGATAGCTTTAATTTGGTGGTGATTTTTCTTGATTTCATTAAGTATAAATAGAAAGTTACATCAATTCTTCTGAAAGTGGGTCTAAAACCCTACAAATCAAGGGTTTTGATCACAAAATGCTTGTAATTCACCATTCCACCATGGGAGAATTATGAAACTTGGTGGAATGGTGGATTTAAGGGTCCTCTTCATGATTCAATTTTTTTCGGAACAAAAGATGGAGTCTTGCAAGAATTATCTAATGCCCTAGGTTTGGTTTCCTTTGTAACAGTCCAGGAAAATGAACTTTTCAATGCATTTATTTTTAATTTTTTGAGTTTTTGAGTAAGAATGATTGATGAAAATGATGTACAGGGTCTTGGGGAGCATGTTTGAACCTATTTAAAGCATGAGGGGTGTTGGGGAGAGCCTTGGTAGTCAAAAACCTACTGTGTACAGGCTTAGTTAGGCCTTTTTGGTGACTTGAAGGACAATCCTTTGATACTCTGTTGTTGGTGTTTGGTTTTATGATTTTGAGGATGTGTAGGGGTTGGTATTAGATGTTTGAAAACAAGTTCCTTTGTCTGGTTTGATCCTTTTACAAACTTTATCATGACTATCCTATTGGTGAGTGCTAGAAGGAATGCATGGCTAGTTTGGAAGTGACGGGAGAATGAGTGTTTGTGAGTACAAAGTCTATTTTTTTGGTCATGTTTTGACATGTTGAGATTGTTCATAGCATTCCCAAGTCCTGTTGAGATGTTTGGTTGTGTAAGTAAAGTTGAGTGGTCAAGTTGCATTGTTGAGAGGAATAGTGAAGTTGATGTGTGCATATAGAGTATTTGAGAGAAGCTTTTAAGAAAGGTGTTGTTTGTATGAAAGAAGGGTTGCTTCCCCTACCACTTTGTATCACATGTGTAATGCCCCACCACGAAACCCTAGAGGACAACACACTAACATCTAAAATGGAACATTTTTTTTTTAAGTTCAATTTTCACATGATTATAAATAAAATATTAACTCAAATTCTAACCTAAGTCCTCTAAGGTCCGCAACTACGCTACTTGATTCCCATTAGCTAAACTAGCAAGTATAGAAAACCATTACATTAAATAAATTCTAACGACAATATGAATTCCATTTCATCTTCACATTTACAGATCAACTAATATGAATTATCCATTTTATGCTAACAATATAACAACATCAATATTCATTAAATTGACAATTATATCAATTACATTCATCATTACAAGAGAAAATTTACAATAATTACAATGATACATCATTACATTGTTACCTCCTTGGATGAGAGAGGACAGTACATTAGAAGTATATACATGATACAATATTTTTGTGGAACAATACAAGTACATGAATAGTAATCCCTATAAACTGGAGCAAGTGTAGAAGCCTTCAAATCCAAGAATAATCACCATGAACATGAACAAAGTAAGGGAACCCAATGGAGTACAAGGCTCATTCCACCTGACCATGTGGAACCTTAAGGTCCACCCCCCATGCTAGGAGATAGCAAAGAGTCCCACCACCACAATGACAACAAGGTGACACCAATTGACATAAAGAATCCCAACATGCAAGTACAACATAACTCAACACAATAGAGACATCGCTTCCAGAGGCACACACATACATCAAATAGATTACAATTAAGGAAATGTTACGTTGTAGCAAGGGAGAGTGTCATTGCATGGTCCTAGCATGGGTTGTCTTGACAGTCTTCACTATATGATGTCCCCCATATAGGGTTGTCCTGATAGTCTCACATTAGACGTCAGCCCCATAGGGTGACACATGCGGGACCAACTTCCTTTACTGAAGACAAGGAGGTTGGTCTTGCCAACCAAGCCTTCTCAACCCATCCTTAGCCTAAACGAGTGCTACAGGCATGGGTGAGGCATCCAGTTATCTTGATTAGAGTGAACTACTACCTAATCCCCCTAGTTAATTAATTATGTTATCACTTATTTAAGGAAACTCTCACATGGGTTGTCCTAGACACCACTTTGTGCGCTAGCCCCCATTGAGAGCCACTCCCCCTTCTACAACTAGAAAAACCAACACAAGCAATAAAGTAAAGCCAACTTGCACGAATCACCAACACACAAAAATGTACTCATAAGGTGAGGCATGACCCATCCCATACACAAATTAATCATAAAGGTCAGTAAACAGTGCATGGCTAATTCTCTTTCTATAACACATGGCAAATATCACACCAACCAATTTTCAAAGTTCAACATATACATCAAACCAATAACACTATTCCCAAATCTCTGGAATACTTCCACTATTAACTTCACACAACAACTTGAACATTGAACAATAACTCACAGCCAACCCATTTCCATAACTCACTAACTATACTTCATACAATAACTTAATTAACGACAAAATCAAGAATGCAAGGTAAATTTAAAAACACAACCATTACACTTTCAAAGCATTCATATTGATCAAGAATAGTTCCTTATTCCTTATCGACTAATCATCCATTTACAAAATTACGCCAACCTTCCAATATTTGAATTTTTCTTTTGTTTCATTAATCTTTCAACAAGATCTATCAATAATAGGACAACAATACTCTTTTATTACACTACTATAATTCATAACAAAATACCCATACTCATATATATAAATATATATACATAATATATATAAACATGTATACATAACACAATAGATGTTTGTGTATATATATATATGTAAGTGCTATATCAAAATACTGTTTTCTACAACAGTTTATACTACAACCACATATGATTACATATAGTCATGCCTATATATATAAATTTACAAAGCTATTAAGTTGTTGTTTAATTTACAGTTTAGAATGTAAAATCTTATGCCAATATTTAAATTCATATATATATATATATATATAGAACACCATACAATATAAATCCAGAACATACTGGGGGTTCGACACCTTGTCATTTACTAAGCTATGAGTAAAATTCGAGCGCCACTTATGTTTCTTTCACGGAATAATATACTATCAGTTGGATATAATCGAAATGCTTTGATTGCAATCTCAAAGGTCTCAATTGTCAATACAGATCCATTCTTACACATCTAATCCAACAATTCACACATACTCGTAAACTGCTTTGCTCTGCCCAATATACTCATCATCATGTTATAAGTCAGAGAATTGTGTGAAAATCCAACACGCTGCCCTGCCCATCGAAAGATCGTGAAAGCAGGCTTTCTGGCATTTGAAAATCTAATCAATACATGATATACCAAAGTATGCGAAAGACTAACCTCGCATCGGTCAAGAGCCGATTCCATATTCTGATATGATGCAAACAAATCTTCAACCACTTTATAGACTCAACAAATTTTCCGAAATCCTCACACTCTTTCTGATTGTTTCTATATTCCTCCTCACTAATTTCATCACCATGCTCTTCTTCGCTCTCATCGTTGGTCTCATCTGTCTCCAATACCACCATCTTTTTCATAGGTTTTGAATCCGGCGGAAACACCCAGAGAGGAATAATTACTATAAAGTAACCCAAAATCAGACCTCAACCTCGTAATAGCTTTAGGTGCATAATTTATATGGGCCTAAGGCGAAATTTCACAGACAAATTACATTCAATATACGTTACAGATTATATATCAAATAACTGAAATATATAACAGTACTAGCTCGACCCAGCATGCAAAGAGGGACGGCGACCAAAACAAAGGAAATAGTGAATACAATACAAATTGCATGGGAGGATAAGACATTAGAAAAGATACAAACTCAATGCATGAAAGTCTACAGATTCCAGCTAGCGCGCCTAGTTAAATTGGGGACTTCCCTAAAGTTTGAATACCACACAACTCACCTACAGGAATTTATTAACTATACACTCCACTGGTATCGAATAGGCACTTAAGCTCAATATCAAAGCTATACGGCACTAGAACAACTTGCATGGCGAACAATATATCGATTGAAATCAAGATTGTATCAAATAAACTCTGCGAACAACTAGAGGAAATCGAATAACTTCAAGTCTTCAAGTACACGTTGAGGATGATAACGAATGAAACGACAACTTCAATATGAAATCAAATGATAATTAAAGGGATGTAAACAGCCAACGGGGCGTTAAAGCTTAAGTAAAGTGCATGCTAGCGGTTGGACATTCGAACCTCAATGAGTACAAAACAAGTATCGAGTCTTCAGATTCAAGGTTCCCTTTTCTCAGAGCAAAAGAATAAAGTTCTTAAAATACCATCACATGGTTGAATGATACATACAGAATCAAGGATATCGACATACAAGAAAGCTACAGAAGAATATGACTCTGTCTGGGTAAGGAAACGACTTAAGACAAGATTATCTATTGATGAGTACAAAACAGGGGTGGTGCCATCTAATTCTTTTCAAGAACTCGGAACAAAGCATAAATCAAAATTTTGAAGCGTGACTAACAATAATTTATAGAATATACACAATATTTTGCAGAGATATTTCAAGGAGTTCTTTCAAAAATCATTCTAATAAAATATTTCAAGCAAGAGTAAACAGAGGTGTAAATCAAAAATAGAGGAACCTGATTAAAGTCGTTTAGTTGGGCTGGAAATTGATGCAGAGGTCACTTCCTCCAATTTGCAGCTACAATATTCTTCAAAATTTCTCAATACTCCAAAACCCCCAATTCCAAACTTTCCAAAAACCCCAAGAAAACTTTCAAGAACCACAAATATTCACGAGAGAAGCAAGATTAGTTTCTCACAAAATAACCAAAAAGCCTCTCTCAGTTAACTCTAACTAATTTATTTACTCTTCTTTATTTCCTGTTACATGACCATGCACTCTAAAAATTAATTAATTTATTTAATTTTCTTTTATTATTTCCCACACTTCAAATTTGCACACAGAAGATCAAACAATTAAAATATTTAGTTTATTAATTTAATCCCTTCATCTTAAATTGCTTGCACAATAAAAAAATTAGCATATTTTTTAAATATATTTCTTTATTAAACTATAAGTTTAAATTTATTTAAATCAAACAAAACATTAATAATATTTTATTTACAATATTTAAGCTTTTGGATTCGATTGTGTCAATTTTTTTGTCGACTTTTCGGATTACACTCAGTGATCCATCATCAGGAAGAGGAAAAAATCTTAAATATTCAAGGACTGTGGAAAACTTATACCAACTAATATTTTATTTATTAAAATTTACAAATATATTAAAACATATAATTAAATTATTGAAACACCTTTAAAAACCGCAATACTCTTCCATTTAATATAAAATCAATCAAACAAATAACTCAAATGGACTGTATACCCAACTGTACCTAACTAAAAGGCGAAATGGAAGGAAAAGGACAACAACATCAACAAAACAACCCAAACTGACCACACAAACAAGGAACGAAAAACAAACGCTTATCCTCGTCAAGTATGATGGCTCACCTGGGGGACCCAACGCTATCTCCAAATCAACAACCTCCATTGGGGTTAAGGCATGCTCAAACCTGGCAATTCAGGTGGAGTCAATGCCTGGTACCTGCAACCTACAGCAAACCATACAGTCGAACATGTACATAGACAAACAATCAAACACACCGTGAAGGAAAAATCGCAGTGTCATAGGGCACTCGCAAGCGAGAGATGTGACATTGTTCCCCTTCTCCAAAATACATCAATGCATGATAATCAGATACTAAAATCGTGATAAGAACATACATCAAGAATCACATAATACTCATGGCAATAATAGCCCACTTAGTCAAATAAGCCATAAACTAGTCATAACATGTACATAAACATCAGTGATTAAACAATATCAACTATAATCATAGTAATGATTCCAGCATCAAGCAATGTATCATAATGTCTAAATACAAACAAGTCACTATCAAAAGCAAAAAGAAAACTGAGGGGCACTACAACAACAACATGTTAATGGTGTCTTTTCTTAGTCAAATATTAGCCAACGTGAAGGAGAGTGTTGGGGTTTGATATTTTATGCATTTGGTGTCTTCCATGAGAAATTGTATGCATTTGTTTCCCAATGTATGATAGTGGAAGAGACCTTATATGACTGTAATCAAGTTTGATATGTATTTCTTTAAGTCTAATTTCAATTATTATTATATTATATAAGATGATTTGTAATGGTTCAATATGATATGTTACAATTCCATGTCATTTCCTTTCAATGCAATGTTATTTTTATAAATGTCACACATGTTGAATGAAACCTTGAAACAAAATGAATCTACAATCTGCATCATACTCAGCAAACAAACAAAAAAATCATGAGTGATTATTACACAATTTTTGACTCATGGTTATGATGATTAATTTTATTTCTAAAAAAATCCCTATTTTTATTCTATACAATATCACATTTTTAATTATTTTTGCATTAGATAGTCTTATTATTTATATTTCTAGACCAAGTCTTTATTTCTATACTAGATGGAGTCACTTTACCTTTTTTATGTTTTTTTTTTTGTTTATAAACATTTTTAATAATTGTGATCATATATTTTTCATATGCTTGAAAAATATTTTTGATAAAGGAAAAAACGGGTTTTACAGGGACCCGAAACCACAAAGTTTACAAGCAGAAGAAAGATAGAGCATTACAGAACCCAAAAAATAGGAAGACTGCAAAACAGAAAAAGCCAAGAGAAGACCGCAGCCACCAGCCCCGAGCCAGCACAAACCAGCAAAATATGCTTGACAAATGTTATTCATTGAGATTTTTTCTTTTGTGTTTACATGATTTGATATGAAGAGTTCATTGCAAGGAGAATGCAACAAAATTGATATCCATATTGAAACATCTTTTATAAGAATTTGAATATTTATTTCATGTTGATTGATTGTTTTACTTTGACATAACTTACATGCTAATTAAAATAAGAGAAAATTTAGGTGAATATTACATACTTTGTAAAGAAAATGAGCAAAAAACGTCCTTTTTTTTTTTGAAGAACCTAAAATTGATATTTTTTGAATTTTGAAATCATGTAAACTAATGAAATGTAGATATGTTAGTGTAGTTTATGACTTTTTAAAATTAAATTAAATTAGATTAAGAAAAAAAAGTGATATTTTTTTTGTAAAACTATCACTACTTATTTAACAACTAAAATGCTAATAAAGGTAGCTTAATGAGACATCAAATTGTTCCTAACAAATTTTATTTTTCATAAATTTTTCATATTTTGAATTCAAAATTTTATTGCAACAAACAAAATTAATTTTGATAAATATTATTTTAGTAGATTTTTCAAATTGCATGTCTTGAAAACATGTAGCACTTCAATAAGATGTTAAATTTTTTATGACTATTTATCAAAAAGAAAAATAGATCAGCTCAACTAGAATTATGTCTCCTATATAATGAACTTTGTCAAACAAAATTGATTTTTTTTTTTTGAATTTTATCAACTTGAAATTTTGAAGTTGGTGATCTATTTGTTGTGAATAATAAAAAAATAATATCAAAATATAATAAAATTTATATTTTCAAAATCTACAAAAGAATATTTTTGACATTTTAAAAAATGTTGTATACATAAGTAGAAGTGGTGGAAACATTAAACTTCTTTAAATAATTTTTTTTTTAATAATTTGCATCAAAGTGATCCTATATAATGTTGAGCAAACACTTTTGATGGATTTGTTTTGGCTAGATCTATTTTAAGTAGAGTATTTTTTTTGGATAGAAATGAATTTCAAGTACAAAATGCTTAATGTTGGTCTATTGTCTACACAAAAAGTTAACACAAATTTGTGCTTTCATCCTTTCTTTTTAGACTTATTTTTTCCTATTTGTCCTAATGTAATTACTAGTATGCATGTTGACACGGTCTTGCATAGAACTTGATAAATAACATGATTATGACTTGATTCCATCTTTGCACATCACAAAGAACTAATTTTGATACTTATTGCATCCATTCTTTATCTTAAGTCATCAAATCTACAATTGTGAAAAATGATCCAAATCAAATCCATTGTGAAAAGGGGACCACTAAAATTTTAAATTCAAATTTTATTAAAACTAAGCTCATTTCCCTCCTTTTCAACTAGTCATTATAAACTTACTAAAGCATTTAATATTTTAAATTATACATTGAAATGTTGTATTAAAAAACAAATATGCAATTCACTATGATCATCTAGTATCTAGATAGAGAGCCATCAAAAGAACATCTATCAACATTTAAGTTTTATGATGTGACAAATATCATATCAACACTCTAAACATACTATAAGACTACTTGTCTTTGATCATTATTACATGCTATTAACTTAATTTGATCAAAAGGAAACACTCCTAGCCTAACAAGATCCAATTTATCAGCATTCCTCTTTAAACACAACACAAATTATAGACATCAAGAAGGACTTTTTCTAAACATCTAAATTTAAAATATATATATATATATATTTATAGATAATCTTTAGTTTTACGTTCATTGCAGTTAGATTGATACTCAAAAGTCAATTTGACACACATAGAAGTGAACTAGAATAAATAGTAATAATTTTCCTAGCTCAAAGGCATTTATCCAACACGTCCTTATGTTTGACATATTGGTGAATCAATTAGTAGTATCTCACACAAAAAGATTTTCAATTATTTCTTTAAATTATTCTATACATTTAATTCAATTTCAAAATCAATCTCAATTGTTCATCCTAAAATTCTTTATTTATTTGTTGTGATTGCTTAATTTATGGGTATGTGCAGGATCATGATGGGCCAAAAAGTGGCAATATGATAGTTTTTTTTTTACCCAAAATTGATGAAATGAAAAGAATTTTTAAAGGAGATTCTCAACTTTCCACCAATATAAATTATGCTTTACTTTGAATTTAATAAATAATTATTATTTATTTTCTATTTGAATTACAACTAAAATTCTAATTGATAGGCTGATTGAAAAACATCTATAGCTTTCAAATGGTATCACATTTTTTGAATCTAAAAAATGCGTCACATTCTATGCTTTGCATACTATAGGATTAAAAAAAAAAAAAATGAATTTCATGAAGTTTTGAATAAATTAAGGTAGTTAGACATATGAGTTTTTTTATTTTTTAAAAGTTGTAATAAAAAATTCATAATTAATTATTTACTTGGAAAAAAATTACAAAAAATATACATCACATCAGGACATGAGTCCTCTATTTATATCTATTTAATATTATCATTTTATTGTGGTTAGGGTGGTCAGATAGACACCTACTTCTTATTTTATTTTATTTTTTTAAATAAATCTAGTAGTAGAAACTACATTCAATTTGCTACAAATTGTATTCTTACATATTTTTGAAATAATATAGATAACTTATTCAAATTTTTACGTCAAGTTGCCTAACTCTGATTTTTTTGAATTTTTTGCCACTTAAGGGCTTGTTTTTTCCATGATTATCCTGTACATACCCTTATCCTAAGATATTTATATGAAGTATATTATTTTTTCTTAGAGTTATATATACAAATCCCACATCAACTAATAAATACTTCATATGCTAAATGTTCCAACAACTTTGCCAATAAAAGAAGACTAAATAGTGAAAATTCTTCTTTCCACTCACTCACATACTAAGTATTTCATTTCGAAAGACCTTAAGTAATTCACACATTGGAGTTAGCTAGCAAGTTGTTTATCAATGGATCGGGTTCCACATATAAACAACTAGCACATTGACTCCAATGCACTAGCTCTTTATAGGAGATACTTCATCCCCTTAAATAATTGATGCATTAGAGTCAACTCACAAGTTGTTTATAATGAATCGGATCCCACATATAAACAACTAACAAATTGACTACAACACACTAACTCTTTATAAGAATTACTTCATCCCTTACTTAAATCAACACATCACTGTATAAAAAGACACATCATTCCACACATCATTCCTCCTTGAACTTCCAAAGTGGGTAGAGTACATTTACCTTATAATTGTTTCCAACCATAACATTCACCATTTATCCCCTACTAACAAATATTTAGATATACTTTCTTTCTAATTGTTTTTGCCTTTCTAATTAGTAGAGAGTCCATGGTAAAATTTATTTCAAATCCCATGAGAAAGAAGTTCCTGTTAGACTAAAAATCATGTTAGGGGCCGGTGAATTCAAATATATGATTGTCATTGCTTATGCTCAGTTTGAAGAATTATCTGAAAAGAAAAATGTATGTATGTTTGTTTTTTTTCCTCCAATTTATTCATAAGTATCAAATTATTCAACCCCAACAAGTAAATCCAGCTAATTATACTATCAACTGGTGTAACAGAGGGACGCCATATGTGGATACATAAGAAAAAACAGAAATATAAGTTTTTTGGGTTGTTAATTATCAATAACAGATCTGAGGAAGATAATACATAAATTTAGTTTAAAAATATGATGTATCTATGATTCTCTTGCAACTGAATCTTGGGCTGAATCTTTCTTGCTTATGGCGTTGTGCATCCAAGCTCAAGGCATCGTCCACTGGATTCAAAACTTGTAGCTGCTATCCATGGCCACTGAGGATTCTATTATTGATTATTCTGCATTGTCTTTTGGTAGGGTTTCAATCTCCATGCCGTTGTAAAATCTGATTCAACACAACATATCAGTTAAAGATCACAGATTCAGCACAACGTAACAGTAAAAGACCATAGATTCAACAACATGAATCTAGTAAATGATCATAGCTGCCGCACATAATAGAATAGAAATTATAAGATAGTTTTTGGATTTGTTGTGTATGTTTTTTAAGTCAATATTTTTTTTTTACAAAGGTCCATTCAATCTGATCTGAAACATCAATATAAAACATACACAACCATCAATCATGTCAGAAAGAGGAAACGTCGATAGTGGTCCATTGAATGTGATCCGTACATTAAATGTGATCCAAAACATCAAATAAAAAAACATACACAACCATCCATCATCAGAAAGAGGAAACACTGATGATGGTCTATTGAATGTGATCCGAAACGTCAATAAAAAAAACATACACAACCATCCACCTTCAGAAAGAGTAAATGACCATAGCTGCTAGACATAACAGAATAGAAATTATAAGATAGTTTCTGGGTTTGCTGTGTATGTTTCTTGCATCAAATATTTTTCCTTTTTGACGATGGTTCATTGAATGTGATCCCAAACGTCAATAAAAAACATACACAACCATCCATCATCAGAAAGAAGAAACGCCGATGATGGTCCATTGAATATGATCCAAAACGTCAATATAAAATATACACAACCATCCATCATCAAAAAGAAGAAACTCGATGAAAAACATATAAAAAATCCAAAAACTATCTTATTATTTCAGCATGAAAAATTAATACAAACTAAAATAAAAATAGAATAGAAAAGCTTTTTGAAAAATCTATATCTTTACAAAAAAATAATTCAACAAAGCTTTTCTTGATATGGACTGTCAATAAACCTTATGTTCTTGACAAAATTTTGGTTTGGCTTTCTATATATTCAATGATGGTGACACACCTGTGAGCAACGTGGAGCAGGATTTGAAAGTGGGTGGGCGAAGGATTTGTAGCAATGGAGGCATTGGTACTAGTAGGAAGAGAATTTTCACTCTTCTTTGAAATCTTGCGGCCTCTGGTCTGCAAATGCCTCTCACAATACTTCTTCCCTGGAAGCACATCTCTGGAGCAACGCCATTTCTTGCCGTCGTTTCTCATACATCTAAAGGGCTCTGAATCATTGCTGTTCGACATTTTCTCTCAAATTGTCACATTTGTAAGGAGATTTTCCACAGAATTTCCGCCCTCATTTTGCACTCAAATCTAAAAACCCTAATTGTGGTGGATTCTTTGCAAACTGGGGAATGTTTTGAGAATTGTTGAACTTTCTAATATCTGTAGGAAAGCTGAATACAAAAAAAATCTTTGTGAAACTGTTAAAGAAGTTGGGATTTGTGTTAGTAAAAGCACTGAACTTTATACACGCTTCGATCAAACAGTATGGGCCGCAATACTTGCGTGCATGGCAACATTTTACGTGTCTTATCTACATACCGTATGCATGCAAAAGTTTCTGTCAGTTGCCACGGCTGTTTGTTATTCATTTGCAAACATCTGTTCCACTTAGGAGATGCCACAGTGGTACCAGCCATTATTAATATTCTATATTTTATTCATCGTAATTCATGAAGAACATGCCCGTACCACATTAAACCTCTGAAATACTAAATTATTCCTTCGAATCGTCTAGGAGAAATGAACAAAAATCTTTTTTTGGGAAGCTTTCACACAGCGTGCCAAGTGACCATTGCTCCATTGCTCCATTGTGTGAGTCTACAGAACCTTCCTTACAAAAGGATAAAGCTATTTCTCTCCCATAAGTCATGGAATTTGTTTACATGTGAGTTTCAATTAAATGTTCAAAACTATAGTTTAAGGGATAGGATTCAGTAGTAGTTTTTCAACAAAAAAAAATGGAGATAATTTTGAATCTCTTAATTTTTTTTAGTAGTTTATTCGATAATATTTCTATTTATAATTAAGATTTTGGGTCCATATCATCAAATATAACATCACACTAACATATTTTTTTGTTGAGGTGTCTAAAAAGATCCGAAAAATAAGATAGACTAAATGTATACATTAAGTCATATTTTGTAAGTGTGTTGATGTGGCATCACATGATTTGTTTCTTTTTAGATCTAACAAATACATTTCTTTCAATTACGAGTACTCATGAGCAACATAAGCAACTTCAAAATCGCAACTTTGTATAATTGAAAATATTGGATGTTAAATCAATAAATACTATCACATAGTTCTAGAGTTAAAATTGGTGGGCATTTCATGGAATAATTATGAGTCTATCCAAGACTTCCTTGTTAATCAATAGTGCCCTTCAATGAAGCTTAAAGCCCTTAATTTTTTGCATGATATTGGTCCTGGTTTTATTTGTTGGGAACGTAATCAACAGATTTTCAATGATACTTCTAGGCATGTTTGTTAGGTTTGGGGTAGAATAAAGGCTAATTTGAAAGAAACTTGCCAGGTTGGATTCAAGACTATCAAGTGAGTTCTTCGTGGGAATTTAGAGTGTTGTTGAGACTTAACATTTTAGTTATGTCTTCTTCATCTGCTCCCTTCAACTATCCTCATGATTCTTAGATTATTAAATGAGTTTTCCCTCCTTCTAGCTTGGATAAAATTAGTGTTAATGGAGCTTCAAAAGGTAATCCTAGAAATATTGGCATGAGAATTGTTTGTTATGACCATAATGGCAAGTTTAAGTTTTGGTTTGTTGGCAGCTTTGGTGTTTCTTCCAATAGCTTTGTTGAGGTTATGCCCATTTATCAAGATTTTTTAGTAGCTAAAATAAAGCATTTTTCTTGTACATTATTTTGGAATTTGACTCTAAAATTTTGATTGATCATTTCAATAATCACTCTTCCTTTTACTTCTCGCATTGATATTTGAATGATGAAAAAGGATATTGGCATCATTCTTCATGGTTTCAATGTTGTCTAGTGGAGCCATACTAAAAGGGCTAGAATTCAAATTATTTTTTTGGTTAAATTTGCGTTCATTTGACACAATATCAATTTTGATATTGGAAGTGGTCAAGATTGTCCTCTATGGGATTTGAACAACAACTTCAGTGATTTTGTGACCATTGACTACAATGTTTCATTGGATTCTTGATCCCTATTAAGTTTCTCCATGTTGGTGTTTTGGTTTCTAGGATGCCTTTCTTGCAACTTTGTTATTCTTTTTGTTAACTAGTTTTCCTTTTGTTTCACCTTTTTTAGCATAAAGGAAAGAATTACTTTTGACACTTACAACATATATATTTATCATGGCTACAAGGGTTTATACCTTGTCTATGAGTTTGGTAGGGTTCCACCTCTTGCTTTGATGGTATGTCTTTAGTCAATTTGAATTTTCAATATTTTTTGGAATTGTTGTACTAAGAGTCTTTTTAAGACTGACAAACTTTTCATGTAATTAATTGCTCTTTTAATATATTATTTAAAATTATGTTCAAAAAATTATATTAAACTCATAAATTAAAAAAAATAGAAAATCAATAAATAAACATGTTAGATCATCATATAAAACTCAAATAATTTTGTATCTATAAAATTTGAGTGACAATTCTTTTATGACCAAACATTGAAAATAAAGATTTATGTTATTTTATTTTATTTTTATAAAAAATTTAAGATCTCATATTACAAATCTAAATGTTTTACCTTTACACAAATAAATTTAATTTATTATTGAATATTTCAAAGTTACAAGGTAGAAATATTATTGTTCTATATTCTATAGTTAATAAAAGAGCTCTCTAAAAGATGTGTATTTTAATTTTCAATGAAAATTTTATTTATATATCTATATATACACATTAGATTTTTTATTTGTATATTCTATTATTTTTTAATTTTAATTTTTATAAAATTAAAAATATTTATAATTTTTTAATTTATTCAAATATAAATGAATATTTTATTTAGAATTATATTAATTATATCATAAAAAATATTTGTCTATTTTCTTAACCACTTTAAAAAATATAATAAATAAAAGTTAAAAACTTATTAAATCCTTAAAAAAATTTAAATGTTTGCATGTTAAATAAATTATAAAGTGATGTAGTTATGGAAAAAGTGTTCAGTAAATGACAAACTAATCATGTAGCTTTAATATAAACACAAAAATATTCAAAACCACTACATTTATATAATAACCAACTTGATTCAACACACACACACACACACACAAAATCAACAATAAAAATATATCTTTAGCCTTTGTTGCAATAAGATTACAACATGCTAGGCCTCAACCATTTGATTTCAATGTAATATCAACACATTCATATTAGTATTGTCATGAATATTAACTTACTTGTGCTACTCTCAAATTACTCTAATCTTATTTAGACATTGTAGCCATTGAAATTTATCATTGATTCTTGATTCATCATTTTCCCAATAATTTAATTAATTAAATAAATTATTCAATTATTTTTTCTCATAATCTCTTTTATTCTCATAGTTAATTATCCTTTTTTCAATTAATTATTGTTTCCTCCTTAAGGTTTATTAGTTAAATAACCTTAGTTCGTAATTTCTCCAACTTAATCAATTAATTAATCTTTGATTAATTAATTAAGGCTAATTAAGTCCCCATTAACTTTTTCTCTAATTTTTATTTCCACATCACCCCAATCATCCAAATTTCAATCTTGACCATCCAATATCTGCACATGGATTAAAATCTAAGCATGCCATCATTTGAGATGTGTCCCCATCCTCCTCATGCTCCCACATGTGTTAGCATGCTTACTCACCCCTCTTCTCAGTCACACACATGTGTGAGCATGCAATATTGTAAGTTTAAAACCCTCGCATGCATCCACCTCATATTTGTCCTATTAACCTAGGCTCACTATTTTTCTCACACATGTGTGAGCATGCCTTCCCCACCACCTCATGGGATATTTATCTTCCTCCCTCTTCCTAGGTTGTGAGACTTGTCACAAGGCTAAGCCTTCAATATGTTCCTTTATTCTCTTCAAATCTTATCCTCCATCAACCTTGCATTTTGGCCCTTCATTTCCTCCATGAAAAAACCATAAATTGGATTTCTTCCCTTATATTTTCATCAACATTCAATCATACTATTGTGTTATCCATTTGATCAATCACTTTCATGCTAAACTTATGTTTCTATTTTCACTATCAATCTTGAGCTATTGTTATTCTAGTGCATTAAGAGGAATCCATATTAGATACAACTATATCTATTACAAATATGAGCACAAGTGGAGCTTAAAGGGTGCACTTCACTTTAGCTCAATTGGATTGAGAAAGGTAAAAAAGGTATAAAGGTCCATCATTGTCTTTGAATATTTTGTGTTTAATGAGCTTTGTTTATTTTCCTTTTCTTCATTCTAGCACGTTTGAGGGACCCATATCCTTATTACAAAATTTTGTTTGAATATTTTATTTTTTTTACTTTTTACATGGTTTAGCGCCCATGCTATATGTTTCAATGCATGTGTTTCTAATCAGCCCTCTTGCATCATGTGACCTACACATTTGATGAGTTTTGGATTTTGTTACATCTTATTTCTAATGTTTCTCTCTAGTTTTTCCAATTTTTCTTGTTTTATGTAGGGATTTTTTTGTTACTTTATTATTTTGATCATTTTATATCCCTTTGTGTGTAGGATAACCTATTTTATTATATGTATCTATCATCTAGTTGAACCAGTGCTTATATCTAGTAGATTAGCACTTATGCGGATCAACACATGCTTGAATTAGTGCTTGCATGGATCAATGTATTTTCCCTTAATTCAATATTTTCATATCTAAAACCTTTTCCTTATTTTTTGTGTTCTATTTTTTTTTTATTATTCACTTTTTTAGTCTATCTACTAACTTATTTTCTTATTCTTTTTACATTTTTAACTTATGTAGGTCCTTACTATTTTATCAAAAAATCAAACATTTGTCCTCTATTTTAGATAGGCTACTTAATCAACACTTACATAAATCAATGCCTACATGTTTTAATACTTTTACAAATCAACACCTCTAAGAATTTAGTATAATCTTTTATTTTTCTGCTTTTAATACTTTTATAGATCAACACCTCTAAGAATTTAGTATAATCTTTTATTTTTCTGCTTTTAATTCTATGTAAATTATTGCTTTTATTGCTTTTAGCTTGCCTACATGGTTCATCACCTCTACTTTATGTAGGATTATTTTTACATTTTCCCTTTTATTCTTCATTTTCTTAGTTTTTAATTCTAACTCTTTATGTTGATCTAGTACTCTAACTAAGTGATGCGACTATCTACACCTTTCCAAGGCCATATTTAAACAACTATTTTAGGTTATGTTTTTCAAAGAATTTATTTTATCACTAGTCTAATTACACTTAAAGCATAGTAGTTGCTTAATTAGATTATTTCTTATGTTTTTTATGAAGTGTATGCTCTCCCCATGTGCTTCGTGTGATCTTAGGGATTAGTAGTTTCACATTTTTATTTTTTTATTTTAGATTAGAACCTAAGGGTGCTAACTTGTGTTTATTCTCGTCTTATGCTTTGTGTGATCTTGGGTGATAAAAACACCTAGCATATATTCCATTATTGAGTCTAGGTTGTTTGTGAGTGAAATTTTTTGATTTGGTGGGCCGATTGTGTCATTTTTTAATTGAAGTAATAAAAAATATCTACATAATAGACACCTTGTAAGCAATATTGAGTAATCAAGAATTTTTATTTTGGTCAAAAACTAAGCCTATAGCCCAAAAATTGAGTGTTTCTATTTTATATTTAAAAATTGTACCTTCTATAATTTACTAACAAGCATGTGCAAAAAGATGGGGGACCAAAAGGTGGCCACTGCACTTCTTGGCCCTATTCTTGCTATAACTCGAGCACATTATAGCAAAAGTACGTTGTGATGTGAGCATGTTATCATGTGAGCGTGTTACGACGTGAGTGCATTATGGCATGAGCATGTTATAACATGAGCGTGTTATAGGGTGAGTTTGTTATAATGCAAGTGCTTTACGGTGTGAGCATGCTATATAAGCTAATATAAAGAATTAAAAAAAAAAAAAAACAGCTTTCATTCTACATTTTCACTTTCATTTTGTGGCATGCAAACTCTTCAAAGCGTGCTCACATTGTTGTGGAGTTGATTTTACACCAAAAACTTTGCCAAATATTCACCAAAATGTCGTGAAGATGCCATGGAGGTCAAAGGAGTAAGTATTTTTAGTTTTAGTGTCAAATTTGTATTAAATAGATAGATTGAATTAGTTTTTTAATTAAAATTTATTTAATTTTTAGGAATTGATAACTCACTCCCAAATCTTCAAAATCCCAATTCATCTCTTCATGAAACACTCCTAAAGAATAGCCACAACAAACACCTCTTACAATTCCTCATCATCCTCTAGGAACACTACAAAACATATTAAGTCAAATAAAAAATAATAGAAAAGAACTTGAGGAGTTAATTGCAAGGTTGAAAGATCTTGTGGGAACAAACTCCCATAGGACCACCCTTACTCAATAATTGCAATCCATTGTGTATCATATAGAATTAGTTAGTGGGAAAATAAATAGTTGGTCTAATAAGAGGCAACGTGAAAATTAATTTTATGAAAACAAATTATTATATAAACAAGTTAAAAAAAATGAAAATTATC
Source organism: Sequoia sempervirens (assembly GCA_007258455.2). Taxonomy (NCBI): domain Eukaryota; kingdom Viridiplantae; phylum Streptophyta; class Pinopsida; order Cupressales; family Cupressaceae; genus Sequoia; species Sequoia sempervirens. Next base: position 485,351,967 of record VDFB02105785.1, on the reverse strand, counting down.
ATAAAACTTTTTAAGATCTCATATTACAAATCTAAATGTTTTACCTGTACACAAATAAATTTTAGTTATTATTAAATATTTCAAATTTACAAGATAGAAAGATTATTATTCTATATTCTACAGGTAATAAAAGAGCTCTCTAAAAGATGTGTATTTTAATTTTCAAAATAGAATATGTGAAAATTTTATTTATATATCTATATATACACATTAGATTTTTTATTTGTACATATATATTTTTTTTAATTCTAAATAAAAATATTTTATTAAATTTATTTTCTATTTTTATAAAATTAAAAATATTTATAATTTTTTAATTTACTCAATATAAATGAATATTTTATTTAGAATTATATTAATTATATCATAAAAATATTTGTATATTTCCTTAACCACTTTAAAAAATATAATAAATAAAAGCTAAAAACTTATTTCCTTAAAAAAAATTAAATGTTTTCATGTTAAATAAATTATAAAGTGATGTAGTTATGGAAAAAAATTCAATAAATGACAATCTAATCATGTAGCTTTAATATAAACACACAAATCTATACACAATGATATTCAAAACCACTACATTTATATAATAACCAACTTGATTCAACACACACACACACAAAATCAACAATAAAAATATATCTTTAGCCTTTGTTGCAATTAGATTACAACATGCTAGACCTCAACCATTTGATTGCAATGTAATATCAACATGTTCATATTAGTAAATTGTCATGAATATTAACTTACTTGTGCTACTCTCAAATTACTCTAAACTTATTTAGGTATTGTAGCCACTGAAATTCACCATTGACTCTTGATTCATCATTTTCCCAATAATTTAATTAATTAAATTTAAAAAAATTCTCATATTCTCATAGTTAATTATCATTTTTTCAATTAGCTATTATTTCCTCCCTAAGGTTTATTAGTTAAATAACCTTAGTTTGTAATTAATCTTTGATTAATCAATTAAGGCTAATTAAGTCCCCATTAAATTTTTCTCTAATTTTTATTTCCACATCACCCCAATCATCCAATTTCAATCTTGACCATCCAATATCCGCACATGGATTAAAATCTAAGCATGTCATCATTTGAGATGTGTCCCCATCCTCCTCATGCTCCCACATCATGTGTTAGCATGCTTACTCGCCCCGCTTCTCAGTCACACACATGTGTGAGCATGCAATATTGTAAGTTTAAAACCCTCTCATGCATCCACCTCATCTTTGTCCTATTAACTTAGGCCCACTACTTTTCTCACACATGTGTGCGCATGCCTTCCCCACCACCTCATGGGATGCATATCTTCCTGCTTCTTTCTAGGTTGTGAGACTTGTCACAAGGCTAAGCCTTCAATAAATTCCTTTGCTCTATTCAAATCTTATCCCTCCATCAACCTTGCATTTTGGCCCTTCATTTCCTTCATGAAATATCCATAAATTGGATTTCTTCCATTTTATTTTCATTAACATTCAATCATACTATTGTGTTATCCATTTGATCAATCACTTTCATGCTAAACTTATGTTTATATTTTCACTATCAATCTTGAGATATTGTTATTCTAGTGCATTAAGAGAAATCCATATTGTATACAACTATATCTATTACAACTATGAGCACAAGTGGAGCTTAAAGGGTGCACTTCGCTTTAGCTCAATTGGAGGAGAAAGGTAAAAATGGTATAAAGGTCCATCATTGTCTTTGAATCTTTTGTGTTTAATGCTTTGTTTATTTTCCTTTTCTTCATTCTAGCATGTTTAATGGGACCCATATCCTTATTACTAAATTTTGATTGAGTATTTTATCTTTTTTACTTTTTACATTTAATTTTATGGTTTAGCACCCACATTATATGTTTCAATGCATGTGTTTCTAGATCAACCCTGTTGCATCATGTGACCTGCACATTTGATGAGTTTTGGATTTTGTTACATCTTATTTCTAATGTTTCTCTCTATTTTTTCTCACTTTTCTTTTTTTTTATGTAGAGATTTTTTTGTTACTATTATTTTCATCATTTTATAACACTTTATGTGTAGGATAACCTATTTTATTATAGGTATCTATCATCTAGTCGAACCAGTGCTTACATCTAGTAGATTAGCACTTATGTGGATCAACACATGCTTGAATCAATGCTTACATAATCAATGTATTTTCCCTTAATTCAATGCTTTCATATCTAAAACCTTTTCTTTATTTTTTGTGTTCTATATTTTTTATATTATTCACTTTTCTAGTCTATCTGCTAGCCTATTTTCTTGTTCCTTTTACCATTTTTAACTTATGAAGTGTCCTCAATATTTTATCAAAAATTCAAACATTTGTCATCTATTTTAGATAGGCTGCTGAATCAACACTTACATAAATCAATGCTTACATGTTTTAGTACTTTTACAAATCAACACCTTTAAGAATTCAATATAATCTTTTATTTTTCTACTTTTAATCTATGTAAATTATTGCTTTTATTGCTTTTAGCTTGCCTACATGGTTCATCACCTATGCTTTATGTAGGATTATTTTTACATTTTCCATTTTATTATTCATTTGTTTAGTTTTTAATTCTAACTCTTTATGTTGATCTAGTACTCTAACTAAGTGATGCAACTATCTACACATTTCCAAGGCAATATTTTAAACAACTATCATAATTATTGTAGGTTACACTTGTCAAATAATTTATTTTATCACCAATATAATTACACTTAAAGCAAAGTAGTTGGTTAATTAAATTATTTCTTTTCTTTTTTTTTAAATGTATGCTCTCCCCATGCGCTTAGTGTGATATTAGGGATCAGTAGTTTCACATTTTTCTTTTTTGTTTTAGATTAGAACCTAAGGGTGCTAGCTTGTGTTTATTATCTCCCCTTGTGCTTTGTGTGATCTTGGGTGATAAAAACACCTAGCATATATTCTGCATATATTCCATTATTGAGGTTAGGTTGTTTGTGAGTGAACTTTTGATTTGGTGGGCCGATTGGGCCATTTTTTAAATTGAAGTAATAAAAAATATCTACATAATAGACACCTTGTAAGCAATATTGAGTAATGAAGAAATTTTATTTTTGTTTCAAAAACTAAGCCTATAGCCCAAAAATTGAGTGTTTCCATTTTATGTTTAAAAATTGCACCTTTAATTTATTAACAAGCATGTGCAAAAAGATGGGGAACCAAAAAGTGGCCACCCCACTTTTTGGCCCCATTCTTACTATAACTCGAGCACATTATAGCGAAAGCACGTTATGATGCAAGCATGTCATATCGTGAGCATGTTATGATGTGAGCACATCATATCATGAGCATGTTATGATGTGAGCATGTCATATCATGAGCATGTTATGATGTGAGTATGTTATGATGTGAGTGTGTTATAGTGTGAGCATGTTATAACACAAGTGTGTTATAGTGTGAATGTGTTATAATGCAAGCACATTATAGCACGAGCATGTTATAGCTAATATAAAGAATAAAAACAAAAAAAAAAACTTTCATTCTACATTTTCACTTTTATGTTGTGGCCTGCAAACTCTTCCAAGCATGCTCACATTGTTGCGAAGTTGATTTTGCACCAAAAACTTTGCCAAATCTTCACCAAAATGTCGCGAAGATGCTAGGGAGGTCAAAGGAGTAAGTATTTTTAGTTTTTAGTGTCAAATTTGTATTAAATAGATAGATTGAATTGGTTTTTTAATTAAAATTTGTTTCCCAATAGGATTTTGGTGGTTAGAAGATTGATGATGAGGATTGTTGCATGATTTTTTTATGTTATTTGCTTGACTCGTGGGACCACCTAGTGATGGCTATTGGAAGTAAAGCAACCACTTTCAAGATGGAATATGTGGTTGCTTTGTTGTTGTCTGAAGAGATGCAAAGGAAATCTTCTGAGATGGCCAAGGAGGCCATGTCTATTCATTGTAGATTGAAGGAGAAAGACAAGAAAAAGGACAAGAAGTCTAAGTACACATCTCATAGAAAAAATTCCAAGGCTAAATGTTGGAACTATGGTAAATTTTTTCATTTTCAAAAAGATTGCAAAGAGAGGGAAAAGAAGAAAAATGATAAATCCTTTGATTTTGAATCCTCCTATGAAGATGCAAATGCATTTTTTGCAGCCTTGGCAACACATGCGTCAAAAGATGTGTGGTTGATATACTCAAGTGCCTCTTTCCACATGACCTCTCACAAAGGTTGATTCTCAAAGTATGAAGAGTACGATGATGGGAAGGTGTATCTGGATGATGACTCTCACCTAAAGGTTGTTGACCATGCAAGAGTCAAGATTAGATTCCTTGATGGTAGAGTGAAGGGGATTGATGGTGTACTACATATCCCTAGTTTGGCATGAAACCTACTCTCAATAAGTAAGTTGATTCATGAGGGAGTGCAAGTTGTTTTCTTGAGTGGTGGATGAAAGATGACCAGAGGTTTTTGTAAGGAAGCTAAGGTAGCAGAACAAATAGCCACACTAATCTTTAGAGGATAATAAAGCAAAAATTTATAGATCTTTAACAATTACAAAAAATTAAAAAGAATAAACATAAATATCATGCATACCACGACAGAGTAATTTACATGGTGAAAACCCTTTCGAGAGAAAAAAAACCCACACTCCAAAAGCTGCCTGTGAGAGGTGAATCTGTTGCCACTAACAATAGATAAAATATTCCAAATTAGTGATTGTTAGTGTAAGGAAAAATATGGAGGGCATCTCATAAAACTCCAAATAATAGTGCCTTCAGTAACTTCAATTCTGATTAGATTACCTCAAAGACATGTACAACTATGTCCTAAAGTGGAAACAGACACAGTTCATTTCCCACATTAATCCTTCTGAGAAAAACACATGTAAATTCAACAGCAAGCAACAACACAGATGAAAGATACTACAGAAAATAGAACACAAATATTTACGTGGGGAAAATCCTCTTGGATAAAAAACCCCACACTCCAAAGATCGAGCCATTGTATTATTCAGCAACAGAAAGTTACAATACAGTTTTAGGCTCTTAGCCTTTTCAAAGATTACATCTTGTTCATTTTGGATACAACTGGTAAAACACTATCCCTAAGAGATCAAGAGAGATTCTAGCATAACACTGCCTGATCTCTTCCTCTCCTTCAACCTCATGGCCTCGGCCTTTCGGCCAACCACTCGGTCCTCACTCTATCGCTCTCTCACTGGCTCTCGGCTCTCCAGCTCCTTGGCTTATCAGTCCCCTCTTATATTTGCTTCAGAACGTCCAATGCATACATATATACATTTATTCTCTGCAGGTTCTATGAAATCGTTCTTTTCCAACTGTCGGATCAGAACTAACGAATCATCCAGCCCAGCATCATTAGATGTTTCCACTTCCTTGTGTTTTAGTTTTCCAACTTCCATATAGAAACGGTTCAGCAAAAGGTTCACATCCTGCTTTCTCTAATTGGTCCAAATTGCACCACATCAGACAGTCATCCAAATGGTCAAGGGCGTTCAACCTGTGTTGTCATGTTGGTGAGACACTAACCGTGTCTCCCCGATGCCAACATAGCCAGCATTTGATATCGCCAAGAGTCATCCCTATCGGCAAGAGGTTACATCAATTCCAGAGAGCTATCGATAAGACTTCGCCATGTCGCCAAGACCTCACACCGAAGATCACAAGGTATTCTGAAGATTTCATCAATCGGCAAGACTATCACTCTTTGCCTAGAAATTACACCAAAGTCTTCAAGTCACATCGACCTCAGCATTCTCATTGGTGAGACAATCGCCATTCGATGAGACTTCATACCGATGTTCAAAGGTCATTTCAAAGTGTAGTCGGCAAGACTAACATCTTTCGCCAAGACATTATACTGAGCCTTCAAGTCATACCGAACACCGAGCAGTCGCCAAGAGTCATACCGACATCAGGATTCCCATCGGCAAGATAATCAAGTTCACTAGGAGTTCACACCGAGCCTCTCAAGTCATACCGAGCACCAAACAGTCGGAAGGACTTATCACTTTCGCTAAGACGTTATATCGACATCAGGATTCCCATCGGCAAGACAATCACTCTTCGCCAAGACATCATACCGATGCCTTCAAGTTACCCCGAAGTCTTCTGTTGGCCAGACATTTCGCTCTTTCCAAGACCTCTCACCGAGTCTTCATGTTGTTCTGAAGCATCCACCAATCAGCGAGACTCGTTGCTTTTGCCAGGACTTCATACCGAGGTCCTAAGTCATACTGAGCACCCCAATCACAAATCGGCAAGACTTTTCTTTCGCCAAGACCTTACACTGAGCGAACATGTCATACCAATTCGGAAAGACATTTGACTTTCGCCAAGACATCTTAGCGAACACATGTCATCCTGAAGACTATCGGCGAGACTCTCCAAGTCGCCAAGACTTCATACCGATCGTCTTGAGCTACTCTGATGACTTCAATTGTATCCCCGTCAGCATGACCTTCCTTCATCGCTGAGACTTCTTCCTGAGACCTTGTGTTACCTCGATGACCATATGCTATCGGTGAGACATTTCTCATCGATATGAGTCATACCGAACATCCAAGACTCTCCCCGACACCCGATAAGAACATTTTATCGGCCAGAGGTCTCCACTCGACAAAAGGTCACAGCAAATACATCTAGGTCACATCGATAGACTTCATTCAGCAAGACATCAGCTCTGTCTCAGCGACATGAGAAAAACACAAGGTAAATTTCCAGTTAGCTAGACACCAGGAATGTCACAGCGACCATGCTTTCTCAAAGGTTTCAGCCTATGAGATTGAGGCAATAATTCCAACAATCTCCCACTTGACGAAGATCACATAGGCACCTCCAAAGCAACCAGAAACTAGGATCACACTAGCTCCACCAGTTCAGACCTTGCAATACACAAGACACCTAACCAACAAGTCTCCATAGATAACAGTCCACTAGACAATCCGCAACAAAGACTAGGCATCCAACTGCAACTCACTATCCAACAAAGCAACTGAAATGCAACCGATCACAACATCCCAGGAAACCACATAGACCTCAAACATGCTCTCATGCTCCAACATCCAAGATGTCCACCATTCAGGAAACAATCATGTCATCTTCCAACATGCCACCTATGGAAGAAGGATACAATGCCAAGGTGTATAAGCACCATTTCAACGAACACAAGCAAAGATCCTAGTTTTATCACCAACAAGATACTGCTACCACTTCACTGTGCTCAAACACTATACAGAAGCAATATCAACTTCAAAGCTTCAATCAGAACACAACCATGAAGTTTTATCCTAAAACAAGAAACTAAACATCAGTTAGAACACCAATCAGACTGACTGCTTCCATCCAAATGATAACCCACGCGACTGGAACTAGCACCCACAGCTCATGCTATTCCATCCAATCTCACATACCTTGAAGGTATCACCATTAGTAAACTTCTACCAATCCATTAACAGCAAATACAAGTTCCAGTGTCGACCAGTCGAAGAAGACAAGACACATACAGGAACTCCCACTGCTTGAGTAATCCAGATCTAAATGATCAAAGGCATCACAAGTCTACCAAGAACAACACATAGAAAATGTAACCATGTAGTACCAAGGAAATATCCACAATGATATGCACAACCTGCAACAAAATGCTACAAGACACATTTCTCTCACCACAAACCATCACGGCCACAGAGAGAAACTCTGTACATCATCTTCATGTAGAACATCCTCCTACATACACTTCTAACAACCAACTGTGTCAAGAATGATCTTCTTCACATCCTAAAAGAAAATCCTCAACAACATCCATCCATTCAATCAACAAGATGAAACCATCTTTAACAAACATGGATGTAAGCCTCTCAAAGAAGATCAAACTAGTTCATTTCCCATTTCAGAAAATCAGCCCATACATCATCTCCTACCAATTCTCATTAGTAACAAGGAGATAAAAGAAACTATACCACTTCCACTATGAATCCTCTAGAATCATTAAATAGTAATTCAAGATCCATATCATGAAAGTGAACATAAAACACATCTGAAAAATATAATGGGCCAAATACCTTTCAGATAAACTGTCGAGTAGACCAAGAGTGGGAACAAGAATACTCCTTCAAGATAAACAAGTCATCATGACTAATCCAAGAGCAATCTCCTCATAGGTCTCTTATTGAACTCGCGTTCAACCAAGGTGTAGGCTTCTCGGACTTTCTGCTGAAAAATTTAACAAGAGTAACAAGCAGCAACACTTCTCTCACAAGAGAAAGACAACCTCACCTTATTCTTCATGTATCCATGAGTACTAGCAACCGATCATCTCATGCTAAACTTCAACTGCATTACTGCACTATCATGAAGTATCAAGCAAATAATCAAAGCACTCAATACACAAAGAATTACCAGACCACTGTCAAAGCTCCAATCATCTGAATCAAGAACTTATCATGACATCATGATCTACACATCCCCCATAGGAGATCCCATGCTTCAAGTGACTTTTCCATTGTCTCAAGTACAATGCACAATGCCAAAACTTCAGTGCACAAGCAAGAGTATACCATGACATAAAGAAGACTCAAAATCAACATCACCTGTCAAGCACCACCAACACCTCAGCCAAAGACTCCAATCGTCTTCCATGGATCCAAGATGTTGCACATCTTCAAGTAATTTCCATGCAAATGTGAAAGAAACCCTTCTGCAGCAACAGGATCAAAGAGCTCTCCCAAGAAACATCTGCAACACTAAAGAAGACCATTCACCACCACGTGATGAATCCACAGTCACTGCTAAAGCTCCCACTGAAATGTGACACCCGAGCTTTCCAAGCATCATGACCACCTGCTATAGGTTCCCATTACCGACTATTCAGGTACTCAATAGTATCCATCCTCTCATCTCAAAACACCACACCAATGCACAAGTGACCACAGACAAGGCCAGCTAACAAGTTTGCACCAACAATGAATCAACCTCGTGGATATAGATAGTCCACTTCTGAGTTGTCTCATAGTAACCATGTAGGTAAAGACAGCCCACAACATTGCACAACCCGTAGATCCATTCAACAGAAACATGCAAACCCATCATCGCATTGGGAATGCAAAATTGAGATATCAAAGAGAATAATCATGTAGACAACATGACTCAAACACCAGATCACACCAAATCTAATTTTCATATCATGTCCACAATGAGCACCATAATCAAGGAACCCACAAGCACCACCACAGGAATGTTGAGTGACGAATCACGTACTAACACTCCCATGCAGAGAAGAAATCATACCTCCTCAAACCATGCACCAAGCATGCATGCAGAACTGCAACTATCTCATCTAGCAACACCCCAAAAGGCCAGTGTCTAGACAATAGCTTAACAACAACTCCACATGGTCACAAGTTTTTCTTAACTGTGTAAAACCTACAAAACCATAGAGCCATGCAAGTACAAAACATCCTTAGAAAGGAAAACAGCAGTTCAGGAGAATCCAGGTCCCTTTCAGACCAACTCTAAAACCACCAACATGTACATGCATCTGAGAAAGAGAGAAAGGCTATTTCAGAAGCTTGCAAATCATCTAATAATTAACTCCATAGCCTGCAAGCATCCGAGGTTAACAGGAAATAGTACCTTCCAACACCAGGAACCACCACCTAGCATAAGCACTCTCTTCCATGACTGAGAAACAACCTAGGCTTCTCCATATCACCCAAGAGCCTAACACACAAACGCCCAATATGAAAGCTTTACTGCTACACAGCCAGAGCAAAGAAATCCACCTCATACTCCAAGGTTATACCGCTACCAGCTAGGAGACACAGATCACAACATGACCAACTCCCTTTTCCATCTTGACCATCCTTCAAGCTGCATGTTGTCTCAGAATACCACAAGGCTTCCACTCATTAAAGGATCAATACATCAGTCCATTCCTCCAGATTTCTTCCAGCCCATCAAGCTAAGAAATCTTCATAGGAGAAATATCTAGAACCAAAAACCAGAAGAAGGCTATGATACCACTTGTAAGGAAAAATATGGAGGGAATCTCATAAAACTCCAAACAATAGTGCATTCGGTAACTTCAATTCTGATTAGATTACCTCAAAGACACATACAACTATGTCCTAAAGCAGAAATAGATACAGTTCATTTCCCACATTAATCCTTCTGAGAAAAACACATGTAAATTCAACAGCAAGCAACAACACAGATGAAAGATACTACAGAAAACAAAACACAAAGATTTACGTGGGGAAAATCCTCTCAGATAAAAAACCCCACACTCCAAAGATCGAGCCATTGTATTATTCAGCAACAGAAAGTTACAATACAGTTTTAGGCTCTTAGCCTTTTCAGAGATTACATCTTGTTCATTTTGGATACAACTAGTAAAACACTATCCCTGAGAGATCAGGATAGATTCCAGCATAACACTGCCTAATCTCTTCCTCTGCTTCGACCTCATGACCTCGGCCTTTCGGCCAGCCACTTAGTCCTCACTCTATCGCTCTCTCACTAGCTCTCGGATCTCCAGCTCCTTGGCTTATCAGCCCCCTCTTATATTTGCTTCAGAACGTCCAATGCATACGTATATACATTCATTCTCTGTAGGCTCTATGAAATCGTTCTTTTCCAACTGTTAGATCAGAACTAATGAATCATCTAGCCTAGCATCATTAGATGTTTCCACTTCCTCATGTTTTAGTTTTCCAACTTCCACATAGAAACGGTTCAGCAAATGGTTCACATCCTGATTTCTCTGATTGGTCCAAATCGCACCACATTAGACAGTCATCCAAATGGTCAAGGGCGTTCAACCTGTGTTGTCATGTTGGTGAGACACTAACTGTGTCTCCCCGATGCCAACACATCCAACATTCGATATCGCCAAGAGTCATCCCTATCAGCAAGAGGTTACACCAATTCCAGAGAGCTATCGCTAAGACTTCACCATGTCGCCAAGACCTCACACCGAAGATCACAAGGTATTCCGAAGATTTCATCAGTCGGCAAGACTATCGCTCTTCGCCCAGACATTACACCAAAGTCTTCAAGTCACATCGACCTCAGCATTCTCATCGATGAGACAATCGCCATTTGATGAGACTTCATACCGATGTTCAAAGGTCATTCTGAAGTGTAGCTGGCAAGACTAAAGTCTTTCGCCAAGACATCATACTGAGCCTTCAATTCATACCGAACACCGAGCAGTCGCCAAGAGTCATACCGACATTAGGATTCCCATCGGCAAGACAATCGAGTTTTCCAGGAGTTCACACCGAGCCTCTCAAGTCATACCGAGCACCAAATAGTCGGTAAGACTTATCGCTTTCGCTGAGACGTTATACCGACATTAGGATTCCCATCAGCAAGACAATCACTCTTTGCCAAGACATCATACTGATGCCTTCAAGTTATCCCAAAGTCTTCTATCAGCTAGACATTCCGCTCTTTCCAAGACCTCTCACCAAGTCTTCATGTTGTTCTGAAGCATCCACCAATCGGCGAGACTCATCGCTTTCCCCAGGACTTCATATCGAGGTCCTAAGTCATATCGAGTGCCTCAATCACCAATCGGAAAGACTTTTGTCTTTTTCCAAGACCTTACACTGAGAAAACATGTCATATTGAGTCGGCAAGACATTTGACTTTCGCCAAGACATCTCAGCGAACACAACGTGTCATCCCGAAGACTATCGGCGAGACTCTCCAAGTCGCCAAGACTTCATACCGATCATCTTGAGCTACTCCGATGACTTCAGTTGTATCCTCGTCGGTGTGACCTTCCTTCATTGCTAAGACTTATTCCCAAGACCTTGTGTTACCCTAATGACCATATGCTATCGGTGAGACATTTCTCATCGATATGAGTCATACCAAACATCCAAGACTCTCCCTGACACCCTATAAGAACATTCTGTCGGCTAGAGGTCTCCACTTGACAAAAGGTCACAGTGATAGACTTCATTCGGAAAGACATCAGCTCTGTCTCAGCAACATGAGCAAAAAACAAGGTAAACTGCCAGTCGGCCAAACACCAGGAATGTCACAGCAACCACGCTTTCTCAGACGTTTCAGCCAGTGAGATTGAGGCAATAATTCCAACAGTTAGAACTCAAATAAACCACTCCCTATGAAATTCATTTGAACACGAGAATAATGGAAACAAAGCAAAAAAGAAAGCAAAACACAATGAAACACTATTCTAATGGTCAAACCAACATCCCATAGGGGGATTGGTGCTATTTTGATGTAGAAAATAACCCTTTCCCAACCCCTTTTTGATAAGCTCCAGATGTGATGAAGATGCAAGATGATGAGTGATCAAGATGAAAATGCTTGAGATTTTCCTCGAGTTGTGGATGAACTTGTGCCTCAAATTTGTGTCCCCCAAATCAATAGAAGAATCCCCTATTTATAAAATAGAAGGATAGAAGAATGAAAGATAGGAGGAATATGGGATAAAAGATAATCTAATGGCATTGTTTCACTTGTCAACATGTCAATGGAGGGAGGTTGAGCACATTTTGATCAATGTGCATGATAAATGCTATTAGGTGGAATTTGAAATTTGAAAGTTGGCTTGTTGGAGGGAGAAGAAAGTGTCGTAAATGCCAAGTTGGAGACATGTAAGAGACAATGTAAGAGGAGTTAATGCCATGTTGGAGGACAAGTCCCTTTTGGGGGGAGATTTCAAATTTGAAGCATATTCCATAAATATATCATTTTGAATGAAAATAGAAAAAAATATAAATCAAATAAATTGATTTATTGTGCAAGTTGCAAAAGCTAGAGGATTTGAGGATTAGATTTAGAGTTCATTAGGATTTAACTAACTTTAGATAGAGATTAGTTGACATGACATTTGATTTAGATTTTTAGGTTTATTTAAATCAAAATGAGAGGAATATGGACATTAGTGATTTAATTAAATAAATTTGATCTATTCAACTAAATGGAGAACTTTAGGGATTAAATAAATAAATTTGATTTATTTAATTAAATAAAGAAGATTTTGATTTATTTAATTAAATAAAGAATCTTTTGATTTATTTAATTAAATGAGGAACATTAGAGATTTAATTAAATAAATTTGGTTTATTTAATTAAATGAAGAACATTAGATGCATGATGATGATTTTGCATGTCTACATTTTGTCCCTCTTTGAAGCAATGTACTTGTTGCGTTGGTTCAAAGAATAACCTTGCTGAGATCAAAATTTAAAAAAAAAAATGATTTTTTCGGATGCCCCAATGGAAAGAAGTATACTAGTACACTACCCCCTTGAGAGATTGAGTGAAAATTTTGATTTGAAGGTCGATCTCACGAAAAAGAGGTTCAATATGGATGTATGGATGGTTATGGGATGGTTTTAAGATGCTTAGAATAACCAATCTATATTATCCTATACAACTTAGATGATTATGCAATGTATGTGAGATGGATGATGTGGATGATGTGATGATATGTATGTGTATGCAAGATGAGTATGTTGATGTTTTATGAATGCAGGATGGATGCATGTCATGATAGCATGTTAGCATGAAAGAGGATAGAAGAAATGAGATGAAGACAAGAGGATCCAACAAGTCCATGATTCATCGAGACTTTATTAGATATGATGGATGATGATGATGATGTGTTGCTTATCCAGGGATTGGAATTTTAAAAGGGCTTACTTACCTTATGTTTGATAACACACTAGATATGATGCATCAAGGTATCAAGAACCAAGATGGCGTTGTACCCAGTGTGATGGACTTTGACTCGACAAATAGATAGGAATATTCTTGTTCACACCTGACATACGAAAACTTTGCTAGGATGCACTTCAGAAGTTTCAAACATCTCAGACCAAAACATGGAAAGGTATAACCTATCAATGCAATAGTCAACAAGCTTCCCAAAACACCTTCCATATGCACCTAACATTTGAAGCAAGTATTCGCCAAGGTTATATTACAAGAACGTCCAACAAGCACATTAGACAAAAGATAATGAGTGTTGCCCCATTCCTTTCTCTCTAAATCATTTTGATTAGACATCATTGAGAGGTCATTAGAATGAGCACAATAAGATAAATCAAAAAGAATAGATCAAGTACACACAAAAAACCAATGTTCTTCATTCCTCTAGCCAAAGTGATTGTCAAAGATAATGCCCATTGTAGGAAGGATGCATCCTAGGACATGTTAGTGGATGGTGGCAAGTTGATAGGTTGTTCGAAAGGCTATTGATATAAGGTCGATTGACTTGTTTGTGAATGATCAAGAGTTTTATTTTGTGTTTAAAGGTTTGTTGCTTCGATTTTGATTTTAAGTTTGAAGCTTGCTTCTGCTGATTGTTGTGCTTGTTTTTTGTTTGTTTACCAAAGGATGAAGGTGATGATTGATTTATTACAGATGAGTTTATTGCGGGTGAATGTGAAATGAGGCAAATGGATTTTTTCAAATATTTGGATGTTTTTGATATTTTTTGAAACGTTTTGAGGCTTTTTTTGGTATTTTCAAGGTTTTACAAATGTTTTGATTTTCAATTTTCCAATGTTTTGGGGTTTTGAGATTTTATGAATGTTTTTGGATTTTGTGTTTTTTGAATGTTTTTTGGATTTTGTGTTTTTTGAATGTTTTTGTCTCAAGGGCTGATCAAAAATTATCCTTTCCTGTACATTTAAGCTCAGGGACAACGTAGTTCGGATTCCATGTTTTTGGATTTTGATATGATTTTGGATGTTTTTGGATTTTTTTTATTTTATGAATGTTTTTGGATTTTTTTGCCTGATTTTGATGATTTGGATATGGATTTGTGTGATGATATCAGTGATTTTTTTTGGGATCTTGTTGAAAACCAAGCTAGGTTTGATTGATTTGATTGATGGATTGATGATGATAACATTGTTGAGGATACACAACAATGCAAGGATAGTGTTAAGCAACAAGAGGATCAGGATGGATATCCCAAGATGATGAGGGATTGATTGAATTTGATTGATGATGATTTTGAAGCTTAATTTGAAACAAAATTTGTTTGAATGATTTGATGTGACGTTGACGCACATGTTAGATGTGACTGATATTGATTGTTTGGATTGATGTTCAATGAAAGATAATGCTTGATAAGGAACATCTTCTTATCAAAATATGTCATGGGTTAGTGATTTAGATTCTTTCTCACAAATGCTTTGACCAATGTGAATGCTTTGCCAATATTTGGATCACCACATAAGTTGGAAGATATAGATCAAGATTTATTCCCGAAGCAAGATGTAAATATCATCCCCTAGTGTCTAACAATGTATGGAATTCCATGGATGGATGCTTGGATAGGTGTATGGATGGATGGATATGGTAAGCATGCAAAGGATTCCAAGGATTATCGTGTGATAAGATAAGGTTTTCAAACAAAGGATGCTCATTTGGATAGTGCCTCATGGCTCAGATAATGTTGGGTAGGATAGGATCAATGAAAATGACCCATGTCTCGCAATATATCAAAAGCTTTTTATCAGTCAACTATTTTGGCACAAGTAGAGAAGCCTCAAGAAAAGGTTGTTTTATTTGGCTTCACATTTGCAATAGCATTGCACGAAAGTTTCTAAAGCCTTTAAATCAGACTGTGCATTATCTTTTCTTCCCCATTTTGCATACATGTTTGCCGCCTCATTTCTAACTATTAACATTTGACAAAAATTCCCTATAGTTTATTTTTTGATGGATGTCCATCCACTTTTTACAAAGCTTGGTTTCTAGCACAAGGAGGACGATTTTCAAAGGTTGTAGAATTCATATTTACACCTGCTAAAGGAATTTGCTTGAAATTTTCTAAAGCCTTTCAACAAATCGATTTTGTGCACATCCTACAAGTATTGTATTCCATGCAACCATATTTCTGTGAGGTATTCTGACAAATAGATCACGTGCATTGTCTATGCTTCCACATTTTACATATGTATCCACTAGAGCATTTGCAATCACAATATCTAGAAAAAATCCCCCTTCTGTTAAGCTTTGATTTGTTTACAAAGCTCTCATTTGCATGCAGGCAAGGAGTATGTTGGAATGATTGGGGAGTTCGGCTTTACACCAAACAGTTGCATTTGCTTAAAATATTCAAAATCCTTTTTAACAAACCCATTTTGTGCACAGGTAGGGAGGATGCTGGAATGAACATGGAGTCTGTCTTTACACCCGCCAATTGCTTTGGCTTGAAATTTTCTAAATATTTTTTCAAAAAAATCCATTTTGTGTTTATTTTGTAATGACACTCCATGAGAACGCATTTCTTTGAGGAATTCTATCAAACAATTCATGTGCCTTGCAGACCATGAAAATGCATTTCTTGGGCCATTCTTTCAAACAATTCATGGGCCTTATCTAAGCGTCCACATTCTTTTTGCATACATATATACCAGGTCAATTGCAACTACAACATTTGACAAACATCCTTGTCGTGTATATTGTAATGAATGTCCATACCATGTTTCAAAGCTCCCATTTTGGCGCAAACAGAGTGCATTATGAAAGTACATCCATAGTTTGATCAATCTTTGTTGAGAAACAAAGAGAGAACACATGCGATATACTCCACTCACACTCGCAAGATTTTGTTCAATTTTAAGAACCCAAATGAAATGTGGAGGAAATCATTTATACAACTTAATATCACAAAAATCCTTTTGATTCTCAAGATCGCCATGAGGCGCAAGAGAAGAGCATACATGCATTCTGAAAGCAAAAATATAATGGATGTCATTCTTGCAATAGGAGAAAATATCTCACCATAATCAACACCCTTGACTTGAGAGTAGCCCTTTGCAACCAACCTTGCTTTGTACTTCTCAATACCTCCATCTAAACCAATATTTTTCTTGAACACCCATTTGCAACCAACAATTTTTTGTCCTTTAGGGAATGGTACAAGATCCCATGTATCATTCTTTTTCAAAGATGTCATTTCTTCATCCATAGCAATCTTCTAGGATTCTACATCGTTCATACCTAATGGCTCTTCTACAGATCCAGGTTCATCCATGTTAGTATTCAAAGAAAAAATACATCTCCAATCATTAGGTGAATAACTTTCAAGTGGTTATCTATGTTTTGTAGACCTACGAACAAGTTGAGTTGGAGGTTCTTCCTCCTCTTATGAAGATTCAGAGCTAGATGAGCTCTCCTCAACTTCTTATCTATCCATGGTCCTTGACTCAACTTTCTCAAGTGTGGAAGGAAATTGAATCACATCTTCTTGTTTACTTTGTTTTGGTTGCAATTTAATAGAAGAAGGCTTAGTTTCTCTAAAAATCACACTTCTACTATATATTACTTTTGTGCAACAGGATCCCAAATCTTGTATCCCTTCACACCATAACTATATCCAATGAAGATAAATTTCATAGCCTTGTGCTCTAACTTTGTTTGCTTCTCCTTTGGCACATGTGCATATGCCTCACAACCAAAAACTCTAAGATTTCTTAATAAAGGCTTGTGACCCGACCATGCCTCTATAGGAATATTATCAACAAGAGTTGATGTAGGAGACCTATTAATCAAGTAACAGGTAGTGACAATAGCTTCAACCCAAAATATTTGTTCTAGACCTGCACCACTCAACATACTCCTCTCCTTCTCCATCAATGTCATGTTCATTCTTTTTGCAACTCCATTTTATTGTGGAGAATATGAAGTTTTATTTTTTCTACAAATACCACAATCTTTACAAAATCTATCAAAATCGTTAGAGAAAAATTCACCACCATTATCAATTCTCAAACATTTTATTTTCTTTAAATTTTGTAACTCAACCATTGCTTTAAATTCTTTAAATCGACTAAAAACTTCAGATTTACTCTTTAAAAAATATACCCATGTCCTTCTACTATAAACATCAATAAATGAAACATAACATGTGGATTTACCAATTGAAGGAACATCTACAGGACCAAACACATTAGAATGAATAAGATCTAATACACCGCAAGATTTATGAGAGCTTGAGTAAAATTGAACGCGGTTTTGTTTTCCATAAATGCAATACCCACATAAATCGAATTCAAGATTACAATCAGACAAACCTTCAACAAGGTTTTTATTTTTCAAGGTCTTTAGACCCTTTTCTCCAATGTGGCCAAGTCTTTGGTGCCATAACATAGTTTTCTTTGCAAGTAACTTTGATTCAGAAGAAAGAGCACCCTTGGGTACCCAAAATCCATGAACATCTACTGAAGGTGAAACCCTCACTTTTTCCACAAACTTTCTTTTCACAGAAGTACTATTGCACTCAATAATGCATGCATCAAGCTTATACAATGTGCCATATCTAACACCTCTAGCAATCACCATAGAAAATCTAACAATCTTGCATCCTACATCAGAAAATACTACCTGCAAACCTACATCTATTAGTTTGCTTATAGATAACAAAATTCATGCTAAACTAGGGATATGCAGCACACCATTAATCATTTTTATTCTACCATCAAGAAACTTGATTTTAACTTTACCACAACCAACAATTTATAAATGAGAATTATCACTTAAGTACACCTTACCTCCATCAAATTCTTCATATTCAAAAAACCAATCTCTATTAAAGGTCATATGGAAATATGCACTTGAGTCAATTAACCATGCATCATTACTTGCACGAGTTTCCAAAGTTGCAATGAATGTGTCACAATATTCCTTCTCAAACTTGGAATCAGAATCAAATTTATTTTTCTCCTTCTTTTCTTCTTTGTATTCCTTACGAACATTTCCAGGCTTACCACAATTCTAACAAATAACTTTGGACTTTCCAAGAGACTTAGATCTCCCCTTGGACTTGGATTTCTCACGCTTCTCATTCTTTTTCCCTTTTTCTTTAGGTTTTCCATGAACATTCAAGGCCTCCTTGGCAGTGATGAATACCTTCCTCCTCATCACTTTAGAAGGAAAAGAACCCACCACATCTTCAATCTTAAAAATAACAAAAGTATTCCTAATAGCCATAACAAGAGGATTCCATGAATCAGGAAAAGAACAAAGCAAGATCTGACATTTCTCCTCCTCATCCATTTTAACACCAACTGATGCCAATTGAGCCACCAACATATTGAATTCTTCTAGGTGGTCTTTGATTTGTCCACCCTATTCCATTCTTAAGGAATAAATTTCTTCCTCAAGAAAATCTTGTTCACTAAAGATTTGGTTTGATACATCTCACTAAGCTTCTTCCATAGTTTCTATGCAAAGGTATCCTCATGTAAATTAATTAAAAGAGTCTGCTAAGCACAATCTTATTAGACCCTTGGATTTACAGTCGATAACATCATATTGAGCAGCCTGAGTAGGATTTGTAGGCCTTGAAATTTTCTCATCAATGGCATCCCATAGATCTCGGTCTATCAACAAATCCTCCATATTTAGCTTCCACATCTCAAAATTATTTCTAGAAAATTTATCCACCTCTATTCTCCCTGATGAACTTTCCATCTGAATATTCCTACAACAAGATCACAAAGTATCTTTTGCACAAGCTCCCACTCAAACCTAGGTTAGTTCAAAAAACCCAACAATCCACAATTGAAACCAAAGGTGATCAAGCTCTGATACCACTTGTAAGGAAGCTAAGGTGGTGGAAAAACTTCCTACACTAATATTGGGATGATAATAAAGAAAAACTTTATAGATCTTTAACAGTTATAGGAAATTAAAAAGAATAAACATAAATAGCATGCATACCATGACACAATAATTTACATGGGGAAAATCATTTTGAGAGAAAAACCCCACTCCAAAAGCCACCCAATATATTATTTAAACATCACAAATATTATAATATACTTGCAGAGCAAGCTTCTCACAGGAGCATCACCACCAGAGATCAAGAGACAACACAACCATTATCAAACACTTAAAAAAAATCATATTCTACCGCAGTTGTAATACAATGCCCTCATAAAATAGGGTTACATTCTAGGGCAAGATAGGCCAACAAAATATTGTCCATTAAATCTAAAACCTAATAACGAACAGTCCATATTTACAATATATCATTATTTAATGTATGTCAGCCATTTTAGGAGTTTTCTAAAAAAATTAACATGCTTACATTTCACTTTGTGCTACCAATGTATACACCTATCAGTGTAACTAGGAAATATATATATACATATATCCCATCGACAATAAACCTTATATAATTGCAAGGTTGAGACACATTTTCCCAATAGTTCTATGGTGCTTGCTAAGGGTTTTCAAATTGGTGCCTTATATAAGCTGGATACATTTGATGGTCATTCTTTTTGGGTACCTAAGGGTTCCAATGCTTTGGAAATGAAACTTCCTACTGAGAAAATAATGTTGTGGCACCAAAGACTTGGCCATATTTTTGAGAAGGGTCTTAGAGCCCTGAAAAATAAGAGCCTTGTTGAAGGCCTTGATGATTGTAATCTTGAGTTTATTTTTGTGAATATTGTATATATGGAAAACAACACCATGTTTCATTTTATTCTAGTTCTCATAAATCTTCTATGGTTTTGGATTATGTGCATTTTGATGTGTTTGGTCCTATTAATTTTCCTTCATTATCTAGATTTATGTATTTTGTCTTATTCATAGATGACTATTGTAGAAGGAAATTTGTGTACTTCCTCAAAATTAAATCTAAATTTTTTAGTCAATATAAGGAATTCAAATCCTTGGTTGAAAACTAGACTGGTAGGAAAATTAAGTGCTTGAGGATAGATAATGATGGTGAGTTTTTTTTCTGCAGATTTTGACAGGTTTTGTAAGGACCATAGGATCAAGAGATGCAAGAAAACTCTATACACCCCACAGAAAAATGGATTTATGGAGTGGATGAACAAAACATTGATGGAGAAGGTTAGGAGTATGTTGAGTGGTGTTGGCCTTGAAGATAATTTTTAGGCTAAAGTTGTAGCCACTACATGTTATCTGATCAACATATCTCCTACTTCAATTCTTATTGAAAAGGCACATGTTGAGGTGTGGTCTGGAAAGAAGCCCTCGATGAGAAATTTCAGAGTCTTTGGTTGTGAGGCATATGCTCATGTTCCTAGTGTGAAGAGATCTAAGTTGGAGAACAAGGAAGTGAAGTGTATCTTCATCAGCTATGGTGTCAGTGTGAAAGGTACAAGGTTTTGGATTTAGTTGCAGAGAAGGTGTTTTATAGTAGAAGTGTGATCTTCTATGAGTTGAAACCATCCACAGTTGATCTACAACCAAAGAAGGAAGAGAAGAAGTAGGAGGTAGTTCAAATTCCACCTACTCCTAAGAGAGATGAATTACGTACTCCTAGTGGACTTGATGATGAGGATAGTTCTAGGAGCTCTAAAATCTCTAAAGAAGAGAAAGAACCTCAACCTTAGCAGTTGAGGAGGTCTACACAAGAAAGGTGAAATTCAGATAGATTTGGGTATTCTATGTTGGATTCTAGTTGCATTTTTTTTATTGCTAACACTGATGAGCCTAAGACTACTAGAGAGGCTATGGGTATGCATGATGTAGATTCTTGTATGGAAGTCATGAATGAAGAGATGTTTGCATTGAAGAAGAATGCTACATGGGATCTGGTACATTTTCTTGAAGGATGGAAACCTGTTGGTTGTAAATGGGTGTTTAAGAATAAAATGGGTCCTGATGGTAGTGTTTAAAATCCTAAGGAAATGTTGGTCACGCAGGGATATTCCCAGGTGGAGGGAATTGGTTATGGGGAGATTTTCTCCCCTATAGCTAAGTTGACATCCATTTGATTCTTGTTATCACTTGCAGTTTCGTATGACTTGGAAGTCAAGCAAATGGATGTGAAGACAACTTTCCTTCATGGTGACTTGGAGGAGGAAATTTATATGTCACATCTAGAACATTTCATTGTGAAAGGTAAATAAAATCTAGTGTGCCAGTTGAGAAAATCCTTGTAAAGTCTGAAACAATCTCCTAGGATGTGGTACCATATTTTTGACACCTATGTGTTGTCCTTGGGATTTTTGAGATCCAAATATGACCATTGTGTATATTACAAGACTGATAATGGTTGCATTCTCATTATTGTCTTGTATGTGGATGATATGTTATCATTGGGAATGGAAAAAGCATGATTTTAGATTTGAAGTCTCAATTGTTAGCACAATTTGAGATGAAAGATCTAGGTGCAGCAAGGTATATTTTGGGGATTGAGATCAAAAGAGATAGAGCTAATAGAAAGCTTTGGCTAAGCCAGAGCAAGTATGTAACTTTGTGTTGGAGAGGTTCAACATGACTACTTGTAGACAAATGGTTGTTCTAGTTGTACAAGGGATGAATCTTTCTATGGAGGATTGTCCAAAATCTACTATTAAGATGAAGGACATGACAAGAGTTCCTTATGTGAGTGTTGTTGGAAACTTGATTTATGTTATGGTTTGTATGAGGCCAGATATTACCCAGGTAGTGGGAATCCTTACTTGATTTATGGCTAATCCTAGACGAGTGCACTGGGATTCCATGAAGAGAGTGTTCAGATATTTTTGAGGTACTTGTGGGCATGCCCTATGCTTTCATGGTTATCCTACTAGATCTCAACATTCATTGAGCATTTTTGGATATGTGGATTTTGATTGGGCAGGTGACATTAACAGTAGAGATCCACCAATGTTATGTTTTCATGATGTTTGAAGTTGTTATAAGTTGGATGAGTAAGTGAAAGGTTGTAGTTGCTTTGTCCACTACTAAATCATAATACATGGAAACTACTCATGCTTGTAAAGAAGCCATTTGGCTTAAGATACTATTTTTGGATATTGGTTTTAATGTAGGGTAGATTGCTATATGTTGTGACAGCCAAAGTGCTATATGCTTAGCAAAAAATCCTACTTACCATGCTAGAACAAAGCACATTGATGTGAAATTTCATTTTGTTTGTCATATGGTGGATGATAGAAAGGTGAACTTGAAAAAGGTGGAAACTTTGGTGAATGTTGTAGATGCACTACGAAGCCAGTGAGCATAGAGAAGTTCATATGGTGTGCTAGTTCTATGGGCCTTGCAACCTAAGCAGTGATACAAAGATTCTTGTAAGTTTTTCGACAAGTGGGAGAATGTTGGGATTAATTTTTCTCAACCTTAGAGAGTGTCATGATTAAATAATTAAGTATTTTCCCTTTAAGTTTTTTATTTTATTTATTAAATGCAAAAATATATGTTTCCAAATTGTTAAGTCACTTTATGGGACCCAACCGAGAGTTGACATCCTACATGCAAGGTGCAAAGGACAAGAGTTTGACACTTGTCATATGGGTGCTCATTTGGGAAGAAGAAAACATTAAATCCTCTAAAATGTGTGCCATGTTGACATGTGGTAGTCTAATTTGGAATTAAGCTTTGGTGGGGCCCACTTGTGAGCATATTTATCTCTTCAAAAAATTAGAAGCAGGGAAGGGTGACACTTGTCACCTATGCACTCATTTCATAATTTAGCATTGTGAAAACCTCAAGGAGTAGTTCCATGATTTCATGTGGCATTGGTTTTACTTGTTGACTGAAGCTCGAAAGGGAATGTTGCTATACGGAGACGGAGTTGTCACTAGGAGTGACTAGGAATCAAGGTTGAGTTCTAATTTGGAAGTTGACTTGATTTTCTCTATGGGATGCCTAGCATGTGAGGTTACTTATTTTTGGAGTTGCAAGCCTTGCATGTACTTGCATTTTTTTGCATGTGGTTGCATGTTGTGGTGATTGCTAATCAGGTCACTAGGGACTCATGCATCTTGTCAGTTGTAGTTTGCATACAGGCAAAGACTGAGGGATTGAAACATGGAAATATTGTGCACGTGTATGAGAAGGATATATATTTATGCCTTAGTGCATTTTTTAGTAGTGTGTGATTGTAACATCTATATACCGCTATGTTGTTAGATTCACTCTAGGATCTTGTATCATAGTGAATCAACACCTACAAGAGCATAGACTTTGAAATTTGTACTATAATAGCTTTTTATGGTAATACAATTGATATGTGCTTTGGTGTGTGGGGTTTTTCTTTAAATGGTTTTCCCACATAAATTCTATGTCTTGTGGTTTTATGTTTAAATCTAAAAATAACTAGGTGAATGTGCATTCATAAATGAAACTGTAAGTGTTAAAGGATTTGAAACAAATTTTGCAACCTCTCCTAATTTATTTGCATTAGGAAGGTGTTTTATGCACTCTGCTTTCCTTTCAAATATTAGAATTTTTCTGGGCTCCTTATATTCATAGTATTTGTTATGTACTCAACCTCTATCCGGATAAAGTGATTATAATCTATCGCTTACTCATCCAACTCATTAAACTACTAGATAAGCTAAGCATATAGCCATTGGTAGACCTTTTTCTATCAATATCCCTACCCAATATGAATCCACATAACCTTGAATATCCAAAGAATTACATACCTATTAAGGTCTCACCTCCAAGATGATAACATTTGAAGTACTCTAAAGTACCCTACAAGTATTTGAAGACCCTCTTTATTTTTTCCCAATGATCCTTTCCAAGATTAGCCATAAAATAGCTCAAGGATCCCATTACTCAAGAAATATTTGTTCTAGTGTAGACCATAGCATAGAAAGGATTCTAAATATAATAGAATAAGGTACACAACTCATTTCCTTCATATCTACAAATGTCAAGGGACACTACCCAATTAAAAGTTTTGTTTCCATAGAAAAAGGAGCACTCACTAGTTTGTTGTCATCCATATTGAAGAGCTATAAAATAAATCCAACATATTTCCTCTAAATCAACCAATTTTCTATATTAACTTTTTTGTTGTCTAATCTCCATCCCTATGATAAAATTAGCAGGTCCTAAGTCTTTCATTTTAAACTATAATGAAATTTGAATTTCAAAGTCCCTAATCATACTATCATCATTACTATATATATTTAGAGAAGGTAATAAGGTGGTTGATGCATTGGCTAATGTTGGGATACCTTAGACCTCTACCAGGAATTGGAGAAAGTTTTGTACTTTCCCTACAAATGTGAAATAGTTGATCCTTGAAGAGAAAAAATATATATTCAAAATGATGAGTGGTGATTTGCTTAACATTGGATTTTTAATGTTTACTCTTACCATCATTCTTGGTAAGATGAGGTAGAATTGGTTTGAAAATGTAGATATGAACATGCGGACCCTTTTGGTTGTGTTTGAATTGTACCATTCTCTTAGAAGGAATAAAATCTCTTGCGAAAGAAAAGGAACATGCATTTTGACACCTGGTTTGCACAAGGCTACTTATCCTAATATTAATGAAACAATCAATATTTGAGTTAGTGTAAGGGAAAAAGTTAACTCATCTATTGAAATCAAAGATAAATAATTACATCATAATTATGGTTTACGAGATGATTATTACCAAATCTCTCTTTGCAGTGTCCTCTAACCATCTCAAGTTATTCTCTGCCAACTTCGAGCCTTCAAAAATGATTATTGGTGCATGGGAGGATATCCTCACATTTACTCAAATCAATACAAAGGTCACTTCTTACTATTTTCTTGGGAAGGGTTATCATCTTATGTATTCATTCAGGGTACTTTCAAAACCTTCATTCACTTTGTTCCTTACCACCATCTACGTTGAAGTATTCAACTTACTCTATGAACAATAATGGGTGGGGATAGGGTAAGGACTGAATCGGGTTCTTGTGAGGAATTCTACAGAGATTCCCTTGTGTGGAATATCTGCATTGAGGGTGGTATGGCTCCCCTCATGGAAAGTCTCAATGGCCATGATGAAAACTTGTCAATCCAATTTGTGAATGGTTGGTGCAATTGCTAGGTTAAGTTGGGGGGAATCTCCTTTGAAGTTAGCGAGGATTTTATTGCTAAGGTGATTGAGCTCTCTTGCAGCAAGAAAAAATTAAAGAATCATACTAAGGTCCAATATGTGGATAGCATCCATCAATTCTTTAAGGAGAATGAGCAACCCATTAAGCTTCATGCAGGCTATGAGAGAAGCAAACTATTGACGCCTTGGTACCAAGTTTGTCTTGTTCTTATGAGATATAGTACTCTTTAGGGTCATCATAAATGTTTCTACTACTACCACATGCCTCTTCTAAACCACTTCAAGAACAACCTTCTCACTAACTTTCTTTTTTCCTTCTTTTGTCTCTAGAACTCTCAATTAAGGAGTCTATTGAGATCACCACTAGAAAACCTAAAAAACATCATATCCCTCTACACACGACCTTATCCTAAGGTTGTACCACTTTCACCTTATGCTCTGCCCCTTCAATCCCATTTGTGAGACCTTATTAATGAGGAGCCTGAGATAAATCCCCCCAATGAAACCCC
This sequence comes from Sequoia sempervirens, assembly GCA_007258455.2. Lineage (NCBI taxonomy): Eukaryota > Viridiplantae > Streptophyta > Pinopsida > Cupressales > Cupressaceae > Sequoia > Sequoia sempervirens. The sequence continues at coordinate 485,325,661 of VDFB02105785.1, read as the reverse complement.
CCAAAAACCCTCCATTGTTGCTAAAAGTAGGCCCAAGCCCAGACTCAATCTTTTTTCTAATCAACCCACACCTAACACCAACCCTAAACCTCTGGTTAAAAATAATAAAAGAAAAAATAACCTTGTGCAGAATCAGAGTAATATGGTTGTGGGTTGAGTGAGTTAAATAACACTTATGTCAAAAAGGTTGGTAAACAAGTGGTAAAGACAAACCCATATATGAAAAATAAAAACTCTATCTCCTTTTATGTGGAAGAAGCTAATTTGAAGGATGAGGAAGGGGGAGCTAATACTAATGCTATTGGTAATGAGGATGTCATGACTACCAATGAACTTGAACTTGGTATGGAACCGGCTAGTGTTAGAAGATCTAATAGGATAGTCGGTAAACAAAGGCCAGAGGTTATAATAAATGAAATTTTGAGAAACTCTAAACATGAAACCAAGTAGGAGGATGACAATGAGAAGATTTTGGAGGATGTGGATGACAACATTGATAGCCCTAGTCACTTCCTAGAGCTCAACAAGATGATTATGGAGGACTCTACCCCAGACTCCACTCATCTTTTGGGGAAGGAGGATGCTAAAAATCCTAACCATGATATTGTTGATGATCACAATGCTTTTTTGGCTTAGGTCAGCACGTTGGAAAGGAAGTTGAATCTATTGGAGTTGATAGTGAACCCCATAGCTCCTAGAAATCCCTACAACCAAAACACCTATCATAAGAAAGAGATCAAAGCAACTAATTTGTTATGTAACCAAGAAAAAAAAGATTGAATCCAAAAAAGCATTGATATGTGCAATGTATTAACCTTAATGGTTCTGAATTATACATGGATTGATTATTACAATGAATGTGCAAGCTTTATAAAAGCATGTAAAAACAAACCCTAGATGAGGATTTGACTAGATAGTGACAAGTGTTCTAATCTCATGCAATGAGACAACTTGTCCTAAATTTAATTCAAACTAATAATAAAAAAGCACTCCTAAGTTTAGCTTAAGTGAATAAATTAATAAGGGACTTAATAATTAATTAATGATTAATTAATTATCAAGTGAAGTCCTAATTACTCCAATAGAATCATCTCACCTGCTTCACTATAAAGGCGATTCACCACTTTGTTGTTACTCTAGCATTTGTGTTGTAGGACAAGATAAAGAAACATGACCCAAACATCGATCCCAACTCCAATCAAGCAAAAAAAGTTTTTTTTGAATTCCTCATGGAGGAATGGAAAAACATATCTAAGTAAGGGTCTAGGGGTTAGCTCCTACCTACTCCCTTTGGCAGTGTTTTCATTTATCTACTATTTGTGTGTTGTTTTTGTTGTCGATTTTTTGTTAATTATGTACTGTTGGACTTCTACCCTAGAGGTGTGTTTTTTTAAGGGTACAACACCCTATAAATGTTACTTATTTTATCAAAAAACATGTCATCAACATACAAAGTGATAATAATAAAATAATAATAAACATATTTGTAATAAACACAATAATAAAATTTAAACCTAATGAATCCCAACCCCAAAACATAAAAATCATTTTTTTGGTGCAACATTCTTGTAGACTATTTGAGATTATGGAGTGACTTCTTCAATCAATAAATTAAATCCTTACCCTTTATAATGTAGTTCTCTAGTTGTGACATGTACTTCTTCCTTCAAGTAACCATATAGGGAAGTTGTCTTCACATTCATCTATTCAACCTAAATATCAAATGTAATAGCATAAGTAACATAATTTAATGGATGTCAACTTAGCAACATAAGTAGAAATTTGACCAAAATTAATTCCCTCAACCTCTAGGAGTATTTTTTTCACTCAAAAATGATTTCTACTTTTCAACACTAGCATTTAAACTAAACTTCTTGAAAACCCACTTGCATAAAACAAGTTTCTAACCCTTAGGAAACTAAATTCATGGTCAACTTACATGATTCACAATCATTCATTTGCATTTCCTCCTTCATAATGTCAAGCTCATAAGTGTTAGTACTCAAAGAAAAATATTCCTTTCTAATTTTCATCACTAATGAGTGGACCTCTTCTATGGCTAATGTGGAGGTAATTCCTCCTCAAATCTCAAGGAGCACTTAGTACCATCCTCCTTATATGGTTCATCATCTAGTTTAACCCTCTTTGTATTTGGTTGTAGTTGCACAACTTAGTAGCATCCTTTAGTTTCTCAAATGTAGAACTATATTAGATATCCCTCAATATTGCATTCCAATTTAGCATCATAATTGTTGAGAAAAGGTTTCCATTGAATTCAAAGGTGTTGGTCAGTTATGTCATTGAGGTCAAGGTTTTTGAAAGGGTGCAATTTAGAATATTGTAAGTATTGTCAAAAGAAAGTGTCATGTATTCTCTAGTATTAGTAGTTTATGATTGTCTATTACATGTGCTAGTGTCTGAAAGTATCTGTAACACATTTTTGAGATTGTTTTCTCATAAATAGGTTATGCACTCAGTTGCACTATCATGGTGGTTGGTTCCACATTCTATTGCTATTGAATATTATATCTTGTGATTTGGTGTGAAATTAATATTACTCATGATATATATGATTCTAGAGTTTCAGAGGTTGAACTTCAACAAACAAAAAGTTAGGAGTGACAAAGTGTTCATTGTGCTAGTTGGCCAACTAAGTTGATGTTCCAATTTGATGCACCAAATAATTGTAAGGTGTGGAAGTTGAAGTAGTGTGTGGATGTTCATTGGATCCATATGAGTCTATGTTGGTTAACACATAGTGTGTCCCCTCTTTTAGTGTAATATGTGGAATTTTGGACCTAGCCTATTACATGTTTGGTTAAAGAACTTGTTTGCGGTCGACATGCAAATATTGAAAATATGTTCTAGGTTGACATATGAATGTAATCATCATTATAATTCATATATATAGTTGATCTAGGTTCATTGCTAGAATAGTTGAAGTCTGTATATTTCAAAATATTTATGCAAGATGCTTATTCAATTAGAAGAGATATATTAAGGTGTGTGAATAAAATTGGAGATCGTATACACAATGAGAGAGAGTATTTTCTAGTAGATTAAATAAGGTTGATGATGCAATCTGAGTTTGTAAGATGCGCATGAATCATATCTTGTTGTAATTGAGGTTGGTGCCTCATATCTGAGTTGATGCTCAATTCTTGAGTTGGGGGATTGGTCTCTCATGTAGGTTGGTGCCTGCAAATCAGAATTGAAGGGGATTGGTGTCTCCCTTTAAGGTTGTAATTCTTGTGGGTTGGTTCCTGCAAATCATTGTAAGTTTTATATTATTTTTGTGAGGTTGGATTTTGACTGTATAGCTTCAAGCAACTTTTCTCACTATGGTTTTTCCCATTCTGGGTTTCCACATAGATTCGGTGTTCTCTATGTGGATTTGTGGATTTGTGTTTCTTAATTCCTTCATCATGAAGGAAACCAATGATTGTTTCTTTATTTTTTTTGGGTTCAAGTTTGGAGAAGTTATTAATGGTAATTAATGTTGAATCAAGTTAAAATTAGAAATATATTGATTTACCCCCCCTCTTAGTATATTGTGTCCTTCAATTGGTATCAGAGGAAAGTTCCTTGAAGCTTAATAGCTTGAGGTAGATATGAGATGGCACACTCAATTTCTCAAGAAGGTATTTATTCAAACAAGGCACCATTGTTTGATGGATCCAATTATATGTTTTGGAGAGTAAGGATGGAAGCTTATTTGATGGCGTTAGGGTTTTATGTTTGGAAATCTATTGTGGATGGTTATGAAATCCCTGATGGTCCCTAGAGAGATCAAGCCAGAAAGAAGGCTTGTGAGAATATTTCCAAGGCAAGAAATGCTATTTTATGTGGTTTATCTAGCTCTGATTTTGTCAAGATCATGCATTGTAGGATAGCAAAAGAAGCATGGGTTAAGTTAGAGAACATATATAAAGGAGATGACAAGGTCATAAAGCAAAACTTTAAATCTATCGAGGCTAATTTGAATGTTTGAAAATGAAGGAGGAAAACATTGTTACATTCCTTATTTGGGTTGATGAGGTTGTCAAATCTATCAAGGTTTTTGGTGAATAAATGAAAGAAGGTATAATTGTAAAAAATGTACACAGACACCTTCCCCAAATATTTGATGCTAAAGTTTCCACTATTGAAGAAGCTAAAAATTTGAATAAACTAACTATGGATGAGTTACATGGATTTTTGACTACCTATGAGATGAGGATTGATAGTAACAAATTTAAAAGGAAAGAGGTAGCATTCAAAGTGTCTAAGAAAGAAAATGATCCAGATTTGAAAGATGATTCAGATCCAGAGGAATCAAAATTTTATGAAAGTTGCAGAGGGGTCCTAGAAACTATAAAGGTAAGCTTCCTTTCAAATGTTTTAATTTGGTAAAATTGGTCACATTTATTCAAAGTGCAAACTAAGAACTAGCAGTAAGAAGAAGAATGGTTTGTATGTTGAGGAAGAAGGTTACTCATCTGATGAGTATAAGAAGCATACCTCTAGAAATGAAAAGGTTGCATTCCTGGATATGGAAACTACTAAAGTTGATGTTGGAATGAAGTCCATAAATGATGATGATGAGGTGGATCTTGTGGAAGAATTACTTTCTGTTAGCAAATAAATTAAAATATTAAAGAAGAGGATTGTTGAAGAAGTGAAAGCTAAAGAAAAATTATCTCAGAATCTTAAGAAGGTGAATAATATGGTCATTAATTTGAAGATTCAAGTAAAAGAATCAAAGAGGATTGAAGAAGTTATGATAGAAAGGTTGTTGACAAGAGATAAATATTGTGAAAACTTGAGGAAGAGATTATGTCATTTAGGAAAAATCTGGAAAAAGAAAATAGTCAGCTAAAATTGAATTTTGGGAAGAGCACTAAAATATTGGATTAGATAATAGAAAGTCAGAGATCACCATATATCAAAGTTGACATTGGTTTTACCAATATATAGAAGAATAAGGTGATAGAGTAACCCATGAAGTATGTAAATGTGAGAATCCAAAAGAGAATGGTTTTGGAAGTTCAGGATTTGATCATTCTAAGGTGACTGAGAATGACAAGAAATAAGATGAAGGGTTCATCCGTGTTTAGAGACAAAAGAGAAGGTTTAGAAGACAATCTAGGAGATAAGCATATAATAACAAGTTCATTCATTCTTTTTTTGGTTATTACTTTAATTTCAATCATTATGGACATAAGGTAGTGGATTGTAGAAGGTTTCCTACAATGAAAAATATTTTTGTGAGTAGAAATGCATTTACTCCTTTGGTTTTTTTTGATATATCATGTGTTCCAAGTGCAATAATTTTGGACATATTGCAAGACATTGTAGAAGTAATTTTGTGTAGGATTCTAAACTGGATAAATGGAAAATATCTTTTCTAATAAGAGGAACAAGTCTAAGAAGATTTGGAATAGAAAGAAAGAGGAACAATCCAAAAATTTAATGATTCCTCATACTACATATCATGATTAATATGAGATATGTGTTGAGTCCAAAGATAAAGGCTACATTGTTGCATTAGGTATGGAAGAATGTGAAACCAAAAAAGGAAGTTTCGATGAGCCTGTTGTGGACAGTTGCAACATAGGAGGTGATGATCTTATTGATATCAAATAGATAGAACTCATGTTGGGAAAGAAGGATGAAAACTAGCCCTAGTATAAAAAGGAAGAAATTGATTTTCCTCTCTAGGAATGGGTTCAATAGCATAGGCATATTGCCAACAAATTTACAGTCTATCCCCATTAGCTAGTCGAGCATTGACCCAGGAAAAAATGGGAAGTAATTATTATACCTAATTAGGTATTATAATTACTTTCCTAGCCTAGTACCCCTAGGGGAAATCAAATCCTTGTTGCCTCCTTGAAAGAGAGATTTCTTGGGCCAATTTGAGTTCTTTAGGAAGAAGATGAGAGAGAGAGAGAGAGAGCTCTCCTATTTGATTTTCTAGAGGAAGTATAGGTTGGACCAGAGTGTTGAATCCCTTCCACAAGATGTCCTGGTGGTCTTACAATAAAGAATATTTTGGTTCAGTGGATGGAATATCTTTGACCAGGGGAGAGTCTTAAAGGAAGAATCAAAGTGGCCCTTTTCTTTTGATGTCAAAGGGGGAGAGAGTTAACCAAAATGCTTGGATCACAGAACTTGTTCAAAGAAGAGTGTTATTCTAAGGGGGAGAATTTTGTTGGTTTTCCATCAATGACAAAGGGGGAGATTATTGAGCAAAGGTTGTCATTGATGTCAAAGGTGTTGGTTATTTTTGTCATTGAGATCAAGGTTTTTGAAAGGGTGTGATCCAAAAGATTGTAATTATTTTCATGTCAGAGAAAAGGTTTTGGTAAGATAGTGTCATGTATGCTTTGGTATTAGTAGTTCCTAATAGTCTATTGTATGTGCTAGTGTCTAAAAGTATCTGCGACACATTTTTGAGATTTCTTAGAAACAGGTTGTGCACTCAATTGCACTGTCATGGTGGTTAGTTTCGCATTCTATCACTGTTGAATATTATGGCCTACAATTTGGAACTAAAGTAATATTACTCATGATGTATTTGATTTCTGATTTTTAGAGGTTGAGCTTCAGCAAACAAAAAGTTAGGAGTGGTAAAGTGTTCATTGTGCTATTTGGTCGACTAAGTTGGTGTTCCAATTTGATGCACCAGATAATTATAGTGTGCACCAACTGAAGGTAACATGTGGATGTTCATTGGATCCATATGAGTCTATGTTGAGTAACGCATAGTGTGTCCCCTCTTCCATTGTAACCTGTGGACTTTTAAACTTGGCCTATTACACATTTGGTTAAGGTACTTGTTTGTAGTAAACGTGTGGATATTGGAAATATGTTCTAGGGTGACATATGAATGTAATCATCATTGTAATGCATATAGCTAGTTGATATAGGTTTATTCCTAGAATAGTTGAAGTGTGTATATTTTGAAAGAGTTATGCAAGATGGTTATTCAATTAGCAAAGACGTATTAAGGTATAACAAATCAAATTGGAGATCCTGTTGTAGCAGATCAGATCTTGTCGATGGTGCAGTCTGAGTTTGGAAGGTCTGCATGAATCATATCTTGTTTCAATTAAGGTTGGTGCCTCATATCTGATTTGATGCTCAGTTCTTGAGTTAGGGGATTGGTTTCTCCTATAGGGTGGTGTCTGCAAATCAAAATTAAAGGGGATTGGTGTCTCCCTTTAATGTTGTAATTCTTGTGGTCAATGCCTACAAAATCATTGTAAGTTTTATATTATTTTTGTGAGGTTGGATTTGAATAGTAGCTCCAAGTATTTTTTCTCATTGTGGTTTTTCCCATTTTGGGTTTCCATGTAGATCCAATGTTCTATGTGTGGATGTGTGCATTTGTATTGCTTAATTGCTTCATCGTTAAGGAAATTAGTGATTAATGCTTTGATTTTTGGGGATTCAAGTTTAGAGAATTTATTAATGGTAATTAATGTTGAATTAAATTGAAATTGGAATAATATTGATTCACCCCCCCTCAGTATATTATGTGCCCTATTTCTAGTTATAGGATTCCAAATCTTACATTTTTTCACACCTCCACTGTATTTGATGAAGATATGCTTAAAATTTTGTAGTCTAACTTAGATCTATTTCCTTTGGGCACACGAACATATGAATGACAACCAAAAATAGGGATATGATAAAGTGATGGTTTTTCCTTCTCAACCTCCTATGGGGTTTTTCACTAAGCATCAATGTAGGAGACATTTTAATCAAGTAAAACATAGTGTTAACCACTTCTATCCAAAACTTTTGATCTAAAATGAACACAAAAATCCATACTCCTAACCTTATCCATCAATGTCTTATTTGATCTAAAATGAACACAAAAATTCATACTCCTAACCTTCTCCATCAATGTCTTTTTCATTCTCTCTATGGATACATTAAATGTTGAAGGATTTATAGAGTTGTCTTATGTAACATGGTTCTATTCAACTTACAAAATGTATAAAACTCTCCTAAGAAATAATCTTCACCATTATTTGTTCTAAAAAACTTAAATTGTGTAACCATATAATTCTCCACAAGCTCCTTACACTCTTTGAACCAACACCTCAAACTTACTTCAAAAAATAAATAAGATTTTCTAGAGAAGTCATTGATGAAGTTAACATAATACAAAGATTTTCCAAGTGAAGGTGAACCTACTTGACCAAAAACATCACAATAGATCAAATCTAAAATACCATAAAACCTAGAAGACCTTGAATAGAACTAAACATTTTTTTTTTCTCATTTATGCAATATTAACATAAATCAAATCTATATTACAATCAATTAATTCCTCAACAAGGTTTTTAGTTTTTAGGCACCTAGGTCCTTCTCACTAATTTTTCCCATAAACTTGTGTTGTAGCATGGTATTCTAATTAATAAAATTATCTCTCCCTTAAGTGAGAGGAAGCTTAAGAACTCTTATAACACGTCCACAAGATCTAGAAATAGATTTCTTTGTAGAAAGTTTTAGAAACAAAGATCAAGAAGTTGAAAATCTCTTCATTGTAGGTGTAACAAAATTATTGCAACAAATATATGTGCTCACATCAAGGTGAAAAATAGTTCCAAAAATAAATACCCTATCAAGCACCATGGCATAATGAACCATCTTGCACCCTTTGTTGAAAAACACTTGCATCCTTTCATTGATCATCTTTCTTATAAAAAACAAGTTTCATGCCAAACCTAGGATGTGAAAAACTCATAAGATACTTACTATCCTCCCATAATTGAAATGGACACTAACTCGGCTACAATAAAAAATACTAAGGAATGTATTATCACCAAGGTAGACCTCTCCACCATCGATCTCTTAATGTACTTAGAAAACCAGTCCCTTTAGGAATTCGTGTGAAAAGAAGCATAGAAGTTGATTGTTCATGCATCCTCAAATGCTTTTGTAGCTAGGAATACAACAACAAAAAATGAAGTCATCTTCAAAGTTATTTAAACCTACATAATCATCTAATACATTTTTTCTTTCTTATTCTCATTACAGTCCTTTTGAATATGGCCTATATTACCTAGTTCCAACATTTCACCTTGAATTTGTCAAGATACCTAGATCTCACATGAGACTTAGATCTTCATTTCTCTAACTTGATGTCCTCTCTATTTTCCTTCAATATACCATGGAAAACCAAGGCATATTTGATGATGTCTTGATTTTCCACCTCATCTCCTCTTAAATAAGAGCACCCACCACCTCTTCAAATATCAAATTATTGTGATGCTTCTGACAACCATAACTAGGTTGTCTTAGGAATATGACATAGAACATAGAAGTGTGGTATTTTAATCCCTATCATCCATCTACGCATTAATGGAATTTAAATGAGTTATTGAATTTTTTAAACAATTTTGTGTTAAAAAATAGTCACTATCACCTATATTCAATTAATACTTTTTCCATAAAAATAAAAAATATTTACCATTGATTTGGCTTGATATATTTTTTCCAACTTTGACCACAAGGTATTTATGGTGGTGTCTCTAGAAACATTTACGAACACTAAATCTACCAAAGTGAGTTGAAGGGATGCTTCTCACTATTCTATCCAACACATCCCAATCTATGTGTTGCATGGTTCTAGGTTTGCTTCTAGTGACCAAACCCCATAGATCTTGATCCAGCAATAATCCTCTATTTTTAGTTTTTTCATAACATGAAGTTTGTGACACTGAAATTTTTTCATCTTTTCATAGATGTGCTCACCATTTTCTTTGTAAACAAGATTGGTTCTACACATAACTCCCTAATGCAAAAGCATCTCAAGCGAACTAGTGATCAACATCATCTAAAAAAAATTGGTGTTGATTTTCATTCATTTTGGTCTAATTTATGTTCATTGTGCATTGTTGGAGTTGTTGGTCGGTTTCCAGAGTTCAAATCAATTCAATTTTGGTGGTTGGTTGAATTTTCAAAATGTCATGTTCAATTTATATCAATTGTTCTTCAAAATTAAACTTCCATTGATTTTTCAAAAGGGTGATTATCATAAGGGCATAAATGTCGATCCTTCAATTCACTAATGTGATTCCTCCCTTTTTGTTCCATTAACAATTTGATCTCTACAAAGTCACTTAGATTGTTGGCTTTGTTTCCACAAGATAAGCAAGCACAGCCAAGAAGAAGTGTGGGAGGCGCCCAGTAAGGAGAGAGGTGTGGATTCCTAACAGAGGTGGAAGTCGAATAAGGGAGAGAATTGCATTAACCAAATAAAAAATGTGTTAAGAGAAGCCTACAAGCCACAACTAGGAAGTTAGGATGAGTGATGAGTATGGAACAAAGTTGAACAACTATTCAAGTCACGTGGGAAAGAGAATTAGGTGGCTAGCAATTGACAAGTCTCAGAGGGCATGATGCAACCTATGATTAAAATGAGAGAACAAAATAAATGGGGTTTTGAAAGAGTCTTGATCTTTGTACAGTAGTAAAATAGAACATGAAGTCCAACCAACAACAAACAGCAAAAAAACTAAACAATCGACGAAACAGTGAAACTCACAAACCTACCAACCCACCAAAATCATGGTGGTTTTAAAATGTGTTCCAAAAAGCTTTTTTTTAACTCAAAACAAAGGTTCTTCTCCTCAAAACTAACTCTTTTGGAATAAGGCATGCAAACATGAGAGAATAGAATGTTAAAAATTTAGTCCAAAAGAATATGTGGAGGCCATTCAATAAAATTGGATTTCAGAGTTATACTGATATAGTAGAGGAGTGGAATAATGGAATTTGGCAAGCAACAAAAAGATAATCCAATGCAAAATGGTACTTGAACGGAAAATTGAAGGTAAAAAGAAAATCAAATTGTAAATGCTTTGGTATGAATTATGAATTCAAATAAATAAATTTGAATGTAAGCTGGAGTTGTATATTTATGTTTTTTATTAGAGGTAAAAAACAAGTTTTGAAGGTACCCGGAACCCTTTACATTAGAAAGAAGCTAAAATAAAAGATAACATTAAGCCAAAAAATAGCCCAACAACAGTGACCCATCAGCAAAAAAACAACCAAAAAGGAGGACCAACCAACAGCACTACATGCTTTTTAGAATGTCTGCCACCTCCACGTTGTAGTCTATAGCTTTTTGTGCATCTTCAAAAACATCAGAACTATCCTTCCCAAGTGCCCCACCCTGAGCTTTAGTTTTGTTCCTAGTCCTAGCTCTAGGACCATCTATATTTACCTTTGAAATCAAAACAATACCTTTCTTGTTGCCCTTCCCAGTAGCAACATCCTCCCCCATCTACTTACCAACAGCAACAACCTCAACATCATGGGCACTATCTTTTCACTTCTTAGCACTAACCACAAGATAAGTAATAGTAGTAGACTCATATTTTCAAAAAAAATTATGACTCTCCCCTCCTCTCATCATAGAATCCCAAATTTTCCCCATTTGATCCTCAAGAATGAGGATTCTTCCTTCCATATTCTACTTCATTTTGAGGGTTTCCTCTGCAATAGTGTCTGCCACAGTATTTAAGGAGTCAAACAACTCATCTATCTAATTTTGAACAAAGGACCCCTCAGCCTTGTTAACCATTCCCCTGACTCTAACATTCGTTTTATTGAGTTCATGGAAAAACCATTTTAAAAGATTAAACAGAACAATGGACCCCTCATGCACAATACCAAGCACATCAGACAAATCATCTCTATCAATATTAAAAACACCTTTTCCCAGGGAATCCTCCTCCTTAGAGGAGCTAATCCTATCCTTATCAGCAGGGGAGTCCTTACCCTTTTCCACAGCAACCAGAGACTTAAGCTTGCGGATGGAGCTCGCAATTTCCTCTACCACTTCCTTTCTCTTCATAATCCTCTCCAAGTCCACACCCTAGGTCTCCAAAGCAACAACATCATCCCCATACTTATCTTTCACCTGCATAACCGGCTTGACACTTGGGGAATCATCAACAAAGATATTTCCCACAATTGTGAGAGGATGGCCCTACTCCAAAATTTGGCTCACAAACCGCAAAACCCTTTTCTTCCTGCTCACTTCCCCCAAATCCTTCTTCTTGGCAGCTGGGGGCAGCAAGGAAGCCTCCTCATATAGGTCATTCTTCACCTTCGGACCCCTATTCAACACAACAGCAACAGCTTCTTCACTACAAGTTAAATAGCCTCCACTAGCAAAAGCTTCCCCTTTTTTCTTCTTTCCCATGGGAGGGAAATGTGGACCCCCTTCTAGAGAAGCGAGAGAATCAGGAACGAATTCCACATCCTCCTCTGACTCAACCTATTTTTCCAAAATCAATTTCCTTTTCTTGACCTTTTTGCTGACTAGTTCATCTTTGGAGGTCGTATCATACACTTCAGCAGGTTTGGGGTGTTTACCCTTTGGGGTAACCATAGGTTTGGGGACCTCAAAAGTCTTCGCATAATCAGAGATAAGGAGAATTAACCCAACATGCAATACGGTATTTTTCAGGTTCTTCTTGTGATCCTTGATACCCTAGTCAAGAGACAAGATAAAATGGGAAAGAAACCCTCTTCTTATGTCAGAAGTGGTTAAGAAAAATGAAATGATATGCATTCACTACCAAAAAATGGCCTTCCAAGGTAATGTAGCGCATTAATTTCTCCACTACATCCCCCCATAAAGCCTTAAGGGAACTTTGTTGATATCTGCCACTCTTAGCAGTCTTTAAATCTTTCTCTTTATTATCTTTGAAAAAAAAATCATTGCAGTCTACACCTTCTTTTTGTCCCTAAAGAATTTCATGTTGTCCATAGCCAAGCTAGTAATACCAAAAATGATCTCTTCATTAACCTCAAACTCAATCCCATAAAGATTAAGCACTTTGTCATTCCATCCTTTAACAAAAATTTTTGTTACCTGGGGATTGTTTCCATGAAGTTTCTCCAAATAGGGTGTTAACCCTCCTTTCACCAGCACCTGCCAGACCTCCTTCCTTTCCCTCATAGCATCACAAGATTTGGGTTCAACACAATTTCTATCACCACCCATCTCGCCACAATTAGCAATAGAAACCAACTCACAAACACCAAACACAGAACAAAGAAGGCTTTGGAAAAAATGCCAAAACTACCCATAATCCATGTGAGGCCAAAGTTGGGACAAGGGATAATAAAGACCAAAGTTTTCTTTTTCCTACGGCACCCTACTCCTGTACGAATCGCTTGATTCAAATCTTGCACACCATACTTTCTCATAACAATCTGTCACGTGATGAAGAGCATGCACGCCGCCAACCATAATGGGACGTTAATCCAATTGAAATCAGCACTCATTATTCATAGTATCAATAGCCTCTATAGGAAGAGGGTCATTTAGACCCCACTCCCTAAAATATTTAACACCAATGTTAGCGAAAATATCTGCTAGCCTATTACCTTCTCTTAAGATATGTGAAATATAAAACTCATCAAAAGATTTCAAAATATTTATTGAATCCCTTATCAAGGACTCAATAGTCCAAGAGGGAGGAGCGCAATTTTTCAAATTATTTATGATATTCAAAGAATTCCCCTCCAGCCAAACTTTTCTATATCCTTTGGTTTGAGCCAATTTGAGACCATGATAGGCTACATCAAGTTGTTTATTAATGTTGTGAAAATTTAGAATTGAATTTAATGGACAAATGAAATTGTCTATTTAGATTGGAACTGGTTGTGAGTTTTACCAATTCGATAGGATTTGTGAAACTTGATCTACATCACTCTCACTCAAACCTGAATTAGTTTGAACAAAAAAATTGTCTAACCATAATACCTAATAAATGAGATGATCAAGGTCTAATATAAATTAAAGGAAGCTAGATAAAACTTCCACAATTAATCTAAGAGGAGATATTATTTTAAACACACATAAAATGAACACAACCATAATAAAGCATATATCCTAGGAAAATCCTCTTAGAAAAAATCCTACCTCCAAATCCTAAACATTTGTATTATTAGGAACACAATGAGGGTTACAATATAAATATATGCTCAAAACTTTGTACGATATTATACCAACATATGAATTTGGAGATATTCTAGTAGCATAACAATACCTACAAAATTAAATTATTAAACATTTACATCAAGCGTCCATTAAATAGGATAAGTATGACATTAAACCATCAAACAATAATTAGAAAGATATGAGGTAAATGTTGGACTTGTTGTTGCACCAAAAGATCAACCTAACAATGCCTGATACAAGATTTGGTTAAGAACCACAAGAGGCGGTTAGACCATGTCACAAACCCAAGTGCTAGTACTACAAGGAAGACCAAGGGTCACACCTTGCAACAATCCCCCCAAACACAAGCGTGGGGTTTGAACCTGTGACCAACTCTGATACCAATTGTTGGACTTGTCATTGCACCAAAAGATCGACCTATCAATGCCCGATACAAGCTTCAGTTAAGAACCACAGGAGGCGGTTAGACCATGTCACAAACCCAAGTGCTAGTGCTGCAAGGAAGACCAAGGGTCACACCTTGCAATAGTAAAACCACCCAAAATGTAACACCCAAATCCCAAGATGAGTACACGAGCTAAACATAGTGTATACCTTACACCTATCATAAGTTTTCCTAACATCATCATTATTCACTCACCAAGTTGGGTGCTCCATTTTGGTTATATTATCTTCATTCAACTATGTTACACATGTCACAACATGCATCATAAGTTGGTCAACAAGTGTAACTATCTTACAACTCTCTTATGTGTCATCAATGCTCTCACATTCTTTATGTCAAAGATCTAACTTTTGGTGGCCATATTTTTCATCTAGGAGGCCAATTGAGCTCTCTTTTTTTAAAATTGAATATCTTGAAGCAAAATCCAATAAAAATAAGTCCCAAGGACAATTTGATCATGTTTTGAGGCTAAAAATGACTATCTAAAGCCCAAAATTTATATTTTTTTATTGTTAAAATGGGATGCAACACTAAGACACATCTCCTAACACCAACATGGTTCACCCCAACTATGGACATCCATGTAGAATCTATAATAGATAAACCTTTCCATTTTACCAAGTATTCTTCATATTTTTTTGTCTTTATAGTCTTTTAAATCCTACTATCCAAAATATTTTCAATTTCTTCATCTTGCATCTATGTCATCCAATTTAATTGTATGCTTCTTTCTTCTCTCTTTCATGATACTTAGATAAATAAACATCTTAATGTAAGAGAGGGGGACCAATCACACCAAGGCTATAGGTCATGGAGAGTCGAGAGCAGGGGTCTGCCCTAACTTACCTCAAGCTAACAAGTGTTTAGGACAAGAATCAAGAATGAAGAGCACTCTCAAGTGCTTTTGTCACTCTATAGATCTGAAAGTCTAAATGGGGCTAGAAGAGTTGGTCTTGGGAATTCAGACTATACCTCAAAAAACTCTCTTTCCAAGGACGACATCGTGGGTCTAGGACAATAGCATGGTGCGCTGGTGTTCGTACGGACAGAAAATGTAAAGTATAGTGTAAAACACCAAGAAACCTACTGACCACCTAGCTAACTAATTTTAACAAAATAAATAAGATGGTAAAGTAGGAAAAGTAACTATGTAAATGATAAAGCAAATAGATAAGGACAAGGGTGGCAAAGATCAACTCACTAAAGCTCCAGTTCTCCAACGAGCTCCACGTGCACATTCACCTACACATAAGCAAGAGGGGAAAAATGTTGGGTTGTATAGGGGTTTTCCTCATTCAAACCCTTGCTTTGGTGTTTCCACCTCCACAGACAGCCAGAAAATCCATGATGTAGAAAGTGTGATAAAGGAAATAGAAAGGAAAGCACTGAACACTACAAAAGATATAATGCTACTCTATCAAACCACAAGAGAAAAAAGAGAGTGATGCAATACCACCTCCACCCAAAGGAACTCAAAGAAAATGAAGGGAGAATGCAAGGCAACAAGTTTGGAAAATTTGACACAGCTATAACAATGAAAAAGGGAGGTCTCACAAGACTCCAAACTCGCAGCTTCTATGGCAGCACCACACTTCCAAAGATAAAGATGGAATTGATGGAGTAACAAGCTTGCTTGTTGTAATGCTCAATGGAGTTGTGAAAGTTGCTAGAATTGTGAGTAGAATGCTGAAGGGATTGTGAAAGATGGAATGAATTGCTAAAAGAGATGAAGTGATTGTGAAATGAATGCCTTTCAAGACAAAAAATGGAAGAGGAGTTGTTTTCGGGTCGGTTGGTTGCACAAAGGTGTTACAATTTGTCCCCAATGAGGAGTATATCGCCCCTACAGACTCCAAAGGTAGGAATTTGTTAGAGATGGAATGGTGCCACGCAGACATTCGCCTGACGAAAATTCCCCCACTGACACACATAACACATGTCAAGTGGATGGAAGGTAGGTGAATGATGTGGAATTTTGCCTCCAGGTTTGATTTTCTAAGGTGAGGGTATGCAAAAGGGGAATTTACACAAGGGGTGCAGATTCACTCCTATACACTTAAATAATGGTAATATACCAAAATATTTAGGTAACTCAACTTCATGTACATTACTTTAATAATATTTCCTTATGATCTTGTGTGGGTTGAAATTCTTCATCTTTAGCTTGTTGTATATAGCCTATGAAAATATATTTTTCCTTAGAAAAAATATCACTTCATCTTGAACTTCATATTCCTTATATCTCCTTTCATACCAACATTCTCCTTTTACTTAATATTTATTTTCTCTAACTCTTTCCTTACTTTCTCATGTAATTGTTTTATATTATCTACAAAATTATCTATTTTACACTTCTTAGTTGTCCATATTTCATAGCTGTCAATTCTAATATTTTTTTAGGATTCTAGCACACAATCTAAAATTATGTTTTCCTTGAACTCCTATTCACTAAATTGTTATATGCAAACTCTACTTGAGCTCAATTCATATCTCAATTTCTTATCATTTCACCTATGATACATCTAACAAGTTTCATAAACACATATTTACCATCTATGTTTGTCCATCAATTTATGAATGATATGTTAAACTAAAATTCAAATTTGTTTTCATCTTCTTTTGTAATGTTCTTCAAAAATAACCAACAAATTTGATATCTCTATTAGAAACTATACTTTTAGGTAATCCATGTAATTTCACAATCTCCTTGAAACTAATTCAGCAATATGAAACTATATTATTAGGCAATCCATGTAATTTCACAATCTCCTTGAAAATAAGCTAGCAATATGTACTAAAACATTAGTTTTCCTACTTGCTATGAAATGTGTTATCTTGAAAAAATATGTCAAGTACAACAAAAATTGAATCATACCCTTCATGTTCTCAGCAATCCTAATACAAAATCAATGTTTATTTCATCACAAGGTTTCTCTAGAATCAACAATGATTAATACAATCTTACATTTTGACTTTGCATCTTTGGCTATGTAACAAATTTTATAATGTTGAACATATTTCTTCACATCCTTATATATCTATGGCCAATAGTAATTATCTTATCAGCTTATTATTTTATCAACACCAAAATGACTAATGAATCCCCCAAGTTACATGTCTATTTGATAAAATAAAAATAAGCAAACAAACAAACTTCATCAAGCTTCTTGTTGTCACCTAGAAGTGCACCCTATGCAAAGTTATAAAACTGAGCCTTCTAGGGAAACATGGGATCATTTCAAGGATGTGGGTCACCTGAAGTTGAAATGAACCTCTGGAGAAGGTCGGCTTCCTTTTGGTAGCACCTAAACTAATGATCTTTGTGAGGTAAAGGGAGAAGGAGTGCATACAAAATGAAACTAAACTAAACTATTCCTATGGTGATACACCGAGTTGATAAGAAATCATGAAATGAAAACAAGATGCAAACACACTAAGAAAACTTAACTGCAACTGTTTTACTTACTCAACATAATCCCTTTAGTCTTATGCATAATTCTCAAAAGGATTAATCTACAAACATATCTTACAAAGGAAAGATTAATTTCACAGCTTTAAGGTATGAATACAGATTTTGAAACACACAGTTGAAAACCTTGCATAAGCTAAAATACAGAAAATGAGAGTAGTATTAATACTTGCTTTCAAGGTGAACTCTATTTTACATTCCAGATTTTAGTTGGGTTGCAAAGCATACATCAGCCGAGGAAGGATGGCTAGAAATCACTAACTCTTATGGATGCATAGTTTGAACTGTTTACAAAAAGGAAAAAAATGCCTTATATATCATAAGGGTGTCGGCCCCTTAGGGCTTACAAAAAATATCAGTTTCAGAAAAAATCTGCCTTTAGATCTTTCCATGTAATTAATGTTGTGTTCAGTTGAATCCCTGTTGTCTGTGTCGGTGTGAAGAGTTGCCTCCAGGAGTGGTCTTCTTTAGATCTTTCTGCAACCACCGCATTTATTCCCTGGTATTATGTTCGCCTCGAACCTCCTCAGCCGAGCTACCTTCAATGCTTCTGACTTCAAAGTAAGATCACTTTGTCTTTGTTTTGTTGATCTTTATTGCCAAGGTATCAATCAGTCAAAACGTCAATGGTTCATCTTTGGCTCCTTATGATTGGTTAGTTCATTCCACGTGGATCCCTTAGACAGTCAAAAGCTCCTCTGATTAGAATCGCATCTCAGTGAGACACTGGAAGTATCTCACCGATGCGATTATGCCCCTTTGAATGCTATCAACACAACATGTGATAGTCGGTGAGACATCTTCGCGAGCTTTAGAAGTCATATTGATATCTCCAACAACATCGGAAAGACAATCGACATCGGGCAGAAGTCACAGCGAGCACCACTGAGTCACACCGATACCCCCTTCATTTGGAAATTCCATCACTATTGGCAAGAGATCATGTGTTCGGGGAGACCTAACTGTGAGCTTTTCATATGTCTCGGTGAGCACATCCATGTCATCAAGACATCATCGAGTCGGGGAGACCTCCTGCAAATACAAACCACATCCCCAAGCTCACTTTGTTCAGTGTGACTCCCATTGGTCAGGAAGACATCTTGTCGAAAGGAACTTTGAGCCAGGAGCTTCCCGATGAACCACTATCGGAGTGACCTCTCGCCGAAACCACTATTTCCTGTCGAGTGCGTTTCTATCTGTCAGCAAGACCCCCAAGTGTCGGTGAGAGATCTTACCGAAGGCACAACACTACCCCGAGACCCCTTTCATTTCGGTAAGACTCCCCATCTATCTGTGGGACTTCTTCCTGAGCTCGTCATCTTTTGGCAATCTCGCTTCATTTCGGGGAAACAAACCTTCCTCGCCAAGACCTTTCGCCGAATGCAAAATCCCTCCAGGCTCATACCTTGATTCAATAAGACCTCGCTTTCTCGACGAGATGTGTTGGCGAAATCCTCCATTCTGTCCAGGCTTACTTTTATTTTGGGGAGACCCCCAAGTGTTGGTGAGACTCCTCAGCGAGGGTGAAATGTTACCTTCATACCTTTCCTCTTCAACAAGAGACAAAGGTTTCGCCAAGACATGATGGCGAGGCTACTTTCTTAGGCCGAGGCTATGAGTCGGCAAGACTTTCAGGCGAAGGTGAGATGTCACAGTGAACTCTTCTCATTGTCGGCAAGACAGTGTACTCTCAGCGAGACCTCCTGCCAAAGGCAAAGACTACCTCGGTGAGCTTTCATCATCTTCTATCGACGAGAGTCAATTAGTGTCACCCTGAATGCACTCCCCTTTACCGAACTCGGCATTCCTTTCGCCAAGACATTATCAAGTCGGGAAGACTCGATAGTGAGGATCAAATGTCACACTAATACCCGCATGCATCATTGAGACCACACCATGTCAACAAGACATTACCGTGACGGTTGGGAGCTATGCCGATGTTAAAAAATTAGGGAGACCTCTAGCATCGTCAAGACCTTTTGTTGAAGATGCCTCCCCGTGTCAAGAATTCACTCCTCTTGTCAGGGAGAGATCACTACATCGGGGAGACAATATGCCGAGAGCACAACCTCATGCCGAAAGCTTCATTACTGTCACTGAGACCTTAACCTATCGGCCAGACCTCTCGCCGGGACCCCTATCCTTCAGCGATGAGTTCACTTCTCTTCTTAGTCAGGGAGAGATTATTATATCGGCAAGACCCTATCCCGAATCCTACTCCCTTTGCCGACGCCGCTTGATTTCGATGAGACATCACGCGATCGGTAAGACCCTTTACCGAAGCCAAATCTCATGGCGATGATGGCCTCATTCAGCGAGAGCCCTTTGGTCGGCAAGACATCTTAGTAGTCTTGGCGACTTTCTCCTTAGAGGATTTTCATGCCGAACTTTCCTAGGGTTGGCTCTCCAACTGAGTTCCCCATGACCTAGCAACAGATGTAGGATATTTCCCCTTGTTGTGAATGTTCCATTTGGCCTCTCGAAGATCTATCACATTATTATCCTGCCTGATTGAAACTATAGGTGAAAAATAGGCAACATTTTTGGCGAGCTTTGCTAGATGTTTGCCTGCTAAACATGAGAACTAGTAGCTAAAACTTGTCCATTAGGTATGGAGTCATTAGGAAAACTTCAGAAATAGATCCAGGGCAACTTTGTACATGGCTGAAACTGGCTTAAGGCTCGAGAAATAGATTACTTGGAAACTTATAGAAAACAGGAAAATTATAGAAGGGAAAACTATCTAACTGTGCTGAAACAACACTTAGGGAAAAAAGAGGTGCATTTGAAATGAAACTAGCCTACCCTACTCTAACCAGTAGAGAAGCTGGTCAAATGAACCCATTGACAGGTTGGGTGAAATAATTGCCTTTTCTTCTCAATATGCAATAATTATCATGCATGATGGCAGTTACAAGAGGAGGATGCGCCGAGAAATGTTTACTAAATTGTTGCAGCAACTTATGAAAAAAAAATAGAGACTCACTTCCCTCCTCAAACAAATCATGTGTAAGGTTATGCAAGGGAAGATAAGTGAATTGAGCATAGTCCTTTTTAACTTCCAGTGCATTTTGGATACCATCTTGCATTGTGTCTTCATGTATAAGTGCATGATTGGTCCTTGGGGTTGTATTGGACTTCATCTAAGTTAGGTATCTAATTGGACAGCCTTTGGTAAGGGCAAAGATTGAGCCTCCTTTGATCTCTTGCTCATGGGCTGCCATTTTATCACCTTGTTGACTGGAAAGGTATAACCCCTATGGCTGACTTGGTGAAAAAATGGAAACCTCAGTATGTTCATGCTTTCCCCAAGGAACACTCATTTCTTCAATGGAGAATAATGAGATGGCTTCCCCAAACACTTTTTCAATCAATTCATCAACCTCAGGCTCCTTTATAGACTAGAAAGGAAGTTGGCTATAATTCTCATCAGCGCTGGAAGAGTTACACTCTGATTCAAGCTTGTCCTTTTCAACGCAAAAAGATGACAACTCAAGTGGTGATGAAGTCTCAAGTTCCTCTGACCAATTATGACTCTGCAAATCAGGTTCATTAGGCTCTTGTTGCTTCATCACTTCTTCAATCTTGTGAACCTGTTGTTCCAACATACCATGAGTGACAACTACTTCTGATTCTTTTGATTCTTTAGCATCCAACCTTGAGCGAAACTATTCAACTACACTTGTGCATATCTCTTCAAAAAGTTCAAAATTGCCCTCCTCATCCGGAACACACTCAAAAACATCAAAATTCTCACCTAGGAGGATAGAAACAGGTTTAAATTCAGGCTTTTCTTCCTGAATTAAGCCTCCATTGTCTTGTTGATTATCACCTATCAACAACTCTCCAGTGTCTTCTTGTTGTTCAATCATTTGTTGTTGTTGTTTTCTATACTCCTCCATAGCTAGATGTAGCAAATCAATTATTTTAGTTTCCTCCAAGTTGAGTGGGTTGTGCTGGTCAAAGATTTTCCCTTCTTTTTCTTCCTGGATGCCAGAGCATGATTTCATTTGCATGATAGGTGAAGGAAACTCACAAGGTGAATGAGATGGGACTTTCCAACTTGAAATCTTGAGAGTAGAAGACTTATCGATAGGCTCACTAAAGAGATTGAAAAGTTTCTCTTGTTCAAAGCTAGGAAACCCATACTTGGAAGCCTCCTCCTTTATTGGATGATTCATCATTATAGGAGAAGGTGAACTGAAACTAGGAATGGAAAGGGCTTCCAGTGTCTCATACCTTCGTGCTTAATAATCTGAATAAGCCCAACTACCTTGTACCTGAGTAGATAAGAATTTCATTTGTTGCTCTTTGGCTACTATCTCTCCCTCAAGATCTTTTTCAAACTGACCTCCCAACTCCTGCTGCTGTGAAATAAGCTTTTTTTGTTTCTTAATATTGACCAGCATGCCATACATGTAGGAGAACACCTTACTGACATCATTAATCTGCATATGTTCAAACCTCTGGCTCAAAGCCCACAACACACGGTCAAACTGTTGGAGCAGGTCCACTATAGTTTGGTAAGGATGCCTCAAAGGATGATTATACAAATAATCATATTGGTTAACATCAAAAACCTCCTCTTGGGGTTGATTTTGATCAAATATTGGTTTATATAAAGGTTGACCAAGAGTGGGAGGGTGGGAAACATGATGGAAATACTAATAATCTGCTGATACCGGGTCATTTGACATAAAAACAGCAGGTTGTTCTATATATTATGGCTAATGAGAGGACATATACACATTACTTTCATGGAATGGAGGTGGCAAGTCACTATGTTGCTGATAACTAAACATTGCAAAGATAAGACATGAGGTATAACAAGCCTAAAGATCAAACTTTATTAATTGCAGACACCTGGGCTACTGAAACCAGTTGTTATGAAGTTGGAGTCACCATGATATGCTGATATTTTACCTCTGAAATTTATTGGTTGCATATCAAAAACTAGTAATAGACGTATAATTTCCAAATTTTCTGTTCGACAATCCCATCGGGCGTGCCAGAAACTGTTGTCACCTAGAAGTGCACCCTATGCAAAGTTATAAAACTGAGCCTTCTAGGAAAACATGGGATCATTTCAAGTTTGTGGGTCACTTGAAGTTGAAATGAACCTTCGGAGAAGGCCAGCTTCCTTTTGGTATCACCTAAACTAATGATCTTTGTGAGGTAAAGGGAGAAGGAGTGCATACAAAATGAACCTAAACTGAACTATTCCTATAGTGATACACCGAGTTGATAAGAAATCATGAAATGAAAACAAGATGTAAACACACTAAGAAAACTTAACTGCAACTGTTTTACTTACTCAACATAACCCCTTTAGTCTTATGCATAATTCTCAAAAGGCTTAATCTACAAACATATCTTAAGAAGGAAAGATTAATTTCATAGCTTTAAGGTATGAATACAGATTTTGAAACACAATTGAAAACCTTGCATAAGCTAAAATACAAAAAAAGAGAGTAGTATTAATACTTGCTTTCAAGGTGAACTCTATTTTACATTCCAGATTTCAGTTGGGTTGCAAAGCATACATCAACCGAGGAAGGATATCTAGAAATCACCAACTCTTCTGGAAGCATAGTTCGAACTGTTTACAAAAAGGAAAAAAAATGCCTTATATATCATAAGGGTGTCAGTCCCTTAGGGCTTACAAAAAATATCAGTTTCGAAAAAAATCTGCCTTTAGATCTTTCCATGTAATTAATGTTGTGTTCAGTTGAATCCCTATTGTCTGTGTCGGTGTGAAGAGTTTTCTCCAGGAGTGGTCTTCTTCAGATCTTTTTGCAACCACCGCATTTACTCCCTGGTATCGTGTCCGCCTCGAACCTCCTCAGTCGAGCTACCTTCAATGCTTCTGACTTCAGAGTAAGATCACTTTGTCTTTGTTTTGTTGATCTTTATTGCCGAGGTATCAATCAATCAAAACATCAATGGTTCATCTTTGGCTCCTTATGATTGGTTAGTTCATTCCATGTGGATCCCTCAGATGGTCAAAAGCTCCTCTGATCAAAATTGCATTTCGGCGAGACACTGGAAGTGTCTCACTGATGTGATTATGCCCCTTTGAATGCTATCGGTACAACATGTGACAGTAGGTGAGATGTCTTCACGAGCTTTATAAGTCATATTGATATCGCCAACAACATCGGAAAGACAATCGGCATCGGGCAAAAGTCACAACGAGCACCACTGAGTCACACCGATATCCCCTTCATTTAGAAATTCCATCGCTGTCGGCAAGAGATCATGTGTTCGGGGAGACCTAACTATGAGCTTTTCCTATGTATCGGCAAGCACATCCTTGTCGGCAAGACATCATCGGGTCGGGGAGACCTCCTACAAATACAAACCACATCCCTGAGCTCACTTTGTTCCGCGTGACTCCCATTGGTCGGGAAGACATCTCATCGAAAGGAACTTCGAGCCGGGAGCTTCCTGATGAACCACTGTTAGAGTGACCTCTCACTGAAACCACTATTTCCTGCCGAGTGTGTTTCTATCTGTCGGCAAGACCCCCGAGATTCGATGAGAGATCTTATTGAAGGCACAGCACTACCCCGAGACCCCTTTCATTTCGGTAAGACTCCCCATCTATTGGTAGGAATTCTTCCCGAGCTTGTCATCTTTTGGCGATCTCACTTCATTTCAGGGAAACAAACCTTCCTCGCCAAGACCTTTCACCGAATGCAAAATCCCTCCAGGCTCATACCTTGATTCAATAAGACCTCGCTTTGTTGGCAAGACGTGTTGGAAAAATCCTCCATTCTGTCTAGGCTTACTTTTATTTCGGGGAGACCCCCAAGTGTCGGTGAGACTCCTCAGCGAGGGTGAAATGTTACCTCGATACCCTTCCTCTTTGGCAAGAGACAAAGGTTTTTCCAAGACATGATGGTGAGGCTACTTTCTTAGGCCGAGGCTATGAGTCGGCAAGACTTTCAAGCAAAGGTGAGATGTCACAACAAACTCTTCTCATTGTCGGCAAGACAGTGTACTCTCGGCGAGACCTCCTGCTGAAGGCAAAGACTACCTCGGCGAGCTTTCATCATCTTCTATTGGCGAGAGTCAATTAGTGTCACCCCGAATGCACTCCCCTTTACCGAACTCAGCATTCCTTTCGCCAAGACATTATCAAGTTGGGAAGACTCGATAGCAAGGATCAAATTTCACACCGATACCCGCTTGCATCGCTGAGACCACACCATGTCGACAAGACATTACCGCGACGACTGGGAGCTATGTCAATGTTAAAAAATCGGGGAGACCTCCAACATCGTCAAGACCTTTTGTCAAAGACGCCTCCTCACATCGAGAATTCACTCCTCTTGTCGGGGATAGATCACCACATCGAGGAGACCATATGTCGAGAGCACAACCTCATGCCGAAAGCTTCATTACTATTGCAGAGACCTTAGCCTATCGGCTAGACCTCTCGCCGGGACCCCTATCCTTCGGCGATGAGTTCACTTCTCTTCTCATTTAGGCAGACATTATTATATCAGCAAGATCGTATGCCGAAGCCTACTCCCTTTGTCGACGCCGCTTGATTTCGACAAGACATCACACGATCGATAAGACCCTTTACCAAAGCCGAATCTCATGGCGATGACGGCCTCATTCAACGAGAGCCCTTTGGTCGGTGAGACATCTTAGTGGTCTTGGCGACTTCTCCTTAGAGTATTTTCATGTCGAACTTTCCTAGGATAGGCTCTCCAACTGAGTTCCCCATGACCTAGCAACAGATGTAGGATCTTTGCCCTTGTTGTGAATGTTCCATTTGGCCTCTCGAAGATCTATCACATTATTGTCCTGCCTGATTGAAACTGTAGGTGAAAAATAGGCAACACTTCTATGAATGCATAATTAATTTCCTTTCAACAACAAGTCAACTTGGATCAAAAAATCGAACCACTTAATCATATCTCAACTTTCAAGTCTTTTAAATGATTTTCATACCTCAACAAAATAAATGTCATTCCCATATAAAAAAAAATTATTTCATCAAATTTCTAACGATTCTAATTCTCATTTCAATCAATAAATTGTGTCTTCTACTCAATGCATTGGAAATTCTAATTAACTTTACCGCTTCTATTCTCTAGAAAAAATGAATGAATTCAACCCATCTCACATGTCTCCGATTTATGTTATCTTGACTATTCAAATTCTACAATGCTTGATTATTTGCATAATACACAAATTCACTTGGTAAAAAGTATTGTATCCACTTCTTCAATGCTTGAACTATGGCATAAAATTCTTGATCATATATAATATTTTATCTTTGCATCATTCAATTTTTTTTTTAAATATGATATAATATTTCTTTCTTAACTTAATAGTGCTCCAATTGTTGTACTTTTATACATAATCAACTTGTAATACCTTATCAAAATCCGGTAATGCTAACACAAGTTTTTTAGTAACTTTTTCCTTCAATAATTCAAAATAGTCCACTTAAATTTCCTTTTATCCCTTCTTATTGTCTCTTATTGGCACACATACACCACTAAAATTTCTAATTTTCTATAAAAAAACTAGTCAATCCATGAAAAAATTACCTCGTGAATACTCTTTGGTATAGATTAATCACCAATTTATTTTACCTTCTCTAAATCCATCTTCAAACCTTAAGCTAAAATTATAAATCCAAAATATATCAACTCTTCCTTCATAAAATTACATTTCTTGATGTGTATCAACAACTTTAATTCTCTTAATCTCTATTTTATTAATACAATATGTTCAAAATGTTCTTCCTTAGTCTTATTAAAAATTAGAATATCATCCAAATAGACTATGACAATACCTAAATATAGTTCAAATACTTCATTCATCAATCTCATAAATATACTAGGTGCATTAATTAAACCAAAAAGTATAGCTAGCCCACTCATAAAAACTTTCTATCTTAAATGTTTTCTTTTATTCATACCCTAGTCTTATTTTAATATAAAAATAACCAATTTTCAATCAATCTTGTTGAAATTTTTTTCTCCATTCAAACAAATCATCCAATCATCCATATTTGGCAATAAATATCTATACCTTATTGTAATCTTATTGATAACTCTTGAGTTAGTACTCATTATTTGTTCTCCTCCTTTCTTGAATGGCAGGATGGCCTAACTTGCATTGTGATAAATTTTCTTTGATCAAACTTCTTTTTAACAACCTTTGTACCTATCTATTCAATTCTTCATTTTATATTGGGTCATTCTATAAGTATCCTTATTTGATAAGCTTGCTCCTAGAATCAAATTCATGTGACTAATGCATATAACTAGTGGTAATCCATTTGGCATATCATAAGATCCAATATCACTATACTTTTTTAGCAACTCAAAAAAAAAAAAATTATAGCTCTTATACTTCATCTATGCTACCTCAAATCTTGAGCAACATTCCAAAACATATCTTCTCATGCTTCAAATAACCAAACAAACTCTAAAATGACCACTTATTTGATTTTTTCCATCCTTGCCTCTCTTTATCAAAGTGGATGTATTTTCTCTACAATTGTGAGTAATTATTCTCATATTGTCAATGGCCTTCCCAACAATAAATGGAAAACATCCATAGGCATAACATAACACAACACCTCATAATTATATGATCCTATCTTAAACTTGACCAAACATTGTTACAAAAACCTTCATTTTGCAAACATGAAATTATGTATGGTTTGGGAAGCTCTATCCTCTTTCACTTCAACTTATCAATCATTTCACTCGACATGGGATTCTTAGTACTTCCAAAATCGACTATGACTTTATAACATTTCTCTTTAAAATAATTCTAAGAAAAATCCTTTTTTGTGTTGGTTCTTCTCTATCCTCACTTTCAGGTTTCAATAATACTCTTTTTAGCAACAATGACTTTCCTTTTTTGGTTCGTCCACTTAGCCTAGTGATCTAACGAATTCTACATTTGTATGTGTGAATCTTACAATTCTTTTGTGTCTTTTAATAATTTTCCTTGTGAGTAGGAACACTCAAATGCTTTTTCATTCAATTCCACACTTAAAACATGTATCTCAAATGATCATCCACCTCTTCCAAATCAAGATTGAGACCTTATTGAAATATATGTGATTTTTTCTTCTCATCACGTCACCTATGATACCTTCTCTATCTTGGATTCAATAGTCTTCATTGGGAAAGTCTTGTTTGGGAAAATTAGTTGGAGATCCCACTCTATAGCCCCTATCCCCAATCATTTCACTGGCTTACCTCTTGAATCAAAGGAGGATCTTTTATATATTGATTTACAATTTGGGCACAAACTCATAAACTTTGCCACTTACTCCAAAACCAAAATCAAGTATTGATTGCAGGATAGTATAATTGTGTTATTGTCTCTACTTGACTAGTATCCATCAAGTCTATCACTCCAATAAGAAATCACTTTTGTTTTTGCATCTATGTGTCCATGTCCTCTACCATTAATGTCTTCCTCTCTAAAATCTACATCTTCCTTTTTGTCTATTTTGCTTCATTTGAAATCTTTAATTAGCTTTTCTTCCACCTTTAGGGAAAACTAATATAATTATTAAATCAATTACATCCTAATCATACTAAAGTTTTCTCAAAGGTATCCTCTCAAACCATTATTATATCTTGCCATTTTTTCTTGATTAACGTCATGATGACTAGCCCTTATTGTCAACTTATAGAATTCTTTACTATAATCCTTTACAATCATGTCTTTTTTTTTAATCTAAAATTTCATTAAGAAATCTAACTAATAGTCTACAAGAATAAACCTAGCCTTTTATTTTGTTACCATCCCATCCCATCTTTCAATCTCTTCCTTTCCTCTTTATATTTCTCTTAATGTACTTCTTTCCACTGTAATGAAACATGATCTTTCAATTTTATCTTATCATATTTTAGTCACTTGATCGTAATATTCTTCTTCTACTACAATTGGTTTGGCAACTTGTTCAAGTTTTCTCTTCCATTTTCTTCTATCACTTTCATCATCCCTAGGGTTATGACCTCATCTTTTGTCTTCTTCAACAACATCCAACAAGATTTGGGCATTTCTCATTATCTCAAATAGTTATTCCATTCTTCCTACAATGTTAATAATAGTTTACCTCTACCCACTCTTCAAGCAAGCATACTAGGACTTTTTGCAAAATATTCACAATTAAATTTTCCTTGATACCTTCTACCCAACACTCAATATTGGATTATATCTTCAATTCCCTTTCCTTTGAGATTCAAAATTTTCTCTAATACACTTTCCTTCCACTCTTTTTTGGGATTCAAAGTTTTTCTTTAATATCATAATGAAATCAATCTATCACTGACACTTAGTTTGTTGGTTTTCAGTTGTGTTCTGATTGGTTTGTCCTTGATGACAAAATTCACCTTTGGGTATCTATCGGCATGACATTCACGTGGTCTTGGCGACAGAGGAAAGGTCTATCGGCATGAGTATTTTTCACCAGGGAGAGGTCTTTTCGAATGAGTCAGGTCTCACCGACTAATACATGAGGTGGTTCATCGGCGTAAGTGATCCTTCATCGGCATTGTGTCTTGGCGAATTTGAATTGTTACATCGACCGACAAGAACTTTAAAGTTTCACTTCGGCCAGACGTGTTGCTTTTGGCATGAGGTTATAACGAATGTGCAATGTCACACCGACCAGTGGTGGATGGATGTGTATTGGTAAGAGTCAGAGCTATTGATGTGAGGTCTCGGCGAGTGACCTCCGGTCTCGCCGATGGAACACAAAAGGACTTTGTCAGCATAGGATCTGACTTGTCTCAGTGACACACAAGATGGTGGGTGACTTTTGGTATAACGAAGTATTATCTATATGAGGTCTCCCCGAGAGCGATATGTTACAGTGACAAGTTTGATCTTGGGGGCTCTCGGAAAAACAAAGACTTGTCTACAAGATGTCTCACGGATTTTGTCTAGTCATAGTGATACACGAGATGGATGGGAGTATCGGTGCAACATAGAGCAATCTATATAGTGTCTCCCCGACTATGTATTGTCTTGGCGAGGACAAATGAAGGTTATATCTCGGAGAGAGTGTGCTCTTGTCTTGGTGACTTGGAAATGACAAAGACCTTCGGCATGACATAATGTATTTGATATGATGTTTCCCTAATATCACAGTGTTACAACAAAACACAAAGGATCATTTCAACAATGTCATCGATTGAAAAGAAAGCTTGTTAGGGAAAAATTCGTGAATATTCTTTTTGGATGGGTATGGAACCTTAGTCTGGCCGCCATCATGAGAGATTAAGTTTTTGTTGTTGCTAGTTGAAACGGCTTTATCAGTGGTATATGGAAGCTTTATTTGGTGTGTTTCTAGCTGGAAGCTCGACAGTGGTTAATGGAGCCATGGGAGTTGCAAATTTGACTGGTATGTATGTGTTTCATGTTGCACAAACTGGTTTATAATCACCATTTTTAACTGCTCTCTGCATCTCAGTTACTTATGTGGCAAATGATGCCCTGACAGAGTATTGTTATTCATGTATTAGAGGTTATGATTTACAGTGGTGGGCAGTTGTGGTTTTTAAGCAGTGAAATGATCTCATATGTTTCAGATTTGTTGACAACGGCTCTTAGCTGGGTGAAACGGCTCTTGTATTGGAAAATTAACTTCACCTTGACTAATAATCTTGTTGGGTACAAGATGAAGATTTCAATTATAAAAAGCTTTGTTAACTTCAGTCAAAATCTTTTCAAGTTGGTTGTTCAACCGTTACTTCTGAAGACAGTTACTTATCTAGTATTTAAATCAAAAAGAGTTATCTTTTCTCTATGCTCTTTTGACCATGAAATCCATTGAAGCCTTGATACCTAAAAAGATGTATAAATAGAAGCAGAAAACTCTTTTCTACTGTTGCTGTTGTTGTAATTCTGAGTTTATCATTCCTTGGCTATATGAAAATGCATGGATAAACTCTGCAATAAAATCTGAATAACATGAGGCAAAGACATTGTAATTTCTTCTCTATATAGTATTTTAAGGATTAAATTATTGAATCTTTAGGGTATTTTGTAGACGAGAAAATAGAGAAATATGTGCTTAACTGAAAACAGAGAAATCCTCTGAGTTATTATTATTGTTCAAAATATAATTTGAGGGGTTGGTACTCCTTGAGATAGATATCTCTAAACAAGGGGTTGGTGCTCCTTGAGTGGGTGCTCAAAAATCAGCCTATAAGGCATTGTGAACAGTTGATTAAAAGATTAAGCCTGGAAGGCATTTCGGGAGTGGTTTTTATACCCCTGGAGGGTTTTCCACTCGGAAAAATCTTGTGTCTCTTTGTTCTTCTGAGTTCTCACTGCTTTACTGTGTTGTTGTTGTTTCAAGTTCAATGTTGGGTTATTACTTTTCTCAATTATATTTATGAATGTTTACATTTAACTCATGAATGCATTAATCAGAGTAATATTGAGATCAAATCTGAGCTATGTTTTTGAATTTTTGAAAATTGGTCAAATCTGTTAAGACACTGATTTACCCCCCCCCCTCTCAGTGTCATTTTAACTCCAACAATTGGTATCAGAGCGTAGGGTCCTCTGATAGGTTTTAATCACCTTGGATTGATCTTGGTCTTGGAGTTTGCTTTTAATGGCACATTCTCAAGACGGTGCCTCTATAACCAGAGCTCTGTTATTTGATGGAATAGATTATGTGTTCTAGAAAATCAGAATGGAAGCTTTTCTTATTTCTTTTGATGTTGATGTTTGGAGCATTGTTTTAAATGATTACAATGTACCAACCTTTATTCCCACTGATCCTGCTAAAAAGAAGAGGTATGAAACAAATGCCAGAGCTAAGCATGCCCTCTTGTGCGGGTTAACTAAAGATGTGTTCATTAAAGTCATGCATTGCAAATCTGCTCATGAAATCTAGGAAAAACTTGAAACTATATACCAAGGGAATGAGAAAGTCAAACTGTCAAAAATCATTACACTCAAACATCAATTTTAGGAGATGAAAATGAAGGATGATGAAAAAGTGGCTGAATATTTCCTAAGAGTTGATGAAGTTGTCAATGCTATGAAAGGATTAGGAGAAGAAGTAAAAGAGTTTGATGTGGTTACAAAGGTCATTAGAACCTTACCAATTAAATTTGAATATAAGGTACCTTAGATAGTCTGCAGGGAATCCTTACTACCTATGAAATGAGAACTAGCAAAAACAACTCAACTGGAAAAGAAACTGCCTTTAACACTAAAAAGAAAGAAAAAGTTGAAGTCAGTGAATCGGAGTTGTCTGATTCTAAATAATCCCATTTTGTTAGAAGACTTAGAAAGGGATCAGGAAAATATAAGGGAAAACTTCCCTTTAAATGTTTTAACTATGGCAAAATAGGTCACTTTGCTGCAAGGTGTCCCTATGATGATCAAATATGTGACAACGAGACAACTGAAAAACAACCTAAGAAGACCTTCAAACCTAAACGAAACTTCAATTTCAAAAAGAAGAAGTCTGTTTAGTAAGGATGAATCTGATATTGAGTCTGAAGATTCATCAGTTGAAGAAGATGAAACTTTGTTCATGGCTGAATTTACTCAGCAAAATGATTCAAACACCTTTGACATTGAAGAAGGTGAAGTAGATCTTGAAAGTGAGCTGAAATGTGCTTTACAAGAGGTCAGAAAACTCAAAAAACAAGTTCTTGCTCAAGAACATAAACTAGATCAAGAAATGGTCTCTTTAAAAACTCAACTTGAAGAAGCTAAAAGAGTTGAGGACTGTCTTCGAGTGACTGTAAGCTGTAAAGATCAAGAAATTCAAAAACTAGAACAAGAAGTTGTCTATCTTAGAAAGGAAATTGAGAAATATGAAAGTACTTTAAAACTTAATGAGATGCTCAGCAAGCAGAAGTTGTATAAAGACAAAACCGGTATTGGTTTTGAAAAGGGTGAATGTTCAATTGATAATGCAATACAAAACCCCTCTTCTGAAATCATGGGTTCAGGTCCAAATCACTCTGATTTTGGTAAGAATCATGATCAGCCCTTGAAAGGTAATAGATCATCTTACAGATACAATCCCTTCTTCTATGATTATTATTTTTTCTGCAACAAATTTGGCCATAAGGTGAGCACTTGTAGGCTTATGAATCCTAGAATACCCAGGTTTGGTCTTAGGCAACACTATGGTTTTGTTAGACAGATCAGATGCTTTAAATGCAATGCTTTGGGACATTCTGTCAAACAATGCAAAACTGATTTGCAATCGAAATAGCAGAAAATTAAAAAGGTTTGGAAACCTAAGACTGTTAACAACATTGAGCAAACTATGTTGGTTCAAACTGCTTTTCATTCCAAGAAAAAGGACTTATGGGTCCTGGACAATGGATGTTCTAACCATATGACTGGCGACAAGGATAAGTTTATAAATCTTGAAGATTATGTAGGTGGATATGTTAAGTTTGGTGATAACTCTGGTATTCAAATTAAAGGTAGAGGTTCACTTCTTCTGAATGAGGACACTCCTATCGATAATGTATACTATATGGAAGGTCTCAAGCACAATCTTCTAAGTGTTAGTCAAATCTGTGATAGTGGTTGTCATGTTCTTTTCACTTCGCAGGGATGTGAGATTAAGAACAAGCTTGGAAAGGTTGTTGCAGCTGGAAGGACTAAAGGAAATGTGTACAATCTTCTTGACACATCAAGCAATGACAATAATCAAGGTATGTGTCTAATGGGCCAAATTGAAGAGAGTTGGTTATGGCATAAAAGATTAGGACACATAAACTTTGAAAATCTAGTTAGAATCAGTCAGAATTAGAATGTTAGAAGTTTACCAATACTTAACAAGCCAGAAAATTCTGTGTGCAAAGAATGTCTAAGTGGTAAACAAACTAAAATCAGCTTCAAAACAAAAGAACACTCTTCATCAAAACCTCTACAATTAGTGCATACTGATTTATGTGGACCAACTAGAATAAGGTCTATTAATGGTGAAAAATAATTTATGCTTTTTGCGGATGATTATACTAGAATGGTATGGGTCACATTTCTTAAGCACAAATCATAAGCCTTTGAAAGGTTCAAAATCTTTCGTAAAATGGTTGAAAAGGAATCAAATTTGAAACTCAAATGCCTTCGATCAGACAAAGGAGGTGAGTACACCTCTCAAGAGTTTATTGATTACTGTGAACAACACAGTATTAAAAGGCAGTATGCTGCAACTAAAACACCTCAACAAAATGGGGTAGTTGAACGTAAGAACAGAACTGTAAAAGAAATGGCTAAAACAATGCTAGATGAAGCTAAGTTGCCTGATATGTACTGGAAAGAAGTTGTTCATACAGCTGTATACATTTTGAATAGAGTGCAGCGTAGGGTGAAATCTAAACACACTCCTTATGAAGTTTGGTATGGAAAAATTGCTTCTGCCAAATACTTTAAAATTTTTGGAAGTAAATATTTTATCAAGAAAAATGATGATAACCTTGGCAGCTTTCAATCAAAGTGCGATGAGGGTATCTTTTTGGAATACTCAACTCATAGCAAAGCTTATAAATTTCTTAACATAAGGCTTAACAAGATTGTTGAAGTTGTAATGTAAATTTTGATGAAAGATTACATTTAGATGCTGACACCTTGTAGGATAATGAGGAAGAACGACTTGAACTTGAATCAAATTCAGAAGAAGCTGAAACAGCAAAGTCTATTGTTGAATCAGCAAGCCCTAGAAATGAAAAAGCAAGTCCTGAAAAGGTTGCATTGAATGCTCCTTCGAAAACTCTAGCTAAATATCACCCCAAAGATCAGATTATTGGAGATAAAAATGTAGGAGTTCAAACTAGAAGAAAGGCTGCAGAATCTGATGAAAAGGCACAAATAGCCTTCTGTCTAGTTACTCAGTTTGAGCCTAAAAATTTTAATGAAGCTCTCACAGACTCATGTTGGCTTAATGCTATGCAGGAAGAAATTGATCAGATTGAGAAAAATCAGACTTGGGAGTTAGTCCCAAGACCAGATGACAAGAATGTCATTGGAGGCAAATGGATATATAGAAACAAGGTTGATGAAAATGGCAATGTTATTCGCAACAAAGTAAGATTTGTTTGCAAGGGCTATGGTCAACAAGAAGGTATTGATTTTGGTGAAACCTTTGCACCTGTTGCTAGATTAGAATCTATCATAATATTCTTGGTTTATTCTGTTTATAAAGATTTTACTGTTTATCAAATGGATGTCAAAATTGCTTTTTTAAATGGCTATTTAGATGAAAAGGTCTATGTTGAACAACCTGAAGGATTTATTTGCAAAGATAAGCCTGATCATGTTTACAGATTGAAAAAGGCCCTCTATGGCTTAAAACAAGCACCTAGAGCTTGGTACTCTAGGCTGGACAGTCATTTGCTTTCATATGGTTTTGTTAGAGGAGGTGTAGATAGTAATCTTTATGTTAAAACTGAAGGTTCTGATATTTTGGTTGTTGAAATTTACGTTGATGACACTATCTTTGGATGCAATAATGTTACTTTGAGTAAAAAGTTCTCTCAGATAATGGAATCTGAGTTTGAAATGTCAATGTTAGGAGAATTAAATTTATTTCTGGGTCTTCAAATCTCTCAACGTGAAAATGGAATATTTCTTTCTCAAACCAAGTATGCTAGAGAGATGCTTAAGAAATTTCAGATGGATGAATGCCATCCAGTTAGCACTCCAATGATTACTGGATGCAAACTTACTAAGGTTGATGATTCTCCTGATACAAATCAAACTGAATATAGATCAATGATTGGTAGTCTGTTATATTTAACTGCTTCTAGACTTGACATCATGCAGACAGTTTGCACAGTTGCACGGTTTCAGGCATCACCTAAAGAATCCCATGTCACTGCTGTTAAAAGGATCTTTAAATACATTCAGGGCACTCTTGATTATGGTCTTTGGTATCCTAGAAGCAATGATTTTTCATTGATTGCATATACTGATGTTGACTGGGCTGGTTGTTTGGATGATAGGAAAAGCATCAGTGGTGCTGCATTCTTTCTTGGTGATCGTTTAGTGGCATGGCACAGCAAGAAACAAGTATCTGTTTCTCTTTCTACTGCTGAAGCATAATACATTGCTGCCACTTCATGTTGTACTCAAGTTCTTTGGATGAGTCAAACTCTCTCAGATATGGGTATTGAAGTTCCTAAACCTGTTTCTATTCTCTATGATAACACTAGTGCGATAAATATATCAAAAAATCCTATTATGCACTCTCGAACTAAACATATTGCTATCAAGTTTCATTTTCTGCGAGAAAAGGTACTGGCTAATGAAGTATGTTTATATTTTGTTGGATCACAAGATCATGTGGCTGATATTTTTACTAAGCCCTTAGCAAAAGAGTTATTTGAAAGGTTGAGACTTCGATTGGGAGTTATCTCTCAATCGTTACTTCTCTAATTCACCAAGCTTCAGCTTAGGGGGAGCATGTTATATGTTTTGATTCTCTTACAGCTCTCCTACAGTTTTGGTTGCTGCACTATTACTCTTTTTGCAGTTGTTGCTCATTGTATTTAGTTGGCTTCTCAGTTGTGTTTCATGGCACCGCACATTTTTCTCTTTTATCCTTTGTCTTTGAGGCAAAAAGGGGGAGAGTCATTTGTGTTTTTCCATCAAGGACAAAGGGGGAGTTTGTTGGTTTTCAGTTGTGTTCTAATTGGTTTGTCCTTGATGACAAAATTCACCTTTGGGT
The DNA here is from genome assembly GCA_007258455.2 of Sequoia sempervirens. Classification (NCBI taxonomy): domain Eukaryota; kingdom Viridiplantae; phylum Streptophyta; class Pinopsida; order Cupressales; family Cupressaceae; genus Sequoia; species Sequoia sempervirens. The sequence goes on along the minus strand of VDFB02105785.1, from coordinate 485,289,054 downwards.
ATCTATCGGCATGACATTCACGTGGTCTTGGCGACAAAGGAAAGGTCTATCGGCATGAGTATTTTTCACCGGGGAGGTCTTTCCGAATGAGTCGGGTCTCACCGACTAATACATGAGGTGGTTCATCGACGTAAGTGATCCTTCATCGGCATTGTGTCTTGGCGAGTTTGAATTGTTACATCGACCGATAGGCACTTTAAAGTTTCACTTCGGCCAAACGTGTTGCTTTCGGTGTGAGGTTATAACGAATGTGCAATGTCACACCGACCGGTGGTGGATGGATGCATATCGGTAAGAGTTAGAGCTATCGATGTGAGGTCTCGGTGAGTGACCTCTGGTCTCGCCGATGGAACACAAAAGGACTTTGTCGGCATAGGATCTAACTTGTCTCAGCGACACACAAGATGGTGGGTGATTTCGGTATAACGAAGTATTATCTATATGAGGTCTCCCCGAGAGCGATATGTTATGGCGACAAGTTTGATCTTGGGGGCTCTCGGCAAAACAAAGACTTGTCTACAAGATGTCTCACCAATTTTGTTTAGTCACAGCAATACACGAGATGGATGGGAGTATCGGTGAAACATAGAGCAATCTAAATAGTGTCTCCCCGACTATGTATTGTCTTGGCGAGGACGAATGAAGGTTATATCTCGGAGAGAGTGTGCTCTTGTCTTGGCGACTTGGAAATGACAAAGACCTTCGGCATGACATAATGTATTTGATATGATGTTTCCCCGATATCATAGTGTTACAACGAAACACAAAGGATCATTTCAACAATGTCATCGATTGAAAAGAAAGCTTGTTAGGGCAAAATTCGTGAATATTCTTTTTGGCTGGGTATGGAACCCTTGTCTGGACGCCATCATGAGAGATTAAGTTTATGTTGTTGTTGGCTGAAACAGCTTTATCAGTGGTTTATGGAAGCTTTATTTGGTGTGTTTCTGGCTGGAAGCTCGACAGTGGTTAATGGAGCCATAGGAGTTGTAGATTTGACTGGTATGTATGCGTTTCATGCTGCACAAACTGGTTTATAATCACCATTTTTAACTACTATCTGCATCTCAATTACTTATGTGGCAAATGATGCCCTGACAGAGTATTGTTATTCATGTATTAGAGGTTATGATTTACAGTGGTGGGCAGTTGTGCTTTTTAAGCAGTGAAATGATCTCATACGTTTCAGATTTGTTGACAACGGCTCTTAGCTGGGTGAAACGGCTCTTGTATTGGCAAATTAACTTCACCTTGACTAATAATCTTGTTGGGTACAAGAAGAAGATTTCAATTATAAAAAGCTTTGTTAACTTCAGTCAAAATCTTTTCAGGTTGGTTGTTCAGCCGTTACTTCTGAAGACAGTTACTTATCTGGCATTTAAATCAAAAAGAGTTATCTTTTCTCTATGCTCTTTTGACCACGAAATTCATTGAAGCCTTGATACCTAAAAAGATGTATAAATAGAAGCAGAAAACTCTTTTCTGCTGTTGCTGTTGTTGTAATTCTGAGTTTATCATTCCTTGGTTGTATGAAAATGCATGGATAAACTCTACAATAAAATATGAATAACATGAGGTAGAGACATTGTAATTTCTTCTCTATATAGTATTTTAAGGATTCAATTATTGAATCTTTAGGGTATTTTGTAGACGAGAAAACAAAGAAATATGTGCTTAATTGAAAACAGAGAAATCCTCTGAGTTATTATTATTGTTCAAAACATAATTTGAGGGGTTGGTACTCCTTGAGATAGATATCTCTAAATGAGGGGTTGGTGCTCCTTGAGTGGGTGCTCAAAAATCAGCCTATAAGGCATTGTGAACAGTTGATTAAAAGATTAAGCCTGGAAAGCATTTCGGGAGTGGTTTTTATACCCCAGGAGGGTTTTCCACTCGGCAAAATCTTGTGTCTCTTTGTTCTTCTGAGTTCTCACTGCTTTACTATGTTGTTTCAAGTTCACTGTTGGGTTATTACTTTTCTCAATTATGTTTATGAATGATTACATTTAACTCATGAATGCATTAATCAGAGTAATATTGAGATCAAATATGAGCTATGTTTTTGAATTTTTGAAAATTGGTCAAATCTGTTAAGACACTAATTCACCTCTCCCCGCACCCTCCCCCCACTCCCCTCTCAGTGTCATTTTAACTCCAACACTTTTGTCTTCTTCAACAACATCCAACAAGATTTGGGCATTTCTCATTATCTCAAATAGTTATTCCATTCTTCCTACAATGTTAATAATAGTTTACCTCTACCCACTCTTCAAGCAAGCATACTAGGACTTTTTGCAAAATATTCACAATTAAATTTTCCTTGATACCTTCTACCCAACACTCGATATTGGATTATATCTTCAATTCCCTTTCCTTTGATATTCAAAATTTGCTCTAATACACTTTCCTTCCACTCTTTTTTGGGATTCAAAGTTTTGCTTTAATATCATAATGAAATCAATCTATCACTGACACTCACAATTTCAAATGGTGGAATGTAAATGCACAAAAAAATATGTAAAGCAACAACTTTAATGGTTCTCAATCTAAAACACATGAATGGTTTCTATTGCTCGGATATAGAATCATGAACACAAACAAGAATGTGGCTTCTCAAAACACTATTTTATTAGCCAATGTTCAATCTAATCCTCTATATGGTTTTTTAAACTTTTTCTCAATTGAAGCCAATTGTCTACTAATGCAAAATCATTGATCTTTTATGGATTGCAATGATCAAAAACATAATGCATTGCCCTATTTTCAAGGAATAAAATCTTGGATTCTATAATAGATGAATATATATATCCTTAATAATAGATGAATAAATATATCCTTAGAACTCTAATATGTGTAAATGACCCTTCTTTGATGAGTGGCAAAATGTTAAGCTTTAGACCTCACATGGTCTCATCCATAAACCTCCCTAGGACCAATAATATTATACATGACATTACCAATTGGCACAAAAGTCAAGCGCACAACTTAATTAGGCCTTCTTTAAGTAGTTGTAACGAGCCACATTGCATTAATACACAATAACACACTGAGTAAATATGTGGCATTGTTTAGGACACCTTGAGTAAATATGTGGCATTGTTTAGGACACCCTTAAGATGCCCTAATATTAATTTAAAGTCTATGTAATGCATATGGTTAGTACAAAGAAGAAACATCGTTTGCTGTTCCCAAAATGAAACTAGGTAAATATTAACCTTTGTGGCAAAAATAGAATGAATATTGCAATTAAGAAAATCAATAAAAGACAAATGAACATAAAATAATCAAGATTGCTCTTACATTTGAGATGCCCTGCATCAAAAAAAACAAGTGAAAACTCCAAGAAAAGTAAGCAAAAAAGCATCTCATGTCACCATCTCAAATGTTTGTTGCAAGTATATATCACCACAAATTAATTGAACTTACAAACACATATAAGCCTCTCCACACCTATTCTACCTCTTACTATTGTGAAAACCTTGAATTTCTCAATATAATCCACCAAACGAGCATGAAAACAAGGATCGTCAAAGAAGCCAACCCTTGCAGCCATGCAATTACACAAGTTTTAAACCTCCTCAATCCTTCCATGGCACATATGACATGAAGAAAACATCCAATGAATCAATTCTACACCTGAATCCCTTCAACTTCTACTCATTGCCTATGACAACATATTTGCCAATTCTGCTAGTATTTTGTTCGCTAATTCATGATGAGTATGTTGGGTGAAAAAATATTCAGCACCCGGGTTTCCATGTTCGTCGAGACAGACAAGTGTTTGCGGTGTTGTTTGATGCATTCACCCCCTATGTATATTGCAAGCTCGCCAAATTACAATTGAGGTTGACATCTACGTACCCAAGCTGAGTGCACATAGATGTTCTAGACCATCCCCTACACTCAAATCCATTTTTTCAGCTACCATGCATCACATAAAATTTATTTTGGAGAAGCAAATTTCTCACTAGTGCAAAACCCGAGAAATTATCTTTAACTGACCTCGCTGGTCCAATATGCTTGACTTGATTTTTCAAATCAAAAGGCTATTCCAAAGATGGCTCCATCTCAAGTAATTAGATGACCCCACTGGTCCAATATACTTGATTTTTCAAATCAAACGGCTATTCCAAAGATGGCTCCACGTAATTAGGTTGGTGTATCTAAGTTTAAGATCAGTATTATTTGTATGGGCATATTGTATCAAGATTCAAATATAAATGATGATAATTAATTTTTAATTCCTCTAACCAAATAAGAGCCAACAAAATGTGGAAGCAATATGATCCACTTCGACTCCTTGCAAAGTGATTTTGTAGCTTACACTGCTGAAGCCTACCTTCCCAATCCTTGGATTCTCACAAGTATGCACAAATCTTTATTTACATACATATGTCAATGCATTGTGTACAAGACAAATGTATGTATATGTCCATATACAGGTCAATGCACTGTGTACAATATATATGTGCTTGTATATAAGAAAAATAGAAATCTTACCTTTAACAGCACAACATGACTACACAAGCAAATGGACACATGCATGTAATGTAACATATTTTTTTAGAACAAAAGAATATGATTGTGGTTTCTCCTAGTAAATTTTTGACATGAAAGACAGTGTGTTTCTATAGTCCATAATAGTGAACAAATGTGCCTCTGCATTTAACTGTGTACTCACTTTTTGCATCAAAAAGTTCTGACATGTTATTATGAAATGAGGAATACGTGGTCCCTTTGCTTTTTATGTCTTTGATGAAAATAAGAACATATTTGCGAGGAGCACAATTATAAAATATAAAAGTAGCCAAAAGATACATTGAAAAAATAAACTGCATTTTTGAGACCCACATCTACACTCTTTGCATCTCATTAATGCTATTTTATCATTGAAAAAATAAATTGCATTTTTGAGACCCACATCACCACATCTTCACTCTTCAGTGTCTCACTAATGCTATTTTACAGGTTTTAAAAAAATCGACACCATACATATCCTAATACAGGAAAGGAAGAGATAGAATTGCAAAATATGGAGTGAAAAGCCTTTTTGTTAGTGCACCAGACTCCAGTAAAGCTTGTGAGTTATTTTCTTGGTAAAGATATGATATCAGATGGCTTTGCTATCATCATTAGTCCCTCAACAGTGTTTAAACTTTAAACTTTAAACACCTAAACAGTATCTAAATAATATCTTAGAGATTCTAACTTTTCTTCCTTTAGCTTTCTCCAAGCATCCATTTCTACTTGGCGGGTCCGTTCTCTAGAAATCTTTACGGTTTTACCAACTTCATCAAGGGTCCTTGATCTACCATCAATCAAGCCATGTCGTAAACGAAAAACTTCTTTTTCTCTGGGTGTGAGTGTTTGCAGGAGCCTGTTAATTTCCTGTCTCACTAGCTGCCTTGTGGTGAGGGAGTCCAGACTTCCATCAGGTATGTCTGCAACAATTTCCTGAGAATAATACAGCTCAGTCAAATTCATAAAAACAATAAAGACATATCCTTTTAAAAATCATGAATCCCAGAAAAGATGCATACTCCAAGATACATATTTAAGTCCTTCCCAATAAGACGATCAATTGATTGGGGTATTCTTGAAGACTTCAGTGTCTCTCTAAGCCTGGGAACTGTCACTCCCACAACGTCGGCTACTTCCTTATTACTTGGACGGCTTCCATTTTGTGCAAACAATAATTTCTTTGCCGCTCTAATTTTAGACAAAATATCACGCATATTCACCTACACAAAAAGATCAGCATGATTTATAGCTGAAATAACTGGAGAAAAAATAAATTTGTTTCCCTGTAATACCTAGCTTTAAAAATCGGCAAAAAAACTGCTCAGATTTTGTCTGATAAATAATTATGAGCAAATGAAATAGTAAATTAGTATCTTTCATACAGGTATTCGAATAGTCCTTGAACTAGCATTGAGAAAGCTTGTCACGCCTTGTCGTATCCACCAATGTGCATAAGTGGAAAATTTGTAGCCCTTCTTGTAATCAAACTTCTCAATACCACGCATAAGACCCATTTTTCCTGCCTGTCATATTAACACAGGTACCTCAAGTTATTGAGAGCTCTGGTAATATCAAAGCCTTCTCAACAAAGAAATGAACAAAAGAAACTCAAGTTATTGGGAGCTCTGGTGATCTCAATGCCTTCTCGAGAAAAAGAAATGAACAAAATAAAGATATGCAGGCAATTACACAGACCAAGTTCTTCGAGTACTAACAATAAATAAGTTAGACATCTATTTTGGCAACATTAGGCCACAATGTTGGAAAACCAACCTGAATAAGATCTGGAAAATCTACACCAAGTCCTTTATAACGTTTTACTACGGAAACAACCAAACGGATATTACACTTCATCATTTTATTTTTGGATCTCCATCCTTCTTTTAAACATGAATCTAAAGAAGTCTGGTCAATGCCAACAGCTTCTGCCCACTCAAAAAAAGTTGGCTCACGGCCAAGCCTTTCTTGCAAGCCACACTTTACTTTCTCTACCTTCAGAAGGGTCTAATAACATGAAGAAAAAACCAGGTTATCAGTGCATATGCATTTTACCAATAAAAAACAACTGTAGTACCAAAGCTATGTGTATAAAGAGACAAATCATGATTACAACTTATGCAAGAAAACCTGAAAGGAAAAGGAGCATCAGTATGGAAGCCATGGAAGATCCCCAAAACAAGTAATCAAATCTTCAGTGACATAAACCTTGAAGATGTATCACATCGAAGTTTCAAGATGCTTATCCTTTTTAATCCAATTTTTATTTCTAGTTTTCCTATGCACTGTCCCAACCACTGCTTGTGAATCTTCTGTCTTAAAAGTAAGCTCTTCACATTCAACTTATGTTCTACCCAAATATTCATTATATAGTCTCATTACATACAAACTGTAGAATTAATAAGCCAGATTAAGATGCTTGCAACTTGCCTGCACTTTTTGTGATAGTTCTACTTCCTCCTCTGCAGATAAGAGCTTTCCTCTTTGACGAACTCGTAAAGAAGGAAATACAGAAGCAGATTTCTTAACTTTACGTGCCATCCAATCCATCCTTTTTCTCGTTTTTTGTAGGTTAGACTTGATTGTTGCCTTGTCTGTATTATGGAGAATGTTTACAGAGGTGTTTAAATGAATCTGCTGCTCCTTCAACTTTGAGATTTTACTTCTGGCTGAATCTACCTCAAAGGTTTGTGAATTATCCAAGGTGTCTATCTTATTGACGATACCCTTATCTGCAATTGAACGATGCAAAGGTTGTGTTGCAAAGCAGCTTGTCTGACAATTAGCCTCTGCAAAAGGGTGAGATTCCTCTAACATAGCTACTTGCTTTGCAGCTTCAACCGCAGCCTTTGCAAGGGCTACAACATCTCTCCCAGCAATGGCAAATGTTGTTTCTTGCTTCTCAAATGTTTCCCTGGACATATTTGGGTCTGTGCATAAAGACTGCACCAGTTGCTGAGATCTTACCTGCAACTGTTCTAAACATGGTACCAAACTGCAAGGAATGCAGAACCAGAAGAACTATATTAGCATTTAGGTTTCCTGATCTACATAGTTAGTTACTTGATTTATGATTCCAAAAAGCTAGTAAGACAACCAGTGGCAACAGAACTATCATTCTCTTGCACTACATTCTCCATTTAACACAAAAAACAAAATTGCAGAGATAATCAGGAATGTAAAAATAACAATGAAAAGGAATCTTACAAGGAATCAAGACGTGCATTTTTGTCTTTTTGGTCTGTACCAAATCCATAGAGATCTTGTCCATTTTTGAGAGGCAAGGCAATCTGCGGGTGTTGTCTATCATCTTCTTCCCGATTTTCCTAAAGAAATCAAAGCAGATTTATTAGAAACAAATCAAAGAGAGTACAAAGATTAACGATATAACGAGGGAAAAATTGTGTAGAACGATGGAGTCAGGTTTTTTCTCTCTTTTATGCTGTTGTTTATTACAAATCTGGTACCCAAGACTAAAAATAAATATTCAAATATTGGTATAAATAAGTATCACCAATCATCAGTCACCTTGAGAAGTTGAGACCACCAGCTGAATACAAATTTACTAGATTCAAATGCTACTAATGCATCTAATGAGCGTAAATCTTCAGAGGCAGAGACTCCATGAACCCAAAAGAACAAAAATAAAGAAATTCTATTCATGTCCATAAACGGCCAACTCAGGTCAATGAGTCTGCAAAGTAGAACCATTTTATATAACTTAGGCAAGGAGGTGTCAAAAAAATATAGCTAAAAATAGAAAGTGACAAAAACGAAGAGAGTTGATCAACAGGTTGAAACACAAAAAACCACTAAAAGGTAAAAACCAATTAAGATAAGAATGATACAAGATAACACCAAGGAGGATTTGAGAAAAAAACCTAAAAAGAAAAGATGGAAACAAGCAAAGTGGTTACCAGAAAAAGAGAAAAAACCTTGAAAATTTTGTAGAAATGTTATTGCAAATAAGCTATACTGAAGGCAACTCTTTTGAATGCTTGTATCAGAGTGAAGTTTCAAAATGCTTATAATCCCCTTTTAATCCAATTTTTATTTCAAGTTTGCCAATGCATTGTCCCACCTACTGCTTCTGAGTCTTCTGTCATAAAAGTAAGCTCTTCACATTTAACTTATGTTCTATGAGAATATTCACTACATATACTGATTACATACAAACTGTAGAATTAATAAGCCAGATTAAGATGCTTGCTACATGCCTGCACTTTTTGTGGTAGTTCTACTTCCTCCTCTGCAGATAAGAGCTTTCCACTTTGATGCGCTTGTGAAGAAAGAAATTCAGAAGCAGATTTCTTAAATTTTCGTGACATCCGATCCCTCTTAATTTTTTTCGATATTTGTAGGTTAGACCTGATCATTGCCTTGTCCTTATTATGGAGAATTTTTACAGAGGTATTTAATTGACTCTGCTGTTCATCCAACTTTGAGATTTTACTTCTGGCTGAATCTACCTCAAAGGCTTGTGAATTATCTAACATGTCTACATTATTGACCTTATCTGTAATTGAAGGATACAAAGGTGTTGTTGCAAAACAACTTTTCTGATGTTTAGCCTCTGCAAAAGGCTGAGATTCCACTAATGCTGCTACATGCTTTGCAGCTTCAACTGCAGCCTTTGCAAGGGCTACAGCATCTCTCCCAGCAATGGCAAATGCTGTCTCTTGGTTCTCAGATGTTGTTTCCCTGGACATATTCAGGTTTGTGCATACAGACTGCACCAGTTGCTGAGATCCACTAAATGGGAGAGAGCATACCTGCAGCTGTTCTAAATATGGCACCAAACTGCAAGGAATGCAGAACCAGAAGAAATCATATAATTTATATTAGCATTCAGGTTTCCTGATCTACATGGTTAATTAATTGGTTTACGAATCCAATGCCATTGAGATACCCAGTGGCAACAAAACCATCATTCTCCTGCACTCCAATCTCCATTTTACACAAAAAACAAAACTGCAGAGATAACTCAGAAATATAATAATAACAATGAAAAGGAATTTTACCAGGAATCAAGATGTAAGTTTTGGTCTTTGTGATCTGCACCAAGTCCATATAGATCTTGTCCATTTTTGAGAGGCAAGGCAATCTGCAGGTGTTGTCTATTATCTTCTTCCCGATTTTCCTAAAGAGAACAAAGAAGATTTATTAGAAACTAGTCAAAGAGAATTTCAATATTAATTAAAAAAGGGAGAAAAGTAGTGTAGAATAAGTTAGATTTTTTCTTTTTCTTTTATGTTGTTTATTATAAAATCTGGTACTAACGACTAAGAAAAATATTCGAGTTTGATAGAAATAAGAATCACTAATCATCAGTCACCTTGAGAAGTTGAGACCACCAGCTGAATACGAAATCCACTAGATTCAAATGCCACTAGTGCATCTAATGAGCATAGATCTTCAGGGGCAGAAATTCCATGAACCCATCATAACAAAAAGAAAGAAATTATATGCATGTCCATGAATGGCCGACTTGGGTCAATGAGGCTGCAAAGTAGAACTATTTAATATAACACAGGCAAGGACGTGTCGAGAAAATGTCATTAAAAATAGAAAGTAACAAAAAACGAACAGAGTTGAGCAAGAGGTTGAAACACAAAAAACCACAAAAAAGTAAAACCAATTAAGATAAGAATAATATAAGATAACACCAAGAAGTAGGACTCAAGAAAAAAACCCTGAAAAAAAGAAATGGAAACAAGCACAGTGTTTACCAGAAAAGTAAGTCTCGACAAAAAAGTATGAGCTATGGGATAAGAGCAGAATGCAATGCCAAGGTCCGAATGGGCAATGGAAGACCCAATAGGCTGAATGGGCAATGAGATCCATTTTGTTTTCAATTATAAACCCTTTGTCTTCATGCGCAATGAGATCCATTTTGTATTCTCCTATAAAAAATTTGAAAACCTCTAGGTCAGTCTGATTGTGCAGGCTGCAAGCAGAGTGCAATGCAACATTTTTTCTTCATTGATGAGCAGTATGGCAGTTAATAGGAAGTATCCCTCACCCTTGTAGCATGTTTCCAGAAGAGGTTCAGTTTCACATGGAATCTCTTCTGAATGTTAATCATGGCAACATATGGGATGCTATAACAACCTACAGATGAACTGGAAAGACCTAGAAATTTGTCCTCCAAAAATCAGTAAAGATTCTGGATGGAAGGAGCACACATCTTACACTGGGTTGGAGTTTATTAGTTCCTATCATCAGCTTCTGAGAGAGACACAGGAGCAGTAAAATGCTAAGCATATTTGCAGACCAGTGCGATATCATGCTGTTGTAGTCAAAAGTTGATCTGAAGTCATTGTTTATCAGAGACCAATCCTCTGTATTATCTGGCCCTGACCAGCAGTTGTGTCAATGGACTACATGTCTGAGATACCAGTGCATAGGGTAATTTGGTCACTCACCAGGATGAAGATAAATCTATGCTTGACAGTTATTCATTGTTTACCAGCAAAATTCACCTTTTTGAAATTTAAATTAATGGCAATTCCTCTTTGGGTGTAAATTTTACAAAGTTTTCAAACCCTTATAGAATTTGGACAGGAAGAATTTGACATTTGTTCAGAAAATTGCTGTGGTCACAAGATCATAAATGCACAACCTGCTACAGCTAGCTCACAATACAAACAAAGATTTGGTACAAAACTGTGTTGAGTCAAATTGTATTGAAAAGGTCAAAGTTGCTATATAATGTCTCTCTCAATCATACAAAACCAAAAAGCCCATCTTTTCTGTAAAATAATGCCTGAAGTGGTTAAGTAAGAGGTAACCAAGAACAGAAGATTCTGCAAGTTGACCTTACACTCAACTTCTAATCATGATAAATCCAAGATTTTTCTTGATATCTACAATGAAGATTAGGATGAGTCGAGATGAGTTCACTATAGAAGTTAATACTATCTAAAGAGTATCCATTAAAAAGTCAAAATTGTTTTTGAAATTCATATGAAGCATTATTCATTATAATAAATAAGTGTATAATTACAATTGTAATATTCTGACCAAACTTTTGAAGCCAAATTTTTGCAAGTTTAATATGTTTCACTGTGCACAGGCATTTTGGTAACAGTTTGCAATAAGCTGTTCTGTGATGGTTTGCCACTTGTTTGAATTGTTTACAGAATAGTGCTACAACTTTCATACCTCCAAGTTAAACATGACCATAACTTCATTCATATAAGAAGAATCTTGGCATAATTTATTCACAGGAAAATTTGTATGCAAATACAGCTGATGCTACAAATTATTTATGAGGATTTCTACAGCCAAATTATAATGATAGCAATTTAAATGCCCAAGAATGCTGACCTGGTCAAACATTTATTCTTTCCTTCCTTTTCTAAGCTGTACAGCAGATTTGAATGTGATTAAACTTCATTCACAGGATGTAGATAGTACTGCAGGCAGGAATATTTAATGACTCCTTCTCATGAGCTGCGACCACTTTCCCACCAGCTACGTAGACTCAATAAAACCACACAAGGCTGCGTTGGAATTGTAAGCTGATTTTGACTACCACTTGGCCACGTCCACCCTCAAACCTCCTTTTCCCTGGAATGCACAAACTTTAAACAGCCTTATCGACCCTTCTTGAAACCTCAAGCCGTACGGCACCTTTAATAGGAAAGGTATGGCACTATTTCTTTTCCTTGTTCACAGCCACTGCAGGTAATATAATATACCATTTGTGAAATGTGCCGCCTCATTACACAAGTTGTCCAGTTTCAAAAGGGTACGGCTTCCATAGAAATATGTTATGGCTAGGTACTAACCACTATGAACAGAATAAGTTGTGTTACTGCAGCTAATAGAATAAAGATATCACCTTATTTCTTATCTTGCAGATATTCAAAATATAACTTTGAAATTTGCCTTTAACAAAGACTTCGCAAATTTCAAAACTCCAATCATTGAAATCCAACTGAGAAATCTGAATGACTCCGCCTGTACCAGCTAGGGTGGATAGTCTCACCACCAAAACTGATCTTCTCCAAGAGGGTTTCTGTCCTCCAAAAAGCTGAGATGAATTGAGTTCAATCCCCAAACAAAAAGGGTTTCACCAAAGAAAATGTAATCATCTGCATAATGCAAATGAGCTCACAAAACTCCTTTTATAACATTTCCAAAAGCTTTCTAGAGAACATAATATAAAATCACTTTATAAATTAAATAAGCCTTATTACTCAAAAAAGTGATTTATTTTATTATTTAAACATTCTCAACACTTAAAGTCACTTTACCAGCATCCAACATTTAAAATTTTCAATTCTCATTCCAACGAGCTATTATACTAAGGTGCCCATTAAATTATTTTAATAAAATTCGCAGTCTTACTAAAAATAATTAAATTAAAGCCACAAATACACCCAAATTGCACAAATTGTCGAAAAGCATTGAAATGGAAATCTAACTACACTAGAATGACACCGATGATGAATAATGAAAATTGGGCTTGACCGAGTGACTTACTATAAATAGACGCTCTCTCCAAGAATCTTGGAGAACACACCAAAAGCTGAAATTCACTTCGGGAAGTGGCATAAGTGTCTTCAATACTAACTGAGCTCATTGGCAACATCAAATAATCCCTCTAACAAGGATGACACTCATTGCGAAGGTCAAAGCCAACTGTAATGCTAGAGAAACCAAAAATGGGGACATTAAAGTCCTTCCTCCCCAAAGATTATTTGTCCTCAAGCAATGCTTGCACAACATTAGAATCACCAAATTGAAGCGAACTACAACCAAATGTGGTTCCAAGGTCCCGTGTCAATATCAAAAAAAACCCATCATGTTGATGCTACATTCTGATTATAATTGAAAATCCATCGTGCCAATTCTGCACTCTCCTCTCCTATAACCCAATAATATAACCCTCAAAACCCAAACTGAAATACCTATAAGGGCTGAAATCTATACTATGAAAGATCTCCTGCCAAGGCATCTCAATAAGGTCCACATCTGCAATTCCACTACCTGACACGATCTTGGGCAACAAGAAAAACAATCTGCTCAATGGGAAAACATGATCCTCCATATCTCTCATCACGAAGTCCAAAAAATGATGTAGATCAATCCCTAACAAGTGTTTAGTATAGAAGACGACAACAATATTGACTCTGAAATTAGCTATCTTGGAAATGCCTCCTTGGTCATAAACTGTTAACACCTCATCGACACTTAATCTCCAAGTGTCAAAAGGGTGATTTGAGCACACCGAATCACCCAACCAACTACAATCATTAAAACATCATCTGAAGATATATATACCAACATCATCAAATGATTGCAATAACCACGACTTACCAAGGTGGAAACTTGAAATAACTGCACCAAATCTGAAAATTCTCACACAACTTGCTGCCAATAAACCTGCAAGTACTCAAGCTCTATCTGCTCATAAACTGATGTTGCCATATTCTGCGTGGAAATGCAATGGCAGCAGTTGTCATAAAAAATTACCCCTAAAAACATAGGAGATGGGAGCATGGAAAAGACTGAAAGGACTTCTCCAATGACTAGATTACCCCTACCATTCAACTCCAACCGGAAAATACTCCACTCATTGGTTGGAAATACTTGTCAATCCTTTTATATGCAAGTAACAAAATTCATGTGTTGGCTGATTGGAAGGTTAACAACTACTCCACATCTGAAATCTTGCCTCCATAGAATAGTTCCTTTGTCATCATAAAATTCCAATATACCAAACTCGTGAGTTTCAACACAAATACTCCACAAGGTAGTGGCTCCATCTAAATTGAGTTGTGCTACTCTGATATGCATAATGGTTTCCTCATAGATAGGAAAGTGTGCCTCCCATCTTCTTGACTTGCCATGGGGAAGTGATAGGGAGGCTGCAGGAAGCAATCACAGATTCCTGGAAGCTGCAGGAATCAGTTACACTGTTTTCAGATGCTGCAGGAACCAATCACAGATTCTTGTGCTAGGCCTTGACATAGACCTTCTTGGTGAAATTTCTGTTCCACCCTAACCTATAGGAACTCTACCTTGTCTAAGTTCCCCTGGTTCTCCTGCCAGCCTCACTATCTTGTCAAGTTTGCAACTACCAAACCAAATATTGGTGCTATGACTCCTTTCTTTTTTAGCCTTTTATGCATCCAAAAGACTAATTCTCCCTCAATACATGAATGAATCTTGCAGGGGTGAGGGAATGTTTTTCAAAACTCCAAAACAACCTCCTAGGGTTTCTGGAACTTCACTTAGACTCCAACCTACCAACACTTGCATGAAGCCTATTCCATAGGTTTAGCCTTGAGCCACTATTTGGTCTCTGAACAGGGGTAAATTGCTTTTCCCTCCTAAACCCACCAAAGAAACGTGGTTCTTGGCTTAGGAAATGTGTTTCCCCTATCTACAACTTCAAGATTTCTAGGGTCTTGGCTCTGTCCAAGCCGTTCTTTGCCCTCATGCAAACACTGCCCAGAAAACTAGGGTTTCTAACTGTCCAGAACCAGTTTTAGGACTGGTGAAAAGTTCTCCTCCTAAACGGATTGCTGGGCTCTCCTCCTTGGTACCACATGTGGCCAAGACCTTCCCCTAAATTCTCCAAAAAGAATTTTTTTGAAAATCTTTTCTCCCCTGCAAGTTATCAACGATGTACTACAACCTTTCCTAGCCGGGCTCTTCACTGGCTCGCCTAGGGCAAGGCTTTTCTCATAACTCCTGCAACCAAAGAAAACCTAACACCTACCACTAAAATATGTACAGATATGGAGCCTGACCACGTTCCCAACAATTCCATACTTCCAGGTATGGAGGAAATGCAGCCTAGAACTCCATTTTTACACAGTTCCAGTCAAAACAGCAAATAAGAAAATAAAACACAGAATTTACAAGAATGGATGAAACAATGGAACAGCTATCAAATGTGCCAAAATAAACTTCCAGAGGCTTCTCTACATGCTAAAAAAACCTACAATATGCCTCTTTTAATTCATTTAACTGCTGTCTTGCAAACAAGAACGGAAAAACACAGAAAATAAGACAAGAAAGTTGTTTTCTTTAATTTCTGGAAAAACAGTCCGTACAAAGAACTTCTAACCAACCAAAAAAGGTCGTGGAATGCCTTAAATATGCCTTCCCAACAATTTAGGTTCTTGGGTCGAGGCTTAAATGACCTAAAAATGCCTTTTTGTAAAACCCGCTGTGTTTACAGACATTTAACAATTTTTCACTATTTAGCAAAGTGAGCCTCTAAACTCATTGGAATCTTGACACCCTCTTTCCCAAAGACCAAAAACAACCCTAAGCACTTAAAATAATGGTCAACATGACCTTATGATAGCACAACAAAATTAAAAACTCAAAAACAAAATAGTCCTTTGCCTGGTGCTCCTGCACCATTCTCCCCCTCTCAGCACAAACAACTAAGAAAGTTTGGGAGAGATCAGAGACATATCAATGCCTTGCTTCTTAAAATCTGCTTCTTCTACCCAGGTAGCTTCAGATTCATGCTTATCCTTCCATTTGACAAGATGCTCCATGTACACCTTGTACCTTGTAGTCTTTTTCACTCTTGACTCCAAGATCTTTTCTGCTTGCAGCTTGTCTGGAGTTGGTATGGACATGTTGCTGATTTCCTTGAAGACCTCCTTACTATCCTGAACCAGATCCTTGGCTGTACCTTTATATTTTATCAAATCAGCAACATTGAAAACTGGAGAGATTCCCAAGTCTGCTGGTAATTCCACCTTGTATGCATTCTTACCATATTTGGCCAACACCTTGCATGGTCCTACTCTCTTCATTTGCAACTTGGTTGCCATGCCCTTCTGCAATCTGGATTTGTTGAGGTGGACCATAACATAGTCTCCAACTGCAAATTGTACATCCTTCCTTGACAAATCAACATTCTCCTTCAACTTTTGAGTTGCTGCAGTAACTGTCTTCTTGACCTGCTCATGAATCTCCTGCATGGTCTGAGTGAAGTCTTCAGCATGTCCACTCCTATTCTCCATTGATCCAAGGTCTCCGAGTTCACAAATACCTCTTGGGTGCATCCCATACACAACCTCAAATAGGCTTTTTCCTGTAGTTCTGTTCACACTATCATTGTATGCATATTCAGCTTGAGAAATTACCATATCCCATGTCTGCCCATATTCTTTAGTCAAGCACCTCAGAAGATTACCTAGCACTCTATTAACCACCTATGTTTGACCATCGGTCTGAGGATGGTAAGCAGATCCAAATGATAGATTTGTACCCAATCTGCTTCATAGAGTCTTCCAAAAATGACTCATGAACTTCACATCTCTGTCTGATACAATGCTCAATGGCAATCCATGGATTCTTACAACTTCCCTGAAGAAAAGATGGGCTATGTAACTTGCATCATGTGTAGTCTTGCATGGAATAAAATGACTCATCTTACTAAATCTGTCTACCACAACATAAATACTGTCAAAACCAGTCTTGGTCTTAGAAAGACCTACTATAAAATCCATGCTCACACACTCCCATGGTCTGTTTGGAATGGGTAAAGGCTGATACAAACCAACATTGCTAGCTCCCCCTTTGGCTTTCATACAAACAACACACTGTTCTACATACTTCCTAACATCTCTTGCCAACTTAGGCCAGTAATAGAATCTTTGAACAAGTTCTAAAGTTTTATTAATACCAAAATGCCCACTAAGACTGCCATTATGCTTTTCTTGAATCAGATTTTCCCTCATTGATCCTCTTGGAACACATAACTGATTACCCTTAAATAACAGTCTATTTTGCAGTGTATACTCAGCAAACTGACTATGAAAATGATTCTCAAAATCATAACATACCTTGTAGGCTTCTGAAAAATCTTCATCCTCACCATAGAGATCCTTAAAACTTTCCAATCCTATGCTTTTCAGCTGTATCTCTTGGACTGTCAACATCCTCTTGCTTAATGCATCTGCCACTTTGTTTTGCTGTCCCTTCTTGTGCTTAATGGTAAATGTGAAAGCTTGAATGTACTCCATCCATTTCAAATGTCTATTACTCAACTTCTCTTGGGTGTTGATGTAACTAAGTGCCTGGTTATCTGTGAAAACCACAAACTCTTTGGGTAACAAATAATGCCTCCACTTCCTAAGGGACTGCACTAAAGCATATAATTCTAGATCATAGGTAGAGTACTTTTGCTTGGCTTCATTGAGCTTTTCACTAAAGAAGGCTACAGGCCTACCTTCTTGACTAAGTACTCCTCCTACAGCTACTCCACTTGCATCACACTCAACTGTGAACAACTTATTAAAACTAGGCAACAACAAAATAGGTTGGGTTGCCACCTCTTGTTTCAGTTTTTCAAAACCTTTATCAGCCTCTTGAGTCCATTTAAACTTTGTTTTCAGACCACCTTTAATAGTATCTAGGACTGGTGCACATATACCACTGAAATTCCTTATGAATTTTCTATAGAATTGAGCCAAACCATGAAAACTCCTTACCTCTGTTGCTGTGGTTGGTGTGGGCCAGTTTAGGATGGCTTCCACCTTACTTGGATCCATCTTCAGCATTCCTTGGGATACCACAAAGCCTAGATACACAAGCTCTTGTTTGAAGAACTCACACTTCTCAAGGTTAATGGCCAACTGTTCTTCTTGCAACCTTTTAAGAACCATCTCCACATGCTTGAGGTGTTCTTCTGCTGTCTTACTGAAAATCAGTATGTCATCAAGATAGACTACTACAAAGATCCCTGTAAAATCCTTAAGCACCTCATTCATTAGTCTCATGAACGTGCTAGGGGCATTTGAGAGGCCAAATGGCATCACTTTCCACTCATACAAGCCATCATTTGTCTTAAAAGCTGTCTTCCATTCATCACCCTCCTTAATTCTGATTTGATGATACCCGCTCTTAAGATCTAGCTTAGTGTAAAATTTTGCACCTCCAAGGCAATCCAATAAATCTTCAATCCTAGGTATTGGAAATCTATACCTAATTGTGATTCTATTTATTGCTCTAGAATCAGTACAAAGTCTCCATTTACCTCCTTTTTTTGTTGCCAAAACAACTGGGACTGCACATGGGCTGATGCTCTTTTGAATCAGACCTTGATTCAATAATTCTTCCACTTGCCTAGCCACCTCTTGGTTCTGTTCAGGTGTAAGCTTGTATGCTGCTTTGTTAGGCAATGAAGCTCCAGGTATAAAGTCAATTTGATGACTTATTGCTCTCTTTGGTGGTAGAGTTGCAGGTGTTCCATCACTGACTATGCTCTTGTATTTGTCAAGCAAGTTTTGGACTGCTGCTGGTAACACTGTCCTTTCAGCCTTTTCCTCTTCTTTGGGCTGCATCATGATCACATACCCTTCATTCCCTTGGTGTAGATCCTTGATGAACTCCTTTCCACTACTCAACATAATGTTGGGTACCTTTGACTGTCCTTCATCTTCCTCAATCAATGACTGCAGTTTGAAGGTTCTTCCATCCTTCTTAAATGAGATGGTGTTCTCTTTTCCATCATAAACAACACTTCTATCATATTGCCAAGGTCTGCCCAGTAGTAGATGACATGCATCCATGGGTAATACATCACAAACCA
Source organism: Sequoia sempervirens (assembly GCA_007258455.2). Lineage (NCBI taxonomy): Eukaryota > Viridiplantae > Streptophyta > Pinopsida > Cupressales > Cupressaceae > Sequoia > Sequoia sempervirens. Next base: position 485,269,961 of record VDFB02105785.1, on the reverse strand, counting down.
GCTTGTCTTTATAGCCTCCAATTGAAAATTCTACTGTGACCTGCTCATTCACCAAAACACTTTGCCCTTTGTTCAGCCATGTGACCTTGTAAGGATTGGTATGAGGTACCTTCTGCAATTTTAACTTAGTTACTGCCTCCTCAGAGATGATATTATCTGTAGAACCAGAATCTACAATGACCTTGCATACCTTTCCCAATATCTTGCACCTTGCTCTAAACAAAGCTCTCCTTTGCTTGGGTTCTTCCTTGACCGGTTGTCTAATCAGCACTCTATTAAACATCAGATTTTCACCTACTTCTGATTCTATTTGATTGATCTCAGGGGATTTGACACTCATGGTGTCCTCTTGTGCATAAGCTACTCTTTTATCATTGCTAGATGAAGCTTTCTCCGGGCATCTATAAGCTGGATGACCTAGCTGATTGCAGTGATAACATTTCATGGTGGCAAAGTAAGAGTTACTTCTGCCTGCTCCTCTTCCTCTGTTTGAACCTCCTTGAGGTCCTCTCCCTCTGTTAAATCCTCCTCTTGAAGATGTTTCACCTCCATGCTCAGCAAGTTTTGATTCTCCTTGGTTCCTTTGATCATTACCTCTACCTTGGTAACCACCACGCTGTCCTCTTTGATCTCTACCTCTGCCTCTGCCCTTAAAAGACTGATCATGCTTCCTCTTGTTCCTTTCTTCAATCTTGATAGCCAACTGATAACATTGGTGTACTGTTTTAGGGCTGAGTAAAGCCATCTCTTCCTGTATGTTCCACTTCAAACCATTTAGGTATCTAGCCACTTTTAGGCTCTCATCTTCTGCCACATTTGATCTCAAACAAAGTTTTTGGAACTCTTCCGTGTAGGTGTTTACATCTTGGTCTTTTTGTCTTAAACTTTGTCTCTTCTTGTGCAACTGAATCTCATAGTCATCTGGCATGTAGGCTTCCTTTACCTTAGCAACCATTCCTTTCCAAGTTGATATGGGCTGCTTGCCTTCTTTTTCCCTTTCAGTCTGAACAAACTTCCACCGTGTCAAAGCTGATCCTCTCAACCTTGATTTAGCTACCTTCACCTTCTGTGCTTCAGTTACTCCATCACACTCAAAGTGATTCTCCATGCCTTCTATCCAATCCATGACCAAATCAGGATCCATCTTTCCACTGAACAGTGGTATGCCCTCAAGTACTTTTCCACTCAATGCTTTCAATGCCTTCAAGAAAGGCTCCTCCTCCAAAACAGGGTCAGGTTCAGGGACTTTGTCCTCCTCTGCAATCTCTTCTTCCTTTGGCACTTTGCCTTCCAATTTCACCTTGTTCAATGCTTCTTCAAGCTGTTCTATTCTTTCCTTTAGGGATTTGTTATCCTCTTCCTGCTCTTCAACCATCTTGGCTAATTGTGCATTTGTCACCATCTTGGGCAGTTCACTTGACTCAACTTCCTTTGACATATAAGCTGCTGCTTTCCCAAATCTTTCACTTGCTCTGATACCAATCTAATAGGGAGGCTGCAGGAAGCAATCACAGATTCCTGGAAGCTGCAGGAATCAGTTACACTGTTTTCAGATGCTGCAGGAACCAATCACAGATTCCTGTGCTAGGCCTTGACATAGACCTCCTTGGTGAAATTTTTGTTCCACCCTAACCTATAGGAACTCTACCTTGTCTAAGTTCCCCTGGTTCTCCTGCCAGCCTCACTATCTTGTCAAGTTTGCAACTACCAAACCAAATCTTGGTGCTATGACTCCTTTCTTTCTTAGCCTTTTATGCATCCAAAAGACTAATTCTCCCTCAATACATGAATGAATCTTGCAAGGGTGAGGGAATGTTTTTCAAAACTCCAAAACAACCTCCTAGGGTTTCTGGAACTTCACTTAGACTCCAACCTACCAACACTTGCATGAAGCCTATTCCATAGGTTTAGCCTTGAGCCGCTATTTGGTCTCTGAACAGGGGTAAATTGCTTTTCCCTCCTAAACCCACCAAAGAAACGTGGTTCTTGGCTTAGGAAATGTGCTTCCCCTATCTACAACTTCAAGATTTCTAGGGTCTTGGCTCTGTCCAAGCCGTTCTTTGCCCTCATGCAAACACTGCGCAGAAAACTAGGGTTTCTAACTGTCCAGAACCAGTTTTAGGACTGGTGAAAAGTTCTCCTAAACGGATTGCTGGGCTCTCCTCCTTGGTACCACACGTGGCCAAGACCTTCCCCTAAATTCTCCAAAAAGAATTTTTTTGAAAATCTTTTCTCCCCTGCAAGTTATCAACGATGTACTGCAACCTTTCCTAGCCAGGCTCTTCACTGGCTCGCCTAGGGCAAGGCTTTTCTTATAACTCCTGCAACCAAAGAAAACCTAACACCTACCACTAAAATATGTACAGATATGGAGCCTGACCACGTTCCCAACAATTCCATACTTCCAGGTATGGAGGAAATGCAGCCTAGAACTCCATTTTTACACAGTTCCAGTCAAAACAGCAAATAAGGAAATAAAACACAGAATTTACAAGAATGGATGAAACAATGGAACAGCTATCAAATGTGCCAAAATAAACTTCCAGAGGCTTCTCTACATGCTAAAAAAACCTACAAAATGCCTCTTTTAATTCATTTAACTGATGTCTTGCAAACAAGAACGGAAAAACACAGAAAATAAGACAAGAAAGTTGTTTTCTTTAATTTCTGGAAAAACAGTCCGTACAAAGAACTTCTAACCAACCAAAAAAGGTCGTGGAATGCCTTAAATATGCCTTCCCAACAATTTAGGTTCTTGGGTCGAGGCTTAAATGACCTAAAAATGCCTTTTTGTAAAACCCGCTGTGTTTACAGACATTTAACAATTTTTCACTATTTAGCAAAGTGAGCCTCTAAACTCATTGGAATCTTGACACCCTCTTTCCCAAAGACCAAAAACAACCCTAAGCACTTAAAATAATGGTCAACATGACCTTATGATAGCACAACAAAATTAAAAACTCAAAAACAAAATAGTCCTTTGCCTGGTGCTCCTGCACCAGGAAGGTTTTTCCTACTTCTTTGCAAACTCAAATATGTACACTTGAATTCATTCCATATACCAATCGGAAGAGGAGTCTTCAAGATGAGGAAATCTTCACAAATCATCACATTCGAAGGGTAAAGCACAACCTCAATTCTTCCTTCTTTGTCAGGTGGTCTATCAAGAGGATCACCAATCAAAATCTTGTCATTCTTGATCATGTAACTGTGCACATTACTCAAACTTGATTTATTTCTGCATGTGAACTAGAGGGCCAATTATGATAGAAACTATTCTTTATCCATTCATGTCATATCCCTTGAAACTGTAGCACCAAATGCGTCAACACCCAATAAGTATCTAATTAAATACGAGTAATTGTGATTTAAAAATAATTATGATTATCATAGACAATATCATAATTATAAATACGACATTAATAATAACTTAACTGTTTTATCTAAACCATGATTATTATAGACACACATTATAGTTACAAGACAAATATTATAGAATAACCCATAAATACAGAAAATAGTATTCAAAATATAATATACAAATTATAAATGAAATAAAACAAATTACAATATAAATACTAAAATATAAATGTAAATCATTTAAATATTATTATAATAATAATCATTATAATATGTATATAACTAATATTAAAATAAATAAAATAAATATATTTATAATAAATTCAATTTATAAATATATTATAAAAACATAAAAGAAAATACATTTAGGAAAGGAGCAATCCTATAGCAACGGTTATATTCTACATGGGCACCAATTAAGGGCAGCGATCAATACAGCCTAATATAGGCAGCGATTCATAAAGGCGATATTACTCAATTAAGGGGCAGCGATTGGCTTAGAGGTGGTTAATAAAAATGGTGACTTTTCTAAAATTTCTCTCTTTAAGAGATACATCTTTTCATATAGAAGTATAATGTTATAAAAAGGCATAAGGCTATAGGAGGAAACATACATCCGCAGAGATATTAGGATACATATGCAGATATAAATAAAATGGTGTAGATCATTCACATATTCAAGCAGATTCAATTAGGAATGAAAATAATAAGGATTCAAAAAGGTATTTAAGAGCAGATCAAAACCGAAGATATTTGGGAGGGAAGTGAATGAAGGAGAAGAACATATGAATTAAATCTGATTGATATCATCAGTGACTAAACAAAAAAGAAAGAAGACATATTTCTGCAGATTGATGACAGTAAGGTAAGTATTATCATAAGTTTAACAAAAGTTGATAACTATTTTATCTATTGAGAAAATAAGAATAGTTAAATATAATTATGAATTTAGTTATTGACGACTGTCTAATATATTAGTAATTTAAATAACAGCTTATGCTTTATAAATATATTTGAATATATTATGATTGACAAATATATTTAAATATAACATGATTGATAAATATATACTATGATTGATATTTAAACTTACATGATTGACCAATATATTATTGATGGTTGATAAATACAGTTTACACTTAAAGATATTTATCTAATTAATGGTATTCAATAATGTCATTTTCGGATAATAAAATAATTCATGTTTCTATAAATCTGTGTAGATAGTGAGACATTGTGATAATCATTAGATGCAATTGTTTTTATCATCAAACAATCATGTAGATGGTTGAGGGGAGGAATTGATGGGTTGAGCAGGTACTAGATTTCTCCTCTAGGTACGCCACTCCCAGATCGGATGACTAAGCGTCATGCCATCAGGAGCCAAGGGGGTGATATCCGCTCTTGGGCTTAGAGAAAGCATCTACGGCCCTCCTATGGAAATCCTTCCTCCAAACTATCGCATGGTTGGATCAACTTGAGGAACTCTCCATCATAGTTAGGAGGGGATGAGGGTGGATAAGGAAAGCAAGTACAAGCGTATCCCCTAAGTACGCCACTCCCCGGATCGGATGATTGAGCGTCATGCCATCGAGAGCCAGGAGGGATGGTATATCCACTCTTGGGCTTAGGAAGATAGCTTCGGGCAGACTTATCTTTCCCATCCAATCCCTATCTATGATTGAGTTACCCTGAACATGTGGTTTGTCTCACATAATTGTAGTGTGCAAAGTAGATAAGAATGTTTCTTTCATGTTTGATGTATTAAATGGATAATGATATTTCTTATATGTTTTACACTCTGTTACCATCTAATATGGTTGTAGGAAATAAATTAAGACCAATCACCTAGAAGTCCTTAACCAATAAGATTGAGACCCTAAATGCATTCACTTGTGTTCTAAAGCAAGAATTAGAGTTTTTCTCAAAAAGGGACATTACAATTCAGTTCCTAGAAATCCATCATCCCAATACTGAGTCATTATCTCAAGATTGAAAACGTCACCCAGATCCCATATCCTATGATAACCACAAGCATCATAAGAAAATTGGTCCTCTGACCTCATGAGATTGCACTCTTGATGTTATTTTCATAGACTAACAACATTTTGAATCTTTGTGGTACAAGGAACACTAAAATCATTATGCAATATTCCATCACTTTTGCATTCTTCTTCATGTTTCCAAGGGTAGTTTGGCTCCAAATTGCAATCCCTATGAAGCTCATCAATTCCTTCAATTATTTGCTTGACTTCCATGGTCCCTGTGTTAGATTCTTGTTCCTTGGGTGTAGCTGCAATAGATGACTGATTTTCAGCTTTGTAGAGTGAAAAATGAGCCAAACTTAACTCTAGGTTGAGTTCATCGACCTCTTTCTCCTTATCTTCAGCTAACTTGATAGCATGATCCCTATCTGAAAGCAATTGCAAATAATTTGATTTCACTATTCTCAAGGCTCCTTTGATTACCTACTTTCTCAACTTGGGCATTCCAACAGAGATCTTCGATGAACTTGTGTGTGTTATCAAAATGTGTCAAGGCTGCAACAACCTTATCTTTGGTGACTATCAACTGATCTTTCCGAATATGTAACTCACTAGGCCTTTGATCAAATTCAGCTTCACACAATAAAATTTTTTATTTGTTTTCAGTTATCTCTATGGTATCTTCTTTGCATATTTTATGTTTTGTGGTTAGGACAGCACTGTTCTCAAAAGGGAAATCATCATAAGCTTGCTCTTCATCATATTTTGGTATCAAAACACTTGGGTCCAGTGGAATTATGAGCTGATGACTTTGATCAACAAGGCTGAAGATATCATAAACACTCTTCTCCATAAGTGTTGTTTGGATGTCAAACTGATACACATTTGGCATTGGAGACTTTCTCTCAACTTCTATCACTGAAATGATGTAAGAATTCATCACTATAGGCTGTTTGGAAATCTACAACATACTCAACTTAATCAAACTCTTTTTCTGAAATTGCATTAGTGATCCCAACAATTTTATCATTTGCTTCTATTCCACTGGTATCATCAAGGAAGCTAATAGTCTCAAAAACACAATTGGTTTGATCTGAGTTTGCACCCAAAGTTGTTGTTTTGACATCTTCATTAAACACATTCCCAACATACGTAGATGCATACATTTCAATGGAGTCATCTTGGAGCTGGCATACATACCTCTTAAGATAGGCCAATTTCTTCAAGCTCTATTGTCTCAATTTTTTCTTTGTTCTCATCATCACTTGGCTACAACAAACAAGTGATAGGAGTTACTGATTACTTTCTTTGTTGTTCCCACATATGTGACTAGGTGTCCAAGCTTTCTAACATGTAAAACAACGTTGTTCTCTTCTCAATTGGTTCTTGCTCAATTTAGGAGGTCCTATCACCTGTAAACCACAAGAAATCAATTCACCTTCTGTCAACTGATTTTTAACTTTCTTGATTTTCTGCTCAACCAATCTTCTTGACAACTCATGTGTTGTAGGTGAGACATCCTACTCCCTCCTCCAAATGGCCAACAAGTTAGATAGCAATTGCTTGGAAATATCATCATCCTCATCTAAAATCAGAGACAAGATAGTTTGCATTGCTGTTATAACATTCTCTGCATGATATTTTCTGATTTTGTTAAAGAAGCACTAAAACATTTAAGTATCAAATCATCACATTTGAGATCATCACCACACTATTGCAAGGTGTGTGCCCTTGGTCTCCTTGTGTTGTGCAGTGCAGCGCTCAAGTTTGTGACATGGTTTAACCCATAGAAGCATAAATCGTCAAAAAATCCTAAAAATCGCGATTTTTAAAAAATCTGGGAGGTTGCCGATTTTTTCACAGGAAAAATTGCGATTTTTTCAGCGGTCAACACCATGAAAAAATCGTTGAAAATCGGTAAAAATCGGGATTTTTAGTGCAAAAAATCCGCAAAAAAACGTGTTAAAATCGTGCTCGAAAAAAAAAACCCAATAAAGTGGCGCGATTTTGCTATAAAGACATGCATTTCTCCTCTTTCACTAAATATCGAGGGTTTCTCAGTGAGGTGCAAATATTCTGAAGGTTTCTGGTGATTTGCGGGCACATGAGTCGTGGGTTTCTCATCCGCGCGAATTTGTGAAGGCGTTTTTACTGGTTGGCTTTTTTTCTGGTTTCTCATCGTGGGTTACAGCCTGTTCATTATTTTTGAAGGCGTTTTTTATTTCTCAGATAGGAGTCCGAGTCGCCATTGCCATTGTACATTATCGGTGAAAGATTTGAATGTATTATTTTTTATTATTGTTCATTATCGTTGAAAGATTCAACATTTATAATTATTTTTTATAGTATCATTCAGAATACTATCATTAAGTTTAGAATGTATACTTAATCTTTAGTATAGTTTTTCAGAATGGACTTTAGAATCATATCTATACTAAATCTTTAGTGAATTAATCTATACTATGAAATTAAGTAATATCATTAAGTGAACTTCAGTGAAAACTAAATACGGAGAATTAAGTGATATAATAATCTTCAGTGAATTTCGTAATAATAGTTTATTACTTAATCTTTATGAGATTTTTTAATATAGTTTTGTATAGTTTTTTATAGTATCATTCAAAATACAAACTTAAGAATGTTCAGAATACATTAAGTTTAGTAAATCTTTTCAGAATAATCTTTAGCGATTATTACGTAATTCTTTATTGCATCATATCATATTGTGTTATTCACTTAATGGACTTTAATAACTCTGTTAAAATGTTGATGAGTATTGTCCTTGAGATAGGTTAGTCATATTAATTATTAATGCATTGTGATTTCAAGCATTCCTACTGGTATTTTCTTTTAGAGTCTTATTAAATCGTAAGTTTTATTTGATCTATTTTCTACAATCCACGAGTTAAAATCTCTATTTTATTTGCTCTCTATATCTCTATGCTATGGAAATAACCTTAAGTTTTTTAAAAAAAAGTAGGTTTTGTCTATTTTTCTACATTTTTTTATGTTTTTTTTCAAATCCGATTTTTTCCTGATTTTTTCCCGATTTTTTCACGATTTTTCAAAAAATCCTGATTTTTTGGTTTGCCGATTTTTTCCCCAAACGATTTATGCTGCTATGGTTTAACCGCCTCCCATGGATTCATTGACTCTGGCAGTTGTATCAAGCATTAACAGGTCGATCTTTTGGTGCAACAGCAACCGTCTGTGCAACAATTGGTATCAAAACCTAGGTCACGGGTTCGAACCCCTTGTGTTGGGGGCTGGGAATTGTTGCAAGGTGTGTGCCCTCAGTCTCCTTGTGTTGTGTAGTGCAATGCTTGGGTTTGTGACATGGCTTAATTGCCTCTCGTGGATTCATTGACTCTGGCAGTTGTATCGAGCATTAACAGGTCAATCTTTTGGTGCAACAACAACCATCTGTGCAACACACATAGGATCTAAAGTTTGCAACAGTTTCTAGAATTTTACCCTTGTAATGTCCCCAATTTAGCCCTATGCTCTTCATTTGGATTTAGCCTATTTCTGAAAACTCATAGGCTAAGCAAAGATGGAAATTAGGTTTTCCACTTCTAGATGCAATTTTGAAGGTCTACATGTGTCAGTTTCTGATGCATGTCTAGTGGAGCTTTCTAGGTTTTTGGAGAGCTTCAGGATGAGGTAACATGCATGTTGAGAAAATGACATGCATTTCTGGCAGATACCTTGCATGCAAGGAAGGTTTTTGCAAACTTACTAATCAGTTGGCGTTCTGATTATATTTTGCAAACTTACTATTTTGAGCATTTGCTATTTTTAGTAAGTCCATTTCAGTGGCATCATCATCGACTTGGTTCAGCTCGGCTAATGTTAGTTAGCTATTTTTTAGCAGTTTATCAATTGCAGTTGGGGCGCTGCTCTTAGCTACCTCCTTGGACTGAGTTCCATACTTAGTCAATTTTTATGTTTTGCAGTTGTACCCCACGCCTAGGCTTAATGACTTCAAGTCGTTTTAAGAATGGGTCATAAAGGGGTCGGCCACTTTGAGCATTTAATGTTTATGTTAAATGTTTTATTATTGCAAATTTAAAATGGACGCCTAAAGGGAGATGATTAATGATTTCAATGTCTATTGAAGTTTTATTATTTCCTCAAGTTGGGACGACTGGGAATAATATGAAGAGTTTAATTAATTTTTAAATGCTTTGGAGGTGGACGTCCTTTGGAGTTTCTAAAGAATTTTCTTGTTGGGAGTTACACGTTGCTTCATTCACTCAATTGAGCTTATATATTGATGCTTTGAGAAGAGTTGAATATGCTTGAAGATTATTGTAAAGTTATGTTGTTCGACTGAATCCAGAAAGTGGCTAAGGGGAAGCTTAGCAAACACTCCATCCTTCGGGCCTAAAACTATGGCTGCCTAGGTGGTTGATTGAGGCTGTGCTTCACTCAGAAGTACAGAATTGAGCTTATTTCTAAATTTTATAAATAGGTTGTTGCTGTATAATTTGTTTATGACTACTGTTGAACATCATGGCTGAAGTGGTTTTCTGATGATAGCTTGGCCATCAATTTTATTCTCATTTTGGGTATTAGTTCATGTTCTACTGTGAAGCGTAAAATATTCCCCTTACATTTTTCCCCAAAATTAGACACACAAACCAGCATCAAACTATTGATTAGCATTAGCTCCAAATGCAAATCAGCATGGAAAGTAACTCTAACCAAGAATATTGACCAAGATCCCAATGTGGGCGAGGTGATAGCATATGGTCAGAGGATCATTAGGTATAAACTGAACTGAAATTAAATTCATCTGTTGATGCAGGCATCCACAAGCAATGGGAATACTCCACTTATTCAGTGGGTGAGATTATTACATTATTAAGGCGGCAAGCCAGCCATTAAATCCTCTCTTCCACTTATTTCGTGGGGGGAAAACAGTCCACACAACCACTTATTTTGTGGAGGGGGTAATCAAGTATAAATTGCAGCAATAAAATGAAATAGCCGTTAGTACTACTAACTATCTTTACAATGAATAGAAATAGCTACAAATAAGAGAGATAAGCTTCCAGAATGTTCTTTATCCACACTGGCGGTAAACCATCCAGGGGTTACAATGATGTGAATTAATTACAAGAAAATGTAGCAAATTAAAGGACTGAAACAGTACTACTGTTTTCAGTTTTACAATAAGAAACAGTTGCAATTTTCAAGTGTTTTTACAATCTTTACAAAGCACAATGAAAAGGATGAATTCTCCAATAGATAATCTCTCAATTATTGATGCTTGAAACCAAAATCAGAAAACTGAAGCAATCTAATATAAAAATCTGCAATCTAGAAATGTCTATCAGCAAACAGAAAACACATAAAAATGATCATAACTCCTTCAGGATACCTTCAAATGGCCTGATTTAAATTGCAAAAGCTCTCTGGAAGGTAGGCGCCCAATTCACCATACAAAATTTGCATCAAAACTCATTAGATAATTTTTGCTCAAACTCCAAAGCCCTCTGCAAGTGGTACGGCCTTCAAAGGGGGCGATTTCTTTAGATAAAAATCTGCACTTCATTAAAAATTCTGAAACTCTCCAAAGGGGGTCGCCAATAGTTAAGGAATTGATAGGACCAACACCCAGAATCAAAACTAAATCACACAAAAAGCTGTATATAAAAATCTCCTTCAGCCAGATAATAACCAGAAACATGAAAACTGGAAATATCTCAACAAAACTCCACAATAATGCTCAATATGTACTTTTGGATGAAGCACACTCCCAATAGACCATCTAGGGAACCATAGTTTCAGGCCTGAAGAATGGAGTAACTTGCTAAGCTTTCCCTTAGCCGGATTCTGGATTTCAAACCAACGGCATAACTTTACAATATTTTCCAAAGATGAGAATGAATGAGCAAGGCCTCAATAAATAAGCTTCAAATGGTAAATGAAACACTCTGAATTCCAAGAAGTCGAATCACTTCAACTTCCAAAAGGGACGCCACTTCAACCATTCACTTTATTTTGAAATAATAAAATATTATTCATCTTCCCTTTTTGGCATCCATTTCAAAATGCAACAATAAAGCATTTATTAAATCATTAAATGCTCAAATTGACCCCTTAATGTCCCCTCTTTAAAACAACTTGAAGTCATCAATCCTAGGCATGGGGTAAAACTTAAAAACATGAAATTGACTACGTATAAAACTCAGTCCAACGAGATAACCAAAACCAACGCCAATACTGAAACTGATGGATTGCCAAAAATAGCATGATGACCTGAGCAAAACTGCTGACGATGCCACTACCAAAATTAGACTTACTAAAAATAGCCAATGCCAAAAATAGTAAGTTCACCTCAAAACCCACAAAAAGCTGAAATGAGTTGGACGCAAGACTTACTGAAAGTGGAAACCCTAAATTTGCACATCTGAGGAGCCTACGGATTTCCGGAAATAGGCTAAATCCAAATGAAGAGTGTAGGGCGAAATTGGGGACATTACAAAGGGCGCCTGGAATTGCAAGTTTTATCAGATTTTATTACTGAGATTTGGATTTTTGGGAGGTCAACCCTTCTTGGAGGTCGTACCATTTCTTCCTGGCTGCATTGGGATTTGTGTCATCTTTAATTGTTGTGTTTGGCTCGAATTTCTTATTCGAGATAGGACTCCATGTATTGAGGCTTCATTTGACTGTTGTTTGAAGCTTTTTGAAGCTGTATTGAAGGAACTGCATCCATTTTGGTGATATTCTATCTTGCTGGTCTAATTTCTGTATTTTACTGTTTCTAATCAGACATGGATTAATTCTGGTTTTTTGTTTATAAGAGGCTAAAATCAGATTATATATATTGTAAAAATTAAGGATAGTATCCTTAATTCATTGAGTATGATTGGCCTTCAATTATAATGTGATTTGTAGTTGAAATTCATGTTATTGTAAGGCTGGTTAGTAGTACTAACAATCATTCTTTATTGCTGCAATTTATATATTTGTATACACTCCAACTGAAAAGTGGTTGAATTAAATAATTCATTTCATTTTGTTAATTTCCCCCCATTGAATAAGTGGTAGAGCGGAACATATTCCCCCCGCTGAATAAGTGGTAGTGCAGAATGTTCATGGTCGATTATCCACCTATTTGTATTTACTCTCATTCATGGTCGGCCAACCGCCTACAATAATTTGTATCTTCTTCCCAGTTGCTAACGATCCCCGGAACCATATGCTATCACCTTGCCCACACTAGGATCTTGGTGAACATTCTTGGTAAGGGTTATTTTACAAGCTGGTTTGTATTTGGTGCTAACGCTAATCAGTGGTTTGGTGTTGGTTTTATTGTGATAAAATTGGGAAAAAATTAAGGGGGAATATTATAGTGGTATCAGAGCCTGTTATCATGCCATCCTGTGAATTCTAAGCTTCAGTGATAGATGAGTGACAGAGAATTCTGGTGCTACACCAGGGGTAACAGAGTTCAGTTTCAATTTCCTGAGATTGATACTTTTTCAGAGGTTTTGAGAAACCAAGAAACTCTTTTTGCTCCAGCAGTAGTTCTTGTGAAGAAGAAAGATAATTCCTTGCGCATGTGTGTTGATTACTATGCGTTAAATCAAAAACTACCAAAACAGATACTTCACCTATGGGCAGATTTGAGTTCAGTTTAGAAATTGTCAGTTAATCATGGCTTCTAATGAAGAGTTGAGTTTGGCAAGATCACTTTATACAACAAGGAAAAGGCTCAATGAAGAATGCAAGTCGATGGAAGAGGAAGCAAGCGTGCTTCATAAGCTAGAACAATGTTTGAGTTGGGTGAACCAATCACCTTCTGAGATGATTAAAAAAGCATTACTGCTTGCAATGATTTCTATGAATCAACCTTATTGATTGATGCATCCTGACGAAGAAGTTAACCTGCTGATCACTTCTTGTTTTAGTGAAATGATGAGGATCCTGGCACCATTGATGCCTTACGATGATGATACTATGAAGAAAGTGTTGCATATGATTGTTGAAAGTTTCCAGGATCTTGATAAAATAGGAAGCGGTCTTTACCCAAGACAAGCTACTATATTAAAGACCTTCTCAAAGCTCAGATGAAGTATATTGTTAATAGACTTGGATATGCAAAACCAGATATATCAATTGTTTCACTATCTCTTCAATTCAACTTGAAGCAAGCAAGAGGAGGATGTATTTACTGCTGTCAGAAATATCCTTGTTCTGACAATTAATGAAATTGAAGTCATTCCTCAGAATGTCCAATCTTTTCTTTTGGACGTATATGAGCAAGAAGACCAGATTTCTCCTACTGTTGAAATATTGATCAAAGACTTGTTTCATCAATGTGAAGACAAATTGAAGCCCCTTTTGATGAAGACAATACAGAATAATGTAGAGAATTCAAATACTAAAGAAAGGAATGAAAATTGGAAACCCTTCGAGTCTGTAGAAGAATCTCAGGAGACATCTACGGATATACATTTGTCCATGCATTCAGCAATAGGGTGCAAAGAGACAATACATACTTTGGAGACACAAGGAGTGACCATGCATTCGACAAAAGATTGTAATAAGACCATAGCAGTCCTTGAGACACGAGGGATCCATGCGTCCAACAAAAGAGTGTAGTACGACCGCACCTGCTAAGGAGAGTCAAGATGAAATGTCAAGAGTTGAACCTCCCAAATCTGAAAATATGTCTTCAGTTGATGACATCCTAACAGCTTATGAGTTTCTTCTACATCTTTGAAATTCAGGAGGATTCTGGTAGAACAGCAAGAAAAGGTTGAGGAGGTAAAAGTGGGAAGTTCTTCCTTCACAAATGTTGAATCATGCCTTGAAGACAACATGGAAGAAGCTATTTCTGGTGATCACAAAACAGAATTCTCTTCGCTTGAAGCCAAGTTGAGGCAGAAAGCTAATGAATTGGGAGATACCATAGATGAGATGATGAAAGGTGTACATTAAATGCGTAACAATATGAGGATTACAGCTGAAAGAATTTTTGACATCTTTGTACACCATAGCAGCACTGCATCTTTTCAACCTAATCATGAGGAGTACAGCCCAAGTTCTCTAACTGCTGAAAAGGAAATTCAAGTCTTATCCAAACTTGATGATCTTCATCAGCAAATAGAAGATCTGATTAATGATGTGCCCAAAAGCCTAGATGTATGTTGTATTTCTATTGCCGATATGAAGTCAATAAAAAATGCCTTGCAAGAATTTAAATCAAGTCTTTTGCTCATCATTCGTGATAAAGATAGAGTTGCTAAAATTGTTGACAAGGCATTGGAGTGGAACGAGCAAACTAAAGCCAAATTGCAAGAAGTGCACGAGGCTTTAATAGAAGTAGAGAATCAGATTCCTACTGTTCAAATTTCATGGGAGCAAGAAAACAAAGAGAGAGTTGAAGAGATTCAGAAAGTCCTTGATGAGCTTGATTTCATACAAGAAACATTTCATTTGAAATGTTGTCCTAAAAGAACGGAGCATTCAAATTCTCATCAAGAAGTTTTTCAGGCCTTTGATAATCCTATGTATGAAGAAGGTGCTAATGGGATTTATGAAAATCCTCTCCTTGTGAATGATGAGGGTAGTTCTTCAGGAACTATTGATGGAAGGAGAAATTCTAGCACACTTTCTAATAGTGGGGAACTGATGCATGAGATGCATAAAGATGAACCTACTATTGCTCCTGGTTTGTCCTCTTTGCAAGAAATGGAAAATCAAGAACCTATAGGGTATGAAGAAATTCTTCTTGAGCAACAACAAAGAATTGCCTGGCATTCTGACGAAGAATTTATCCAGTTTTTAATGAGGATGTTGGATAGATTTTGGTCAGATTTATGACTGCACCAGCTTCCTTAAGAGTTACTGATTTCAGAATTGAGATTGATGAAGGGTTCATTGAATATTTCCAGCAATTCATGACTCTTGATTTTGAATTCAAATTTGTTGAATACTTCTTGGAATTTCAAGAGGTAATGATTCAGATGGAACGGGTAGATCAGAGAATTCAAGTTAGAGTTGTTCTCCGTCTGAGAAATGGATCTTCAATGCTGATGATTTGGGACCCTGGCATTATTCAACAAATAGAGAATAATGAAAAGGTTAAAAAAGTGGAATCAACACATGATGTTACGATCATTCACCAGAGTGTTGGGGATTGTTTTCAGTTAAGCATTTTATTTTGGGATACTAAATATATTGTTAAGAGGGTATTTTGGAGTGATAAGTGTCAAAGTTTCAGTACCAAAAGTGCTGCTACCTTCTTTATCAGCAATTGGTTGGTAATTTCTTATCATAAAATGATGATTTGGATGGGTTATGTGATCAAAAGTTATATTATTGTGGCGATGGGACCTTTGATAAGGGTGCCACCAGCTTTGTTCGTGAGCAGTTATGCTTATTTTATTGAAGAATTTTCATGTAGCAGCTGCTGCTTACATTTTGGGATGCTGATTTTCCATAAATCAGATCTCAACTTGACTAAGTCAGACCTGATTGGTAGTTGGTGTATTCATTTATAGACCTTCCAGTCTACTATTAGGCTTGATTTTGGGCCACGAATGAGAAAGGGAATGATTCAGTGCAGCCAAAATTCGTGTATGGGATGTTCTCCAGTGTTATTCAGTAGCCTTCTCTACATTTTCTCCTATGTTAATGTTTGGAGCAGTGAGTTTGTAACTGATTTGTTTCACCAGTTGGAGACTCTTGAGGAGAAAATTGTAAGTTTTTCTTGGAGTCTTCGCAGTTATATTAGTTTGTTTCAAAGAAGGCATTATACATCTTCATGGAATTTTGAGGGTGTGATCAAGGAACTTTTGCAAGGAGTTGCTTTTCTCGTTGCAAGAAGTGTTGGAAGAGTCACATATGCTGTTGTGACTCTACTTGGTGCTATGAGTAGTTATGATGAGGAGCAAATTTTTGAGTTGAGAAGAGTACCTTTCTTATTGCTCAGGAAAATGTCGGATTTTGGTATTGCAGATTTTGACTATTTAGAGTTCTCAGGACATGGGATGCTACAGGATTATGGCTTCAGTACCTTCAGTACAATCAGTTCAAACCGCATGTTTCAAAGGAGGACGAGGCAGTCTTGGAATATTGAATATGTTTATGTGATCAGTGTGGTGCAACGTCAACATGGTGAGTCTTTACAGAGATGGATTTGGGACCCTAGGATCCTACTTGGCATAGTAAGGATCAAACTGTTTTCTTGGAGTGTGGTGGCATTGCTTGAGGGCAAGCAATTTTGGGAAGGGCAGACTGTAATGTCCCCAATTTAGCCCTATGCTCTTCATTTGGATTTAGCCTATTTCCGAAAACTCGTAGACTAAGCAAAGATGGAAATTTTGCATGTGTGAGTTTCTGATGCATGTCTGGTCAAGCTTTCTAGGTTGCTGGAGAGCTTCAAGATGAGGTAACATGCATGTTGAGAAAATGACATGCATTTTTGGCAGATACCTTGCATGCAAGAAAGGTTTTTGGGTTTTTTTGGGTTTTCAAAGATCACCACGAAGGTATAACATGCATCAGATTTTGTCAACCTTTTCGATCACTTACTATTTATAGTAAGTCATGATTAATACTCAATTGGCGTTCTGATGAAGTTTTGCAAGCTTACTATTTTGAGCATTTACTATTTTTAGTAAGTCTATTTGTGGCAGTGGCATCATCATCAACTTGTTACAACTCGGCTAATGTCAGTTTGCTATTTTTTAGTAGTTTATCAATTGCAGTCGGGGCATTGCTCTTGGCTACCTCCTTGGACTGAGTTCCATACTTAGTCATTTTTTATGTTTTGCAATTGTACCCCATGCCTAGGCTTAATGACTTCAAGTCGTTTTAAGAAGTGGTCATAAAGGGGTTGACCACTTTGAGCATTTAATGTTTATGTTAAATGTTTTATTATTGCAACTTTAAAATGGACGCCTAAAGGGAGATGATTAATGATTGCAATGTCTATTGAAGTTTTATTATTTCCTCAAGCTGGGACAACTTGGGAATAATATGAAGAGTTTAATTAATTTTTAAATGCTTTGGAGGTGGACGTCCTTTGGAGTTTCTAAAGAGTTTTCTTGTTAGGTGTTACAGGTTGCTTCATTCACTCAATTGAGCTTATATATTGATGCTTTGAGAAGAGTTGAATATGCTTGAAGATTATTGTAAAGTTATGCTGCTGGACTAAATCCAAAACCTGGCTAAGGGGAAGCTTAACAAACACTCCACCCTTCGGGCTTGAAACTATGGCTGCGTAGGTGGTTGATTGAGATTGTGCTTCACTCAAAAGTACAGAACTAAGCTTATTTCTGAATTTTATAAACAGGTTGCTGCTATATAATTTGTTTATGACTACTGCTGAACATCATGGCTGAAGTGGTTTTTTGTTGATAGCTTCGCCATCAATTTTATTCTTATTCTGGGTATTAGCTCATGTTGTTCTACTGTGAAGGGCACCTAGAATTGCAAGTTTTCAGATTTTATTACTGAGATTTGGATTTTTGGGAGAAGGTTGGCCCTTCTTGACGGTCGTACCATTTCTTCCTGGCTGCATTGGGATTCATGTCATTTGTAATTGTTGTGTTTGGCTCGAATTTCTTATTGGACATAGGACGCCATGTATTGAGGCTTCATTTGACTATTGTTTGAAGCTTTCCGGAGCTGTATTGAAGGAACTACGTCCATTCTAGTGATATTCTATCTTGCTAGTCTGATTTCTGTATTTTACTGTTTCTAATCAGACTTGGATTAATTCTGGTTTTCTGTTTATAAGAGGCTAAAATCAGATTATATATTGTAAAAATTAAGGATAGTATCCTTAATTCATTGAGTATGATTGGCCTTCAATTCTAATGTGTTTTGCAGCTGAAATTCATGTTATTGTAAGGCTGGTTAGTAGTACTAACAGTCATTCTTTATTGCTGCAATTTATATATTTGTATACACTCCCACTGAAAAGTGGTTGAGTTAAATAATTCATTTCATTTTGTTAATTTCCCCCCACTAAATAAGTGGTAGAGCGGAAAATATTTCCCCCACTAAATAAGTGGTAGAGCAGAAAATGTTCATGGTCGGCTAGCCGCCTACAATAATTTGTATCTTCTTTCCAGTTGCTAACGATCCCTAGAACTATATACTATCACCTCGCCCACACTGGGATCTTGGTGAGGGTTATTTTACAAGGTGGTTTGTATTTGGTGCTAATGCTAATCAGTGGTTTGGTGCTGGTTTTATTGTGATAAAATTGAGAAAAAATTAAGGGGGAATATTACAACCCTCTTATCAAAAGAAGGATATCTGGTATCATCCAACCCATGGAAACTCTCCTCAATCATTTGGAATATCTCTTTCATTATATCATCTATGTATGGTATTTTAGAAGGTATAATCCTTGTGATTGCACTGAGGCAAGAGGTGACTACATGTCTCACATCTTTATCTAAATGTCTCATAATTTGGTGTTGGACAAAGGCAATCAAAGGTAATTTTGTTTCCCATTTCAAAAACGCAAAATATGATTGCTCTAACTTTGATAAATACATTTCCATTTCTTCCGACTTGTTGAAAACATTCTTTGACTGATATTGAGACTCAAGTTGTTTTCCCAATGTATAAAGCATACTACCTACTTCTATTTCTTTCTTCAAGCCCGTAGACTAAATAAGTATAAATGACTTTTTGAAATGTTCTATTAACAAATTCCTTTCCTCATAGGCCATCTTCTATCACTGAAATCACACACAGGCTAGTAGGTTCTTTTGCTCTAATACCACTATAATATTTTGACCAAAATTTTGAAGCCAAATTTTTGCAAGTTTAATATGTTTCAGTGCACAAGCATTTTGTCCAACAGTTTGCAATAAGCTATTATGTGAAGGTTTGCCATTTGTTTGAAATGTTTATATATTAGTGCTACAACTTTCATACCTCCCGGTTAAACATGACCATAACTTCATTCATATAAGAAGAATCTTGGCATAATTTATTCATAGGAAAATTTGTATGCAAATACATGTGCTGTTACAAAATATTTATGACGATTTCTACAGCCAAATTATAATGATAGAAATTTAAATGCCCAAGTATGCTAACCTGGTCAAACATTTATTCTTTCCTAAGTTGTACGGCAGATTTGAATGTGATTAAACTTCATTCAAGGGATTTACAGCAGCTTCAAGAATAGTATGGCAGGCAGGAATACTTAATGAGTCCTTCCCATGAGCTGTGACCACTTTCCCACCAGCTATGTAACTCAATAAAACCACACATGGCTGCGTTGGAATTGTAAGCTGACTTTGACTACAACTTGGCCACGTCCACCCTCAAACCTCCTTTTTCCTGGAATGCACAAGCTTTAAACAGCCTTATCGACCCTTCTTGAAATCTCAAGCCATATGGCACCTTTAATATGAAAGGTACAGTGCTATTTCTTTTCCTTGTTCACAACCACTGCAGGTAATATAATATAGCATTTGTGAAATGTGATGCCTCGTTACACAAATCATCCATTTTCAAAAATGGTATGGCTTTCATAGAAATATGGTACGGCCAGGTACTAACCACTATGAACAGAATAAGTTGTGTTAATTGCAGCTAATATAATAAAGATATCACCTTATTTCTTCTCCTGCAAATTTTCAAAATATATCTGTGAAATTTTTCTTTAATAGAGACTTCACAAATTTCAAAACTCCAGCCATTGAAACCCAACTATGAAATCTAAATGACTTCGCTTGCACCAGCCAAGGTGGATAGTCTCGCCACCAAAACCGATCTTCTCTAAGAGGGTTTCTGTCATCCAAAAAGTTGAGATGAACTAAGTTCAATCCCCAAACCACAAGGGTTTCACAAGAGAAAATGTAATCATCTGCATAATGCAAATGAGCTCACAAAACTCCTTTTATAACATTTCCGAAAGCTTTCCAGAAAACATAATATAAAATGACTTTATAAATTAAATAAGTCGTATTACTCCAAAAAGTGATTTATTTTATTATTTAGACATTCCCAACACTTAATGTTACTTTACAAGTGTCCAACATTTAAACTTTCAATTTTCATTCCAACGAGAGCTATTATACTAAGGTGCGCATTAAATCATTTTAAAAAATTGGCAGCCTTAGTAAAAATAATTAAATTAAAGCCACAAATACACCTGAATTGTAGAAACTATCAAAAAGCATCGAAATTGAAGTCTAACTACACTAGAGTGACACTGATGATGAATAATGAAAATCAGGCCTAACCAAGTGACTTACTATAGACGCTCTCTCCAAGAATCTTGGAGAACACACTAGAAGTCGGATTTCACAAATAATCCCTCAACACTAACTGAACTCATTGGTAACATCAAATAATCCCTCTAACAAAGATGACACTCATCACGAAGGTCAGAGCCAACTGCAATGCTAGAGAAACCAAAAATGGGGGCATTACAACAATACATTATCATTATCCCTTAACTTGGAGAATGGGGAAGGAGGATTTACATACAATGCCTGTTGGTTATAATTTCCTTGACACATAACAATGATAAAAGACCATAGAGCTTGGCCTTTGTAAAGGGCTTGATAGATGTCTACAACAGGGTCGCAGCTAATGATGGTGAATGAGTCAATATGGAAAATGTTTAAAGTGATGTAATCCAATGAATCTCCGAAGGTAAGAGTGTTAAAAACCAACTTAAGCGCTTCATGCAGGAATGGTGTCAGATAACTAGATAAATGCTTTACTCACCAAGAAAGCCATTTGAACTATAATGAGACAATGTTGGACATGTTGAAATAAATTGAGACCAAAAAAAACATCAATCCACTAACCCTTTGTTGGTTATGAAATTGGTCTTTACCAATTACCAGTAGATTCAAGATAAAAATAACCCCTCAATAAAGGTGAGGCTGCCCTTATTAAAACCCAAAACAAAAATAAAAGGATCACACTCAAAACATATACAACACTTTATATTTACAATTGTACAAGTTTTCATGCGAGAATAGGGTTTCTAAATGCAATGAGAGGAAAAATAAAAAATTTAAGATAAAGAAGTAATCAAATTAAATAGACAATAAAGTTCAATTTGATCCAAGATGGGAAATTTAGAAGTTCATAACAATAATATTTCAGCAATTTTGCAGATATTCATAAGAGTTAAAAACAAATAATTGACATTAACATAGGAAAAATGCAAAGCACAAAGTTTGATCTGATTTTATTCATCTTTCAACAAAGTTCAAAGTCTTTTACTCTCTGTTTACTCACTAAGTGACTTAACCGATGAATACAAAGTAAATGGAAGTACATAATAATAGTAACAAAACATAGCAATTATAGATGCAATGCACAAAATATTGGATTTGTATTTTCATTCATTAGATAGAAATTCATTACATCATATCACATTTGTGTTGTCCCCGACTACAAATGAATTTCCAATAAATATAGTTGGCCAATGTTGGTTGAGGACACCAACTATCAGCAACTACCAACCAAACTAATCAACTATTGGGGATCAATTTCCCAATTACAACTTATACTAATTCCTTTTGTTGTGCACAAAGCATTATTTATTTATTTACTTACTATTGGCCGATTAACATAATTAATTACTTACACGGTCAACTACATCGTTCCCTCCAAAAAGAAAGTCGTCTCCTAGATGAAATTACAACAAAATGGGGCTTACAACAAAAAAACTGCCTACTGGGAAGAGGGAGGGTGAGAAGACATCCCTGGATGGATGCATGATGTCGGAGTAGAATTCAGTGAGCATAGCTCTCACAGCTTATGAACCTCCTCCGTGTGTATCCGCAACTGATGCTCTACCATAATCTCCCACTTCATGGCCGCCTTCACCATGTGTGCAGCCTCCATCACCTATCATTTGGCCTGATCTACCTCCTTCACCTTTGCTGCGAGCTAAGCCTCCATGTCCCTCACCTTCTGCTCTGCCTCCCTCTCTACCTTCGACACCTTGGCCTCTAAGGCCAATGATCTAGCTCTCTTAGTGGCGGTAAGCTAAGTCTACTAGGCAAGTTGCACCTGAAATTTATTTGTATACGCCACCAACTCCTCCCATACCTTTTGTATCACTTGTAGGGCCTCAATAATCTCTGACTGCACCACTTCGTCTGTAGATACCATCTATTGTTTCAACCTATAGAAGACATCCTTCAAGGATGTCTCTATACTGAATAAGCTGAAATTACGCAACCATTTGTCACCCCAACCGAGGGTCTTGTTGGGTGCCATGCCTTCCACATTGTCGAGGTCCCTAATCCAAGCCATCCTCTTGTAGTAAAACATCGAATGAACTCCTCCTCACACCCCGTCTAAGCAAACACCATTATCCTCTATACCTCCACCACCACCAATGGAGACTGGCCTATGTCGAGTTGCTTAGATATTTCTCCTACTTCATTCATGACTATGGCCATCACCTGAAACTCTTGGATGTACCTTTGAACCGTCCCCAAAGGGTCTGACTCATCCAGTTTAGAGATCTCAAATATCAACCCTTCTATCTCACTCAACTCATCCTCCTCTTCACTCAGTGGGTTGGCCAACGCTAACCCCTCTGCCACCCTAGGGGTCTCCTGTCTCTGTGATGGTCCCCCACTCCCCTGAGTGTGTACTACCCTCAATGGGTGTGCATGTATTGAACCTTGTTTTGCACCATCCGATCTCATGGTTTGAAGGTCTTGTTGTACACGCTCTCCTTCCGTCAACATGGTTGTAAAGCTTTGTTGTTCACCCTCAGTCACCATGGGTGTGCATTCTTGTTCCAGACCCTCGACCAAAGCTCTTGAGGGGCTTGGTGATGGGAATGCTGGAACATCCAATGGTAGGCCGAGTGTGTTCAACCAATTATATATTTGTGCCACATTGGTCAGGGTAGCTGTTGGCAATGCCTCTGGTGCAGAAACTGTGACCAATGTTGTTGGTGCACCTAGCGGTCCAGCAAATGAGGCTAGCTATCCAGTCGTTAAAGCTAGCGATCCTCTCAATGAAGTTGGCAATCCTCCCAGTGAGGCTGGTTGTCCTATCGATGGTGCTAGCAGCTCTAACAATGTACTAGGCAAGCCCCCCGATGCACTTGGCAATATCACCGACGCACCTGGCACTACTCCTAATGCAATGGGCAGTTTGGCCAATGCACTTGGCGATGTTGGTAGTGTCTTCAATGGTGCAACTGGTAATGCAATCGATGGTGCAACTAAACTAGCACCAATGGTGGTAGCAGTATGAAGGTCGTTGGCTGTAGAAGTGGTAGTCTGGTGGCGGTCATCACTCACTGGTATTGCTTCGTCTACATCCATTTCTGGTGTTGATTACGCATCCCCTGCTAGTGATACCTCCTCTTATGTTGTAGTGGTGGCTAATGTTGAGGAAGATAACTCAATGGGCTCCTCCTCCTCTGCACTATCACCCCATGCGTCCCTCTCAACCGATGCTTCCCTTTGTTTCCTCTTCTTCCTCGGCTGAGATGACACCTCTCCCACAATAGTAATGTCCAATGATGTCCAATAAAACACAGTCGGGAATCTTGGATCTATTTGAGCCACTAGTTGTAACTTTCCCCATTTGTCAGCGGGGACCTGTGTATGGATGGCATCTAATAGGAGGGCAATCACATGCTGTGTCATATAAAACGCCTTATGCTTCTGTGATAGAAACTCCCTGATTCTCTTTGATAACAACCTAGACCAATTATACACCTTCCCAATGCTAAGCTCTGTCATATAATCAATCATCCATATTGCAACGTTTGAACCTCAGGTGGCCCTTGTTAGTTTGCACTTCATCAAATCCATAATGCACTTCCACTCCGGTGTGGTGAGGAAGTTTTTTCTTAACCCTCGGTTACCAACATTCCAAATGCTATCTCTCTCCTGTTAAGTGAGGTCAAGTCTGCAAACCCTCTTCATCAATGCCTCATGTTGTTGCAAGAACTTTCCGATTGGTTTGTTCACCCCTATGCCCGATGCTGGAATCGCAAACACCCTCTGAAAATCGGCTAGTCAAAACAAAAGTCACTGTGCACCCTCTATAATCGATGACTGACTTGTATGCATGTCTACAATAATTGTTCACCATTGCCTTGAGGAGTGACCCAAATTCCCAAGCATTAAAAATGGTAGTAATACTACTTTATCTACCTGAGCATGTCGAAGGGCCACCTTGAGGACGTGATCCTCCTGTGTGCTCTGCCACCATTGTTTGCATTCATTCCCGATTAAGTTGTCCCAAGTGAGTGCATCGACCCCAGTCTCTACATCCAACTTTCTTTTGCTCTGT
Source organism: Sequoia sempervirens (assembly GCA_007258455.2). Lineage (NCBI taxonomy): Eukaryota > Viridiplantae > Streptophyta > Pinopsida > Cupressales > Cupressaceae > Sequoia > Sequoia sempervirens. The sequence continues at coordinate 485,245,329 of VDFB02105785.1, read as the reverse complement.
TTTGCTAATCTAATCTTTGGCCTGTAATGCGCAACTTTTTTGCCCTTGTTCGTGTCCATGGCTGCAAACATTTTTTCACAGTGAATTCCCTGATGTGAATTAAATATATATCTTCTCCAGACCAAATGCCAATTGAATATACCTCTTCTAGAAACCCAATGGTTGTTGTAACTATCACAAATTCAAATTCTTGCTACACCCTTTTGCACCGTACAGGTGTACGGAATCTTGTTCCTGCAGACAAGCTTCCTCCTTCATTGTACGGTCTAAGAATTCTATTTGTTGTGTGGTTGTATGATTTTATGCCCTTGTACGAATGTCTACCATAATCCTGTACAATGTACAATCCCTTTGGTTGGTTATGCCCTGTACGGTGTACAGCCTGTGCCTCGCCCAGCCACACGTCTTCCTTTCTTTTATCTTGTACGCCCCATTGTAGTCATATGTTATTTTCTGCCCTATGTGATCTACACTATCTTCTGATGTTTCTTTCCTTGACTATCGTACGATGTAATTGCGGTGGATTTTCTATACGGTCTCCTTCGTACAGATTGACCCATACCTTGCGTTCTTCTTTGTTGAATTTTGGTGGTTTCGACGGTGTCACTTTGTTCAATTCTATTTCTCCAACCTTGCAGTACGAGTCTTGTTGTATGTGCACAATGTATAACTTGTGAAATCTTTTTAATGAGTTGTTTTCTACCCTGTGTGATTGCACACTATCTTCTAGTGTTTCTTTCCTTGACTGTTGTAGGATGGTAATTGTAGTGGATTTTCTACATGGTCTCCTTCGTACAGATTGACCCATACCTTTCCTTCTTCTTTGTTGACTTTTGGTGGTTCTCACGGTGTTATTTTGTTCAATTCTATTTCTCTAGCCTTGCAATACGAGTCTTGTTGTATGTGCACAATGTATAACTTGTGAAATCTTTTTAATGATGTCAATGTGTATGGTGGTTTATTTATAATAAGTCGATGACATTTTAATTAATTTTCACCCCTTCTTTATTTTTAATTCAATACTTCTCGTTTTTCCAATTTTTTTTTTTCCTTCTATACTTTAATATTTTTTCCTTTCCTTTTTACTTTAATACTTTCTTTCTTTTTTTTCATTTTTTCCACTTCTATCATTTTCTTCTTAATCATTTTTTCTGTTTTTTGCTTTTTCATTTTTTCTCTTTCGTTTTCGACCTTTCACTTTCAGCCCCTTATTTTGTCATTTTTTCTAACTTTTACCTCTAAAGCATACCTCCATTTACACAAAAAAGGAGGCTTTTTGTAACATTCCTCCTTGCAACATGTTCCTATTAAACAAGCACAGGACAACAAAGGGGGGGTGGGGGGTGTGAAGGGGGCGGGTTGTCAATTGTCACAAAATTTCAACTTAAAACTTCAACACTTATCAATTCCACAACCACACTATTTTGTTATTAAGTATGAGCATGAAACACAAATAACAAAAGGTAAATTAACACCATAAACACTAGATTTTTACGTGGAAAACCCAATGAGGGAAAAACCACGATGAGGGTTAACTCACAATTTAAAGTAGTTTCCAACTGAAAATAAAAGGCTCACTGTCCAGATACAAAAGCTCACTGCTTACATGGGAGGCTCACTGCCTACAGAAAGATTCACAAAACAAAATTGGGCTTCACAACCAAAATGAACTGAGAATAATGCACCTAACAAGTGTTAATGCAGTTCCGGTGATGCTCAATAGACTGACTTAACACACTTCATCATTTTCGCTCACTTTCATATTTACTACTACTTCATTGTTCGCACATACACACACACTTCTTCTCTCTCTCTCTCTCTCTCTCTCTCTCTCTCTCTCTCAATCCAACACATACATATATATACCTGATCTTCTCTGCAAGCATCAATTAGGTCGGCCTACTTAGATGCATTCCATTTTAACAAAAATACTAATTGTCGGCTCCAATCATTCACAAAATATTTCCAAAAAGCAATTCAAACATCTAGCATGCTACATCATGTCGACATAGACCTAAGTAGGTCGCACATATACCCGCATAGCAAAATTAATTCACCGTATCACAATTAACCCAAGAAGTCGGCCAGGAATAGACTTTAATGCAAAAAGCAACAAACATTCTGTTGGTTGTCACTACGCCGTACGAGCACCAAAGCACATAATATTTTGAACATGCATACCTTCAACAACCATAAACAATTTCCCCAAACCACAAACAGTAACTGTCAATTGTGGAGGAATGCGGACTAGAATATCGGAGAGTGCAGCTCCAATACTGGTTCAGATACCGGACCAAAATACCAAATCAAGCACTAGCTTAGACTTGCAGTCACAACATGGTGACATCAATGACAACACAAAATTGTAGAGACAATCATTCTTCTTCGTTTTTCCAACAATCTCCCCCTTTGTCATCGATGGCAACATGTGTCAAAAAGAAATATTCAAAAAGCTTCTCCAGTCTCTCCAAAATCTTCCCAAATTACTCCAATCTCTCCCCCTTTGACATCAATGGCAAAGGGCAGCCAAAAAAAAGGATGTAAACATGGTGACATCAAAAGTTTACAAAAAGATTCCAATTCTTCAAAAACTTCCAGCCAAAAAATTTTCAAACAGCAATTCCATTAACTTCATTATGTTCAGATTCCTTTTCCTCTTCCTTTTTTTTTTTTCTCAAACAAAACAACAGAGATCGAACATTCAGGATTCAAGCAAAAATAACACTCTTCACCTAAAACACCTTCTTGTATCTTTCCTTGAGAACTGGACACGGTTTCTTCTAATTAAATGTAGTTGAATCCATTCTTGTGCAAATGCTTTCCAATAAGCCCAACAGAGTAAAAGAGGATGACCAATATGAACACTGTCTTTCAACATCTTTTGTGTCAGTAAGTATTCCAGAAAGATGGTCTAACCGTACCTCAGCAATCTCCTTAAGGAGCTAGAAGGTTTTCACAACATCATCTCTTTGTCTTTGTACAACAATCAGTTCAACTTGCAATTCACCAACTCTCAGTCTTTGTTTCTCTTCTTTGTCTTCGAAGATATCAAAGTTCTTTCTACTGCTGTTCACTTCGGATTCAATTGCTTTAATTCTACTTCTGAAATTATCTACTGTAGCCGGCCATCGAAGGCAATACTTGTAAATATCTGATATTTCTTTAATGCATTCCTTCGTTTCTACGATAAGTTCAAATAATCTCCACTTAGCTTTAGTACATCTCTTTTCGACCAAGGTTTCAAACTTACATCCTTCCAGACCTTCAAGCAACATTCTTTCTTCAACAATCTCAACTAAATTTTCTAGTAGGGAGTTAGAGACAATTGATACATCAATACCTTTTCGAAGTAGATAATCTACTTCGAGTATCATCAATTTTCAATCTATCAATAGGAGAGGCTGCATTCCATATCTCACCAATCTTCTTCATTTTTCCTTTAGCCAACATAGTTTGGATGTCATCTAGATCAGAGGATTCAAATCCAGGCAGAGATTCTTTTTCCTTCTCTTCCGAAAAGACAATGATGTCTTCAATTATAGCTCTTCTTTTCTTCGATTCTGAAGGGAAATCACTAATGACTGCTTCCAATTCTCTTTTACCGGAGGATGAACCCACTTCAAACTGACTCAGTGCTGACATACCAGAGCAAAGATTTGTTTTCAAGGATGTGAAATATGATTTGCACACACTTACATTATCTGCCAACGCTTCCAGGTATCTGTAGACTTGTTTCCCAATAGGAATATCAGATTCCCACACAACATCATCCATTCCCGGTAGGGAATTCAAAAAGTAAAACACCAAGCACACAAGCAAAGATCCAAACTAAAAGGGATAACCCTCAACCACCGACATTCAAACATTTTCAGAAAGATTCTCAAGCAATAGACCACACAAATCAAACTACTTGTTCTGCTTAACCATCATATGTGCAATATAAACAGCAATAGCCAATGTCGAACCTTCACGATTTCTAAAATAGATTTTGTAAGAAATACCGTATGCAACATACCTTATAGCCAAATCCTCAAGAGTGTTTATCAATAGTGCTTGAGGGTCTTTACTAATGCCAGTCAGTTCCTCCACATCTTTGTACTTCACAGCTTTCTTTCCAGGAAGATCCCCAATACTGCATAAGCCAGTAATCGCTTCGTTCGTAATTAAGTAGGGTTTGTCCAATACAATACTGTCGTTCTTGAAACAATTCAACAAGAACAAAATAAACTCTTTATCAGCAAACCAGGAAAATTCTCTCCACAAATCCATACCTAGGGTTTTTATGTTCTATAATTCGTTTTCGTTCAGCCCTAGTACCATTTCTTTCATCTTTCTATGATCAAATTCTTCTAATTCAATTCCTTTCAACTTCAGAGGGATGACACCACTCAATTCTCTATTCATTTTTACGCTTTCTTAAATTCGTTAATCAAGACTTCTTCGTTTTTCTTCTTCCCCTTTTGCAAACTAAGAAAAGATTCCATATTACCCGTGACAATTTCTTTGAATTCCCTTCAGAATTGCTTCAAGCTCGCTTCAAGATCGCTCCAGGGCACCTGTCAAGTTCTTCAAATGCTCAATTAAACAAGAAGACTCACAAATTTCAACTTATACACCATCGAATTTACCCTAAGATGCATTAAATGTGGCAAACAACAAAAAGCTGCTAAAAACATTCTTCTCAACACAAAAAGCCCTAATTCAGTCCACAAATCATCATTGCAACATGTTTTCTTCTGGTTCTTTTTCCAACAACTCTAATTCTTCATTCCTCACATTTCACCCTCGTGCTAGCCTCTAACACGCCATTTATCTAAGGGGGTTTTATGATTTTCTGATAATGCTCCCCCTAAGACCATGCTAGGTCTAATTCTCGGAGGAATCGTCCATACCAGATGAGGGCAGAGACACATCAGTAGCTTCGGTTTTCTCTTCTTCTTTCTTCTTCCATATCTTATTCATCTCTTGCTTCATTTCTTCTTTGTCGACCTTCTTTACCGGATCATTCTTCTCTACCGGAGCGGACTTCTTTCCCTTCTTACTTCTGCAAACTTTTGAAATATGTCCAAATTTATTGCAATTATAACAGACAACACCTTTTTGATTACTCTGACCTCCATTACCTCTCGACCTACATTGATTCGCTCTATGTCCAAATTTGTTACCTTTGTGCATTAAGCTGTGTCACAGGCGGTCTCCTTGCAAAATTCCTTGAATTTCTTTTCTGCTTCCCTTTGTCCTGAGTCATCTGATTGTCCTTAGAACTTTCACCTGCATCATTTCCCAAACCAGCTTTGTCTTTACTTGATTTTTGTCCAGCAAGCAATTCTCCAAGCTTATCAGAGCTTGATTTGAAATTATTCTCACAGAGTTTTGCCTTTTCGAGTTCAATCCTCAGATTTACTACCTCCTGTTCAAGTTTAGAGCATTCATCAGTTTTGTTCTGCACCATTGTATTCAGACATTCTTCAATTCTCTTCTTCTCTTCTACTGTCACTTTTAGTCCAATTATCTCTTGCTTCAACTACTCACTCACTTCTCTATGTCTTTCCTTGAATTTCTTCAGTTGTTCTTTCAGCTTCCAGACACATTCATTTACTTCATCCAGATTCTCTTTCAGATCTCCGTTTTCTCTTTCAACTTTGTCAAGATCCTCAAGAGCAGTTCGGAGCTCTCCTTTATCATTCATTTTTTCCATCTTCAGGATCTCCCTCAAGCCGTTAGGCTTTTCCGAAGGAACCAAGCTCTAATACCAATTGTTAAACAAGCGTAGGACAACTGAGAAGGGGGGTTGAATCAGTTGTTCCAAAATTTCAACTTAAAACTTCAACGCTTATCAATTCCACAACCACACTATTCTCTTATTAAGTATGAGCATGAAACACAAATAACAGAAAGTAAATTAATACCATAAACACCAGAGTTTTACGTGGAAAACCCAATGAGAGAAAAACCATAGTGAGGGTTAACTCACAATATAAAGTAGTTTCAAACTAAAAATAAAAGGCTCACTACCAAGGGCTCACTGCCTTGAAAGAATTCACTATCCAAATACAAAAGCTAACTACCTACAGAAAGATTCACAAAACAAAATTGGGCTTCACAACCAAAATGAACTAAGAATAATGCACCTAACAAGTGCTAATGTGTAATGTCCCCATTTTGGCCATACGCTCTTCATTTGGATTTAGCCTATTTTCGGAGGCCTGTAGGTTGATTGAGGTAAAATTAGGGTTTCCATGTTTGGAGGTTCTATGGCTTTTTCCTGGGTGTTTACTATTTATAGTAAATACTATTTTTAGCAGTGGTCCTTTTGGCAGTGCTTCAGTGTTTTCTTTCTTGTTGGAGCAGTTGTTATTTTTGGTTGCAGACTTCCATATGCAGTATTTGTGGCATGTTTTTAATTACAAGGCATTAATGTTATAATTTGTAGTTGACCCCTTAGCCTAGGAAGATAACTTTAAGTTGTTCTTAAAAGGTGGTCTTGAAGGGGGATGCCTTCATGGAGGATGAATTAAATATTATTAAGTCTTTTAATGCCTTGGGAAAGTGGACGCCTTTTCTTGGAGATATTATTTTAAAATAAAGTTTTAATGTGCCTTAATAAAGTGGACGCCATATTGAGAAGTTAGAAGTTTTTTGGAAATTTGAGAAGTCATTGGTGACTCTTGGCGTACCTTCTTGGGAAATTGAAGAGTCTTCTAATCTTCTATTAAATGAATGCTTTGCTCCAGCTTTTCTCATTTTCATGAACTTATGCTAATGTTATGCTGTCGAGATGACAACTTGATTTCTACTTTGAGGGATGCATACCTCCTAGTTCCAATCCAATTTTGTATTTGAAAGACAACACCTAGTTGGTCTTTTTGCTGCTTCTCAATCAGACTAGCAGATTGTGCTTCAAAGTTGGTGAATTTTGGTGAGAATTTTAGTTTTAATGTTGCTGGTGTATACACAGCTGAAAGTGATTTTTGCATACAGCTTTTGGAGTGAATTTATTTTGCTTGTGGGTACTTTTCCAATCCATTCCTACACCCAAGGCGACCATCTTTGGAGATTATCAAATTTTAATTTTGAGTTGCTGATTTTTAATGACAAAAACGCCCCTCAAGGAGGGTCGTACCATTCTTGGAAGCATTGGAATTCGTGCTTGAATTATATGTTGAGTTTTGGTGCTGTTTTGTGATCTATTTTTGGGCATCTACCTCCTAGAAGGCTTCTGCAAAAGACATCACTCAATTTAGAGGTAATTTGGTGAAGTTATGAGCATTTAATTGGTTTCACAGTTGCTGGTTATTCATTTCCAGAATTGTTATTTTACATCAGACTTGTTTAAGTTTGAATCTCCAGTCCTTTCTTCATCATTTATTGTTGATGTCTAACATGGAATCATCCAGTATCATGGTACATTGAATCTATTGTAATTTTCATGTAATTTGCAGCTCTTTTTCCATATTGTAAGACTGTAAACAGTAGTACTGTTCCAATCCTTTATTGCTGCAATTCTTTCTTTAATTTCACATTAGTACCTCTGGATGGTTTACCGCCAGTGTGGATAATTGAATTTGTATTACTCTTGTACCCACTATCAAGTGGTGAATCCCCACTCTTAAGTAGATGCCTGCCGCAGCGGAAGAATTAGTTAGTATGAATTCCTATGGCTGGTTATCCGCCTAATTGTTTCAATTTCAATTAATAACTCCGTCATATGTTAGCACCTCGCCCTCACTGGGATCTTGAGTGCACATTCTTGACGTTGAGTTTGTTTCAGTTCAGTTGCATTCCTTTCTGTATCAAGTTGAAGCATAGGGATCCTCTAACCATATGCCCGCCCCTCTTCCTTAAGTGGTTTTAGGGCGCATTCTTGGTTAGAGTTGTTTTGTTAGAGGTTTTGATTGGAGCTAACACTAATCAAGTTGGCCAAGTGCTGGTTTGTGTTGTGCAATTGAACGAAAAAATTGGTTAGCATATTTCATAATGCAATTCCAGTGATGCTCAATAGACTAACTTAACACACTTCATCATTTTCGCTCACTTTCATATTTACTACTGCTTCATTGTTCACACATACACACACACCTCTTCTCTCTCTCTCTCTCTGTCTAAAACTGTCCAACATATACATATATATACCTGATCTTCTCTGCAAACATCAATTAGGTCACGGCCTAATTAGATGCATTCCATTTTACCAAAATTACTAATTGTCAGCTCCAATCATTCACAAAATATTTCCAAAAAGCAATTCAAACATCCAACACACTACATCATGTCAGCATAGACCTAAGATAGGTCGCACATATACCCACATAGCAAAATTAATTCACCGTATCACACTTAACCCAAGAAGTTGGCCAAGAATAGACTTCAATGCAAAAAGCAACAAACATTTTGTTGGTTGTCACTACGTCGTACGAGCACCAGAGCACATAATATTCTGAACATGCATGCCTTCAACAACCATAAACAATTTCCCAAAACCGCAAACAATAACTGTCAACTACGAAGGAATGCGGACTAGAATACCGGAGTGTGCAGTTCGAATACTAATTCAAATACCAGACCAAAATACCGAATCAAGCACTAGCTTAGACTTGCAATCACAACATCATGACATCAATGACAACACAAAACTATAGAGACAATCATTCTTCTTCGTTTTTCCAATAGTTCCCATATATTTCAAATCAAAAAATTTATCAACTAATGGGGCGGGTCCCGTACCTCTAAAACATCCATCAATGTACCATCCGCCATAATGCTGGTACCAAGTGATGTTTTCTCCATTCACTATCGATGGTCCGGCTAGGTTCTGTATGACTCGCTATAGTCCATACGAAGTCATGAGTATAGGAAACTCCAGATTGTTTTCTTTGGCATACTTGGCTATGTCGTCATTGTATCCGTCTGACACAACGACGATGAACATGTCTTCTATCATCATCACCGCTTTCAGACATAGTCCTTTTTCTTCATACCAGTAATCTTCATCCTCATCATCTTCGTTTGAATCTTCTTTTTTTTGCACTGCTTGTTCTTTTCTTTCTTTCTTTGCTTGTTCTTGTCTTTCCTTTTCAGCTTCCTCGTCTAATTCATATGACACATATCCCCTTTGTTCTCCTTCATAAGGTGCATGGAACTTCCAATGGCCCCATACTCTTCCAAATTGCAAGTGTTTTGAACAAGGCATTGGTTAAGTGTTTGTGCACCCTAGGTATTGCAATCGCCTCAACTCATTTTCTAATGAGTCTCTTCAATCATTCTTTCTCCTCCTAGCACTGTCCAATCTTTTTCTGGTACATATTGACTTCTAGTTATCCCACACCCTTGTTCTTCTATAATTTCATTCCCCCTTACTGACCAATCCTCTTTTGTTGCGTATCCAAGCATATTGATTTTGACTGGTTCTTCCTTTCTCTCCTTGTATACTTTCAGTTTGGATCCGTTGATAGGGTCTTTTAGTAGAGTTCTGTCTAATTTCTCCAATTTGATGGCTCTGTTCTCCCCAACTCTGATTTTAAATGGTCTCGACCACCTAGTTTTCAATTTACCGGGCTTGAGTTCGTACAACTATTATATTTGAGAACTAATTGCCCCGACTGAAAATTTGCTCGTCAAAGGTACTTGTCATGCCAGTACTTTCTTCGCTTTTGTGTTGCCTCTATAGCCCACTATGCGAGTACTCATCATTCGTCAAGCTTGTTTAACTGGAACAACCTCTCCTTCAAACTCTATGTATCGCCAAGTCTATTTTCCACTACCATTCACAAGCTTGGTACCATGTATTCGGCTAGCACTATCGCTTCCTGACCGTACATTAGCTAGAATGGTGTATGGTCGGTGGTTACCTTGTAGGTCATACAATATGCCCACAGTGCGGCTAGTAACTTTTCTTCCCAATCCGCCTCCTCGATATCGCATGACTTATGAATGACAGAGACAAGTACCTTGTTGGTGGACACTGCCTAACAATTTGCTCTTGGGTAGTAAGAGTTGGACAAGTTATGAAGAATTCAAAACTCCGTTGTCATCAATCTAATGACGTGATTGACGAAGTGTCCTTTGTCGCTAGTAATTTGTATTGGGATGTCGTACCTAATGACGATTTGTTCATAGATAAATCTCGTCGTACTCAGTGCAGTATTATCCGATGGGGCCCGAGCCTCCACCAACTTTGTTAAGTACTCATTGGCAACGACTATATATCTACATCAATGCAATTGACTGACCTTCAGTGGCCCAATTAAATCCAATCCCCATCTTTCAAACAATTCTTGTGGCTAAGATGGAAAGAGTGGCATGAAATCCCTCTTCAAAGGTTTGTCAACTCTCTGACATGTGTCGCATCCCACCACCCATTCTCGGGCATATGTATGTATGGTCATCCACCATAGTCCTGCCAACAAGATTTTTTGTGTTGTAGCGTCTTGCCCCATATGTCCTCCCACCAGTCCTTCATGTGCCTCCTTTAGTATGCCAAGAATTTCTTCCTCCATAACACATCGCCGAAGTACTTGGTCCAATCCCATCTTGTATAATAGCCCATTAATGAGTTGGAAGGTTTTACTTTTGAGTACTAGTTTCCTTCGTTCGGTAGGTCGCATCTCTCTCGAGAATGATGACGTCAATAGGTAATCTCTGATTTTCTCATACCAAGGTGGGGTAGTATTGCTATCTAAAACAAGTGTGCATCCAAGAAGTCTTCATTCACTCCCTCGGGTGGCTCGCCAAACCGGATTCTTGATAGTTGTTCGGTGATGACGTGACTCTTCCCTGATCGTATGATTATGGTGAATGTAAACTCTTGTAGCAATAGAAGCCATTGGCTTACTCTCCCCTGAATGATGGGTTTGTTGACCAAGTACATGAGATCCTGATGGTCCACGTAGAACGTGAAGGGAGTTGCCAATAAATAGTGTCTAAATTTATGTACCGCGTACACCATCCCGAGAGCTTCCCTCTCCATCGTACTATAATTCATCTCCGCTTTTGACAACAGCCAACTAGCAAAGAACACTGGGTGATCCAATCCTTGTACGCCCACTTGCGCCAGTGTCGCTCTAATTGCATAATTTGAAGCGTCGACATGCACATGGAATTCTTTGTTCCAATCCGAGTATGCCAAGATTGGTGAACTGATTAGCCATACTTTTAGTTCCTTGAAGGCTTCTTCTTGTGCTTCTATCCATTTGAACGATTGCCCCTTCCTAGTAAGTATGTCCAATGGATACGAAATCTGAGCAAAATTCTTAATGAGCCATTTGTAGTACTCAAAATGTCCAAGGAATGACTTTACCCAGGTGATGTTCTGGGGCGGTTCCATCTATACGATCACTCGGATCTTATCTGGGTTGATCTTCAATCCAGCCTTTTAGACTGTGCCTAAGAAATTTTCCTTGAGGCACCATGAACCGACTCTTCGTTGTAGATTGACTAACTACAAACATCGTCTTCAGTTTGCCTTCTTCAGCTATACTTATCTGGTTGTAATTTGAGAACCCATCCATGAATGAGTAGATTTCATGGCCTGCCACTTCTTCCAATATCAAGTCGGTGAATGGGATCAGGAAGGGATCTTTTACGGTCACAACATTGAGGCTTCGAAAGTCCATGCATATTCGAATCTATTCAAATTCTTTCTTTAATGATATCACGATTGGTGACACCCAATCACTGACTTCAACTTTGAAGATGATCCCTGCTTCTAACTTCTTTTCAATCTCTTCTTGCACCTTTGCCACATAGTTTTTATTCATTCGATACGGTCTCTTCCATACAAGTTGTGCTCCAGTTACCAAGGGAATTTTTTGCACACACAATTTAGGAGGCACACCCTTCAAATCCTTGTACGTCTATACGAAGGCATTTTTATACTCTGTGAAGATTTTAAATGTCGCCGCCTTTAACACTGGACTACAGTCGTCTCCAACCAGAATCATTCGGGGGTTGTCTTCTTCTCCCAGATTTACCTTCTTTATGTTTGGTTCTTCATACTTGATCTTCTCCCTTTCAAATTTGTGTGTTGGTGTCTCGTCTACCCTAGCCACTCCTTTGTATTCTATGTATTCTGAAGGAAATGTTTGGCTCGTCAATGCTCTGTCTTCTTCTTCCCCTTCAATTTCTTTAATTTGCAACATATTGCAATCTCATTGGAATACTTCATAATCCTCCATCTGCCTGTGGAAGAGTCCATTGAGTGAACTCATCTCATCCTCCGAATGCTCTTCGAGGTCCAGGATACCTTCATCGTTCAGTTCTATAGTTCCCCTTTCTTCGTCCATTCCTAACCCTCCTTCAAACTCTAAGTCCGACGATGCTAATTCCTCACTAACTGCTTGGTTCCTCAAGTAGATTACATATTTCCTTCCATTGTTCTCTATAGACACTGTGTTCTTTTCCAATTGTGGACTACTTTGGCTGCAACCAGCCAACCTCTTCCGAGAAATGCATCGTATGCCTTTTTTCTGCAATGGAATGACTACAAAATTCAACAAGAATGGTTGTGTCCCAATCGTCACCTTCTGCGCCATCAATGTTCCCAACGGCTTGATGCCATGTTGGTCGACGCCCACCAATTGGAATGTCAGTGGCCAAAGCGTAGGTTTCTCGAGACTCTTCCATGTGTCTTTGAGTAGTACGTTGACTCTCAATCCTCCATCGACAATCATGTTTGTTAGATTCTTCCCTCTGATCTCCACTTGCACAATCGCCTATTTCTTCCCAATGTTTACTGTCAGCAACATTGGATCGATGACTTGTTCACCCTCAGATGGCAGTTATGCTACCATCTCCTTCCTTCGGCCTTCTTGTTGCTAGCGTTGTTCATCACCGACTATGTTCGTGATTGCCATTCCTAATTGTGGCATAGTTTGGAGAAGGTTACTTTGATGGGTACGATGGTCTGCAGTACTTGTTGTACGATGTTCTTTTCCGACTCCGACCGCCACAAGGTACTTGGAGTCTCCTAAGAAGTTCTTCATTCTTTAGCCATCACCTATTCTACCTCTACTTTAGCTTCCTTCATTCATTTATTTTCCATACGAGGGTCTAGATAGATGGCTTTCTTTGTTTGTGCTCTAGTGATCGCCAGTACCTCTTCATTTCAATCTTCCACATCTATCATACCGATGCCTTTCTGTTTGGGGCAGTTGATGTCTTCATGGTCACCCGATCCACACCATTTGCATAGTCTACCTCCCGTACGTTGATTATTTTGGCATTCTCTGGCAAAGTGACCCCATTCATTGCACTATATCATAGGTCTACCTTTGGTGTCGTACTGTATTGTGCTTCTCGATCCACTGTTGTTGCCTCTTTTGTTGTTACGATATCCTCCAGGGGATGCATTGGTATTGTTCTAAGGTTTTAGTGATGTGGTCGGAAGGGGTTGATTATTCCCCTTATGTGAAGAGCACTTGTGTGCTTCTTGCTTTTAGATTGTATGGGCATTCCTTGATGGAATGTCCCATCACTTGGCAGATATCGCAAAATAACTTTTTGGAGCAATTTGCCTTTGTGTGCCCTTCTCCCTCACAATCGATGCACCACAACTCTCTATTTTCTTTTGTATTCTCCTTCTTAGCCTTAAGCTCTTTGATCATTCTCATCATATCTTTTCTTAATTCTTGGACTATCTTTGATTCACCATCGTTGTTGTCATTTGTACTCTCATCATCGTTCACCTTCCTCTTTCCTTGGGAAGATGTCTTGGCTTCACTCTCTATGTCCATTGCCCAATTGTAGGCATCGACATACAATGATGAATGACCATCTTTTTCCTTAGTGAAGGGATCAGTCCTTCGATGAACCAATGCTTCTTTAATCCATTTGTCGATTGAGTCTCTAGCTTTATCAATAACTCCTTGAACCTACGATTGTAAGCTTGTATGTTCTCATGTTTTCCTTGTTTAGTATTGTTAGGCTGCTATCTCGTTATCATCTCTCAGAAGCCTGAATCTTTCTTGGAATGCTCTTTCAGTGCTCCACATGTCCATGTCGCTTCTAGTTCAGTGTACTAGTCTATTGCTATGCCTTTGAGAGTCGCTGGAAACACTCTCAACCAGTACTCCATGTCTTCTTTCCCATTTGCTATCTATATAGTTTCACATGTCTTACAGTGTCATACTGGATCCTCTGACCCATTCCTTGTGAATTTTGGCAATTTCTACCTCTCGACACTCGGACTGGCTAGTGGAGTTACCATCTTTCTTCCTTAATGTCCTCCCTATGCATTGGACCTGATTGGATTGTTTCTCTTGAGACGTTCCGGTGCCTCTCTTGCACTCACGGCCACATACGAATCCTCCACACGTCCACTCTCAGCGTCCTTTGCACTCTAAGTATCCTAGGGGTCGTTCTTGTACTCCTTTTGTCTAAGGGTCTTCGATTCGGATCCTCCAATCCTTCGTTCCTCTCTTGATATGGATAGTTCTCAGGTGCGGCATATACTATTTTCAAGTTCCTTAGTTAATTCATTTTTAGAGTCTTTATATTCTTCTTCGTCTGCTACAGATGGTTGCCTAAAAGTAACTTAGTTTGTTTCTTCAACAAGGTTTTGATTTATTTCAACAAGGTTTTGGCTTATTTCAGCAAGGTCCTAGTTTGTTTCTTCAACAATTTGTTTTAATCTTCTTCGTTGGTCTTCTTGTTCTCTTAGTCTTAGTGATCTTTGTACCCATTCTTCGGATGATTCTTGACTACTTGGAACTTGGCTCTTATCTTTGTTGGGTCATACGGCATTAATTTTCGGGAGTAGGCCTACAACTAGTATTGCATTCTTCCTCCTCCCATTTGTATCTCTTCATACCATTGTATTTGTTGTTGCCTTTGCTCTCAGTCTTTATCGGCCCAAAGATCCTAAAGTATGATGAAGTGACGTGCGAGCAATCTCGGCAATCTATTAAGAAGGCAGTCAACCTTTGGGTTGACACTCATGTTGTCCCAGATGACTACCTGAGGGACCTCTCACCTAAGAGCCTCCCTCCATATGTGATCCTTCACTGAGATATCCCACATATTCACGAGATCCTCCGTCAGCTCATCTTCTCTGTCTTCATTGGCTTGTACTGGCTCTTTGGCTGGCTGACCCATTACGACGCTATTATCCCGTCTATGTGATGTGTACGAGGATCCATATTGGTAGTGGCACCAAATGTTTACTCGCTAAGTGACTTAACCAATGAATACAGAGTAAATGGAAGTACATAATAATAGTAACAAAACATAGCAACTACAGATGCAATGCACAGAGTATTGGATTTGTATTTTCATTCATGTTGGGTGAATATTTTGTAATCCCTTTATAGATTACGAAATAGTGATTTCAGCCACAGTTATGATGAGATAAATCTCTCCTCTCAGAAAGGGGAGGCTCCTTTCTTACTGTTTATTGAAACAAAAGTAAACTATGCTAAGTTAAAGGTATTTACACTAACTTTAACCATGTTGGGGGTGTGTTACATTCATCGTTTTCTCTTCTTTCAGAAAAGATGTTTACAATGTTTCACAGTAATATTCAATAATGCTTCTACACTTCTAATATTAACCTAAACAGTAATCACCAATATTCTTGATTAAACGTGTGAATAATCAAAGAGTACCAATTTAAATATGTGATAAGTGACCGGATGACACGCAAAAGCACAAAGTTTTTGCTGCCTTCAATGAGAGTTTCTTAGTAACCAATGACATAAGTTGAAGCACAAAGTCTTCCAACTCACTTCACAAAAAGATTCATGTACCAAGTGAATAATCCCAAGCACAAAGTCTTCAAATTATCCTCCAAAAAGATTTTAAAATAACTATATCACTAGTTGGAGCACAAAGTCTGTCAACTAATAATACCACTGATCCACGAAGTGAATAATTACAAGCTCAAAGTCTTGATAATTCTCCACCAAGAAACGCTTTCACCACACACAATTTCAAGTAAATGATATAACACAAAGTTCATATAACTTATTTTGAAAGTCCTCTAATCGTAATAAAGAAACACCACTTATCCAATCAACACAAAAGAAATCAATAAGAATGACATAAGAACATCCTTACTCATACATATTTGATTCAACACAAAGTTTGATATCAAAATTGCCTTCTTTATTAATTGGAATTGATCTTGCAATTTGAACTCAAAGTCTCAAAGTTGATTCTCAATTTGGGCAGCACTTTGTTGCAAAAGATTAAAGGTCAAAATTACAAATGAGCTCTCTCATATTTATAGATGAAAGCTAAAGAGCTAATCTAGGAAAAGTCTAACTACTTTGACTTATTCAACATTGGAGTCCAAAATTATTGGAGGACTTCATTGTTGTTACATGTATTTACAATTTTGCAAATGACAAATGACATGTAAATTGTCATACACTAATTACAAAAAACTTGTAAATGACAAAAACTTGAAATCTAAACTAAGGGATGATCAGCCTTCTTCAGCATTCTTCATTAGGAATTCATCATGCTTCTTCAGGATCGTCTGCACTTCATTTTCATCTAGCCCTAAAGTATGTTTGATGATGCCATGAGCTCTTGATATAAAATCTCTGACATTGTTGTGGGCTTTTTCATGTCACCCAAGGTACTGTTTCAAGTTCTCCAAAGTTAATTGGATATCAAAGATTCAATCAATTAGAAGCACTGAAAATGCCTGGTCTTCAAATTCCTTTTGAATCATGTTGACAAACTATTGAACAACATTATCTGGGGGAAGTAATTTTTGACTATCATCTCGCAGCTTACATGGAATTTCTTCAATTTTGTTAATAAGTTGCAAATCATGTTCTTCACCAAGTTCACGTGCAGATTGTAGATCATTGAGTAAGTTGGTGAGAACATTGTCTTTGTTAATCAAAGACTCTTCAATTTGCACATACATGTCTCAATTGGGAATCCCAAGTTCCTCCAGTGTATCCAATTTGAGTTTTCTCATTTTGATCCAAGCCTGCACTTTGTTTTCCATATCCTATTTCTCTTGAGAGAAAGCATTTACAGTATCATCCAGTTTTTCCTTTATGCCCTCCATCTTTTTCAGCTTCTCCATGACATAGGTGATACAAAAACATTATCTAAACCTTTCCTAGGACTTCCAAATGGTGATCCCAAGATAGGGGATGAATGTACAGAATGAATCAACATAGCAGGCGCAACAACACTTGTTACTGAAGGAGGGACATTAACAAGAACACTAGACACTTGCACAAATGAAGTCATAGGAGGAGGATGTAATGTCTCCTACTCGTCAATGATCAGCTCAGTTGCTCATCAGCCTATTCCGAAGACCCGTAGGCTTGTTGAGGTGAAATTAGGGTTTCCTTGCTTGGAGGTTTTGTGGCATTTTTAGGTGTTTACTATTTTTAGTAAATACTATTTATGGCAGTTAGCAGTTGTCAATTCTTCAGTTCATCATTTCAGTTGGAGCAGTGCTTGGGTTTGATTATTGGTTTTTTCAAAGCATTATTTTGGTGAAATTTTCAAATAAAGGCATTAATGTTATATTTTTCAGTTGACCCCTTGGCCTAGTAAAATAACTTTAACTTGTTATAAAAGGTGGTCATTGAGGGGGGGTCAACTTCATTAAGGAGAAAAATGAAGATTTAATAAAGTTTTATGTTGCCTTGAAGTGGGACGCCAACTTTAAGCAAAATTAATAATTCTTGAAATTTGAAAAGTTTCAAATGTGGCTTTTGGCATACCTTGATGGGAAATTGAAGAGTCATCTCCTTCTCTTTAAAAATGAAGCTTTGCTCCAACATTTGGTATCCATGAACTTATACTAATGTTATGCTATCGAAATGAAAACTTGGTTTTTACTTCGAAGGATGCTTACCTCCTAGTTTCAATCCAATTTTGTGTTTGAAAGATAAAATCTAATTGGTTCTATTGCTGCTTCTCAATTAGACTAGCAGATTGTGCTTCAAAGTTGGTGAATTTTGGTGAGAATTTCAGTTTTATTGTTGCTGGTGTATACATAGTTGAAGGTGTTTTTCATTTACAGCTTTTGGTGTGAATTTTTTTTGGTTATGGGTATTTGATCAATGCAATTCTATGATAATGGCGACCATATTTGATGGTTTTCAGAATTTAATTCAAAGTCTTTGAATTTATCAAGCAAAATCGCCCCTACAGGCAGGCCGTACCTTTTATGAGCACATTGGAATTTGTGCCAAATCAAGAGCTGAGTTTTGATGCTGGTTTATTGCAATGGAGGTGCCTACCTTCTAGTGAGCTATTGCTTTTCGTTTCAGTCAATTCTGAGGTATATTGAATGAGTTATGAACAATTCATTGCTTCACAGTTTGCTGGTTGTTCATTTTCAGTTTGCTGGTTATTATTATCAAACTTCTAGAAGTTCAGATTTGATTCATGTTTCAGCATTTTGAGAGATAATTAATTGTGTGGGATCATCCAGTTCTTATGTGCTTTGAAGCTATTGTAATTCTCATGTAATTTTGCAGCTCTTTCTCATATTGTAAAACTGTAAACAGTAGTATTGTTCCAGTCCTTTATTGCTGCAATTATTTCATTTAATTTCACATTAAGCACCCCTGGATGGTTTACTGCCAGTGTGGAGAATGAATGTTTAATCTTTCCTTGTACCCACTGTCAAGTGGTGAATCCCCACTCTTGAGTGGATGCCCGCCGCAGCGGATGAATTAGTTAATTTGAAAACTTCCATGGCTGATTATCCGCCTAAGTACATTTCAGTATGTAATAAATACTCCGCCATATGTTAGCACCTCGCCTTCAAAAGGATCTTGTGTGCACATTTTTGGTGTTGAGTTTTATCATTTACTTTCAGTTGTATTCAGTTTCAGTTATTGAGTTATTTAAATCCTAGGGATCCTCTGACCATATGCCCGCCCCTCTTCCTTCAGTGGTTTTAGGGCTCATTCTTGGTTAGAGTTATTACTTCTGCATCGTTTTGGTTTTGGAGCTAACCATAACGGGTGCGTGTTGCATTGTAATTGATATTAAAAATCAAGAAAAAATTTGGTTGACATATTATAGAGGAGCGAGAGTAGACACAACATTGGTAATTGAAGGAGAAGAAACAAGAGGATCCTCAGGAATGCTCTCATGGGGAGATAATTCAGATTCTTCATATCTTTCTTCCTCAACTTGCCCCTCTTCCTGCACAGGCTCCTCTTGTGTTTCAGTAGATGGCCCCTCTGTAGATTTCCCACTCTTCTTCTTGCCACCCTTGACTACAAACTTGATCTTAGGCTTTGAAGGTCCACTAGAGCTTGGAGCATCATTTTTTTTTTTGGTCCTCAATTCAAACCTCTTGTTGTTTGACCTTGTATCTCATCTTTTGATCCAATGAAAAAAGGTTTCAACTATATCCCTCTTTCTTCTAACCAAACATTTGTGTTAGCTAAAATGGGTTCAAACCTCTCTCAGATCGAGATTACCTCTTTCCGAGACCATTGAATGAGAGCAAAAGGTGAACCTGCAATATTTTTTCTTTCATAATCAAGATCCAAAATATTGTCATCATCCTCTATGTCCTCAAGGACATCAGCGAGGTCCAATTCCTTTATCTAATCCAAAGTTAATCTGCAATAATTCATTTTCATGATTTCTTGCTTCGTTCTTATTTCAGCGCATATGTCTTCAATTTGATGTACATGAGAGAGCCATTTTGATTCGGTACTTCATACCTCTGTAATCGGAATCAGATCTTGCTTTGAACAATTTTATTGTTACCTATTGCATTTCTGACTCAACAACCTTGGCCTTCTGTGAAGTTTGAATAGAGTATCTTCCGTTTGCTAATGGAAATTTGAATCCTAGTTTATGGGATTCCATTTGTTTACTATGCACCACAATAATCTGTCTGCATAATTCCATTAGAACAATCTTATCGCTAGGATAATGAGGAAGCATATATGGATAACTAATAAAACACCCAATTCTCAGATAAGTAAAAGTTGGAAATTGAAGATATAGGAAACCATATTTGTTGACAATCTTCCATACTTCATCAGATACTCTTTTATTCTCCAATTCAAGGTCAAAGGAATGCATGAGTGAAGCAAAGAAGGTCGTTTACCCTTCTAAAATGATTGATACTTCCCTTGAGAGTGATCTATGGGAAATAGTTGTAAACCTATGTAACCTTCTTGTCTCCCTCAATGGTTAGACCTGGAAAGTTCCTCATGGATGCTGCAGCATAGACCAAATATGATGTCTTATAAAACTTGTGCATTGTAAGCACTTGGATCAATTGCTCATGGAGTGCATTGTTGATTTCCTCACCCCAAAAGATCTGTTATTTTCCTTTCAAAATAATCTTGATGTACACATACATTCAATCCTCAAAGGTAGATAAAGTAGGTAAACCATGTACTCTACTAAGAAGAGTAATGAGGTCATTTACCTCTTCTATGAAATCACTACGAGGAGGATTCTTAGGCCACCTTGTGACACCTAGTCTAGGGGCCTTCAACCATTTACTGTTGATCATCCTTTTGGTAGAATCAGGATCTTTATCATACTTTGCCTATGCGAATTCTTTGGAAATCTCTAATATATGTGTTAGCACCTGGGCACATGAATACTTTGTCAAAGAAATCTGCATCTAATTCCATCACCACATTCCCATTTGAATCCTAGACTTTCTTGTCGTCTTTGTTGTAGTGTGAGGCAACTTGTAATACAAACTCAGGATTCTAAGCAGCTACCAGAAATAAGGCCACAAGATGTATGTTACTCTGCATAATTGATTCATTCCATTGTCAGAGGGTTGTTTCTTAGTCCTTTCAATAAATTCAGACATGTCCACATGACCGATCTATGTATCCTTAATTTCATCAACATTCAACGAAACCACTGTAGGGGGAAGCACACCTTGATATTTGTACTTTCATAGCTTTTCCTTTGGAAGGAGACAGATTTGACATTGGCAAAAGAATGGCCTTGCAAAAATGCAAAAACAAGATCTCGGAAAGTGTTCACAGAAAACTGCATAACAAGATTACGATTTTGCAGATGTTAGGAAAAATTTGCATTTAGGAAATAGCAGCAAGAATTGATAATAGAGTGATTGCACGAAAACTGGGGTTTGAGCGCGGTGGGCACGAAAACGGAGTGCAATGGGTTAACTTGGCAAAGCAAGAAAATCTCTAGTGTTAGGAAAATTTCAGCAAAAATGTGTATGTGCTGCAAAATGACGAAACTACAAGTGAATTGATGTCTTTGCAAAAAGTTGTAATGTCGTTAAAAATTAATGACATTGCAAGAGGGTAAAACTTTACTTTATGCAATATTGGACATTTTCCATGATATCACATGATACTTAGCCTTTTGTTGCAAAGTCAAGGAAAAACCCCGACCATGCAACTTAACACTTGATAGTTTGTTTAATTTGCACAGTCGGCAAAAATTGCCAACTATGCAAATATAGGAACTTCATTTGTTGTCGGGTCGGGGAAAAACCTCGACCTGACAAATGGGATAACTCTTATACTTTGCAAAATCAGTAAATTTTAACAAACCTACAAAATATATAAGGAAGTTTAATTTTGTTGTTGGGTTGGGGAAAAACCCCAACCCTACAATTGGTATGAAGTATTTTTATTTTTTTTTGCATACATGGGAAAAAATCCCAACACTACAAATTACCTTTTGGAGGCTTGTTTCACTTTATGGAAGAAAATTTGTTGGGTCGGGAAAATTCCCCAACCATACAATATTAAGAGTAAGACTTCTATTTGTTTGCATACGCAGGCTATTTAAACGCTACTCCAAGGGAAGACAACAAAATGAAATGCGAGGTCAAGGAAAATCCCCAACCCTGCAAATTGACAATGCAGTGTTGGAAGATGGAAACCGTCGACTCAAACCTAGTATTGCTAAATCGATGGAAACTAACGACAATACAAACAATATAAGATTTAAAGACTCGGCTCTTTTTATGACCAATTGAAACCACCAATTTTTATGTTTTGTTCAAGGTTCAAAGAAAAGCGGAAGTAACCCATGAATAAACAAGCTTGAACACATCGAAAAGGTGTAAATTTCAAACCCGATAAACCCTAATCAAGTTTGATAGAGATTTATTTGCAAAGAACGCATATTGCGAAGATCAAAACCTACAATGCATAAACCCTAACAACCATAAAAAATGACAAACACGGGTTTACCAAAACCTAAGTTCATAGGCCGATACACATAAATGCGACATCAAATTGTTTGTAATGCAAATCGATTATTTAAATAAAAACCATTAAATGTAAATGAACATTCATTTAAAGGGGAACAATAAACATAAAATGATAAAAGTAATAAAGACAACAAGAAAACAAACCTAGTCAAGAATAGAGGTCGAAAAATCTTAGCCAGACGAGCAATGCAAAATCCGCATAAAATCCCATGCACAAACAAACTCGCAGATGCAAGGTATTCATAGTGGAGAATAAAAACAAAACAAAGAACCAAAAGGAATGAAACCAATATAAAAACCCCTTGAAACGCAATTAAAACCAAACATTAAATGCACTCATGTGAGGCCATGATTGTAGGAGCAGATTTTTCTGACGTCGATGCAAACTGAATTTAAAACTTAAGTGACTTCCAAGGTCAGCAAAAAAGCCCGACTTTGCAAGTTTCAAGTTACACTTCAACTTGCAGTGTTGGGGAAAAAACCTGACTATGCAATCAATTTTTATTTTTGCAACTTTCACTTGCAGGGTCGGGGAAAAACCCTGACCTTGCAAGTGTAAAAAAATTTCTAACTCCTACAAATTTTTGCAACTTGAGCAAAAGGATGAATTTTGATGAACTAACAGAGGTTAATGCTCGAAAGGACATTCCGAGACTAAGGACTACGCACAAGGGAAAATTGAGATTTGTCTTGTTTTGTGTGCTTAGAGTACACGAGCTATGAAACAAACAAGTTTCGTAGGGGTTATCCCATGAATTAAGCACAGCTGAATTCAAGGATAACAATTCATTAGATAGAAATTCATTACATCATATCACATTCATGCCATCCTTGACTACAAATGAATTGCCAATATAAATAGTTGGCCAATGTTGGTTGAGAACACCAACTGTCAACAACTACCAACCAAACTAATCAACTATCAGGGATCAATTTCTCAATTAAAACTTATACTAATTCCTTTTGTTGTGCACAAAGTATTATTTATTTATTTACTTACTATTTGGTCGACTAACATAATTAATTACTTATACAACTTACTACACTCTCTATATAATGCAAAAATGGCCAAAAAGATCTTGTACAATATATAGACAACATGACTTTTTGGCTACCCCCTAACCATTCACCTTAGAATTTGGTGCTTTTGCAAATATTTGAAAGTATCTATGTTACCGAATCCACCAAGGGCCACCCCGGATCTGGGTCCGGTTTGAACTGGATCCAAGTACCGATATGGTCTACCTACAGGTCTCGGCAAGGCACAAGTTTTGGCCACCTAATTCATTTGCAGTGAACCCGTTTACACAATGGTGAACTTTTAAAAAAAATCTTGCTTTTTTGAAGAAAATAGGTCTAATTTGATTGGGCGCCCACCTCAACCGTAAAAGTGACCTGTAAAATACATAAAAGACCAAAACAAGTCCATTTTATTTCATTTCTTTTGCAAACAATATCATTCCAAGAGGTTGAACATTCACTTTTGCTTGTTGGATCAACAAAGGGAGTTGATTGATCTTTGAAGGTTCTACAATGATTGCATTGTCTTTCCTACACATTTACAAGTGTTCATTGGCTGCCAAGAAGACCATAGTAAGATATATTTGCAAAAAGATAAGTTTTTTTTCAAAAAAATTCTTGCATTTTTGTTTTACAAATATGAAAAAAAAAATTGCTTTGTTTATCTATATTTTTTCCATTCTTCTAGGGAATGTATCAAAGATTCAAAAGAGCTGGGTTTTATATATCTATTTTTTGTGTTTAATTTTTTTTTATTTTTTTTAATGTGTTGTTTACAAAAAAAAATTGTCGTAGGAATCACAATGGCAACTAGTTCTAACTCCACAACTCAACCTAAATTCAAAACAGATCCGAATTCTCCTCGATGGAAATATGTTCAAATGATAAAAGTTCCAAGTGGTGGTGGTTACATTTGGATTTGCAATGGGTGTGATATTAGATATTCTAATTCATATAGTCAGGTGAAAGCCCATTTGTGTGGAATACCTAGGTAAGGCATCAAACCTTGCTCTGGAAAGAATGGTGTAGATGTGCCATCAGAGACAATGATAGGATATATTAGGGAGCAAGAACAAGCAAATGAACGGGCAAGCCATAAATCAAGTCACGCCTTAATAAAAAAAAAATCAAAGGGAACGCAACCTCCAATGCCCCCATCTAATCCAAGTGTTGTGGTAGAAAACCATCCATTTTTGGCCACTCCTCATCTTCAAAGTGAACAACCCACTACAAACAAAAGACCAAAGAGACCTTTGGAAACTGTATTTCAAAATGAGAGTTGAGAAATTGTCGATCAACACATAGCAAGATGTATTTATGCAAATGGATTGGCTTTCAATGTTGTTCGCTCTCCATATTGGAAAGAGATGTTGAAAAAAGTTAATGAAGCTCCAAAAGGGTGCAAGGGCCCGAGTTAGGACAAGGTGTGTGACACCTTAGTGGAAAAAGAGGTCAAGATCATTGAAGATTCTTTGCAGCCCATAAGGGATTCATGGGTTGAGATGAATGTGTCCATTGTTTCAAATGGGTGGAAAAATAAAAAAATCGGCCCTTGATCAATCTCATAGTGGTGTCCCCTAAAGGGGCACTGTATTTTAGAGTCGTGGATTGCGAGGGGCAGGTGAAAGATGGCCAATTTATTGTTGATATTCTCATCGCATCCATTAAGGAAGTGGAAACCCATAACATTGTTCAAGTCACAACGAACAACGCAAAGAATTGTAGAGCTATTGGGTTGTTGGTTGAGGAACGATATTCACATATTTTCTGGACACCTTGTGTACTCCACTCTCTCAATCTTATGCTATAAAAGATTGGGAATAAAATTGATTGGATCAAAGAGTTGTATGCAAAGGTTGAGGACATCCAAATGTTCATCTCCAACCACTACATGTCTCGAGGTATTTTTAGATCATTTTAAAAATTGGATCTATTGAAGGTAAGCGAAGTAGTATGAAATTTTACATTTTCATAGTTTAATTGAGTATTCTAATTCTTCTTTAAAGTTTTCTTTCAAATTTTAATTATTAGATTTTCATTTTAATAGGTTTCATAGACTCGTTACGCCTCTAACACAATTGTCTTGAAACAACTTGTGAAAGTTAAAGAAGCACTTTCTAGCATGGTGATTAGCCAAAATTGGTCTATATGGCAGCAAAGCAATTTTGACAATGCAATAAAAATTAAGCAAATGATATTAGATAACTCATTGTGGGATCGTATGGAGTATCTCCTTAGTTTCACCAAGCCCATTTTGAGCATGATTCGCTATACTAACATGGACAAGCCTTGCATTGGCATTGACTTAATGAGTGAGAAGATGAAGAGCATCATAAATGTTAAAGGGCAAGACCCTAAAGAGACTTTCTTCAAACAAGTGCATGCAATTGTTGAAGAAATATGGAACAAAATGGCCACCCCATTACATCTTCTTGCCTTTGCATTGACTCCAAAATACTATAGTTTTGAGATTCTTTTTGTGCCAGGAAAGCTTCCCCCATATAGAGATTTTTAAGTGGCTAAAGGGTACAAGGTAGCATTCCGTACACTGTTCTCTAAAACTGAATTTCAAGATATAGTCACAAGTAAGTTCATTGATTTTGTTACTATATCTCGCAATTCAATTTTAGAGAAGAGTCTACGGAATGCTACCTTGTACTCTTCAGCCACTTCAAAATCTCTGTATGGGGGAAGCCTTCCACAAAAAGAATCTCAATACTATAGTATTTTGGATTCAATGCAAAGGCAAGAAGATGTAATGGGGTGGTCATTTTGTTCAATCTTTCTTCAACAATTACATGCACTGAAATATTCCCCTTAATTTTTTTCCAAAATTTAACACACAAATCAGCAACCAATCACTGATTAGCGTTAGCTCCAAATGCAAATCAGCATGGAAAGTAACTCTAACCAAGAATGTTCACCAAGATCCCAATGTGGGCGACGTGATAGCATATGGTCAGAGGATCATTAGGAATAAACTGAACTGAAATTACAATTCATTTGTTGATGCAGGCATCCACAAGCAATGGGGATACTCCACTTATTTAGTGGGTAAGATTATTACATTATTAAAGGCGGCAAGCCAGCCATTTAAATCCTCACTTCCACTTATTAGCGTGGGGGGAATACAGTCCACACAACCACTTATTTAGTGGGGGGAAACTTACAATTAAAGAAAGATAATTATTTAAACTCAACCACTCAATCGTGGGAGTATGAAATTTAAACTAATTGCATCAAATAAAATAAATAGCTGTTAGTACTACTAATCAGCTTTACAATGAATTAAACAGCTGCAAATAAGAAAGATATGCTTCCAAATCAATCAATGGTTAGAGTAACACTTCCTCTAACTCTTACAAAACAATAATGATATAAAAATGAAGCTCAAACCAGCATTATATCAAAAACTAACAAGTCTGATATAAATCTGCAATTCTGGAAATGAATAACCAGCAACTATAAGAATCAATTAAATGCTCATAACTCCACCAAAATACCTCCAAATGGCATGAAACGGCGTGCAATGAACCTCTGGAGGATAGGCGCCCATGACAAGATGAAGAAACAGCCTCAAAAGTCATCCATTAATTTATGGCACAATTCCCAATGCTCTCCAAATGGTACGGCTCTTGAGAAGGGCGATTTAGCAATATAAAATCAAAGACTTGGAAATAAATTCCAATCTCTTGTGGAAGGGGTCGCCTTGGGTCTAGAAACACTTTGCAAACATACCCAGAATGATATATAATTTGCTCAAAAAGCTGTTAATAAAAAACACTTTCAGCTGTAGCAATATCAGCAACACCAAAACTGAGAATAACTCCAAAATCTTAAACAATTAAACTCCATCTGTTAATCTGAATGAGAAGCAACAATAAAAACCAATTAGGTGTTGTCTCTCAAACACGAAATTGATTGGAATCTAGGAGGTAAGCATCCCTCGAAGAAATAATCACAATGTCATTTCGACAGCATAACTTTAGCAATTAACAATGGATGATAAATTTTGGAGCAAACTATCTCTTTTATAGAATTGAAAGTGACTTTTCAAATTCCATAACTCCTCCAAGAAAGGGACGCCAAAAGCTCCTTTTTGAAATATTTTACTTTTCAAAATATTTAATTCTCCCTTAATATGGCGTCCAAAACCCAAGGCATATTAAAACAATATAAAATATCAATTATTCCCTCCATGAGGCGTCCACCCTTTATGACCACCTTTTAAAACAACTTCAAGTCATTAAACTAGGCCAAGGGGCCCAAATATGAAATATAACATTAATGACTTAAAATAACTCATTTCTCCCTTTTACACCTCAATAGCCAAATTCAACAATATTCAACTGCTCCAACTAAAATGGAAAACTTACTGAAGAGCTGCCAACTGGACCACTGCCAAAATTAGAACTTACTAAAAATAGTAAATTCTGAGAAATGCCAAAAAGCCTCCAAAGAAGGAAAACCTGATTTTAACACAAACAAGCCTACAGATTTCTGAAAATAGGCTAAAACCAAATGAAGAGCAAATGGCCAAAATGGGGACATTACATGCACTAGTTTGAAGAAAGTCTCTTCAAGGTCTTGCTCTTTTGCATTTATGATGCTTTTCATCTTCTCAATCATTGAGTCAATTCCCTCATATATCTCTCCAATGAAAGGCTTGTCCATGTTAGTATAGTGAATCATGCTCAAAATGGGCTTGGTGAAACTAAGGAGATACTCCACACAATCCAACCATGAGTCATCTAGTATCATTTGCTTAATTTTTCTTGCCCTGTCAAAGTTGCTTTGCTGCATATAGACCAATTTTGGCTAATCACCATGCTAAAAAGTGTCTCTCTAACTTTCACAAGTCATCTCAAGACGATTGTGTTAGGGACAAAACATGTCTTTGCAACCTATTTAAAATAAAAATAAAAATAAAATAAAATAATTAAATTTAAAAACAAACTTTAAAGAAGAATTAGAATACACAATCAAACTACAAAAATGTAAAATTTTATACTAATTCACTTACCTTCAATAGCTCCAATTTTGAAAATGATCTAAAAATGCCTTGAGACATGTGGTAGTTGGTGATGAACATTTGGATATCCTCAACCATTGCATACAACTCTTTGATCTAATTAATTTTATTTCCAATCATTTGTAGCATAAGATTGAGAGAGTTGACCGTACAAAGTGTCCAAAATATATGTGAATGTTGTTCCTCACCCAACAACCCAGTAGCTCTACAATTCTTTGCATTGTCTATTATGACTTGAACAATGTTACAGGGTCCCAATTCCTCAATGGCTGCGATGAGAATATCAGCAATAAATTGGCCATCTTTCACCTACCCCTCACAATCCATGGCTCTCAAAAACATTGCCCTTTAGGGGACACTACTATGACATTGATCAAGGGCCGATTTTTTGCATCTTTCCACCCATTTGAAACAATGGACACGCCTATCTCAACCCATGAATCCCTTATAGGCTGCAATGAATCTTGAATGATCTTGACCTCTTTTTCCAATAAGGTGTCACACACCTTCTCATAACTCGAGCCTTTGTACCCTTTTGGAGCTTCATTAACTTTTTTCAACATCTCTTTCCAATATGGAGAGCGAACAATATTGAAAGCCAACCCATTTGCATAAATACATCTTGCTATGTATTGATCGACAATTTCTCAACTCTCATTTTGAAATACAGTTTCCATAGGTCCCTTTGGTCTTTTGTTTGTAGTGGGTTGTTCACTTTGAAGATGAGGTGTGGCCAAAAATGGATGGTTTTCTACCACGACACTGGGATTAGATGGGGGCATTGGAGGTTGCATTCCCTTTGATTTTTTTTTTATTAAGGCGTGACTTGATTTACAACATGCCCCTTCATCTACTTGTTCTTGCTCCATAATATATCCTATTACTATCTCTAATGGCACAACTACACCATTCTTTCCAAGGCAAGGTTTGATGCCTTGCCCAAGTATTTCACACAAATGGGCTTTCACTTGACTATATGAACTAGAATATCTAACATCACACCCATTGCAAATCCAAATGTAACACCCACCACCTGGAACCTGCTGTATTATTTGAACATATTTCCATAGAGGAGAATTCAAAATTCTTTTGAATTTAAGTTTAGTTGTGGAGCTAAAGCTAATTGCCATTGTGATTCCTATTGCAAGAAATGTTGTAAGCAACACATTCAAAACAAAAAACAAAAAATTGAACACAGAAAATAGATATATAAAACCTAGCTCTTTTGAATTGTCGATACATTCCTAGAAGAATGGAAATAATATAGATAAACAAAGCAAAGAATTTGTTTCATTTTTGTAAAACAAAATTTGAGAAAAGAAATTGGAAAATAACTTACCTCTTTGCAAAAATATCCTTCTATGATCTTCTTGGCAGCCAATGAACACCTGTAAATGTGTAGGAATGACAATGTAATTGTTGTAGAACCTTTAAAGATCAATCTTCAACTCCCTTTGTTGATCCAACGAGCAAAAATGAATGTTCAGCCTCTTGGAATGATATTTGTTGTTTGCAAAAGAAATGAAATAAAATGGACTTGTTTTGGTGTTTTATGTATTTTACAAGTCACTTTTAGGGTTGAGAAGGGCACCCAGTCAAGTCCAACCAAAAAAAAATTTTAAGAAAGCAAAAAAATTAGAAGTCTGTCCCTGCACAGACAGGTTCACCCGGGTTTGTCCAATTTCGCCCCAAATGAACCGGGCCGTCAAAACACATGCCCTGTCAGGACCTGCAAGCAGACTGGACTGGTACCCAGATCCGGCCTAGCCCCTAGCAGATCTAGTATCATTGGTTTTAGTTAAGAATTATTTTTTATGTTTTTATAAAAAATAATAAAAAGTGCTTCATGGAAAAAAATATAAGGTGTAATATTACCGCAAGAGCCTGGAATCAGATAATTCCTGAGTTAGATCTGGAGTATTCTAAAGCCTCTTTCGACAAAACAGAAGGCTATCTTAACTAAATTAACTGCTCATAATTCAAAGATGTGGACAAATTCACTCCAAAGTGGGATAGATTTAAGTGGATCTGAATGGCAACCCCAAATATTCAAAGCTTATGCACCATGCAATTCTGAATATAACCTAGAAGAAGTAATACATCTTGGGAAAATTAACATTGTCATAGCAAGTTGAAAGCACAACCAAAACAAACTAGCTTAGACAAAAAACAGAGATGTGATACAAAATTGAATCGTAGGTAAATTGCATTATAAATCTTAAAAGCAACTTTGCAATCATCTCTCAATCATCCAAAGCCAAGAATCCTTATCGCCTTTTTTATTAAAAAGATAAATAAGGCAGTTAAATAGGAGATGTATTCAGTAATAGACATTTCTTAAAATTAAGTTTACATTAAACTCGTGATCAAAATCACTTCATGACTTGTCTTGATATTTACAATGAAGATGATAACTTGGGTGTGGTATACTTATTGAGACACCATTAAATATAGAAAACTGATTTTAAATAAGTGAATAATTATAATCAGCTAACATTTGCATGTACGAACAACAGAGTGGCAAGATTTCAAGCTTTAAAAAAAAAATCATTGTTTCAAACTCTTTATTTTCCAAGACTCAAACAGGGTAATTATCTATGTTTTCAATTTATCAACCTTCTAGTCTCTATTCTGCAAAATTAGGAGGGTGTTCATGCAGCTAAGTTCAGTCTTTTGGGATCAAATGTTGTACTCATATCATGGGTTAATATGAAGGGGATTTTTTTCTAGGCAAAAAAAGAGTTTATTTTTTTTTCCCGTGCAGGACAAAAATGAAGTAGAAATCTCTGTTGAAGAGAGAAGTGATGATTTACATCGGTCTTCTCACAAAAAATATGCTATCAACACAGTTTTGGAGGATATCTGTGCTCATAAGCTGGTATATGATACCATACAAACTGACATTGCAATACTAAAATTGAAATCATTTACACTTCAACTTCCATTTACTGAGGATAAATACTATCAATTATCAAACAATTGATAATCTAAAAGCATCTTACTAATATAAGAGTATAGCCCACAGCATGGAAACAATGACAGAACCTCTAACCTGCCTTTTAGGAGAAACTATGTCAAAACTTTCTAATCTGGTGATGTCCAAAGTACCAGAATTTCCTCTCAGATCATTCAAATGGATGTTTCCAGAAGAGCCAGAAACAGAAGTTGAAGTTAACACAGCAACAGAAAGAGAGTTTCCGCACATGACCTGTCTGCATGATTACAAAACAAATGTCAATCTCTGCTGAAAAAAGCCAAAATAAACCCTTGAAATAAAACAGAAGTAAAAAAATAATTGCTGTGCCTGACTTGATATCCCAGATTATGTTCAGAATTCATCTATTTTGAGGACACAATTAATCTGAGAAATTTGAAATTTTCATGCACATTCAGTTATCATTCTCTATTTTTTTGGTTTTTATCTGAGAAAAATGAATAGTAGCAATTCAGAAGATAGAACTACCATCTGCTCTTCCTCATAAATCTCATTAACATATATCTGTTGATTGTAATAGCCACTCAAGGAAAACCTCTTCATTGCAGTCATAGCCTAAAGCGAAATTTGTACCATCAAAATGTCCATTGTACTATTTGAGAATCAAACAGTACACATACATCTAAAATATCTAGCTAGTTAATACCAATTGCTCTTCCTCATAAATCTCATAAACAATACATCTGTTGATTGAATAAGTTAATAACCATTTATGGTAAACTTCTATATTGCAGTCATGCCCTCATCCTACAACACAGGGCATTACCTGAGAATCAAACACATAAAATATTCAACATATTTGATATCGAGAGTATGCATGTAGCCTAAAGCATAGGGCATTATTTATAAGTCATGATCTTATCATGAATACCATTGATGTCAAATAGGGATTCTGACTCTTCTCATCTTTGTTTGGAATGTTTGGAATGTATATTAGTAACTTTAAACAGCTTGTTAGAGAGACAATACATGCAGACAACAGTTGTATCTTGCACGGCTTCGTCTCCATTGGATAAATGACAACAATATTAGAATTAATGCAAAATCTTATCTTTGAAAAAGATAAAGATTTAAAAACAAAGTTGATTTTTTCTAAGTTTGACATAGGTTGAAAATATTATATATATCTTGTTCCCTTTAAGGCTAAATTATTGTAATGAATTGTAATTGAAGAGCAGCAGTTGTGTGAAGGTTGTAATCAATTTCTCTGAGCAATAAGAATAATAATACTTTGCCCCATGGATGTTTCCTTGGCATATTGTCAAGGGTTTACCACGTAAATCTGTGTCTTGTCTATTATTCTATTATTCCATTTAATTTTCTTCATTACCTCTTTGCAACTAATTTGTGCTGAAATTATTAAAGTTTGTGGGTCTTACATTTCCGTTTCCACAAGTAATATCAGAGCAGTTATTTTGCAATGTCTATGTTAGGATTTGGTGTTTGTTTTGTAGCATCAGATGGCAAAGGTTTCGAATGCAAGGTTCGAGGTGGAGAAATTACATGGGAAGAATAATTTTGAGCTATGGAAGCTCAAGATGCATGATTTGTTAGTGCAACAAGGATTGCACAAAACGTTGGTAGAAAAGTCAAAGAAACCTGCAATTATGACTGATGAAGATAGGGAGGATCTTGATACAAGAGCTCTTAGCACAATTTGGTTGTATTTAGCAGATGATGTTCTTTTGAATATTGTTGAAGAGGAAACGACAGTAGGCTTATGGAGTAAGATGGAGTCTCTATATGACAAAATCCTTGACAAATTAGATCTACTTGAAGAGGCAGTTGTATAGTTTGTGAATGAAAGAAGGTATAAAAATTACTCATCATTTAAATATTTTCAATACTCTTATATGTCAATTAGCTAGTATAGGTGTAAAAGTCAAAGATGAAGACAAGGCAGTTATGTTATTGTGTTCATTGCTTGAATCCTGGAATCACTTAGTCACTTCTATTAACTTTAGCACAATTGACACCCTTGAATTTAATTATATTGTGGGAGCTTTGTTGTTTGAAGAGATACAGAGGAAATCTAACATAGAAACCTCCACATCAGAAGTAATGGTGGTTAGGGGTCGATTCACAGAAAAAGGGGAAGATTCGAGAGGTACATCTAGATCTAAGTCAAAAGGAAAAAGGGTAAGGGAAAATGTTGGTACTACAATAAATCAAGGCATCTCAAGAAAGATTGTTGGAAGAGGAAAGAAGACAATGATGACTCCAAAAAGGAAGCAAATCCGGTTGAGACAAGTTCAGGTGCGGTTGATGAAGTTGTATCTGTTTGTAATTCCTTACAGAATCATGAGAAATGGTTATTAGATTATGGTGCTTCTAATCACATGTGTCCACATAAAAATTCGTTTTCTTCTTACCAAGCTATTGATGGCGGTGTTGTTCTTATAGGAAATAATGTTTCTTGTAAGACTATTGGGATTGGGAGCATTAAGATTAAAATGTTTGATGGTATTGTGAGGACATTAACCGAGGTAAGACGTACCAGAACTCAAAAAGAATTTAATTTCCTTGGGAGTTTTCGTTTCTAGAGGTTATAAATTTACAAGTCAAAGTGGATCAATGAAAGTGTCCAAAAGCATTTTGTTGGTCGAAGGCTACAAATATTAGAAACCTTTACAAGCTAGAAGGGGGTATTGTACTAAATGAAGCGGTAGTGGTATCTAAGGAAGAAAATGAATCTACTTGTTTATGGCATCAGCGATTGGGTCATATGAGCAAAAAAGGGTTGAAGTTATTGTTGAACCGTAAGTTACTTCCAAATCTAAAATCTTTGAATTTGAATTTCTGCAAGCATTG
This sequence comes from Sequoia sempervirens, assembly GCA_007258455.2. Taxonomy (NCBI): domain Eukaryota; kingdom Viridiplantae; phylum Streptophyta; class Pinopsida; order Cupressales; family Cupressaceae; genus Sequoia; species Sequoia sempervirens. The sequence goes on along the minus strand of VDFB02105785.1, from coordinate 485,211,309 downwards.
TGTTTATGGGAAGCAATCTAGATAGAATTTTAAAGCAAGTAGTCATGCAAGTAAGGGTATTCTAGATTATATTCATTCAGATGTTTGGGGACCATCCCCTACAGTTTCTTTTGGAGGATCATCATATTTTGTGACATTTATAAATGACTACTCTAGAAAGGTGTGGATCTATATTCTTAAAAGAAAAGCTGATGTGTTTAGTGTATTTAAGCAGTTTAGAATTTTGGTTGAAAATAAAACTAGCAGATCAATCAAGTGTTTAAGAACAGATAATGGAGGTGAGTTCACATCTTTGGAATTTGAAAATTATTGTAAGGAAGCTGGGATTGAAAGGCATAAAACCACTGTTTACACTCCTCAGCAAAATGGTGTTGCTAAATGCATGAATAGGACTCTTCTAGAGAGAGCAAGGAGCATGCTTAGAAATACCAAGTTGCAACAAGAGTTGTGGGCAGAAGCAGTCTCTACAGCTTGTTATCTGGTAAATCGGTCACCATCAGTTGCAATAGATTGTAAGATTCCTCGAGGTATGGACAGGTCATTCTTGTGATTATTCAAATCTGAAAAAATTTTGGTTGTGATGCATATGCTCTTCTTTCAAAAGATCAACATTCTAAATTAGACCCGAAATCCTAGAAATATATCTTTGTTGGTTATGGTGATGGAATTAAGGGATACAGATTGTGGGATCCTACTACCCACAAAGTCATTATTAGCAAAGATGTAGTATTTGATTAATGCAAGAGCATCAATTTCAAGGTGTTTTTATGCTTCATAGTTGAGTTGATTTAGGTTTGTGGACTCCATTGGGATCACAATCCAATGGTTAGGTTAGGTTGAATAGGCTAGAAATTCAAATTACTAGTTTCCCGCCTTAAGGTAATTTGAATTTTTAAAGTGTTTTTGGTTTGTCACAAGGTTGAGATTGGTCCCTCAATGCTTGTTTTTGGTTTCCTGAAGCATAATAAGATCCTAGCAAACCATGGTAGTCATGTAAGGTCCCTTTATTTGTTTTGTTTACATGTGTTTAAAAATTGCACAAAGTGGCAAAATTGTCAAATTTTATGACATTGTAATTAGGGCTTTAGGAGAAAGAGGACAAAATGCTCGTGTGTAACTGCTTTTAAAGGTCTTTTGATGTTGAATCAATATAAGAATACGCTCCAAAAAGTATTAGGGGCAAGATTTGGTAAAATACCCTGTTACTTTGCAATTTTATGACAGTTTTTACTATGAAACAACAAGAAACTTGCTTGGTACGGATTTGTACAGCATACCATAGTTGAAAAAATCGCAGAAAACTCGCTTAACTCGCGAGTAACCGCGTTCTAGGGACGGGGGCGAGTAAATCGCCTAATTACTCGCCTCCGAGTTAATCTAAAACTCGCACCGATTTAAACACAAAAAAATCGCGAAAAATCGCGTGCAATAAGAGGAAAACGCGGTCAAAATAAAGTCACAGGCGTTCTTTTTTTTTTTGCCCTAAGTTTCTAATATTCACGAGCTGAAAAAGAAAAACGTTTTATTTTTGTGCCGTTGTGACTGGGAGCAGAAGAAAACGACATTTCATAGCTTGCCGCCGCGACTGGGAGTAGAGAAAAATCGAAAGATTTCGAGCAGATTAAAAACAAGATGTTCTAAGCTTCGCCGAGTAGGAGAAAAGACAACTACTAGGGCACACGAACCAGTTCTTTCCTCTGAGTCTGCGTTTTTACCCTAATTTTTTCTGTGCGTTTTTCTCATTTTTTTCTCTTCGTTTTTCTCTGCGTTTTTTCCCTTCATTTTTCATTGCATTTTTTTGCTTTGTTTTTCATGCGTTTTTTCCCTTTGTTGTATTTGTTAAATATGATAACATTTACTACTTACCACTAAATACTTATAATGTTTTAAAAATTTAAATACTTATAAATTTAATCGGGCATTTCATAAATACTTATAAATCTTTCAAATCTTTTAATTTTAAATACTTATAAACTTGCGATAATATAGGTTGTTTTTTAAATTGTTTTTTAAGTTTATTACTTATTTAATAAAAGCTTTTAAATTTATTTATTAATTTAAGAGCCATAATATAATATTATTAAATTTATAATATTATACTCATATATATAATATTAGATAAGTAATAAATATTACTAAATTTATAATATTATACTTATAAATAATAAATATAATAGATTATAAGAAATATTTTATATTTTAAGTTTACATGTGTGGTTTTTAAGAATATTTTAAAAAATTATGTATTTTCAAATGTTCGATAAATTTGCCGAGTTATTGCCGAGTTTTTCCCCGAGTTTTTGCCGAGTCCCGAGTTTTCGAAATTTTTGGGTCTGCCGAGTTATTGCCGAGTCCGAGTTTTTCAACTATGCAGCATACTACTAGGTCTGAAGGTGGATGGAAGTGTAAAGCTCTGTCTTAAGATTCTAATGCATTTTATTTGGTTCAATTTCATGCTAGAATAAGCAAGTTATGATAAAAACAATGCTCATGGGTTAGGGACAGACCTAGGGTTTACAGGGAACAAAATAGATTCATATCTTTATTTCCAGCCATCCAAAAATCATTAGACTTGGTATTAATTTTCTGCAGACCTGTAGGCATGTGTTTCCAGAAAGAGGAGTGATAATTCTTTGTTTGAATGACTTATGAATAACAGTGTGTTCTTGCTGTCACTAGTTGCTATTGAAACCCTGCCTCTTTGAGGGTTTATTGAAATTGCTTTGTTTTGGGTTTAAATACTATCAAGAACAATTACAAGGAGGTCTTTGGAGAGTGTCTAATAACCTTAAGGCCTGAGAGTGCAAAGGATAGGTGAATTTGGATTCCCTTTTCAAAGTTGAACCTAGAGAAATTGACTTGTAGACCATGTTAGCAGGGTATTAGTTGTTGTCATCATTGAAGGATCAAACAATCTTGTGTTTACTATTGCTAAGGCCACATTTTCACTGTTCTTGAGAGCGCACAGTGTTTGCAAAAGCTTTCCATCTGCATCATTATTGGTATCAGAGCTGGTGAAGCAAGAAAGTTAGTATAAGGTTAAGCAAGAAAAAGAAAGATGCCTCCAAGAAACGTTGAAATAATGGCTAAGAGAATAGCCACACAGCTGGGAGAAGCCCTTGCTAGAGAAATGAGAGAGATGAGAGTCAGTTTGGATGCAAGACTCAATGCAGTGGAAGCAAACCAAAGAAAAGGAATGGTTATAGGAGATGTGAGTGACCAAGAAGAAGAAGTGGTAAATGAAGCACCTCATGAAGAACCTCAAGAAGAGAGGGATGCTGATGAGTTGAAGATGGAAAGACTGTTGAAGATAGTCAAGAGTGAAGGAACCAAGGTGAAGGTGGAGCTTCTAGTGTATGCAAGCAATTTAAATGGTGAAGAACTCCTTGATTGGATGGGGGAGTTGGATAAGTACTTTGAATTGGAGGAGGTACTTGAAGGGCAACAAGTAAAGTTAGCAAGGACCAAGCTAAAAGGTCATGAATACCTGTGGTGGGATTATGTTCAGGAAGACAAGAAAAAGAAAGGTAAATCCAAGATTACTTTTTGGGATAGGATGGTTGCCAAGTTGAAGGGCAAATTCTTGCCAGGAGACTACATGACTCAGTTGTATAGGAAGTTGCAAAACTTGAAACAAAAAGATATGGGAGTGAAAGATTACACTGAAGAGTTTTATAAGTTGAGCATCAGGTCAGGACATATGGAGGATGATACAGACAAGATTGCAAGATATGTAAATGGGTTGAAGTATAGCCTACAAGATGAGTTAAGCCTCACAAGTCCCAGGACACTTGAAGAGTGTTATCAGTTGGCCTTAAAGGCTGGAGAGAAGTTCAATAGGAAGCAAGAAAAGCATAATAGGGGTAGAGGAAGGAACTTCAGAGGTAGAGGACAATCACAAGAAAGTCAAGGTGAGTCAAGCACCTTACAAGAACAAACACCAAGTTAAAGAGAAGATTTTAGAGGAAGAAGGCCTAACATCAAGGGTGGATTTGAACAAAGAGGAGGATTCAATGGCTTCACAGGAAAATTCTACAAGTGCAACAAGTTTGCTGGTCATCAAGCTTGGGAGCGTCCAAAAGGGCAAGAAACTACCATATTTAGGAATGAAAGGAGGAATGAAGTTGCTCAAGAAGGAGATGAAGAAAGTGTTAACTCACCACCATCACCAAAAGAACCAGAGATAGGAGAATCCTTGCTGATGAGGACATTGATCAAGGTTCCAATGGAGAAGGAACCACTAGAATGGAAGTCACTATTCAGGACTATTTGCAAGTGCCAAGGTAAGTGTTGCAAAGTTGTTATAGATTCAGGTAGTACTGATAATTTAATTGTTGTTGAGATGGTAGAGAAATTAAATTTGAAGAGATTGCCTCATCTTGCACCTTATAAAGTCTCATGGTTGAATAAGGGGCAGCAAGTATTAGTTAATGAACAATGTTGGGTAGAATTTCAAATAGGAAGGTATAAGGACAAGGTGTTATGTGATATAATTCCAATGGATGTATGCCATGTGTTGTTTGGTAGGCCTTGGCAATATGATAGAAAAACAATGCATGATGGTAGGAAGAATGTCTATGTTTTGGAGAAGGATGGAGTCACCTACACCTTAGCACCTTTGAAAGAGGAAGACAAAGACCAAAAGATTGGCTCAAGTGTGATGATAATGGGTGAAAAGGAGTTTCTAAAGACAATGGAAGAGGAAGATGTTGGTTTTGCAATGATGATCAGACCTAGGACTGTCATAACAGCAGCAAGAATTGATGAGTTGCCTTGGGAAATTCAAGACATGTTGAACGGTTATGCAGATATAGTTGTTGATGAATTTCCTAATTCTTTGCCTCCAATGATAGATATCAGTCATCATATAGAGTTGCTAGAAAGGAAAGACAAAGCTTTTAATTCAGTTGAAGGTGCTGAGCATATGCAATTGGAACTTGAGAATGCAAAACAAGTTATCTCTAATTTGCCAAAGCAGCTTGGCGAATGCAAGACAGTACAAGATGGCATTAGGGAGCTAAGTCCTAACATAAAGTTCCATGAACATAGAGACAAATGTATGCAAAGTCACTGTTTCTCTTTTCAATCCAAGGAAGGTCAATTATCAATTTTTCAATCTGATATACATACAAGAAAGGAGAAGGCAAACCATTCTGCAAAGTCAATGGAGAAGTCAGAAATTGACCTGGTACATTGGAAAGGTAAAGTTCATATTGTTGATTTTCAGACCAAGACCCTTCAATCAGATGTTGAAATGTTGAAAAGACCACTGGCTGAGTGTAGGAAACAAAACAAAGAAGTAATGGGAAGGGAGAGTCAGCTACAAGATGAAATAGCTGCAATGCAAGAGTCTCTTCAAAATATGAGGAGTAATAGTGTTGAAGAGGTAAGGATAACTAACTCTCTGCTGTATTCTAATAAATATGTAGAATATGCACATCAATTGCAAGCATTACAACATGAGACATTGGAAGATAGACATGCTTTGACTCTTTTGGAAAATGACAACAAAACTGATCAAGAGTCTATGCTTGATGCCATAATGGCTAGAGATAGAAAGAGGAGACAAAGTGCTCTCATTGAGATTTTAGTTGCACAATTGAGTAATACAGTCTTAGTTGTTGAACTCTATAATGTCCCCTTTTTCATGAGCATTGGAGTTCGGAGGAATTAGCCTATTCCTGATCCTTGTAGGCTAATGGGGTTTGATAAGAGGATCGTTTGGCAAATACCCAGTTGATTGGTTGGCCCATTTCATGACTTCATGAAGGTTTTCCTAGTATCATCATGGATATTTCTATTTATGGAAACCTTTATTTTATATTATAATGTTATGTTGCACTTTATTATTGAGATTATATTTTATTATTATAAAGTGAAATATTAAAATATTATTATGTCAAGATTCTAGAAGATGAATTTTATATAATTCTTGTTGGGCCAACCTCTTGAGGAAAAAAGTATAAATAAAAATCATGGGCCTCATTCTCATCAGGCAAATTTGATGTTGTTGTTGTTGATTGTCAATTCATCTTGTGGAGCCTAGGGTTTCTGCAGATAGCTTCTTATCATAGGAAACGAAAACTTCCTATTGATAGCAATTTTGAGGGTGTGAAATATCACTTGAATTATTGCAGCCGAGGGAGTGGTTACTTCAGACTTCTCATTTGGAGCAAAATTGGTGGTCATTGGCCAATTTTGGAGCAAATTGATTCAGAGGTTCATAGCTGGTTATTTGGTATTGATTCATCATTTTTTGGCATCGATTTTCCATGAAGATTGAAGGGCAGATTTTATTTCAAGGAAATCTGATATAAAATCAGATATTTCAGTCACAGCTGGGACGCCATTGGAGGCTTGTTTTTATTGTGGAGCACTCATTTGACATCGGATTCACTTGGGACTTGGTTCGCCCTCTTCCTTGGGCCTTAGAGATCACATTTGGTGCTTGGGACAGAATTTTTATGCTTTATATTATTTTATTTTTGAGATCAGATCAGAACAGGGGCAGCTGGCTTGAGGCATTCTATTTGGCTTTGGAAAGCACAATTTCAATTGATTTTTGCTTGCTTCCTCATCTCCACTCAAGGGTGCTTCAATTCAACCAGGTTCCATTGTCTATTTGACCTATTAGATTTGCATATGATATCATTTTTGTAATCTGCTGTAGATGCATGTTTATGACAGCCAATAAGTAATATGTAAGTGCCAAGAGTCTTGGCCATTTTATGAATGCATTGTAACAATCTTTCATTTTGCAATTAAGGAGAAATAAGGAGTTGCATAATCATTGTTTTCTTCAAGCATTTTCAAAGCATCTTGTACTTACTTAGTTTGCATGCCAACTGTTTGACAAAATGTCCATTGGCTGTAGATGATTAGATTGCTTTGCAAATTCATCTAATTGCATAGAAAAGTACAAAAATAAGTCATTCTTGCAACTAGAGCTTGGCATTGTCATTCTTGCATTGTTCTATAAGCATTTGAAGCTTTAATTCATCACATCCAAGCAAATCATCAAACTGAAACACGAAACCAGCAAGAAGCACTTTGCATACAAAGTGTTTGACAAAATTACAAGTCAGCCAATTGCAAGGATTAAGGGCAGATTGGGGTAAGGATTGTTCATGGTTGCATAGTTTAAGCATTGGAGCATTGAAATTCTAGCTTTTGGAACACTTTGAAGTCATTTTAAGCAAACATATCAGACTGTAACATCAGACCAGCAAGTTAGGAGTTAGCAAGTGAATTGTTTGACAATATTCCTAGAGCTCATCTTTAGCACTTTGAGATCAGAATTAGCTAGGCTCGTTACAAACTCCAACTAGTTGACAAGGGACACGATGAAGCAATATTGCAAAAGAAAGTCAGAGATGCAGATCATGCAGCAAGGTCAAAGGAGGATCAACTTTTGGAAATGGATTCTCAATTGAATGGCATGTGGCAGAAAAGTGAGAGGCCTAAGGTAAAAATGAGACGGGCTTTAAAATTTTTGAAAGAAGTGTAGGACAGCTTAGAGCAGGACTCTACATATCAGATTCGCAGGTTGCAGGGGTCCAAGATGGAAGACATTGACAAGGCCTTAAAGGGTGCAAACAAGGAGCCCTCTCAGATGGAACTGAGTTTTTTTTCTTCCCCTTGGGAGTATGATGCAGGAGCATCAATTTCAAGGTGTTTTTATGCTTTATTTGGTGATAGGAGTTTAGTTGAGTTGATTTAGGTTTGTGGACTCCATTGGGATCACAATCCAATGGTTAGTTTAGGTTAAATAGGCTAGAAATTCAAATTACTAGTTTCCCGCCTTAAGGTAATTTGAATTTTTAAAGTGTTTTTGGTTTGTCACAAGGTTGAGATTGGTCCCTCAACGCTTGTTTTTGGTTTCCTAAAGAATAATAAGGTCCTAGCGGACCATGGTAGTCATGTAAGGTCCCTTTATTTGTTTTATTTACATGTGTTTAAAAGTTGCACAAAGTGGCAAAATTGTCAAATTTTATGACATTGTAATTAGGGCTTTTGGGGAAAGAGGACAAAATGCTCGTGTGTAACTGTTTTTAAAGGTCTTTTGATGTTGAATCAATATAAGAATATGCTCCAAGAAGTATTGGGGGCAAGATTTGGTAAAATACCCTGTTACTTTGCAATTTTATGACATTTTTTACTATGAAACAGCAAGAAACTTGCTTGGTACGGATTTGTATAGCATACTACTGGGTCTGAAGGTGGATGGAAGTGTAAAGCTCTGTCTTAAGATTCTAATGAATTTTATTTGGTTTAATCTCATGCTAGAATAAGCAAGTTATTATAAAAACAAGCTCACGGGTTAGGGACAGACCTAGGGTTTCCAAGGAACAAAATAGATTCATATCTTTATTTCCAGCCATACAAAAATCATGAGACTTGGTACTAATTTTCTGCAGACCTGTAGGCACGTGTTTCCAGAAGGAGTGATAATTCTTTGGTTTGAATGACTTATGAATGACAATGTGTTCTTGTTGTCACTAGTTGCTATTGAAACCCTGCCTCTTTGAGGGTTTATTGAAATTTCTTTGTTTTGGGTTTAAATACTGTCAAGAACAGTTAGAAGGAGGTCATTGGAGAGTGTCTAAGAACCTTAAGGCCTGAGTGTGCAAAGGATAGGTGAATTTGGATTCCCTTTTAAGAGTTGAACCTAGAGAAATTGGCTTGTAGAGCATGTTAGTAGGGTATTAGTTGTTGTCATCATTGAAGGATCAAACAATCTTGTGTTTACTATTGTTAAGGCCACATTTTCATTGTTCTTGAGAGCCCATAGTGTTTGCAAAAGCTTTCCCTCTGCATCATTGATGAATCTCCTCTCATAAAATTAGATATAGTAGAAGTTGATTTGAAACAGGAACAAGTACCTCAACGTCAACAAATTCAATTGGAAACTCATCCATCTACAGAAAACAAGAAGCAAGAAGAAGCTTCTGAAGAAGATGAGGATGCAGAAAATCTACAGGAAAATGTGGAAATTCCACAACTAGATTTAAGGAGATCTACACGGGTTAGAAATCCACCTAAAAGGTATGATGATTATGTTTCATCTGTTGCTTTGATTTCTAATGATGGGGAACCTAGTTGTTATCAAGAAGCAATGGATGGTGCTAAAAATGCTAAATGGAAAATAGCAATGAAAAAAGAAATGGATGCCTTAGAGAAAAATAAAACATGGGACCTGGTAGAACTCCCAAAGGGTAGAAAAGTTGTTGGTTGCAAATGGGTCTTCAAATTGAAGGGTGTTGATGATAAAGTTGAAAGGTACAAAGCAAGACTAGTAGCAAAAGGGTATTCTCAAAAGGAAGGTATTGATTTCCATGAAATTTTTTCACCACTTGTTAAGCTAGTTTCTATTCGGGTTGTTTTAGCACTTGTTACTTTACTTTATCTTGAGTTGGAGCAATTAGATGTTAAAACAGCGTTTTTACATGGAGATTTGGATGAGAAGATATATATGGAACAACCAGAAGAGTTTGTTCAAGATTGCAAAAAGAAATTTGTTTGCAAACTCAAAAAGTCATTGTATGGCCTAAAGCAGTTTCCCAGACAATGGTACAAGATGTTTGATTCCTTCATGGTGGGCCAAAATTTTACAAGGAGTGAGTATGACCATTGTGTTTATTTTAAAAGTTGGAAAAATGGTTTATTCATTATCTTGGTATATGTTGACGATATGCTTGTAGCAAGCAAAAGCATAGTTGAGATCAATGGGTTAAAGGCTCAGATGGCTAGGACTTTTGATGTGAAGGATCTAGGAACAGTAAAACAAATTTTGGGCATGGAAATACACAGAGATAGGGAAAATGGTAAGCTTTGGTTATCACAGCAGAAGTATGTGGAGAAGATCCTCATAAGATTTGGTATGATGAACGTGAAACCAATAAATATCCCTCAGCTTCTCAATTTAAGTTTTCTTCAAGTTTATGTCCTAGTAATAAAGAAGAAAAGTATTATATGTCTTGTGTATCGTATGCTAATGCAATAGGAAGTTTAATGTATGCGATGGTATGTACAAGACCAAATATTTCACATGCAATTGGTGTTGTTAGTAGATACATGGAGAATCTAGGTAAAGAGCATTGGGCAGCAGTGAAATGGGTGTTTCGATATCTTAGAGGCACAAGTGATTATTGTATCACCTTTGATGGTTGTAGTGGTTCAATTTGTGGTTATGTTGACTCAGATTTTGCAGGTGATTTGGACAAAAGGAGATCTACATTAGGTTATGTCTTTACTCTTGCAGAAGGATCTATTTGTTGGATGTCAAAGCTTCAAGAAACAATTGCTTCATCCACTACTGAGGCAAAGTATATGGCTGTCTCACATGCATGCAAAGAGGCAATTTGGTTGAAGGGTCTTTTGGGTAAGTTTGGAAAAGTGCAAGATAGGGTAATTGTATTTTGTGATAGTCAAAGTGCTATACATTTGACTAAAAATCCAGCTTATCATAGTAGGACTAAACACATTCCAATTAAATACCATTTTGTAAGACAAATTATTGATCGAGGTGGAGTAGCTCTTGAGAAAGTTCATACACTAGAAAATTGTGTAGACATGTTTACAAAACTAGTACAATTAAAGAAGTTGAAGTGGTGTTTCACTTCTCTTAGCTTGCAAAAAAGGTGATGAATGGGTATGGACAAGTATTAGGTAAATTGTTGTCAAGGTGGAGATTGTTGGATAAATGACAATAATATTAGAATTATAGCAAAATCTTATCTTTGAAAAAGATAAAGATTTAAAAACAAAATAAAAGGATAAAATATGAAGTTTTACCACGTAAATCTGTGTCTTGTCTATTACTCTGTTATTCCATTTAATTTTCTTCGTTATTTCTTTGCAACTAATTTGTGCTGCAATTATTAAAGTTTGTGGGTTTTATGTTTCCATTTCCACAACAGTCTCCACACTATTCTTTGCTAATAATTTGATGATACTTTTTGTCTTCACAGCTAATGGTTTGCAAAGACTGTTCATTTCTGGCTTGCTTTTATGATCATTGAAAACTTGTGATGATGAGCAGATTGGAGATATTTATTGCCATTTACAGCACTTATGATAAAGGTATTCAAGTATTCAAATCTATACTCTCCTAGTCTTGGAGAGTTTTACAAGATCTTTGAAAGCATATTGAGCTGTTTTGCAAAACCTTTGAAAGCATAATGGCCTCCATGCTCACTTTAGAGTTCTACATACAAAAGATTTGATATCCCTGAACATACATCAGAACATATGAATACACCATTCTACATGGCTGCTTATACACTTGACTCAACGATATAAAGAGAAGCCTTCACAACTAACTCTTATTGATGATAAGGAAGTAAAGACTGGGTCTTGAGCTGCTATTGTAAATATGCTCAAGACAAGATACTTCAATAACAATTTACTCACATTGCAGAACATAATGACCCCCTATATAGTGGAAGTAAGGGAGGATCGGCATTCTACAAAATAGGAGAACTCGATCAAATGGTGGATACATGAGAATGGAACTTCACATATCGAGCATCTCTTTACATGCATGGCATCCCAAGTTGCCATTTTGTGTGCAGCTAAAAGGAATTGGTCCACATACATCTTCATTCACTCTATCAAGAAGAGTGGACTTAGGTCTAAAAGAGAAATCAAGCTAGTTGCAATATGTAATGCCTTACATCAACATCAGAAGGCATCTGAGTACTTGCAAAAATCAGCAATAGGATGGAATGTCAATCCTGAACATGTCACTACTGTACATGAGGCCGATGGTGTTGAGAACTTGAGATACAATGTAATAAAATAACTTGCACAATACAAGAATATGATGTGAAATATGTTGCAAAGACTTGATAATAACTGAGAATAATAAGCCACTTCGAGGGGGCAAACCTCCAAATATCTCCAATGAGAACACAATTCACAATATGATGATGAAATAAGACTCACAACCTCCTATATATACCTATTTATGCCTAGGATATCACCCAGGCCAACTTATATAACCCTATATAAGCCCTAGGCCGACCTAATCAACTAAATAACAATATAATATTGATAAGATGACTTAATTAGGAGTTAAGATAGCCACAAGCCCACTATTCATAACCCGATGTACTCTAATATTAAGGGCGAAGCATGCACCCCTCTTCCGATAAGCATTGTCGTCAATGCCTAGCAATTTTGGATGCTTTTGAATGAACTCCTCGTCCTCCCATGTGGCATCTTCAATTGGTAAATTCTTCCATTGGATGAGATACTGAGTGAGTATTCTAGTCCTTAGCTTCCTTGTGCGTTTCTGAAGAATACATTCTGGTTCCAATATGATTCTTCCTTCTTCATCAAGCTCCGATAATATTGTCTGAGTAAGGATATTATTCCCAATTACCTTCTTCAAAAAAGAAACATGAAAACCTGGATGTATCTTTGTTGTTGATGGCAATTCAATCTTTTAGGCAACACTGCCTACCTTTTGCATGATTTGATATGGACCATAATATTTTGTAGACTTGTTATTCTTTGACTATTGCTTCAGTGACATTTGCTTGTAAGGTTGCAATCTCAAGAAAACCCAATCCCCAACATCAAAACTTCTTTCACTACGATGTTGGTCTGCCTAGTGCTTCATTCGGTTTTGTGCCATGGATAGATTTTCTTTAAGTCCTGAAAGTACTTGTTGTTGACGAATCATGTGGTCCTCCACAGTGTGAACTCTTGGTGACACCTTCAAAGATGATGTGATGGAAGGAGGATGATATCCATACAATGCCATAAATGGAGACATTTTTGATGAACTATGGAAGGAAGTGTTATATACCATTCCACTAGTGGTAGCCAATCTACCTGTCGAGACTGTTTATCTGAAGTGAAACAACGTAGATATCCTTCCAAACACTTATTAACAACCTTTGTTTGCCCATCAAATTGCGGATGGTATGAAGAACTGTGAGCCAATTGAGTACCCAAACATTTGAATAACCTATTCAAAAGTTACTAGTAAAGATAGGATCACGGTCACTAACAATAACCTTAGGTATACCATGTAGCTTTTGAATATTCTCCAAAAATGCTTTTGCCACTATACTTGTTGTAAAAGGATGTGATAATGCAATAAAATGTGCATATTTAGTGAGGCAATCCACTACTGCCATGATGACATTCTTACCATTAGATCTTGGAAGCCCTGTGATAAAGTCCATGGAGACCGCTTCCCAACATTGACTAGGAATAACTAAGGGTTGCAAGAGACCAGGTGTCTTAATTGTCTCCCCTTTATTTCATTGACAAACCAAACATTCTGCCACAAATTTTTGAACATCCCCTTTTAGCCCTTCCCAAAAGAAGTCTTTCTTGACCTGATGATATGTCTTCAAAAATCCTGAATGACCACCCATTGGAGACTCATGTAGCTCTATGAGAATCTTTTGTTTGAGAGAGAAATTCTTGCAAAGATACAATCGCTCTTTATACCACAAAGTATCTCCCTTCCAACAAAATTTATCTAAACTACTAGGCTCACTCTGTAATTGTTGAAAGAGATTACCTGTAGCCACATCATTTTTCCACTCTTCTTTGGCTTCTTCTACCCAATCTTCTTGTAATATTGAAAGGGCACACAATAAAGTTTCATCCTTCTCATCCTTCCTTGACAGTGCATCTGCCACAACATTTTCCTTCCCTTTCTTATATGCAATCTCAAAATCATGTCCCAACATCTTAGTAACCCATTTTTGTTGTTCTTTAAAAGATAATCTTTGTTCCAAAACATATTTTAGGCTATCATGATCTGTCTTAACCTTGAAGTGTCTACCCATTAGATAAGGCCTCCATTGTTTTACTACATGAAGAATAGCTAGCATTTCCTTCTCATTAATAGGTTTGAGTTGATTCTTACCCTTTAATTGACGGCTCTCAAAAGCAATGGGCCTACCCTCCTACATTAGAACTACACCTATATCATTTCCTGAAGCACCACATTCCACAATAAAATCCTTTGTGAAATCGTGCGTGGCAAGCACCGAAGTTGTGCACATAGCCTCCTTTAACATTTCAAATGTTGAATTAGCAAATTCATTCCAATAAAAAGAATCCTTCTTCAATAAAGTTGAGGGGTGCTGCTATACGACCATAATTCTTCACAAATCTTCTAGAGTATCCAATCAATCCCAAGAAACCCCTCAATTTCTTAATGGTTTTGGGAATAGGCCATTCCATGATAGCCTTAATTTTGTTAGGATCCACCTTTACTCCATGTGAAACTATGTGTCCCGAGTACTCCACCTCATTAAGACCATAAGCACACTTGGATGGCTTAGCATAGAATTGATGCTCTTCAAGAACTTGTAATACTTGATCTACATGTTGCAAGTGTTCTTCCCATGTCTTGCTATAAATCAATATATCATCAAAAAACACTAATACAAACTTCCTCAAGAACTTTTTAAAGATGGAATTCATCAAACTTTGAAATATAGATGGAGCATTAGTAAGACTAAATGGCATCACCAAAAACTCATAATGACCCACATGAGTGGGAAATGTTGTCTTACAAATATCTTCTTCCTTAATTTGAATTTGGTGATAATCGGATCTAAGATCTAACTTTGTAAAATACATAGCTCCATTCAATTCATTTAGAAAATCATCAATGACTAGAATAGGAAACTTATCTTTGATGGTGTACATGTTGAGCACTCTATAGTCCAAACACATGCACCAAGTTTCATCCTTCTTCCGCACCATCACCACAAGCGAGGAGTAAGCACTTTGGCTATGTCTGATAATTCCTGCCTCTAACATCTCCTCAACAATCTTTTCTATCTCACTTTTTTGTATATGTGGGTATCGGTAAGGCCTGATGTTGGGGGATTGGCTCCCTGGAACTAGTTGTATGGCATGATCATGATCCCTCTTAGGAGGAATTCCTTTAGGCATACCTCCAAAAACCACTGAGTGATGCTCAATTATTGTTTGTAAATATGGATGGGTAGGAGAATTAGATTGAGAGACTTCTAATGAACATAACCGGGCCACAAATCCATCAACTCCTTTCTTAAGAAACTTTTGCATTTGATAAGAGCTAACTATTTGTGGGGACTTTGCCTTCAACCCCCTTAGCTCTATTGTCTTTCCTTCTGATTGGAATCTCATGAATAATTCTTGAAAGTTCATCTCAATTGTTCCCAAAGTAGTAAGCCATTGTACTCCCAAAACAATATTTGTTGCACCCATAGAGATAGCATACATTGGGCTATCAAGGTGATAATCTCCCATGGATAATTTAATGCTATGGCACTTTCCCGAACAACTAACAATACCACCATCTGCAATCAAGACCTGAAATTCTAGAGCTGGCTATATAAAACAATTTAGACGAGTAGCCACTTTTTGTTGATGAAATTATGAGTACTACCTGAGTCGATCAGCACAGTTACTTTTTGCTTTTTTAAGAACCCAGCTACCTTGAGAGTTTGTGGGGCACTAAAACCAAAGAGCGCATGACAAGAAATGATTGGTTGGGAATCATGTGATTCAACATCTAAATCCCTAGCACCCTCTAATATTGGTTACTCCTCTTCTTCCTCACTTGGTTCTTCAATATAAAACAATTTCTTTTCACTACATCTATGCCCTTGAGTATACTTGCTGTCACAATTGAAACATAGCCCTTTTGCTCTCTTCTCCCCAATTTGTTGTGGAGTCAACCTAGTAGGTTGTGGTAGTGAATGTGTCGGAGACCTTCTTTCGCTGAAATTTATATTCCCTTGTCTCCTACTAGTCACATAAATCTCCTCCACTTGTCTTGCCATTACTATTGCTTGCAATAAGGATTGTGGTTGGCACAATCGTACTTCATATTTTATGTGATCCTTTAAACCACCTAGAAATAGTTCCTTCATATTTTATTCTACCATATTTTATGTGAGTTGGCAAAAGTAGATATCCATAAAGTTATCTCCATAATGGGTAGCAAGTTCCTCTTGAAAAATTGACCATGTGACCACACAACCCTTTTTTCTCTTCTCATCACATAACCAACGATACCAAACAAATTGATCTAGTTCTAGGTATAATGATGCCACAGCCACCTTTTGTTGACTAGGAACATGATGAATATCAAAGAACTACTCCATTTGGCATAGCCAATTGGTTGGATCCTTGCCATCAAACTTTCTCATATCCAACTTAGGTATGAATTGCCTTGGCATATGATTGCTAAAGGAAGGATCCTTCTTGAAACCAAAGTCAAGTCCAAAGAATTCATGTCCAACAAAAGCATTATTTTCCACCTTACTAGTGAATCTTCACCCTTACACCACATACCTTGAATAAATGATTTCAATTCACCCATTTCTTCCATAATCTTCTTCTCTAATGATGAAATATCACCCTTGACTTTGTTTATTTCATCCTTAGGGTTAAAATCCTCATTTTCTACTCCCTCATTCTCAAAAGATTTCCCGGTGTGGTAGCATTCTTTTTGCCTCTTGTTGTAGGGCCCGTCATGATGGTAGAAAATAATTTTGCAATAAATCACACAATAAATTCAAAATAATATGAAAATTTCACTGTGACTTACTAGGGCCTAGGTCGCACTCCAATAGAAAAACCTCCCAAAAATTAGGTGATTTGCAACCTTGAGAGCGATTTTTGTGAAAACCCTAATTTTCCAATAAATCAATTATTTCTACTTCAATTGATCTGAAAATTGGACTATAGCTTTCTCTAATATTTCTCAAAAAACCCACAAAAAATCATAAAACCAATTCGTCAATATGTGGGAGATATGTGTTCTCCAAATAAATTGGGCAGAAACCCTAATTCTGCAATAACTCACTCAATTCTGCTCCAATTCTTCTGAAATCTAGATTGTAGCTTCTTGAAAATGTCCTTCAAAAACCCTTTAAAAATCAGACAAAAACTAGCCAAAATTTGAAAGATATGCTCTTCTCAAAATCGCCTCCAATATTAAGAAAATGCCTTGCCTCTACAATGCCAAGATAATGCTCTAATACCACTTGTAATGAAATAACTTGCACAATAGAAGAATATGATGTGAAATATGCTACAAAGACTTGATAATAACTGAGAATAATAAGCCACTTCAAGGGGGAAAACCTCCAAATATCTCCAATTAGAACACAATTCACAATATGATGGTGAAATAAGACTCACAACCTCCTATATATACTTATTTATGCCTAGGATATCACCCAAGCCGACTTAGATAACCCCATATAAGCCCTAGGCCGACCTAATCAACTAAATAACAATATAATATTGATAATATGACTTATTAGGAGTTAAGATAGCCACAAGATGACTATTCATTACCCGATGTACTCTAATATTAAGGGCGTAGCATACAACAATGATTGGTAGGGATGCCTTTCAACATCTCTACAAAGCCCAATCTACAGAATTTCAACAGTGATAGAGCCCATGGCACTAAAGATGCTGAAGGACTGAAAGGAGTTAGGAGAACAAACATGTGCTATCAAAGCCTTGTTTGTTGCTTACAATTCAAACCTTTTTAATTTTTACTAAAGAAGTAGATATCAACAAAAAAAGACATGATTAATCACCATGTGATGGATGGCAATCCAATCTAAATTGAATCACCAAATTTTTACTGTTCATGGGCATGTTTCCCATTGCCAAACAAATTGCAATTATTCAAATATCAAGAATAAGTGCAATTTATTCATGAATAAACTGTTTGATTCATTTTTCCTATGAATACTTATTATTTTTCAGTTTTTGCCTCATTTCTACATTGCAGATTTGAAAATTTTTTCAGGGCAATGGTGCAGACTTTGATTTTACCAAATATTGGATTAATCACGGCAGCACCTAGGACACTTATTCTTGATCTATTAGACTATTATCCAATTGACTCTCATTCAGTTAAGGCACACAAAAGAGGTTAGGCCCTACGGGTTTTTAAGTATTTTTCAAGATTTTTAATTTATTTTTAAGGTGGTAGTTAAGCATTTAATTTTGAAGCTATAAACTACACAGGTTAGGCTTTAAACCATACTAGTTGGGCTTTCTAAAATTAAAACTTAACCATTAAGGTTTAATATTTAAACTTTGAAGTTTATAACTTGAAACCCAGGGTCCTTAACAAAGCCCTAATCTAAATTTAATATTTTAAATTAATAAATTACTAAATACTGAATTATAACTCTAATCCGGAATTATTTTTAGTTTAGGGTTAGATCTTAGAGTTAGGTATTAGTTTTTTCATAGAAGCAATAATCAGGGAAAATTGTAAATTATGTCAGTCACAAATTTTTCCCTCTAAAAGCCATGTTTTAAAAAAAAAATCATTGACCCAAGTTGGACCCATTTTTTCGCATTTAATCATGATAAAACCATCTGAAATTCAAGTTTTAAAATGTTGACTGGTTTTCAATGGTTTTTTCACCTATCATTAGGGTTTTTTGGGCATTATACTCACACATTTGAATGAATTTGTGATGTTTTTCTTGCATTTCCAAGGCACATTTCAGATGACATGACTAGGGCATTTTACCTTGCTGTTACCTGCTCTTTGACATTTCACTTCTCCTTCAAGTTTCAACTGCGATGACAAATGATGCATTTGCATATTTACAATTTCACTGCTGCTTATCAAAACGGATAAGGTAGTCACAAACCTCTTTCAACAACCTTTTGCGTTCACATTTACATTTTGACTGTTGCTTATCAGAAATCATGAAGTAGGTTGAAATATCTGTCTATAATATTAAGTTGCTTCTAGATCCATCGGACAAAGGGTTACAAGGAAAAAGGAAAAAGCAATCTTGTTGCAGAACAGGCCCAAGACTTGGTGTTGAACACTAGCCTAACTGAATAAGCCTAACAAGCTTAGGAGAGGCCTATTAAATCACATTATATAAGTTTATAAATTATAATTTGTACAGATAAGAAACAAAAAAGTTTATGAAACATATTTTTTAAAAAGAAAAACCCATATTTTATTAACATACCAAGGCTTATTTTTGGTATCATTTTCATTTTTTACTGCACAAAACCCAAAACCATAAAAATGGAAAGCATGTGAAAGTTAAACTTATACATGTGCTTTGGGACAAGTGATTTGCTATGTTGCACGATTTAGAAAACCATAGATAATCACATAATAGCCTTCTTGTACCATAAAACGTAATCAGATGGATATCTTTTGGCACAATAGGCATGGGTAACATCTTCTTCTCCTTACCCATCTCATATTGGAGATGTATCTGCTTCTATGAAATACTGTAATGTCCCTTCTAGCTAGACATCCGTAATCAGTGGATTAGCCTATCATGTTGACCCTCGTAGGCTAATGGTTCTGGATAGAGGGTCCCTTGAGACGGTGTTGATGCGTGTTTTGTGACACACCCAACACTTTTAGAATAAAAAAAGAATGCCCAAAGGCAGCTTTATCCTCTCTTGAAAAATTACCTCTTATGCTAAGATTGCCAAAAAGATCATACAGTAATTCCAATGTTCCGGTTTGGGGGATGGACAAGCTCAATGGATGATGTGATATGCTGGTTTCACAAAGGGACCTTGAAATGGGGAACTTACTCAAAGTAGGGAGTTGGATTGATGTAACGTTAAACGCTCTTATGTTTTTGGGATTTTCAGTTTAGGATAAAATAAATAAAAAAAGGATGAGGGTAAGGAACTAGATTTATGCAGAACTAATCCTATGAACTTCGGAGACAAATGCTGGATAATGGAATTTAAACCAATCTTTGCTTCGCCAAGCACGGCACTACAACTAGACAAAGACGGTGCAATCTTCAAGGGTTTACGAAAGATATCCTATTACACTATATCACCATCAATTCGACCAATGCATATAGATAATAGAACTCAAATTAAGCAATTTTAATGTTCAGACTAACCTTACACATCAAATTGAAAATCATCCAATTGAAAAAGGTATGAACTAATTCCACTTTTCCAACACTATCAATCTTTCATTCATCTAAAATACTTGAAAACAAATTTACTCTATTTTGAAGAAATCAATGAAACCATGCGGGCTCATAGAAATAATAAATGCTCAACTCTGAATCCACTTATTATTTAAACAGCAATATTGCAACAATCTCATCAGTCTCTCCCTGAATAAATGAAATGAATGGGGTTTATATAGGCACCCCAATTACAAAGCAATGGCCAAGATTAAATTTGAAATCAACGGCCAAGATCAAATTTGACAAACCCTAACCCTAAAAGCATAACAAACTCAAAGACACGTGGCACAAGCAGAACACGCCATTTGGAGCATGGCAAATGGTGACACCTTGCACTTCATTCGAGCAAGTAGGAATCCAGAATGCAATTCCCTTTGGATCGCTCCCTAGCTGCAAATGCAAGAAATTTGGCTAACACAGAATCAAGTTCCTCCATTGAGATATTTGGCACAGAATCCAGTTGCATTCCAATCACGTCCAAGGTCTCCAGGCACTGAGTAAAAGTTCCTTCCCATCTAGCCTCCTGCTTCTGAAAGTTCTCCATGAAGGTCAAAAGGGAAGACATATCATCAAGCTGATTCTCTATAATAATTTGCACTTCCTTGAAGTAAATGCTCATCACACTTTTCTTCAATCCTTCTAAATCTAAGCCATTCGTATCATGATGTTCTTGTCCTGTTAATCCTTCAAGAGAAGTGAGGATTTTGAACTGAATTTTCTCAATCGTGCTCCGTATAGCAGCACATTCTTCCTTTATTCCATCATATGTCTTCTTTTTGGCCAATAAGGAATAATACCACCTGCTGAAATCATACGAGGCTCCTTCTTCGACAACACCTTCCTGGATCAAAATTTGCAAGGAAACTTCTTTTAGAACCCTCAAACGAGGTATCACTTTGTCCTGTACATACTGGAAATCTTCCCAATGGTCCTCAACTTGACTAACTTCAAGTTATCAGCAGTGCAGATCTGTCATAAGTTTGGGCGCACTTCTCCAAGAATTGCTCCATCTGTTTTGAAATATTGGTAACCCAACTCCTGGTTGCTTGACTCGTAATCCTCATAGCCTCAAGGACATCAACGGACTCCGGAGTAAGAGATGACGGTGGAATAAAGGCTGCATTTTCCTGACGCAAAGGGGCTGTTAGCTGCTGAATGAACTCTATCAGCCTTAGATTTTCTAATTCCAACCTTTCCTTCTTCTCTTCTGTTTTATCAAACTTTTCCCTGATGGCTTTGGAAGTGTCCGCCAACTCATGGAAATCCTGATCTATTGTCGTTGGCCCAATGTCCAATGTTGTAACTTCATAATCCATAGGAGCAATCTGATCTCTTAGCTTGTCAACTTTCGGGACTGCCACCTGCAAGATCCTGGATCCTGTATCATTCCTGGTAATCTGAGAATATTTCTTAGGCCTCTTTGGCGTTTTAGCCTTGCCAATCCTTTCTAGGAAGTCTTGTATGCTCTCAACTGGTTGAACTTCATCCAGTGGTCTGGACTTCTTCTTCAAACTTTCAGTTAGCCAATCCGGGATTGTGGATAGTTCCATTCCATCTTCTAACTGAACATCATCATTAATTCCTTTAAGAGCAGAAATTACCTCATCTCCTAGTTCTTCATTGTCCTCAAGGATCTCAGTATCTCCTGCACCTTCAATCATCAAAGTATCATTTCCTTCCAAACACTCCGTGGAGGCTTGATTTTGGAAAGAATCTACCTGTTCTAACTCTTGAAACTGAATTTCTTGCTCATAGCTTGGCTCGATATCAACAATGGATACATTTTCGATTACTCCAATTGACAAAGTCCTTGAAGATGAGGGATTTTCAGTCACCTTTTGCTTCTTACTTTCCAATTCCTCATTAGCTGACTCCTTTTCCTCTAGTTGAAGGTTTCCACTTACTACCTTCCTCTTGCTGGGATATGAAGATTCATCAGGATTTTCGCCAATTGCTTCCTCCTGGCCATCCTTATTGTTCAATGTGGCGTAAGTAAGAGAAACTCCTTCCTTCCTCAACTTGCTGATCTGACCATCGACCCATTCCCTTGAGTAAGCAAAAATGTCCTTCATCAATGTGTTCACATCGGTCAACTCGGGTTGTGTCCAGTTAGGCAATAAAATAGGCTTATCTTTTTCTTGTTCAAACTGAGGGTGAATGTAGTCCCCGTTGTCTTTCACTTGGTCAGGTATAGGGAACAAATCGCACCTTTTCACAAGTTCAACTGGAATTCTTGACCAAGCCTTCTTCCTTACTCCATACTCGTCCATCAGGTTAGACCAGTAATCTTCGATCTGCATAACATGAAGGGACTTCTTCCCACGCATTCTCAGGTATGGGTCATAATCGGACCTTGGATTATAGGTGCTGAATTTGTAAAATTGCAGCTCTACCCCTGCTGTTTTGGCTGATTGTAATGAAGGACAGACTTCTAGCATTTTTCCAATTGCAACCGGAAAATCCACTCCTTGTTTATTCTTCTTCGCCTGAATGGAGTCTACACATGCTAGTTGCCTTGCCACCTCAAGCATAACAATTTTGTCTGTTGGGTATCGAGGAAGTCTGTACGGAGCATCCGAGAATCCATGAATTCTTATATAAGTAAATGTCGGAAACTGGATAAACCAAGACCCGAACTTGTCAAGCATTGCCATAGCTTCTTTAGATAGCCTTCTCTGCACTGTTCCTTGAAGAACTCGTGTGATGTACATGAGGAAGGCGTCATTTGTTATTTTGAAGTTGTCCCTGTAATGTAGTTGGAGCTGCGGGTAACAATCATATGATTTGAGTTGATCTTTCCGAAGTCCCACTTCGCCTTTACAAATCAGTCCTCTGTACTTAGTGAATCTTGCTAGAATATAAACCACATAAGAACTCATGTAAAAGGTTTTAGTTTTTTCAAGGTTCCTCAACTGGAAATCGATATTATCACTTATTAACTTGGCCCAATTTACAGCCTCCATTCCCAATACGATTTCCTCCACGTATGAAAACATCCATACCTCAAAGAAGGCTCCCTGAGACGTTCCCATAACTCTGTTCAGCATGTGAATCATATCACTGTATTCTATCTTAAAATCTGTGCAAATTAGTCTCTTTGGCAACTTGGAGCGATGCCTTTTGGGTTCTTTAATCCAGTTGGAATTGATGATGTCCAAACAGGATTCCTTGGCTTGATCGAACATGGCCTGTGATTCTTGCTGAGTCCTGTTCAACATTTTCCGGCGATGGGGAATACCAAATACTTCCCTGATTGAATCCTCTGTGAAATAGGCCAAGGTGATTCCATTCGGAGTTTTAATTGATCTTGTTTGAGGATTGTACCTTCTGGCGCATTCAACCATTAACTCATTGCACTGAACCGCAGGCGGAAATCCTGCTGCTTGATGAAGTCCAGACTTAACAATATTTGAGGCGATAGGAGTAGGCATTTCGTTTTCTGTGCCAAACATCCTTCTCTTGTGCTGAATCGCATTAAATTGTTCAAAGTTTGTATCTGTAACTTTCCTCCACTTCGAGGACAACTGGGATTCTGGATAAAATTCCTTCAGGACTTCCTTGACTTGAGCTTTTCTGACTCCACCTCCCACATTCTTTGGAGAAGACATTGTGCCTGTAAGAAACTCGAAGTTAGAGAATTTTTAAATAAATTTGCAAAAAGGCGATTTCTTGGCTGGAGAAATTTTAAAAAATTAATTAAAAATCCAGAACTAGATTAAAGGCTGCATGAAGAATAAATTCTTAAATAAAATCGATTTGCCTTTATTATTTTCAAAAGTATTCATGGAATTTTAAATAATCTTTTGGATTTTTAAAGGTTTATACTGAAGTTTTCTCCAATCTTTAATGAAAAATCCAATTCCCCTTTCAAAATCGCCAAAGGTAACCTGCAGTTGTTTGAAGGAAATCTGGAAATGAAGAGAAAAAATCCAATTCAATGTTCTGGAACTCAAGAAAATCCACTTGCAGTTGAAAAAAGACGTCTTTTCTTGGGAGAGCTCTGCCTGTGAAGAAAGTCGACTTTGTAAATAATAAAATAATGAGCTCACTAGATTGTCTTTTATAATAAAAACCTTCCCAAATTGTTTTAGGTCGATTTCTTTCTCTCATTGGTTGCATTTTGCTTTAAAAACGAAAAAGCAATCTTATCCTGATCTTTGACTTTTCAAACAAGGCATCCCTTTTGGCTTGGTGATTAAGTTTTAAAATAAAACTTAAGTTTTTCTTTTATTTTTGCCTTTAGCAAAATTCGACCTTCAACTGGACTCCTTGACTTTTCAACTGGAATTTTGACTTCTCAAAGTGACTTTGCCTTAGAAAAAATTCGATTCCACCTTGAGAAAATTCGACTTCCAACTGGATTTTCTTGAAGAATGCGAATTTCCTCAAATAGATGAATTTTACTTGGATTTTCCCTTTGATCAATGGATTTTTGAACTGGATTTTCTAAAGTTTCAACTAGATTTTCTCAAGGGCGTACCTCTTCCAGACTTAGGCGAATTTTGCCATGATCTACTTGCTTTTTAGTTGATTTTTCAGTGATTTTCCCTCAAAGGCGTGATCTTATCCAGTTGATTTTTTGACTTTGCATGCGCTTTTTCCTCGCTTTTCTCATCTTGCATGCGCCTTTCTCTGCTTTGCATGCGCCTTTCTCTGCTTTGCATGCGCTTTTCTCATGATTTTCCGATTTTTGCTTGATTTTTGCTCGCTTTTTAGTTCCAAAAATAGAAACTTTTGACTCAAATGCTAATGACACCCTGTACTTTCTAAAAATAGAAACTTACTAAAAATAGAAAAAAGCAAAAAGCAACTTTCTAAAAATAGTAAATTCCAGATTGGGCCAGAAATGCCAAAACGAAAAAAGCAAAAAAGCAAAAAAGCAAAAAAGCAGAATCCCTAAAAAATAGTAAGTGTCAGAATTGAGCAAAAGCACAGGCGATCCTCGTCTGCAGGGCCTTCTAAGCACTTCCATGACGTTTACGTTCAGTTTCGGGCTCAAACACCCAACTTGGCTCGGATGATGACCCCAGACCTTGACATGAAATTCCCAGATATCAGAGACTAATGAAATTGCCACTCAACGCGAAACCCTAAGAGCAAACCAACGAGGGTCCCCATTTGCAATGGGGCGATGTGTGAAAAAGGTCACAACAGACGGTAACTTGGTGGTTTGAATGCAGTGTTGATCCTCGGAGTCAATGGCAAGGTGAATTAAGTTGTTTGGGCATGATGCATGGGACTAAATTATGTTATTATCTTTCTATTCACCATTTTTCCTAGGGACAATGTGTCTTTTAAATGATGGGGTCACTTTTTTATTTATTGGCACTATTCACTTATAAAGTGAAAATGTTATAACTTAAATTGAATAGTGTTCATTTTAATGAATAGTGTTTTCAATGAAAAAATAGATATACTAAAGAGAAAAAGTTCAACCCACTTTGGAGAATAGCATTTTTTCACTTGGCATGTTTGAGCTTGGCTTGGAGGAGGAAGGAAGCAAGGGTTTCCTGATTTCTGCACTTTTTATGAACCTGGAGGGACGTGGTTCTTCCTTGGTTGAGCTGCTTAAGGGTGTGAAACACCACCTTAAGGTTGTTGTTCAGATTTGGATGCATTTTGGGTGACACTAGGAGCTGATTATAGGTTAATTCGGGCCAATTTCTGAGTTTTGTGAGCAGCCTCAGACTCCATACCACTAGCACAAAAGGCTGTATACAGATTTGGTGACTTTTGGACTGAATTTCTTCGTCTACAGTCCAGTCATCCTTCTTTCAAGAGGGTTTGAGCAATACTACTGAAAACGCCTCTCTTAGTGGGCTGCAAACTCATCAAAAAGGGGCACCCTGATCAGAAGAGTCTTTCCAAACCAGATTTGAGCTGGAGAAACCATCCTTGCAGCAAGTGTGTTCAGATTTGTGGTGGTTTCTACTGTAGCAAACACTATTCATTCAACAGTGTGATATCTAGTATATGTTTGGTATGTGATATATGAACCATTACCACATTAGATAGATCTGATTTAAGCTTGTTAAATCTATAAACTGAAA
The DNA here is from genome assembly GCA_007258455.2 of Sequoia sempervirens. Classification (NCBI taxonomy): domain Eukaryota; kingdom Viridiplantae; phylum Streptophyta; class Pinopsida; order Cupressales; family Cupressaceae; genus Sequoia; species Sequoia sempervirens. Next base: position 485,185,283 of record VDFB02105785.1, on the reverse strand, counting down.
GCATCATTTGGTTTCTAGTAATGTAATGTAAATCGGAAATAGATTTCAGTTGCTTAGTACCTTGAAATTACATTATATATATGCATGCATTTGTGGCACTATTTTGGCATCATTGCAACAAAACTCAAAACCAGTGAAAAAACAAACATAAAACAAAAAATCAGACATTCAAACTCAGTGAAATCAAATCAGCAGAGTGATGGAACACTATAGTGGTATCAAAGTGGTTTCCTGCCAGCCTTAGGGGTTGAAACCAGCTCTGTTGATGCAACAAAGTGGCAAGTACAAAAGATATATTGCAAGCAACGATAGAAAGCAAAAAAAGTGGCCACAACCTTATCCTGAATAGGACACCTTATCAGTTGCAATAGCAGCAAGACAGCGTGGTACTGAGGTTGGTTCAGCCACCACAATGGGTGATAGGGGTGGTGATAGTCCAACTAGAAATGGGGCAAACAATGAAGAAAGAGAAGCGCGGGAGATTATGAGGAACATGGCAACAGGGCAGCAGTAGGTTGCAGATGCTTTGCGAGCACTTACAACCATGTTACATCAGATGAACCCTCTTGGAAGATAGAATCGTGAACCGAAGGACAATAGGAGTGTGGTTGGGACCCCCAAGGCACAGAGAGCACCCACCCGTACCATAGATAGACCTACACGTCCTACTTTTTTGAGGGATGAACCAGAAGAGGGAGAAGAAATATTTGCAGATAATCTCATGGAAGCTAATGACGAATGGGAGTTGTTAACACCACAGGTTAGGGAACACATGAGCTTTGACAGATTTGTAAGTCAAAGGAGAGAGCACTATAAATCAAGGCAAGATAGGAGGCCACGGAATCAAAACAGAGGCCTGGAACATGCCACCAACAAACTCACATTGCCTACATTTAATGGTAGTGGTAATTGTTAGAGTAATAAAGTCATCATCTAATTAATTAATTAATCATTAATTAATTGGGTCACTTTATGCTTTATTACACTTAAGCTAAACTTAGGAGTGTTTTTAATTCATTATTTGCTTTTATTAATTAGTTGCATTTTGCATGATTAAAGCTTCTAATATTAGAACATTTCTCATTCATTCCTATGAAGACACTTGTCATGTTCTAATATAACCCTAATCTAGGGTTAGCTTTTATCCTTTTCATAAAGATTGTTTCATTGTAATTATTTTATCAATTATGTACGGCAGCATATTCACAGCAGTTGTTCACATAATGCAAAATTGGTGTTTTCATCAGATCTAAGTTGTAGGGCAATCATATCTTGCTTATTTCTTCATAGTGTGATAGGTTTATTGTTGCAAGTGATTCATGGAGTTGTGGATTGAATCAGTCAATTCCAACATGGTATCAGAGCACCAGATCTACAGCCGCCTTGTCCGCTTTTTTCGAAGAAATCAACTCATGCATTAATATCCGTGATCTGTGGTCAAATTTTGAGCATTCCATTGAATCCAAAGCTACTGAAACAGTCAGTTTTGCCTTTCATTTCATCAAAAAAGGCCTTTGTTTGTCAAATCTGTGAGGGTTTGAAGTTTATGAGGGTTTCCAGATCCAAAGCGTACCTAAAAATTTGAAGTGTTTTGAGCCCAAATGGACCTCACCATTGCATTCAGAGCGCCCAAAAACCCCAAAATCGACTGTCAAATTGTCAAAATCGGACATAGTGACTTCAGGAGGCCATTCTTTTTCATTTATGGGTCATACACCCTGGTACGGCACGCAATCCAAGAAAAAAAATTAAAAAAACACAATGTTAATGGCGCTGCCGTCAGTAAACCGCTAGCAGTTAATGCTAGCGGCTAGTCTAACTGCCAGGTTTTCCTCCAAACCCTTTTGAAGTAGTTTTGGTATTTTGGCCATAACTTTTGCGTCTGAACTCGGATTTTCGAAAATGAAATATCGCCGGAAAGTTGGTTCTAAGCCCGATCCAGTGGTGTATGTGTTATTTTCTGTTTTTTTTGTTATGTTGCAATTTTTTCCAGTCAAAGTCAGATCATCATTTTCGCGCTTCCGAGGGCATATCTTTTGCATATGGTCTCCGTTTTTCGAAAACAAATAGGCGTTGGAAAACTGGTTCAGTGCTCTACACAGTGATTAGACTTATTTTCCCAGATTTTGCCCTAGGTAAATTTTATTCAGCTTTTTGTGTTTACACAATTTGCTTAATTACTTGGATGTTTTGACACTTAGGAATGCTCTGTTTGCGTCATTTGGCTCTATTTCACATTATTTTCATGTAATAAAGTCAGAATTTCAGACTTTTTCATTTGAAGAGTAATCATGGGTTTTTCTACTCACCCTTTTGTTGTAATCCTAGAATGGGATAATTATGAGTCATGGGCAAAGGGCATACTTACACATTGTAGGTGGCTTAATATTTTGCCTCATTTATATGACCTCATACCTGAACCAAACACACCAGGGAGAAAAATAGCTTGGGATATCATTATAGATCATTTAGTAGGACTTATATGTTCTAGTGTCGATTTTGACACTATGTGTGTTGTACTGGACACTGATTGTCCCCACACACTTTGGACTCATCTTTGGGAGATCCATGGAGACCCCAATCTCTCTCCATACCCAGAGGATCCTGCTTCAAATTGTCTCTTACCCATGGCTACTACATATTGTATACCCATTGATGATGCTACATTAGAGGACCTAGAGTATCTAGCAGGTCTTGCACATTCCAATGGATCAGAGGCTTGTCTCCTAGTTCCTACTCTTCAAACTGAGATTACACATGCATTATCCGTTGTTCTTGATGACATCAGTATCGCCACATTGGCCCCTATGGATTCAATTCAGCATCATGACCATCTTGGTCATTCATTTTCTGCTACATCATGGGATTCTTATCTTACAGACACATCATTATTTGTTCAGTCTCACACTGCAGATCTTGAGGATTATATTTGAGGACATACATCTCCTCTATCTTGACAGTCAGATTATCACTGTACGCCCACCATTATCAGTGCATTCAGAGGTTGTATTTCAAGAGTCTTCACATCAGTTTGGATTTGGCATCATTTGTTTCAGTTCAAACACAGAGATTCTTCAGCATCCTATCATGGCACACATCTTGAGACATATTGGTTCATCACTCTTCACAGGGTTTCTTCAATATCGTCCTTTGGATCCGTTTCTTCCCAAGGGGAGGAATGTTATTTGCCGCCTCAGGATCTCTTTCTGGATTCTACATCAGGCATCCACCATTGCGACAGGAATTTCTTCATTGTGGGTTGGCCTTCTAGTCTCTTTCTATCTCTCCTATGGAGACCATTGTATATGTACTTATGTGATAGAAATTGTCTTTGGGGGGTATCATGTAATCCACCTTCTATCCTTCTTCTATTAGTGCATTACATTCTTTTATTTTCTCTCTTTTGGAGGGGAGTTTTATTCCCATGTGGTTTTCTCCCTTTCTCTAGTTATGAGAGTTTCATTTATGTACATGGGTACCTCATCAGCCGTTAGGGCGGGACCCATTCATGCATCCATTCAAGTATTTATTTATCATAGTTTAGTTTCTCCCTAGTTCATCTTAAGGGGGGGTGTTAGAGTAATAAAGTCATCACCTAATTAATTAATTAATCATTAATTAATTGGGTCACTTTATGCTTTATTACACTTAAGTTAAACTTAGGAGTGTTTTTAATTCATTATTTGCTTTTATTAATTAGTTGCATTTTGCATGATTAAAGCTTCTAATTTTAGAACATTTCTCATTCATTCCTATGAGGACATGTTGTGACCTTTTCACACATCGCCCCATTGCAGATGGGGACCCCCAATAGTTTGCTAGTTTTTAGGGTTTTGCTTTCGTGCAACGGTTTCATGAGTTTCAAGTCAGTCTTTTTGAGAGTCATCCGAGCCAACTGGAGAATCCAAGCCCGAATCAGTGCCTAAACGTCACAGAAGTGCTCAGAAGGTCCGAGAGACAAGGATCGCCTGTGCTTTGAGTCAATTCTGACACTTCCTACTTTTTAGGGAATCTATTTTTTTTGCTTTTTGCTTTTTCATTTTTGGACCAATCTGGGATCCCTATTTTTTAGGGATTTTGCTTTTTCTATTTTTAGAAAATCAACCCTAGTCAAGGAGTCAATATTTCCATTTTTAGAAGCAAAAATCAAGCCAAAAATCAAAATAATCAACGAAAAATCAATGAAAAGCATGGAAAAGCAATGAAAAATCTAGAAAAAGCATGAAATCCATGGAGAAATTCGCCTAAGTCTGGACCTTCAAGCTTGCCCATGAAGAAGAAAATGGCTAAGTCATTGGCAAGTTTGCCATGCCTTGGATGAGAACATGTCAAACATTATGGCAAGTCCGCCCCAGCACTTAGAAGAAAATGGCAAGACTTTCTCAAAGTCCGTCCCACCTCTTGGCACAAAGACTTGGAAGTTCGCCCCAGCATTTGGAAGACAATGGCAAGACCAATGGAAAGTCTGCCATGCCTTGGATGAGAAGATGGCGAGAAGCCAATGAAGTCTGCCCCTGCTATGGCAAAGCTAATGTAAAGTCCGCCTTTGACTTGATAGAGGATGGCATAAAACCTTGAAAGTCCGCCTAGACCATGGGATAGTGGAAAAAGGGTGAGAAAGTCCGCCTAGCTTGCAAGAAGACCCAAAATTTGACTAAGTATGGATGCCTTTGAGGGGAAAAATTAAAAATTTGGCTAAGTACAAGTGGAAGGCAAGATATAAAGTTCGCCATGGCAAGATAAGGAAATGGCAAGCTTAACTCAAAGTCCACCCACCCCAGTGATCACTTGGAAAAATGTTTATGAAGTTCATCATGAGAATAAAGTCAACTTTGCCTAGAGAAAATCATCCAAGCAAGAAGAAAAATTTGATTTTGGCATGGGAAAATATGCCTAGCACGATTTAAAGTTTGCCATGGCATAAGGAAAATAAAATTGGGTGTAAGAGAAATAAAATTTGTTGGCGAGAAGGCTAAAAATTCAACTTGGCTAGAGAACAAATTGAAATAACTTGGAGAATAAATATTTAGCGAAGGGAAAATTAAAGTGACCATGGGTCAAAATTGAATGGGTTGGAAATAGATTTGACGTTTTAACACTTTGGATAATTTATTTCCGACACTTAGAAATGTGAAATGCCTCGGACAAAAATAAAATTCACCACATATGTCTTGGAAGAAAATTCGTTGCGCCAGGAAAGGAGAAAATAAATAAAATTGCGCGATGAATTGAAACTTGAAAAATCAAAGTTAATTTAATTGGACATTTAATATTTTTCCAAGATAAACATCTAGCTAAAAATCGAATTTTTGAAATCAAAGAAAATCAAATGATTTAGCTAAAGATGGCGCCTAGATAAGCTTGCCATAGAGATTTTTCGAAAAGAATAGAAACTTGCCTGATTGAAGAGACGAAAACAAATCGAAATCCGGAGGAAAAGATGTTGTTGCTAAAACAAATCGAAATCAGGAGGAAAAGATGTTGTTGCTAAAACAAATCGAACTCTTCAGCATTATAATGAGTTTTAGCAACTCATTTTTCACAGGCTCAGCTGAAGAGAAATTAATCTCTCAAATTTGCAAGAAAGTAACGCAAAATCAATTCTTCTAAAGGCAAAGTCGATTTTCCCAGTAGAAGAAGTATTTTTTTTATGCTAAGGAAGTTTTTTTTTTTAATAAGTAAAAGATTTCTTGGCTGAAAGTCGAACTTCTCAGCAAGTTAGCGCACTTTGTCATTGAATTTTTGATTGAATTCTCAGAAGTTGAATTTTATTCGCAGCCAAAAGATAGTCCAGAGGTTTGAAATTGGGTTGGCCAAGATTTTATTCTTCTTTCGTCTTATTCTGTAATTCTGGCTAAGTTCTGGCAAAATTTCAATCAAATTCACTTACTTTTAGCTTGCTTTTTCACAGAAATTCATTCTTTTTATAAGCTGAAAGTAAAATCTTCGAATAAAGGCACGAAAATTGTATTTAAAGGTCTTTGTATTAATGTTAATTCTTTTTTACTGCAAGTTAATGACCACACTGGGAGAATCATCAAAAAAAGGTGTCGATGAAGTTCGCCAGTAAAGGGTTGCAACGAGAGTCAAAGATTAATTCTAAATGGAAAAATATCGCAAACACTGATCTCAGACACGTAGACTTCACAGAGTTCAAAAAAAAGGTATATGGACATGCTAGATTACCCACACCAATTGCCAGACGGATGGTGAGGAATGGAATTTTCCAAGCAGTCAGATTCCGGCCTACAATAGAATGTGTTGAGTTGATGGTAGAATGCGCCATTCATTATGATGCACAGGAAAGACAAATTGTTGCACCTAACGAAAGGATTCTAGCTCACCTTGGCGAAGTGGCAATACAAGAGGCATTTGGCATCCCGACACATCACCGGACCATCTATAAGACCAAGGAGGACGCCAAGAAATTGTATGATAGCCAGTCTAAATTATGCGCCACAAATATTAATAAATCATGGCTGGAGAAACCTAGACCATCTACCAAGAAGACGCCTAAGAAGCTGCATTGGACAGATTTTAAGGACTACGGGGATATTGTCATGTCCCCTTCTCAGTGACATCTCTCAGACGACAGGATTGGCCTATCATACGACCCTCGTAGGCCGATGGATTGGATAGGGGGTCACTTCGGAGCTTGGCTCAGCTTCAGTCAACAGGGATTGATCAGTTGTCTTTCGTTCTGGCTCGATCGGAGGTTATTTGCAGAATTGCTATTTTTAGCAGTTCTTGGCAGGCAGTGTGGGACCACTGCTATTTTTAGCAATTGGCTGTGGGGGCATCAGGAATCACTTCAGAGTCTGTCAGCATCAGACGGATCAGTAATCGGGTTAGAAACAAGGGAGATATTAATATTTGATCGTATTGATTAAATATTAATTAATTAACGTTTATAATATAAAGTTATAATTTAATATTATAACTTAAGTGAATTCCTTGAGGGGTGCGCCATCATGAAAAAAGGGGCCAGTTTAACATTTAAAATATGATTTAAATATTTGACAGAGAACTATGGAGAAATAAGAAAATTAAAAGTCAAATATTAATTAAAACCCTATTTTCAAGGGAATCGCACTTTTCAGTGTATTTGAGGATTTTGCATTGGGATTTGTGCATTATGAGATTATTGAGTTTGATATTGATCAATTTTTGGTCTGAGCCTGAGACTTAGGGTTTCACGTTCGATTCCTTGGAGAACGAGCCATCTCCAGCGGAAAGCAATTCAGAGAGTGTGCAATATCACTTGATTTATTGCCTACAGAGGTTTTCTCATTCAGAGTAAACTACAGAGCATCAGAGAAATTCATACCTTCAGTTATTTGCAGTTGTTTGTATCCAGATACCTTCTATTGCTTTTGGCGCACCATATTCAGAGACTAGACATTGTTTTGAGTGAAGTCCGTACAGCATTAAATGCAGATCTGACAGGCCGTACTTTACCAGCAGGCCGTACCTTTTGAAGAGCCGTACTCATCAAATAAAAAGAACGCCTTTGGTTGGGGTTTCTAACCTGCATCAAAGGAGGCGCCTACTATCTGAGAACCAGTAGAGACCATCTTTCAGAGGGAGAAGTCCATCCTTCATCCCAGCCGTACATTTCTGTACTTTCTGCAGCAGCAATACCAGGTTCTTTGAAAACTGTAAATTCATCATTTATTTTATCATATGTATCTGGGTATTATTGAAATCATTAGAAAAGAATAAAAAAAAGATACTGGCGTCCATATAGTTGCATTTCCAGAGCCTTTTGAATTTTATTGAATTTATTTCCATTTATTAGCAAAATCGTACCTTTTCATTTATTGCATTGAAAATCCAAAAATTGCAAAAAAATCACAAAAACATCAAAACGTCAGAAAAACTTGAAAACACAATCAGATTCAGTGTCAGGGGGAAACAGGGGTTTCTACAGTGGTATCAGAGCTTGATTCTGCCATCCTAGGGTTTGGCCATCACATGCAACCAGAGGAAATTGATACATACAGGTACTACACTCGCAGACGTGCCTTGCTTGAAAGGCAACGCAGTTTGAGCAGGCAGCCGGAAATCATGGCTGACAGGAATGATAGGGCTGAGAGAACAGATATACCTCGGACAGATATCCCTCGGAATACTTAAGTCCGGATGATCTTTGAGGTCTTACTCGAGAGATCTTCGATGCGGGACAAACGTCAATCGATGATGTATTACGGCCAGTGCTTACGAACGCTGCAGAGATTAGGGACTTCGAGGAGACCGTCACCACATCGTGACGATGACAGGAGTGATGCTGGGTCACGGAGAGCACCTAGGACAGTGTCACGGACAGCTGATAGGCCTACAAGGCCTACGTTCACGAGACAGGAGCCCGATGAGGCTATGCCAGAGGAGGATCGGGATGATTTGTTTGCGGATAACCTTATGGCAGCAAACGAGGAGTGGGAGGTGATACCTCCTGCAGTCAGAGAACGGATCACTTTTGACCGTTTTATCACACAGAGGCGTGAACACAATAGGGCTCGTCAGGATTGGAGACCCCGTCAGCAGAATAATGACCTCAAACATGCAACGAACAGGTTGAATCTGGTGATGTTTGATGGCAGCGGGAAGATAGCCAATGAGAAACGGATTAGCAAGCTTGATACATTCCATGCTGCGTCAGATGGGTAGAGGCGGCTATCGGGTCTAGCTACCGCTTTGCACCTCGAGGGAGTAGCTTATGACTGGTGGCATCACGGTATGGTGACGCTACATCATGATAGGATCACTTCATATCAGGAGTTCGTAGACAGGTTGGTTGAGAGATTTGATAGGAAGGATCCGGAAACTTACTTCAGAGATTTGGCACAGTTGAGGCAGAGTGGCAATCTCGAGACATACATCAGCGACTTTCAGAGACTTTCCGTCATGGTTCCGAGCATATCTGAGAGGCGGTTGGTAGTTCTCTTTATGGAGGGTTTGACAGAACCACTTAAAGGCTGGATAAAAGCCTTTGATCCTCCATCATTACAGGAGGCGATGAGGAAGGCACGTAACATGGAGTTCGCAGCCCCGGCAAATAAATTTAACTCCAGAGGTTCTTCATCGTTCCGAGATAATAAGGGCTTTAATAAAAACAATGATAAATCTGATTATAACAAAAACAAATCAGATTATAGAAACGATTCGAAAGGTAAATCAGCCTTCCCACCTTTGGATCGTGAGGCCCTGAATGACCTTCGCAGGAAAAAGTTATGCTTTTACTGCAAGGGACCGTATGATGCCAATCACGATTGCCCTCTAAGACCTAAGGGCAAGGCGAATCGTGTTATGTGGGCATACTATGAAGACTCAGAATCAGAAAATTCAGAGCAGCCTGAGCATTCGGATGATTCAGAGTCAGAGACTCCAGAGCATAGAGTAGAGGTAGAGCCCGAGCTTCAGATACAGGAGGGCAGATTGTCTAGCATTCAGCAGGAGGGTTCTTTCCGGCTCCGTGGTGTATTAGCAGGTCAGAGGGTCATTACCCTATTGGATACAGGAGCTACACATAATTTTATTGATGCTAGGTTCGTTGAGAAACGAGGGCTTATTACAGAGGAGTTTGAGGGCATCAGAGTCAAAGTGGCAAACGGGTACACTTTGAGGTGCGAACGCATGATTAGAAATCTTCCATTACGCTTGAACAAACTATGAGTTCAAGGCAGATTATTATGTTGTCAATATGGGAGACATTGATTTAGTATTGGGAATGAAGTGGTTACACTCGTTGGAGGAGGTCACACTTCGTCTCAAGGATATGGAGATACGTTTTGAGGTCGACGGGAAGACTCACATTCTTAAGGCAATACGGGACAGCGACCTTAAAACAATTTCCTTTCGCCGAATGGAGCGGCTCATGCGTCATGACATGGTAGAGTGGGCTGCCGAGTGTCATTTAGCACCTTTACAGGAGGGACAGCAAAAGACAGAGTATCATCCGGACATTCAGAAGATCAGAGTCAAGCATGATAAGGTGTTCAGTGATATTCCGCCAGGTAGACCTCCAGATAGAGGGATAGAGCACATTATTGAGCTCGAGGAGGGTGCAAAACCCGTCATGATAACTCCTTACAGGCATCCGAAAAGATTGAAGGATGAGATTGAGAAAACTATAAAGGAGTTATTGGCTATGGGTCACATTAGACCTAGCAAGTCGCCGTTCGCTTCTTCTGTTGTATTGGTGAAGAAGAAGGATGGAACGTTGCGCATGTGCATTGATTACAGGGTCCTGAATAAGAGGACAATCAAAAACAGATACCCGATACCGAGGATAGATGAGTTGATTGATGAGCTTCATGGGGCATGTTATTTTACGAAGATTGATTTACGGTCGGGTTATCATCAGATTAGAGTCCGTGAGCAGGACATAGAGAAGACAGCCTTCAGATGTCATTGTGGGCACTTCGAGTTCGTAGTGATGCCATTTGGGCTCACTAACGCGCCAGCTACCTTTCAGTCTACTATGAACAGGGTATTTCATTCTTTGCTGAGGAGGTTTGTGTTGGTTTTCTTCGATGACATTCTGATATACAGTCGGACTTGGCAGGAGCACCTGGCTCATTTGGAGACTGTATTGAGCATCTTGGAGAGGGAGTCCTTGTACGCCAAGGAATCCAAGTGCGACTTGGGGATGACCGAATTGCTATACCTTGGTCATATTATCAGTGCGGATGGAGTGCGTATGGATCCTGAGAAGATCCGCGCCATTGTTGATTAGCCCACACCGGCGAACCTGACACAGTTGAGAGGGTTTCTCGGGTTGTGTGGATTTTACCGTAGGTTCGTGAATGGTTATTCACGACATGCAGCCGATATTGATTTGATATGAAGAAGTTTGTTGGACTTAGAGCCGCGAAGTGTTTGAAGTTCAAAGGAGTTAATGACCACTTACTTTGTTTTGGCACTACGGAGCTTCTGGCCGTTTGAGCTTCAATGTGAGGCATCAGGTGAGGGCATTGGTGCGGTGCTTATGCAGGACAAGCACCCTATAGTTTATGAGAGCCGCAAGCTCAGAGGACCCGAGAGGTTGTATAGCATATACGACAAAGAGATGCTCGCGATTATGCATGCCTTAGCAAAATTCAGGCAATATCTTGTTGGCAGCAAATTTTGCATCAAGACTGATCATAACAGTCTTAGACACTTTTTAGGGCAGCGAGATCTCAATGACAGACAGCAGAAGTGGGTCAGCAAGCTGCAGGCTTATGACTTTGATATTTCGTATATCAAAGGTACTCAGAACGTAGTGGCGGATGCACTATCACGGAGACCGTATTTAGGCACTATGGTTCAGATTTCTGAGGATTGGAGGCATTTGATAGTGGCAGAGTATGCCAAGGACAGTTGGGCCTCCAGTATTGTCGAGGGATCAGCAGTTGACACTAGATACACACTTGTGAATGACTTGATCATTTACAAGCACAGGATATTTCTGATTCCCGGTTCTGAGGTGAAGAACATGGTTATGAGGGCCTTTCATGATATTCCCACAGCAGGACATCCCGGTTACTTCAAGACTTACAGGCAGATACGGGAGAGGTTCACGTGGAAAGGTCTCAAGAGAGATGTTCTTCAGTATGTGCGTGAGTGCCCTGTTTGTCAGCAGAACAAGCAGGAGAATACTCACCCGGCGGGTTTACTACAGCCACTTCCGATTCCTGACAGGAAGTGGGAATGCCCGTCGATGGATTTTATCACGGGCTTGCCTAAAGCCCAAAGAGCGTCGATTGTATATCGTGGTTGTGGATGGAAACTACGAAGTGCCTTTACTCCGATCACCCACGACTTACCGCAGGCTACAGTGGCAGAGGTGTTCTTTCGTGAGATATTCAGACTCCATGGGTTGCCTCGGAGCATTGTGAGTGACAGGGATAGCCGGTTCCTGAGTAACTTCTGGCAGGAGGTCTTCAGGCTTTGTGGGACCGAGCTTACACCGAGCACCGGTTACCATCCACAGACAGATGGGAAGACAGAGATAGTGAATAAGTGGGTGGAGAGGGATATCGGGAACATAGCGAGACGAAATGGGTCAAATGGATATTACACTTGTCGAGTATTGCTACAATTCGGCGTTCCATATGACCAATTCGGATGTCACCCTTCCTTGGCTATATATGGGTATGAAGTAGTAAAGGTTTCATATGATCTGTTATTGGCTGACGATGGAGTGCGAGTCGCGAGGGAGGTTGGTTCTTGCGGAGAGTCGGGACACTATAGGGGAGGCTCTCAAGGAGAATATTACAAAAGGCACAAAATCAGCGAAACAATCACAGCGGATCGAGAGAAAGAGGGCGGAGGCATTTGAGGTTGGTGATATGGTTTACCTCATGTGACCCTCACGAGTGATCCACTCTTAGGAAGGTAGATTCGAGGAAAACTTAAGCGGCGCTACTACAGTCCTTTCGGGATCTGAGGAGAGTTAAGCGAGGTGGCTTCACGAGCTTGAGCTTCGGCATAAAATGAAGTGCAATGTATTTCATGTCAGCGCCTCAAGGAAAGCGTTAGGTCATGGGTAATGGTACCATCTGCGGTTTACCACTTATACCAGATGATGAGGGTAAGTTCATTCCTAGTACTGAGTCCATCACGGGTATAAGGGAGCGATTCGCGTCGGAGGACTATCGAGGGAATATCACAGTGAAATGGAGATTCTTAGGTTGAGGATCGACATGGGAGGCCGAAGGGGTCTGCTGACATCCGGCATTGAGATTGCTTGAGGACAAAGCAATTTCGGGAGAACATCATGTCCCCTTCTGATGACATCTCGAGGGCAGCGGGGATTGGCCTATCCTCTACGACCCTAAAGTAGGTGGATGGATTGGATGGGGTCGCCAGACCCGAAAACCGGCTTGATCAAAGAGGATTGATCGGTTGTCTTCGTTAAGCTCGTCCCGGAGTTATTCGCAATTGCTATTTTTAGCAGTTCTTGGCAGGCAGTGTGGGACCACTGCTATTTTTAGCAGTTGGCTGTGGCGGCATCAGGAATCACTTCAGAGTCTGTCGGCATCAGACGGATCAGTAACGGGTTAGAAACAAGGGAGATATTAATATTTGATCGTATTGATTAAATATTAATTAATTAACGTTTATAATATAAAGTTATAATTTAATATTATAACTTAAGTGAATTCCTTGAGGGGGTGCGCCATCATGAAAAAAGGGGCCAGTTTAACATTTAAAATATGACTTAAATATTTGACGGAGAACTATGGAGAAATAAGAAAATTAAAAGTCAAATATTAATTAAAACCCTATTTTCAAGGGAATCGCACTTTTCAGTGTATTTGAGGATTTTGCATTGGGATTTGTGCATTATGAGATTATTGAGTTTGATATTGATCAATTTTTGGTCTGAGCCTGAGACTTAGGGTTTCACGTTCGATTCCTTGGAGAACGAGCCATCTCCAGCGGAAAGCAATTCAGAGAGTGTGCAATATCACTTGATTTATTGCCTACAGAGGTTTTCTCATTCAGAGTAAACTACAGAGCATCAGAGAAATTCATACCTTCAGTTATTTGCAGTTGTTTGTATCCAGATACCTTCTATTGCTTTTGGCGCACCATATTCAGAGACTAGACATTGTTTTGAGTGAAGTCCGTACAGCATTAAATGCAGATCTGATAGGCCGTACTTTACCAGCAGGCCGTACCTTTTTGAAGAGCCGTACTCATCAAATAAAAAGAACGCCTTTGGTTGGGGTTTCTAACCTGCATCAAAGGAGGCGCCTACTATCTGAGAACCAGTAGAGACCATCTTTCAGAGGGAGAAGTCCATCCTTCATCCCAGCCGTACATTTCTGTACTTTCTGCAGCAGCAATACCAGGTTCTTTGAAAACTGTAAATTCATCATTTATTTTATCTTATGTATCTGGGTATTATTGAAATCATTAGAAAAGAATAAAAAAAAGATACTGGCGTCCATATAGTTGCATTTCCAGAGCCTTTTGAATTTTATTGAATTTATTTCCATTTATTAGCAAAATCGTACCTTTTCATTTATTGCATTGAAAATCCAAAAATTGCAAAAAAATCACAAAAACATCAAAACGTCAGAAAAACTTGAAAACACAATCAGATTCAGTGTCAGGGGGAAACAGGGGTTTCTACAGATATCATTCTGATGTTGAATAGGATAGCTGGCAATCCACAAGGCGCATATTTTGAGATGTGGATGTATTATTTTATCGATGAAATTGCCTTCGGCGTAAAGATGTTCAACTAGGCTCGAATGATTAGTGACAGTCTCCACGAGTAGTTAGTCAATCTGGTTTAGACAAAGTATTTCCACATGAGCTCATATGTCGTCTATTTGTTGGCCAGAACGTACAAATACTTAGGACTTATATGCAAAGGCAAAGTAGGAAATGGTGAGAATGAGCTCAAGTCCTATGACTGCTACTCGCAACTTCAACTCAGGGAGAAGTCTCACTTCAGGCGGGCGTATGATGCCTTCCTCATGTACATAACCAGAATACTTCGAGGAAGGCACCAAAGGCTGAGTCACAAAGCCAAGAGCTTGATCAGTAGATATGGATCCTGGTTTATCCAGTTTCCAAGGTTTACGTATGTAAGAATCCAAGGATTCACTAGAAATCCTTATAGGCTTCCTATCTATCCTACAAATCGAATGATTTTGCTAGAAGTCCTGAGATAGCTGGAGACCTATCAAAGCATCCAGAGGCCAAAACAGAAAGTGGCTATTACTTTCCCATTCTTTATTGGGAATATGTTAGAGTCCTGTCCATCAGCACAAGCAGCCAAAAGCGCCAAGCTGAAAATTCAATGGTATCCATTCACAACTTATCGGTCTAGGGCCAATTTTGACCCTCATCATCACATTCGGATCGTGGATGGGAAAAGATATAAACACAGAGAAGACCTAGAGGACTTCTGGGCAAATGTTGCTGACGAGTATGAAGTCAGAAGAAGGTTATGGTCTAGAGTGCCAGTGGATTTAATGAGGGCAACCAAACTTTGTTGGGTGCCCGATCAGTTGCAGGACAACAGAAAATATGTCCAGCCGTGCTTCGATGAGAGCTGGCCTCTTCCTATGTGAAGTGGTCAAAGCCCGAGCTATCAGATTTGGCCACATTAATGAGGCCAGTAATCAAGTATTCTCAATGGTGGGTCGACCAGCAGACACAGGAGTTGAGGCAGAAAAGAATGACGCTCACTTACGACTTGCTAAGTGAAACAGAGTCATACTCCTCCAATGCCGACGCATCCCACAATGATAATTTGGTTGAGATTACTGAGAAGAGGAAAGAAGTGATTGTAAACATAGAGCCTGCCCAAAAGAGACAGAGAGTGGAGCCATCTCGTTCCGCGACATCTAGAAACATTGATGAACTAGTGGCCACTGCAGACAAATCCTTGGCTGAGATGATGAGACCTGCTCCAATTCAAGAGAATAATAATGAGCCAATCCAATTGGATGACAATGAGCCCCCATCGCCTACGGGCACAAAAGTACTGGGTTCGGAAGATGAAGTGGATGACCAAAATGATGAATTCTATGAGGGGATGATTTCCGCTCTCAAAGGAGTTTTGGACGTACCAGGTGCAGAAAATGTTCAGGAGGAAGATAGTATCGAGCAGCCTACCATTCTTGACTGGCTGAAGGAGAGGATGAAGAATTAGGCTCCAGTTGAGATCCAGGAAGAAGATGATACTGCAGATTTCTTGGCAAGGTTGGAACAAGTTGCTATGAAGAAACCTGCCAAGAAATTTTCCACAATTCAAAGGGACGAAGATGGCGGTCGTTCCCTACAGATTGCAGTACCAACAGTCGAAAAAGCACAAGATGAAATCACTCCCTAGGAATACGCCATTACCACAATAGACCTAGGGCCGACAACAAAGGGCCAGGAGGTAGAAGAATTGGACAACTCAGTCTCAACTATCAAGGCGAGATTGGAAAAGGAAGTGGCGAAAAAGAAAGAGTACAAAAGGGAGGTCGAACGTCTGAAAGAGTATATTCGACATCTAACCCAACCACTCAATCAGGGTGATGCAGTAGCTCCTCCTCTTCTCAATTCCTCACAGAAGATAGCCAAGGATGTGGAAGAAGGTATGGTCATAGCCAAGGAGGCCAAGGAATGAATGACAAGTAAGGGCATAGAAGCAACTTCGTTCATGGAGAAATTGACGCTCGCCTACGGGCAGACTTCCTCTTTCCTTTCCAGATTGGCTATCATGGTGGAAGTTTGGGACAACCTCCCGGATATTCAAGAGAGGCTCATCCCATGCCTCAAGGTACTGAAAGGCGTCCCAAAACAGGAATTGGTTGAGGGAAAGGTAATTGCAGCAAGTGCCGCTTATGATTTTCATCATTGGTATTGGGCATTAACAATACGGAGCAAGGTTTTGGAGAAAGCAAAGGCTGATGGGTTCAGAATTAAAGAACGGGTCAAAGAAATTCAAGGGAAGATTTACCTCATAGCTGCGGACGTGTTTGACAAAGAGATTGTCCGAGAGAATGATATGCAGCTGGAAAGGTTAAAGCATAAGGTTCAGGAAGTCTTCTTCTCTACTACAGGACCAATTCTGAAGCAGGACTTCACAATAGTGGCGAACCTCTTGTCCATCCAGGATGATTTTGTGCGAAAGGAAGTAGATTGGGAGAATGCTTTCGCCGGATGCGCCGAGGACTTGGACGGGCTTGAATTCAAAATAAGCATGATGCCACCAGACTCGATGGAGGAAATCGTCACGATCGTGTCCAGATTCGTCGAGCACACTGCCACTCGGGAGGATAGGGACGAAATCCCTTGAACATAGCTCCAACTGCCACATCACTCTCTGTTTATTGGTTGTTTACTGATGTTATTTTAGGTAACCCTAATTAGGGTTGATTTGTATTAATCTCAGTCGTTGATGTTGTTTTAATCTTGGCCTTTCATTTGATTTTGAAAACTCTATATAAACTTGTGATCTCTCATTTTCATTTGTGTGGAGACAGTATATGAAATTGTTGCGTTTTGCTACTTCCGATAATAAAAGCTCTTATGCATGATTTGCTTTGAATCACTTTTGTTGTCAAGTGGTGTGCAAGGTTGCATAACGTCTTCAACCATAGATTAGAAATAGATTAGAATTAGATTAGAATTAAGATAGAATTTGCTTTAAATGTTTGTTAAGTGAATGCAAGATTTGATAGTATAGATTTATGGTGAAATATTGCTCATACTTTCTTCGGATGGATGATTTTCATTCGATGCGTAAAGTTAGCCTGAGCTTGTGATTGTGGATGCTTAACTTCAATCTTATTCGAGGCATGAAAATTATAATCACACCCTTTGAAGATTGCACCCACTTTGTGTAGTTGTCCCAGGGAGGCGAAGCAAAGCGTGGTTATTTGTTTCACCCAACCTTTACTGTCTCTTGAATTCCTAGGCATAGACTAGATCCTCTAAACCCTTATCTTTTTGCCCTTTTTTTGAGATCCAAACTGAAAGTCCCAACGAAGAAGCCTTTAATGATAAATCCATCTAAGTCCCAAACTTGTAAAAAAATTCCTTAATGTAAGTCCCTTTGTGTATTACCAGCATATCATAACGCCCATTGAGCTTATCCACATGTCATGACCTGACGAAAGAAACCTTGGAGTCGCCATATGATCTTCTCGCAATCTTAGCATACGCAGTGACTTTGTTCAAGAAAGGATAGAGTGTCTTTGGACATTTTATTCTAAAGTGTTCGGTGGATGATAAAACGTACAGCAACAAGACACTTGTCATGTTCTAATATAACGTAATCTAGGGTTAGCTTTTATCCTTTTCATAAGGATTGTTTCATTGTAATTATTTTATCAATTCTGTACAGCTGAATATTCACGGCAGTTGTTCACATAATGCAAAATTGGTGTTTTCATCAAACCTGAGTTGTAGGGCAATCATATCTTGCTCATTTCTTCATAGTGTGACAGGTTTATCGTTGCAGGTGATTCATAGAGCTGTGGATTGAATCAGTCAATTCCAGCACATGCTTGGGTTCATAAACTGGATACTTTCTTGACTCTTTGACCCATGGCAAAGGAGGATGCAATCAAGTATGCCACTTTACACTTGGAGGGAATAGCTCATGATTGGTGGTATCATGGGATGGTCACGTTGCAGCATAACCTTATCACCTCTTACCAAGAGTTCGCTGAAAGATTGATTGAACGCTTTGATAAGAAAGATCCAAAAACATATTTCAGAGACATAGCTCAACTAAAGCAAGTTGGGAGTTTGGAGGGAAATATTTGTGATTTTCAGAGGTTGTCAATTATGGTTCCCAACATATCCGAAAGAAGATTAGTTGTGTTATTTATCGAAGGTCTTTTGGAACCATTGAGAGGATGGATCAAAGCTTTTGATCCCCCAACCCTACAGGAGGCAATGAAAAAAGTTAGAAGCATGGAACTTGTAGCCCCACAAAGTAAGTTCTCATCTAAAGCGTCATCTTCATACAGGGACAACAAGTCATTCTCTAAGAAGAAGGAAAAGTCAGATTCAAAAGGGAAATCAGCAGCCCCATTAGACCAAGAAACCATCAATAATTTGCGTAAAAAGTTGTGTTTCTATTGCAAAGGGCCCTATGATGCAAACTATGACTATCCTTTGAGGCCTAAGGGCAAGGCTAACCGAATAATGTGGGCATTCTATGAGGATTTTGAATCTGAAAAATCAAACCAGCAAACTGAACAAGAGGAATCTGAGGCAGAAAAGTCTGAAAATGAGGTTGAAAATGAGGCTGAAAGGGAGAAGGAAGTAAAGCTTCAAGAAGCATGCCTCACTAGCATATAGCGGGAGGGCTCTTTCAGGATGCAAGGCGTCCTAGCTGGGAAAAAAATCATTACTTTGCTGGATACATATGTCACACATAATTTTATTGATGCTAAGTTGGTTGAGAGGCGTGGGATTCAGACTGAGGAATTTGAAGGCATAAGAGTGAAGGTTGCGGATGGCTACACTCTTAAGTGTGATAGGATGATTTTAGATCTCCCTATGCGATTAAACAATTACGACTTTAAGGAAGATTTCTATGTGGTAGATATGGGAGATACTGATATGGTTTTAGGGATGAAATGGCTTCATGACATAGGAGAGTTTACCCTTAACCTTCATGAGATGGAAATGAGATTTAAGGTGGACGAGAGGACTCATGTGCTGAAAGCCATCCAAGATAGCAGTTCCAAGATATCTTTCAGGAGAGTGGAGAGGCTCATGCGCCACGACATGATTAAATGGGCAGCTGAGTGTATGTTGATGCCATCACAGGAGGAGCAGCAAAACCCAGTTTATCATCCAACTATACAGGAGTTGAGGATTAAACATGCTAGAGTGTTCAGTGAGATTCCACCAAGTAGACCTCCAGACCGAGGGATTGAACACATCATTGAGTTGGAGGAGGGTGCCAAGCTCATGCTAATCACCCCTTACAGGCACCCCAAGCAACTGAAAAATTAAATTGAAAAGACAATAAAGGAGTTGTTGGCTATGGGGCACATTAGACCTAGCAATCTCCCTTTGCTTCATCAGTAGTTCTAGTGAAGAAAAAGGATGGTACCCTTCAGATGTGCATTGATTACAGGGTACTGAATAAGAGGACGATTAAGAACAGGTACCCTATTCCTCGCATTGATGAGTTGATCAATGAGCTTCACGATGCTTGTTACTTCTCGAAAATAGATTTGAGATCGGGTTATCACCAAATCAGGGTTAGAGAGCAAGACATCGAGAAGACAACATTCAAATGTCATTGTGGACACTTTGAGTTTGTGGTTATGCCATTTGGGCTAACCAATGCACCTCCTACGTTTCAGTCCACTATGAACAGGGTCTTCCAGTCACATTTGAGGAGGTTCGTACTTTTTTTCTTTGATGACATCTTGGTATACAGCAAAACTTAGGAGGAGCATATTGCCCATTTGGATATAGTGTTGGGTATTCTTGATAGGGAGTCCTTGTATGCCAAGGAATCCAAATGTGATATGGGTATGACGGAGTTGTTGTACTTGGGCCATACTATTAGTGCAGAGGGTGTGCGTATGGATCCTGACAAGGTCAAAGCTATTATTGAGTGGCCTACTCCTGAGAATCTTACTCAGCTTAGGGGATTTTTGGGATTTTGTGGCTTCTACTGTAGATTTGTCAATGGGTACTCACTTCATGCAATACCACTTACAAACTTGACAAGAAAGGGGCGTTTGTTTGGACTCTGGAGGCACAGGAGTGTTTTGAGAAATTTAAACAGTTGATGACCTCTTGTCCTGTCCTTGCATTACCAGATTTCACTAGACCCTTCGAGCTTCAGTGTGATGCCTCGGGTGAGGGGATTGGCGTCGTCTTTATGCAGGACAAGCATCCAATAGCTTTTGAAAGCAGAAAGCTAAGAGGACCAGAGAGGAGCTACAACATTTATGACAAGAAGATGTTGGCCATCATGCATGCGTTGGCCAAATTCAGGCAGTACCTTGTGGGCAACAAATTTTGTGTTAAGACAGACCATAACAACCTGAGACATTTCCTAGGACAGTGAAATCTCAATGACCATCAGCAGAAGTGGGTTAGTAAATTGCAGTCATATGACGTTGACATTGCCTATATCAAAGGGACTCCGAACGTTGTTGTTGATGCCTTGTCTCGCCGACCACATTTGAGCTCCATGGTTGAGATTTCAAAGGATTGGAGACATCTTATTACAGCAAAGTATGCCAAAGACTCTTGGGCTTTTGGCACAGTTGAGGGTTCAGTGCAAGATAGCAAATATTTGAGGATCTTTTTGACCCCAGGATTAGAGATGAAGAGCACAGTATTGAGGGCCTTTCATGATGTGCCCATGGCAGGACATCCCGGGTATTTCAAAACTTACAGGCAGGTTCGGGAGCGTTTCACTTAGAAGGGACTCAAGTCAGATGTTCTTCAGTATGTCAGAAAGTGCCCTATTTGTTGGCAGAATAAATAGGAGCATACCTATCCTACAGGGTTACATCATCCACTTCCGATTCCTGACAAGAAGTGGGAATGCTTGTCTATAGATTTTATTACAGGCTTGTTGAAAGCCCAAGGCAGAGACTGTATTTATGTAGTTGTTGATCGCCTCACAAAGTATGCTCACTTTTTCCCAATAGCAACTACATATTCAGCTACACAGCTAGCAGAGTTGTTTTTCTGTGAGGTATTCAAGTTGCATGGGCTACCTCAAAGCATTGCCAGCGACAAGGATAGTCAGTTCTTAAGTCACTTATGGCAGGAGCTATTCAGGCTTTGTGAGATCGAGCTTACTCCGAGTACTAGCTACCACCCGCAGACAAATGGTCAAACGGAGATTGTAAATAAATGGGTGGAGGGATATCTCTGAAACTATATAGCAAGGCAGTAAAAGGGTTGGGTGAAGTGGATTCATCTTTGTGAGTACTGTTATAATACCACTCACCACATGTCGATTCAGATGACATCGTTTATGGCATTATATGGGTATGATGTGCCCAACTTTCTTGATTTATTGCTGAGTGACAATAAAGTTCCTAGTGTTGGGGATCTTCTACAGGAGAACCAGGATATCATAAGAGCTCTTCAAGAGAACATTCAGAAGGCACAGAATCAGCAAAAGCAATATGCGGATTAGAAGAGAGTTGAGTGTTCTTTTGAGGTAGGGGATATGGTGTATCTGATGTTGAATCCCTATCGTCAGTCCACTCTCAGGAAGAGTGGTGCAGAGAAACTTAGGCCACAGTACTATAGACCTTTCAGGATCATCAAGCGGGTAGGCAAGGTGGCTTATGAGTTGAATTTACCAGCAAATAGCAGAGTACATAATGTATTCCATGTGTCGCGCCTCAAGAAGGCATTAGGACAACGTGTTGTTCCTTCCACAACTTTACCAGCCCTGGATGATGAGGGGAAACTAATTCTAGTGTAAGTAGTATATCTTTATTTTTGTTGCAGTCGGCCGTAGTTGGCCTTAGTCGTAGTCGGCCATTTGCTAATAAAACTATAGTTAGTGAGAATAATACATGTCATGTACTTTCGAGTAATCAAGTCTTGATTAGTGATAACTGTTGTTATGAAACGTCGTGTCGATTGGTTACTTAACTACCACCGAACATTATATGTATTAAGTTGGCTGTAGTCAAAAACATGTTATGTGTGAATAGTCATGGTTGATAATGCTGTTGTACATGATATCACTGAGAATGAATATAGCTTCTGATGTTCGAACATGATTTCTTTTTGTTCTATTATTCTGTTCCATGTTTTGCATATGATTTAGTTTGCTCAGTAGTACGTAGTAATTGAATTACATTCTGTAGGGCAAACATCTAGTACCTGAGGCCATCTTAGATGTCAGAGAGAGACAGTTGCGGAGACGGGTCATCAAGGAATATTTGATAAAATGTAAGGACTTGCTAGTAGAGGATGCTACATGGGAAAGTGAGGATATTTTGCAGCATCCGGAGTTGAGATTGCTTGGGGACAAGCAATTTCAGGGAGGGGGGGCTGTAATGTCCCCTTCTAGCTAGACATCCGTAATCAGTGGATTAGCCTATCATGTTGACCCTCATAGGCTAACGGTTCTAGATAGAGAGTCCCTTGAGACGGTCACTTGGTGGTTCAACTGCAGTGTTGATCCCCAGAGTTCAGTGGCAAGGTGAATTAAGGCGTTTGGGCATGATGCATGGGACTAAATTATGTTATTTTATTTCTATTCACCATTTTGCCTAGGGACCATGTGTCTTTTAAATGAGGGGGTCACTTTTTATTTATTGGCACTATTTCATTTTAATGAATAGTGTTTTCAATGAAAAAACATATATACTCAACAGGAAAAGTTCGACCCACTTTGGAGAATAGCATTTTTTCACTTGGCATGTTTGAGCTTGGCTTGGAGGAAGAAGGAAGCAAGGGTTTCCTGATTTCTGCACATTTTATGAACCTGGAGGGACATGGTTCTTCCTGGTTGAGCTGCTTGAGGGTGTGAAAGACCACCTTAAGGTTGCTGTTCAGATTTGAATGCATTTTGGGTGACACCAGGAGCTGATTGTAGGTTAATTTGGGCAAATTTCTGAGTTTTGTGAGCAACCTCAAACTCCATACTACTAGCACAAAAGGCTGTATACAGATTTGGTGACTTTTGGACTGAATTTCTTCGTCTACAGCCCAGCCGTCCTTCTTTCAAGAGGGTTTGAACTTTGAGCAATACTACTGAAAACACCTCTCTTAGTGGGGTGCAAACTCATCAAAAAGGGGCACCCTGATCAGAAGAGTCTTTCCAAACCAGATTTGAGCTGGAGAAACCATCCTTGCAGCAAGTGTGTTCAAATTTGTGGCAGTTTCTACTGTAGCAACCACTATTCATTCAGCAGTGTGATATCTAGTATATGTTTGGTATGTGATATATGAACCATTACCACCTTAGATAGATCTGATTTAAGCTTGTTAAGTCTTATGAACTGAAAGCATCATTTGGTTTCTAGTAATGTAATGTAAATCAGAAATAGATTTCAGTTGCTTAGTACCTTGAAATTACATTATATATATGCATGCATTTGTGGCACTATTTTGGCATCATTGCAACAAAACTCAAAAACTGTGAAAAAACAAACATAAAACAAAAAATCAGACCTTCAAACTCAGTGAAATCAAACCAGCAAAGTGGTTGAACACTACAAATACATATTGCAGATGCATCCACTATTTCTCAAACATACTGTTATCTCTTGTTTTTAAAAGCTCAATTTGTTAAATGAGCGATTGTTACTTCTTTAGTGCAGTTCACATGTTAAGTTTGTCTAGCTCATGGTCTAAGTGTCCACTTTGTTGTTTTACTAGCTCCTTCAATTAATATTAGAGTATAGTTTTCTTTTAGTTCTCCTTGCAGCTGCCCTAACACCAGGTAGCTACTAGCCATTTTTGGAACACCCTTTTTACCTCTATTGACATGGTGCTCTTAACAAAAAAAAAATGCAACATAGATTATCTAAACTTCGAAGTACCAACTAAAGTCTCAATCTATTAAAATCAAGCTTGGAATTCCTATTACATGGAATGGATTTTCAAGTGACTAGAAGGATTAAGGTGAGTTTTCTTTAAATCTAAAATAATTGAACTTTTGAACAAACTCGATATTAATAGTAATTTGGTGCCTTGGACTTTTTTCATGGTTGAAGATGACACTGTCAATTAATAGTTAATTGACATTT